>CM035118.1:81296105-81923041 GCA_020205555.1 Panax stipuleanatus
TCTCTGTGGGGAAGTCTTCTATGGTTGATACCCTTGAACCTTTTCTGAATTCAACGTTGAGGTTATCACCAATGTTCCTTGTCTTTAGATATGCTTTTTACCTTTACCTCCGCAGAGAATATTCCTCTTATGACGAGTGACCTCATTGAGGATTCCTGATGCCTATCCTGATGATAGCTTACATCGGTTTTCATCATCGGCTTTTTCCTGACGCTACGTTGGAGTTGTCGCCATTAGTTTAGATTGTTGTTCGGTTGATGCTATCATTTTTGTCGGGGATAAAATTCTCACTATCTACTCGAACAATAGTTGACAATAATTTTACCATCATCAAACTTCCTCGATGCCTACCCGAATGGTAATTTACAATAGTTGATTGAACTGATTTTATTCTTACTTGAACGGTAGTTTGTAGAGTTTGACCATCACCGAACCTCCTTGGTGCCTACTCGAATGGTAGTTTACAGAGTTTGACCATCACCGAACCTCCTCAGTGCCTACTCGAATGGTAGTTTACAACGGTCGATTTAATTGATTTGATTCCTACTCGAACGGTAGTTTGCAGAGTTTGACCATCACCGAACGTCCTCGGTGCCTACTTGAATGGTAGTTTACAACGGTTGGTTGAACTAACTTGAAGCCTCGGCTGGGGATTTGTATAATAGATTCCATCATTGGTTCTCCCCGAGGCAGAGATTTTTCACAGTTATCATCATCGGATCTCTCCTGATGCTACGCTGGAGTTGTCGTCAATGGTTTTGCAATATAAGACATTCTGACCTTCGTTGAAGTAGTTCTCAAAGGATTTCATCCCCGTCTCTTTTTCGATGCTACGCTGGAGTTATCGCCAATGGTTTGTAATTTCAGATAATCTGACCTTCGTTGAAGTAGTTCTTAACGGCTTTCATCACTGGATTTTTCCCAATGCTATGCTGGAGTTGTCGCCAACGGTTTGCAAGTCAAACCTATCTGATCTCGATGTTGGGGATATCTTTTTGATAAGTTAAACCCTCAGACAATTCTGGATACTTTGACGTATTCAAAATCCACTGTTTACAACGCCGGACATTCCCGATGCTTTGATAGAGGCAGTTTTCAGTAATTTTTGTCATTGGCATTCCAAATACCACATCAGAATTCATGCCAATGTCTTACATGAAGATTTTCTTTCATCATGAGTTTGACACTCCGATTCAGGGTTTCAGGCCTGTTCTTCTCAATCGCGTATCACTTTTTTTCCTGATTTAACTTTTCAGCTTTCGAGAACTCCGCTTTAACTTTATTTGGACGGAACTAGATGGGGTGGGATCCAACATAGGGTGCCGTAGGTCTACCTACAACTGTCGCAGGTAGAGGTGCGGCTCCCTATGGGTATAATTTGGTCCCCCCGTGGCTTTCACAAGTCATTTTCAAGTTGAACTATATAGAAAATCTGAAAATTCCTCTTCAGATCTACTGAGTTCGGGCTATTTTTTTTCAAAATTCGTCACCATACAATCGTTCAGCAAAACTCTGGTAACGTTTACATCCTTTTTTTAAGTTTTGACCGTTAGAACGTTAGATTTCATATAGAATGCTTCTAAACACAATATAGTGAATATGCATGCTTATATGACTTGATAAACATTTTTAAACTTAGTAAATGTGTATGTTTTACCATGCTGAACGTTTTGATGTGAAAAAAAACTGATTTCTAAGAGTCATTTGGCTCCATTTTTGGCCAGTTTACTCATCTTATTTGAGGACAAATAGGTGTGCTACTGAATGGCCACCTAGTCATGCTTATGTGCATGCGGATAGTCCATTTTACAAAGGAGACTATGGAAAAATTTTTCAAAAGCCTGAGCATTTAATGAACATATAATTTTAACTCTGCTGGAGATGTATGTTAATTAATGCATGCTTTAAAACTTAGAATATGCATAAAATAATGATTTAATTTTAATGGACAATAAGTTTAAGGCTTACCTCACCCTTTCTGAGGTGATTTGGTGATTTTGTTTAGGTTATGGATTCAGATAGACCAGGCAGTTCTAGTGGGGTCTCTACAAGTGTGAGGAGGAGGAGAGCTTCTGATGTCCCTCAGCCTCGTCCAGCCCGGCAGCCTCGCCAGTTGGCTGAGTCAGTGATTCATCTGATCCAGGCTAAGAGGTCGGATGATGTGGACAACGAGGAGGATGTCCCCTTTGTGGATCCTGCTCCAGCTACTACTCCGCATAGGGAGCTTCCAGCCATCGTTGTGACGATTCTGGAGCTTTTAGATGATTTGAGACGCCATCCTTCGATTTATCTTCATGCCAATGAGGTGACCGAAGTTTTTATCATGGACTTTTCTTTCTTTTGACATTTCAGGACAAAGATTTAGTCTGGATTTGCAATTTGATGCAGGTTCCCGAATTTACTCAGCCTAGGGGGAATTAGTTTATCGTCCATTCTTTGTATCATACTCTACATCCGGAGTATCAGGCCATCGTCAACACTTGGGATTTCAAGGCCTTCTTCTCTATTCCTCCCCATCGTTGCCCTTGGGGTTATCTGCGGGTTTTATCTGAGCGCTGGTTCCACCAGACCCAGTCTCTCCACTTGTTGGACTGCAAGATTATGATCCGATGGATGGCAGTTCATCACAGAGCTAGAGTTTATAGGTGAGCCAGTACCTTTGGTGGCTGACATTTTACTTGCTACCGTTTGATCCCTTCTAGGAGTTCTTGCGATGGCCATCAAGGGTCGGACAGTCCGTTCAGGGCCCTTGAGTGTTGATGCCCAGAGCAGGGCTTTGACTAAGCCTCCGCCTGATGATCAGAGGGTTAGAGATTGCATTCTTCGGCGATTGTTCCTGATCATCATCAAGGGCTATTTCATAGCAGATAACTCCTCGACGACCTCTTTTGCTCTGATGAGTGCTACTCGAGCTGTGGAGCGCATTAGGCTTTTTGACTGGGGCACCTTCACCTTCGCCTATTTTTTTGTGGGTTGCACCTACACTCTGAGGGCGTGACGGAGGCTTGGCTAGGTTTTTATCCCTTTCTGCTGGTGAGTAATTTCTCTTTCACCTTTTAATCTCCTTCATTTTGTGTTTATCAATCTTTATCATTGAGGACATTTAATTTTTGCACTGCCAGTTTTGGACATATAAGAGGCTCCCTTGCCTACGCCCGGCTACTACTCTAGGTCTAGAGACCTATGCTCGAGGACGGAGATGGCATTATTCCACCTTTATAGAGGTCTCTGTAGCAGAGGGGTTTACCCATTCCTGCTTACAGTTGGAGCTATTGACAGCCAATTCCATCACATGGGTTCCTTACACCCTTAATTATCTGACAGTCGGATTCGAGGATGGCTTTTTGACTGGGTTAGAGTTTATATTGTCCACTCACTGGATTCCCCTTTTGACCGATGACGACTGGGAGCTTTATTTGGGAGAGACGAGCTATTAGGAGCGTCACATGAGAGATTCGCATTCCATTCCCTCCTCCTGCTAAGCATTATTGGGCCTTATCTCAACCAGTCACAGACATTCCCGTGGTGGGCTTAGATGGCTTCACCCTATCAGAGGGTCCTCACAGTCAGGAGGCCTTTTATCGCTGGTGGAGTCCTCACACTATTGGGGCTCAGACTCGTGCCACTCAGTTCATTGCAGACATGGTGCCTGGGTCTGTAATGATGATAGACTGGATAACTTGCCTTCGAGAGCCTACTCATTTGGAGCAGATTTCCAGTTTGACCCAGCGGTTGGAGCGGGCACAATATTTTATCAGGCACCTTGGCAGGGATCTTTCAGAAGCAGATTTTTTTTGATCTTTCCAGCTCCGGAGCTGGCCCCTCAGAAGGTCCATATTCTGGCAGTTATACTGGTGCAGATCGTCTACTCTATCGACCAGACGTTCCTTCTGGCAGAGATTTAGTGACTCGGGATAAGTTGAATCAGGTTGATCGTCTAGATGCAGATATCATAGACATCTTTTGATAGATTTCTTGTTATATCTTTTGATAGGCCTCTGTTAGATATCGAGCGGCTATGCCCCATTTCTCGTTATCTCTTTTGATAGGCCTCTATTAGTCATTGGGCGGTTGTACCCCATTTCCCTGTACTTTTTATTTTGCATTTTATTAGCAGACAGAGATGATGCTTTTAGTAGACAATGTATTTAGAAATGCCTGATATTTCCTATCTATTACATCCTATTGTCATTTATCATTATCATCTATCACGATGCATGCATTATGTCGTGGATATGCATTCAAGTAGGTGAGTTTAGTATTGACCCCTGGATGGTCTCATGATACGGTTCTACATATGTCTTCATCTACCGTTAGCCGTATTGAGCACACGCCACCTTCATTGATAGCATCTTCTTTGAGATCCTGGTATGATAGTTTGCCTCCCATAGACAGGGTGACAGTTGATCAGTTGTTAGGGCATTCTCTGGCCATCTTGGCTTTCCAGGTCCCACTAGGCTTCGTGGACAGCATGTTATCCTGTTGGATATCTGAGTGACATAATTTTAGATTCGGCATCTATGAGCTGACTCCTATATTGGAGGAGTATGAGCGCATCACCGATTTGCCATTGGACCGGCCTTATGCTAGGATGGCCCTCAATGATATGAGACGATAGTCCATGACCTTGATTAGATTAAGGCGCAGAGTCATCACAGATGAGATTACTTCAAGGCATGTGGTGTCCCTGGACTTCCTGATTGATCGATTTGGCCTGGTGGACAGCTATGCACGATATTCAGGAGATTTTACTATTACTGCATGGGATTGGCATATTGTATGCGTAGATATTTTATTAATGTGCGTCACAGCCTACCTGTATATGCCACTGTATATGGATCACTTGGATATCGACCTGATCATAGTGGTTAGCGCTCTTAGACAGGATTGTACCATCCTGCCCATGATACTAGCAGAGACCTTGAGGTCGGCTACATTCTGCCGTACCCATATTGTGGGGTTCGTCAAGGGTAGTGCCATTTTATTGTACGTGTGGTTTATGACACACTTGAGACCCATTGGCACTTTTAGACATCTTGGGCACTGTTTTACTCATGAGATATCCATGCCTTACTCCTTTTAGCCTACTGAGTGTACAGATGCGGCATCATGGTTGGCCTTTTTGACGACAATCGAGCATCCATTTGCGATCTTGCCCAGCTCAGGACTCAACTCCCCTTATAGCTTCATTACTCATGCAGTTGGCATATTATCTACCCCTGGCGGGTTTGATAGGGGTGACCTCATATCATCCACTAGCCATCATGGGACAGTTTGATCAGTTTCAGGATATTCACCACTTTGACAGGGCGTTGGATCAGCGACTATCAACTTTATCTTTGTCATCAGCTGACTTGACCAGGATTTATAATTGTTGGACTCATCGTGACAGGGCTGATTTTTTGACTAGTCATCTGGGTCGTTCTCTAGAGTATTCTGCATGGTTGGAGGCAGACATTGCATCAGCTGTGGTTGTTCACTTAGAGCTGAGTATTGATTTTGATGAGGAGGAGCCTATGGAGGACCCTGATTCTCCCACCAAGGAAGAGTTATTTATTGGTTTAACAACAGCTTTGGTTAGTGACCCCCCTAGCATTCCTACTGCGGCGAATCCATCTCTTATAGATTCATTAGCTCAGATGATCTTTGAGAGGGATCAGGCGAGAGCACTGATGTTAACAACCCATTCTGGCAGGGATGAAGCTTTTATCGATAGGGATGATGCTCGAGCTACTTGAGATGCAACTTTTGTTGAGATAGAGGAGGCTCTAGTTTCCCAGGATGCTGCTTTCATTGAGCGGGATGAGTCTCTAGCTACCCGGGATGTTTACATTGTTGATAGTACTACACTCAGGTCCTATACACATAACATCATTGCAGGTATGAGTTCCTTCATATATGATCATAGTAGCACTATACAGATGGTTGTGGGTCTTCTAACTCGCATGGAGACCTTAGGGAAGGAGCTTACAGATGCACCTCCATATTCTGAGAGGGATGCCATGTTGGACTTGCTATTCCGTTTATCAGCGAGTTTATAGACTAGCTTTCATTTTCCTGCATAGACTAGGTCAGCCATTTTTGTCATGTATAGGATACATTGTATATATATCAAACAGTATTATATGGAAGAGAAATATATTTTGATTCACTTTCCTTTTGGAAATATATTGTCATTGCTGGGTGATTACCACTTTTTTCATGACTTGCTGTCTTGATGTATCATGAACTTTTCCTTGATGGATTGACATTAAGATGTCAAAGAATACCTCAGAATGGCCTGTTGATCAGGGAGGCTTGATAGTATTTGGGTTTTGGTGTCTTGGAACTAGTTTTCATTAGGGTTTGTGTTTTTTTCTTGAAGGTTAAACCACACCGTAAATGGCTGCCTACGTACTCCCGAGTTGAGGGAGATCAGGTCATTCGTAGTTCAGGCTTGGCCTGAAAGGTTTGAGAAGTGTTTATTTGGGTTTAGCTTAGTTTGAGGGGATTTTGGATTTTTTGTTTGGGTTTGGCCGCACCGTAAATGGCTGCCTACGTACTCCCGGGTTGAGGGAGATTAGGTCCTTCGTAGTTCAGGCTTCTAGTGAAAACCTGAATTGATTTGATCTTTTTTCCATAGGACCAGGATGATGGCTTACAGGTGCTTCAAACATAGTACCTCTTCACTGTGTCTGAATTGATGAGCCGAGGAAATTCTTTCCCATCCATTTCTTGCAATCTGACGGCTCCTTCTGTCAACACTTCTTTGACAATGAAAGGGCCTTCCCAATTTAGGGTAAACTTTCCTTTGGCTTCATCTTGACTAGCAAGGAATTTTTTCAGTACTAAGTCATTTTCTTTAAATTATCGGAGTCTAACTTTCTTGTTGTATGATCGAGCAATCCTTTGCTGATATAATTGCCCGTGAAATATAGCTGTAGCCCTTTTTTTCTCTATCAAGGATAACTGGTGGTATCGCTCTTGCAACCACTGCTCTTCTTCCATCTGAGCATCTATCAACACCCTCACTGACTCCATTTCTACTTCTATGGGAAGTACTGCTTCCATGCCATAGATTAATGAGTAAGGGGTAGCCCCAGTAGAAGTACGCACTGACGTTCTGTAGGCTAGTAGAGTCAGAGGAAATAAGTAAGACCATCCTTTGTGATTGGCGGACATTTTTTGCATGATCTTCTTGATATTTTTGTTGGTCGCTTCGACAACACCATTCATCTTGGGATGATAGATGATTGAATTGAGATGATTGATCCTAAACTTGCTGCATAATTCTCTCATCATCTGGTTATTTAAATTCTTGGCATTGTCTGATACGATCTCCTTCGGTTGTCCATATCGACAGATTACATTATTTTGGATGAAACCAATGATTACCTCTTTGATGACTTTGGGAAAGGAGGCGGCCTCAACCCATTTGGTGAAGTAATCGATCATGGTGAAGATGAATCGATGACCATTGCTAGCTTTGGGTTCTATTGGCCCAATCACGTCCATTCCCCACATGAAAAAGGGCCATGGAGAACAAATATTGTGCAGTTCGTTCGGAGGAGCGTGGATGACATTTCCATAGACTTGGCATTGGTAGAATCTCCTGACGTGATCATCACAGTCAGCTTTGAGAGAGTTCCAGTAATGCCATGTTCTTAATATCTTTCTGACAAGTAAAGGAGCGCTCATGTGTGGACCACAGACTCCACCGTGGACTTCATCCCTCAGTCTTTGGGCTTGATCCTTATCTAGGCATCTTAAAAGGCCTATTCTAGTATCCCTTTTATAAAGCGTGTCTCAGCTTAGATAGAATTTCATAGTCATCTTATGAATCCGCTTTCTTTCAGCTTGACTTGCCCCGATAGGCATAGATCCATCTAGAAGATATTCTTTTATATTTTGGTACCAAGGCTGTTTGATAGGAGATAGTTCATCTGATATTTCTCTATTGTAATTCCCATAGGCCGGGGCCTTTTGGCTTGCAAATTTGATGTCAGGAATTCCCATCCTATCAGATATGTGGATCAAGGAAGCCAATGTTGCCAATGCATCAACAAAGTCATTCCTAACTTGAGGGATGTGGATGAAGGTTATTTCTTCAAACTCCATGGATATCTTGATAACTTGCCAATGATAAGGCAGCAAATGCAATTCTTTGGTTTGATATGCCCTGGTGGTTTGTTTGATAACCAACTCAGAATCCCTAAAGACTAGTAAACGTTTAATACCCAAGGATTGGGCTAGTTTCAACCCCATTATACAGCCTTCATACTCAGCTGTGTTGTTGGTGTTGACAAACTACAACTTGATGGCCATAGGATACTGTTCTCATGTAAAAGAGACAAGAACTGCCCCAGCTCCGGCACTTTCCATGTTCACGGCTCCATCAAAATACATTTTCCAATATTGGATTGTATTTTCTTGAGGGATTTATTGAATTTTCATAATCGCATCATCCAAAAAATAAGTTTCCAAGGGTTCAAAATGCCCTGACGGTGCTTCGACTAATTGATCCGCAATTCCCTGACCTTTGACAGACTTCTGAGTCACGTAGATAAAGTCGAATTGTTATAGGATCAACTGCCATTTGGACAATCAGTAATTCAACATGGGTTTGCTGAATACGTACTTCAGCGGATCCATGTGGGATATGAGATAGGTCGTGTGCCCATGCAGATAATGTTGTAATCTCATGGCGGCCCAACCTAATGCACAATCTGTCTTTTCAATCAAAGTGTAATTCTGCTATCCGCTACTGAATCTTTTGCTGAGGTAATAGAGAGCTCTTTCCTTGCTTCTATCATCCTTCTACCCCAGCATACAACCAATTTCATTGGCATTGACTGACAGGTACATAAACAGGGGAACCTCATCCCTTGGGGGTACAAAGACAGGTGCTTCAATCAACTGCTTCTTGATGGAAAGGAAGGCTTTTTGACAATCTTCATTCCATTTCATGGAGGAATTTTTCCTTAGCAGCTTAAAGATGGGTTCACATGTTGCCGTGAGTTGAGATATGAACCTGCTTATGAAATTAATTCTTCCCAAAAATCCCCTTATTTCCTTTTCTGTTCGGGGCATGGTCATCTCGGTGATGGCTTTAATCTTAGCGGGATCCAGTTCAATACCTCTGTTGCTAACTAGATATCCCAAAAACTTACCTGATTTAACATCCAAAAGCACATTTGGCTGGATTTAGCTTCAGGTTGTACTTACGCAACCTATTGAAAAGCTTTTTGAGATGGCTGATGTGGTCGTCCTCATCCCGGGATTTGACGATGATATCATCCACATAGACTTCTATTTCTTTGTGCATCATATCATGAAACAGGGCCATCATGGCTCGCTGATAGGTGGCACCGACATTGATAAGGTCGAATGACAAACGTCTATAATAAAAAGTTCCACAGGGAGTAATGAAGGCTATTTTCTTCCTGTCCTCTTAAGAAACCATGATTTGGTGGTATCCGGCAAAATAGTCCATAAAGGAATACATGCCATACTGTGCCGTGTTGTCTATCAGTATGTGGATAAAAGTTACTGGGAAGTTGTCCTTGAGACAAGCCTTGTTCAAATCTCGGTAATCCACGCATACTCGTACTTTCCCTCCAGGCTTAGGCACGGGAACTATATTGGATAACCACTCAGGGTAAGTTGATACCATGATGATGCCAACTTTGAATTGCTTGACAATCTCTTCTTTGACTTTCAGACTCCACTCAGGTTTCAATCGCCTGAGCTTTTACTTGATTGGCTTGAATCTATCTTTAATGGGAAGTCGATGAATGACAATATCAGTAGACAAACCAATCATGTCTTCATGTGACCATGCAAACACATCTTGGAATTGAGTTAAGAGTTCAATCAGGTATGCTCTTTGGTTTTGGGTAAGGTCCATGCGTACCTGGATTTATTTAGGGTTTTCGGAGGTTCCGATATTGGCAGTAATGGTTTGATCGAGGTTTGGTTTGGGTTTATCTTCGACCTATTATTTGATCTCCTCGGGCACTTCATAGTCATCTATCTCCTCTTGATCAATCCCCATCAAGTCGAATTTCAGTTCTACATCAAAGTTGTAGTCACTGTGAAAATTTAGCATCTCATCAGCAAGGCCAAACAAATCCAACTCTGGAGTCCTGAAAACAAAATGATTTCACTTTAATATATGAAATTGTTTGATCATACAAAGCATTTAGCAAAAAGCATGACAAAAGTAACTACTATCACTGTGCAACAAAAATAAGCAGGAAATAAAACCACGCTTCAGGGCAGATGGACTTTCTACCCTTTTACCCTTTCCAAATGAGGCATGGAGTGCTACTCCAGTTGTCTAGAGTCAAGTTCTCATGAACAGAGAGGATAAAGGAGTTGTTGTCATCTGTCTCCTCTTTGATGATGACTAAGACAACATTCACATCAAGGTCAGTGCTTTTCTTTGAACTGCTCTCCTTATCCCTGTTGATGCAAGGGATTAGGACTTCATCTTCTGAATAGTCATCATCTGGGATATTGTCTTTCATACCCTCAGTGTGCATTAGAAAATATATTTTTGCAAACGGGTCTCGTCCTCCCTGTAGGAACTTTTCCCTCTCTTTTCTAGTTTCCTTATCAGTCTTCGGGGATTCTCTTTCACTATCCGGCTTGACATGAGGAATCAGCATACCTGACATAGCAGCAGGAATCTTCCTCATCAATTTCACAAATCGTACATCAGTGAGGTTTGGTAATAGCATGGTAGAGGCAAGAACCGGTGGATGCTTGTACAGGTTTCGGTGGTTTGATCTAGAGGAAAAGCCTAATACAGTTTTCCCTGTCCGACTAGGGATTTGTACTGGACTTTTGATTCTTTGCTGACTTTTCCCTATCCCTTTTCCAGGGAAAAAACCCAAGGATATCATTTCTTGATTGACCGTTATTACTCGGTGGAAACTTTTGGCTTTAAGGCTGGCGCCCCAATAGGTAAGTATTGAGTGTTGCTCATCGAGACTGATTATCGGCATATCACTTTGTATATAGATAGGATACTCTGGCTCAGTATTTATAGTTATCAGATTTTCATCAATGATGTATTTAAGTTATTGATGAAGGGTTGACGGAACTGCTCCTGCCATATGTATCTACGGTCTTCCCAACAGTGAATTATATCCTGTGGTAATGTTTAGTACCTAGGAAGGATATGTAGAAAGTATGGGGACTAATCTCCAATGGAAGCTTTATTTCTCCCACAGCCTCTCGGCGAGATCCATCAAAAGCCTTGATGACTACATGATTAGTCTGGATTTGATTTGGATTAATCTTCATTCTCTCTAATGTGTCGTAGGGACAGATGTTCAGGGATGATCCTCCATCTATCAGCACACCTCCTACCATATATGTTGCGGACATCACTGCTATGTGCAATAACTTGCAATGACCCATCCCTTTTGCGTGTATATCATTGTCAATGAAAGATATCACATTACTGTTGAAAATGTGCTCTATCACGTGATGAAACTTTTAGTATCTATCGTCTTTGGCAGATGTGCTTCTTCCAGTACTTTCACTAGAATCTTGTGATGATCCTTCGAAGATAAGTTTAAATCCAAAATGGATATCTGTCGGGGTGCCCCTTTTAAGCTTTGCACCACTTTGACCTCATTATGCCCCATCTTGCTGAGGAATTCTTAAAATTTTCTCCTCAGACACTCTTCCCTTGGCTTTAATGACTGAGTTGATTACTCGTTAAGGCAGGTACAACGGGTTTTTCTTTGATATAATAGCAATGTGGTTTAATTTTGATCCTTCATCTTTCCCATAGTTCCATTGGACTTTCTTAAGCTGGCTACAGGATATTGCGGTCTGAATTGCAATATTAGAGACTCAGGCGCAAACAATTTCACAGGATTCTTTCCTTTTTAGGCCCCTTTTCCCTGAAGTATCAGGGGCGTGATGGCTAGATCCTTTTCACAAGAAATAACAGCCACAACGTTTTTCAGATTCTATGCCATGGGGAAAAAGATTGCTTCCTCACCAGGATAACCATAATCTTGGTTTGCCTGCAGCAGCTCACCGCTTTGAATTAGATTTTTAATCAAATGACGAAGTCCTCAACAGTCCTTTGTGTCATGACCAGGCGTGTTGGAATGATATTGACAGATCTTATTAGGTTTGAACTTCCTGGATCAAGGGTCCACTAGGGGTAACAATTCTGTGACTTTACCCTCGTTGATCAACATTTGGAGAATTTCTTTCACAGACTGATTCAAATGAGTGAAATTCCTTGTGAAGGCGAACTCCCTATTAGCTTGGAACTTCTCTTCCTTAGCAACCTTGTCCTCCCAGGGTTCATGCTCATGAAATCGATAATGACCCCTCCTGGCAATGGGACTAATTCCAGGAGTAGGAAGATTCGTTTCCTGCTAGTTGGCTTGATTTATCAATTACCTCGTTATCTGATGTTGATAAACTACCAGCTCTGCCAATTGTCCAACCTGTTCCTTGATAGATTTGATTTCTTGTTCTATCATAAACTACCTTTCTGAATATTCCCAATTGTCCGACCTATCTTTGTCTGCTTGGGATGACTCCCCCATGTAACCATTGAGATTTTATATATTAAATTTTAAATATTTATTGAGTAAATAAATATTTTATGTGATTTATTTACTGAGTTGAATAAATAAATTATGAGATTGTGGAGTGATTTAATTAAGTGTTATATATTAAGTAAATGAATACTTAATATCTAATTTAATTGATGTGTATTGATTTTATAGTATAGTTCTAATTTAATTGAGGTAATTAAATTAAATGAGTTATGTGATGAGTGTTACATGAATTATAATTAGCAAGTAATTATAATTATGTGGTAATTGTTATGTGATTAATTGATGTTGGATTTTAATTACTTAAATAGGAATGTTAAAGATTTAATTAATTAAAGTGTAACATTAAAGTATATGTTAAAAGGATTTATTTAAATAAAGAAAAAGAGCTTTTAAATTGTTTTAACCAAACAAGGCTCTTACTTTTTTTTAAAAAAGGCTTTTGCCAAACAGGGCCATTGCATTGTTTTAAACCTATTCTAACCAAACAATGCCTTAGTACTAAAATTTATTTTTAAGAATAACTTTCTTTTGCCAAACAAGCCCTAGTGGCTTTTGAAATCTTGTAACTGCTAATTAAATAATACATTAAGTAATATAATAAGTATTAGTTAATATACGTATTATATATCAGTACGTTATATAGTTTACGCTAAGTTTCTAAGCCTAAACTAAAACAAAGAAGAAAAGAGAGAGAGTAGAGAAGAAGAACTCAGAGAAAAAGTTAGAGAAGAAGAGAAAAGAAGAAGAAGGATTGCTAGAAATCGAACTCACCATCATCTTCTTCCACACTCATAGCAAAGGGTATCATCTTAACTCTTAATTGTAGAATTAATTCATATGCTATTTGTATTTTGTTCTCTGTCAAATTAGGTTTTTATGGAAATTGTATAATCATGAATTGTATATGTATATATGGTATTCATATGTTCTTCGTAGTAATTGTATGCCATGAAACGATTTTCAGAAATTCAATTGGTTGTAAAAACAAGTTTTAATGGAGAGTTTGTGTTCTTATGAATTTTCATATTTTTGGTTGAGTTAGAATGAAAGATTGATGTAAACATAAAATTTATGTGTAATATGTGTTATAGCATGTTTATATATGAGTTATATAGTTGTCTTAGCGATTCAATCCATGTAATTTCGATAAACAAGAAGAAATTATGTTCATAATGATTTACTGTAAACTAATTTTGAAAGAATAGCATTTGAAACTATCAAATTGGTGTTTAATTATGGATTATTGTTGAAATTGATCATGGGTTATGTTAATATGTTAAGAATTAGAGTTATTGCAATTGGAATAACATGGATTAATTGAAAAATGAATTCGTAATAGAATTTTTTGTCAAGAACGCTTGATATTGTAGTTTTTCTTCAAAAATCATGAAAACTTGGTTTTGATTAGTATTGTAAGGATTTTATATGTTATAATCATGTTAAAGAGTCCAAAATTTTGTTGTTATCAAGTTTTATGTTCATCATGTTGAAAAAAATTGGATTCAGTGTGAAGAATTAAGCCAAATTGGCTTATTTCTCTGCCGTTCGCGAACTGGGGATTTTCACCAGAAGTGGTACCCGCCCCAGCGGGGCTTTTACCCTTGGACCACCTGCCCTAGCGGGGCACCTTGCTGTTCGAGAAATGTTGTTTTGCTTTGTTGAGTTTTCATGCTGCGTTTATTTAGCTAACTTATTTTTATGACTTGTTAAGTGTAATAGGTAATGAGATAACATACTTTTGATGTGTTTAAGATAGATTGAAGTTCAACGTTTAAACGTTATAGTTAAGTACTAATAGACATTTTAAACGTAATGTAATTTGTAGGATAATTGTGGAAGTGATTGTAATTATTAACGTGTAGCTTGCGCTTGAGGCAAGTTCTCTACTCCTTATCTTTTACTTGAGCAAGTTCTTTAATCCTTATTCTTTTACGTTAAGCAAATTTCTATTTCTAAACTTGTTATTTATTTTGTGCAATCTTTCTAAACCATTCTTGTACGCTATGCAAGCTTTATCATTGTATCTTTTTATTGTGCAAGTTCCCTAACCCTTGCTCAATATATCATGAAAGTTCATTTCCGTTTCTTAACTTGTTATGTATTGTACAAGTTATACTGTATTCAAATATTCGTAAAGCATAAGTATTGAAGTATTATTTAAGTAATGTGATCTTGACTTAGTTGTTCAAGCAAGATCTACGTAATCTATCGAATGCTTTAAGTTATTTCCAAAGCATGCCTAGTTATTATGAAATTTATTGTTGTATTTTACATTTGATTCATAATTCTTATATTATCGAACTGTTAAAGCATTGTGAGTCGATTCAATTACTCCTTAGTTGATGATAGTTGAAACTCCAAAGCTCCTTTATATATCCAAACCAAACTTTATTTGGTGCGGACTTGTATTCAAATACTGAGAATGAACAACCCTATTTATTAGGGGACATTTATGCAAAAGAGTTAAGATGGTTGTGCACAATACATAGTACGAAAGGCTGATCCCCCTAAGTACGAGTTAAAGGTCCATAGTCTCAATGACTGTTAAAGGTTTTAAATAGAAATATTTAAAATCTAGGACATAGTTCAAGGTCGTATGACCCTCAGATAAATTTTATACTCGAATTTTAAATATGATGAAAGAATTATTATTCAATTCTTTATTCTTGATGAAAGTAAAGTTATTCAAACCCTTTTGAAGTTATTCAGTTATGTCATATCACTGTTGTATTTCAAGTGAGCTTTTGTTTGCTCATTCTTGCATATTTTATAACCCCTTACAGTTAAGGCCGAGAATGTTGACGTACTGTCAACAAGTAAAGGAAAAGGAAAGATGAGCAAGTGAAGGCTTGTTGTCTTCAATTGTAATAAGACTTAGTTGATGATGTTTTATTTCCGCATTTATTTATTTGATGTCAAGGTTTAGTTAACCCGGGGATTTTATTTGGGACAAGTTGTAATCCTTTTTCAAGGAAGATTCTATTTAAGTATTTATAAAGGTTGTAATTTATTTTTCAATTCTTTATTATTAGGTAGATGTATGATTTATTTAGAAAGTGAACACCAAATCTTGTGGAAACAAAGTATCCCAAATTTGGGGGTGTCACACCCCACATACTGGAGGTATTTGAATCATTCTCCGTTTCCCATGCTAATCATATTGACGCTCTCCTCATTGTGTTGAGGCAGAGGATTATCTTGAATATGGGGTTGTTCTTGTGTTGTCACCACAATCTCCCCATTATCTATTAGGTCTTGGATTTTGTGTTTGAGAGACCAACAATCTTGGGTATCATGCCCCGGTGCTCCAGAATGATAAGCACACTTCTTACTTGGGTTAAAATTTTGTTCGCTTGAATTGGTCGGCGAAAGGAGCTTGACAATCTTCTTTTGTGTTGTCAAGAGTTTCAGCACATTTTCCAGTGAATCCCCCAAGGGTGTGAACATTCTTTGACGTTTAACTTCTCCGACTTTTTGAAAGGGAGGATTCAAAGATTGTGCAGGAGTTTGAAAAGGGGAATAATTTCTCCTTTGAATGAGCAAGCTTGGGTTGCCTCTCTGATTATGTCCCTGAAATATCAAGGACACATCCTCCTCCTTTTTGTGGACTCTCCGAGGATTACTCCCATAGCTTCCAGATTAAATATGCTCGGCCACTACCTCCAAAGCGGTAAGGTCTTTGATCTTTCCAGACTTTAGACCCATTTCAGCCATTTCTCCATGTTTAATCATTTCCGAGAATGGTTTTCCTATATTTGCTAGGACCCTTTCATAATATGGAGCTTCCTGGATGTCTATAAAAGTCATTACTATCTCAATCTCTGTCATAGGTGGGGTGACTTGTGCAGCCATCCGTCTACATCTTTGGGCATACTCACTGAAAGACTCACTGCTTTGCTTTTTAACCTTGGTCACTTGATATCGATCCGGAACCATCTGAGATTGGAGGCTATATTGATTTAAGAAGGCACGTGCTAGCTCTTCCTAGCTGTGGATCTTGGAATTGTTGAGTTGGGCATACCAAGCTCGGGCTTCCCAAGTCAGACTCTTTTGGAATAACTGTATTCTGAGTTTTTCATCCTCAACAAAGGATCCGAGTTCTCCAATGAACACTTTTAAATGAGTGTAAGAATCTCCTAACCTGTTATACTTTTCAAAATCCAGGACTTGAAATTTGTCTGGATATCGAGCCCCTAGAAATATACACAGATCTGAGTAGTTTACACTTCTAAATGCCCCAGTTCCTTTGATGGACCGGATTGTTTCCTCCATTTGCTGGACTTTTTTCCTAATATCATCAGTTTCCTGATCATTTCTGAGATTGGTGATTTCAGGGGTTTTGCTGGTTATATCCTTATTTTGAGGCTCAGATATCTGAGTATCTTTCTTTTTATCGGTATCCTGACTGCCACCTTGTGTGGATGATTCTGTTTGAACGGGTATTTGTTTACCCTAAAGAATTTTACTTTGTTCTTTAAGGAAAATTGTCAATTCAGCTATCTGGTTTTTTAATCCTTCGAACTATTCCCGAGAGACAGGGGTGGATTCAGGTTGGGCACATGAAGCAATGCCTGGAGATGGGCTTAGTGCTTTTTTAGACTTTGATCTGGTAACGGGGCCAATTTTTTCCTATAATAAAAGTAGGTATGCTAATTTTGATGTATATATTAACAGGATGCATGCTATGCAATGTGTCCTTTTTTTGAAGTTTTTTAATCTTTTCTTGTAAAATAAAGGTCAGTTGTTTTGATGATAGGATATCATGACATGAATTTAATAAAATTAATAGGGAATGGAATGTATATTGATATTTACATTGAATTTGAAATTTACATTGAATTTACATAGAATCTGAAAAGGGAAGGCATGAAGAGACTCCCCTTCGGATTTGGTTTATCAGAGACTGACCTATCTTAGGCTACTCTCGCGACTTTTCAGCATGAAGGTCCCCAGATCATCGCAATTTACTAAAGGGGAAATTAATCTCTTCTTTCAATTGGATCTGATCTGAGTGGTGCATTTCCTGAGCCTCGCAGGATTAGTCTCCTTTGAGTCCAATAATCAAATGCCGACGGCTTCGCCTCCTGGTGGAGAAATCACACAACATACATTCACATACAACATGTCTCACCGTATGAAATGATGACATTGTGCGAAGCACTAATATTTAAAGCAATAAAACATTTATTTACATCCATTCAATGTAAACACAGCATCCACACACATGCAGATAAATAGGAAATTCTTGAAAAGATTGAAATGCGGCTTAAGCCCTTTACTGTCCCAAGTAAAGTCGCCACTTATCGATGTCGGGAAAAATCTTTGGCGATCCGCCTTTCCCTATGTGTCTCTGCTCCTGTTTGTTTTCCATTTGTTTGATCGGAAGGGTGAATTTTTAGGAAAAGGCCGACAAATAATGTCGACGATTTGAAAAGTTTGATTTTACAGAGTCTCCAGTTGGTATATTTGAAATAGTTGTACCAACTCAACTGAGCTTTATTTGAAAAGTTTGCAAGTAGGCCCAATTACTAGACACTATTTAACTTGGCCTTAGAAACCGAGATTCATAGAGTTTGGGGCTTGATTAAGCGGGGGGGGGGGGGGGGGGGGGAGGTGTTAGGCACCCCCCGACTTCCGTGAAACATGGTTACCGCATCTTTTTAATTTTCCTATTTTATTTGCAATATGTGTGTGTGTGCTTGCAGTAATTGGGCCTAAGTGCTTTATTTTTAAGTAATGTTGTGCTTCGTTGGACCTATATGCGAAGGGTTTGATTTAATGAAAAGTCTATTTTTAGACAAGATATGAAAGTGATGTTTTGGAAGATGGTTTTCAAACCCTTTCGCTTGCATAGGAATTGAAGCCTTTTGATACTTTCATTTTATTCTGCATTCGGCTGATTTTGATTTTATTATCGGGATGCAAAGCATCCTCGACCAGATAATATATATACAAGTGTCGGCCTCCTTATGGGTATAAAAGCCATCAAAGTGACCCGAGCACTACAAATCACAATTTACTATGCTGAGACCTTAAATCCGGATAACCGTTTTAAGGTCCCTCTGATTTACATTTACAAGCAGACGCAAAAACTGTATTTCCATTGCAAAGTTGTCCATCATGGGAATTGGATCTACATTCATGTAGTTAATCGTAGATCCCGTGATTTCTAGGCTCACAGAATATTATCAAAAAGCCTGCACAGTAGAGATATTGACATGAAATACAAATTAAAATTTAGACGTCGCAAGACAGAGGATTCATCAGTTAAATCCTTGCATGCGCGTAGCCAAAGCTTCCCGTTCCCTCTAGATACGGATCTAGGGTCGCGTAGTCGCTTTAATATTTACAAAACTAGAAAGAAAGTTAGATTTAAATAAATCTTAGCCATTCTAGCTCAACGATTCCAGATTGACAGCTTTTGAACAGGTTAAAAGTTAGAGATGGCTAGATTCAGATAAACCTAGTCCACAAACTTTACATTATAATAGGTTTACATTAAATGAATAGTTAAAATAGATATTTAATCACATGGAATAAATAATATATATATATATATATATATATATATTAAAGTTGGAAAGAGCCACAGATTTCCAATCTAGGCGTGACTGATTAATGTAAATATACATATGCTTATATATATATTTAAGCTGAAAAGGCCACGGTATAGCAATCCAGGTCAAACAAGTTAGTATAAATATATATAATTATATATATACTAAAGCGAAAAAAAGTCACGGATTAGCAATCCAGGCTAACGGAGTTAGTATATATATATATATATATATATATATATATATATATATATATATATATATATATAGTTATATATATTAAAGCCAAAAATGCCACAAATTTATAATCCAGGCTAAATAATACTAGTATATATATATATATATATACTTATATATATATATATATATATTAAAGTGATAAAAGCCACATATTTGAAATTCAGGCTGCAAAAACACTTAAAAATGTACATATATACTTATATATACATAAATGTAAGCTAAAAGACCACGGATTTGAAATCTAGGTGAAAATAGAAGTTATAAATATATATACGTTCATATATATATATATATATATATATATATATGATAAAGTAGTAAAAAGCTTCAGATCGCAAGAAATCTTACATTATGTAGTGCTAGAGGCTTTAAACCACTTGGAGGGCTTGAAAACTTCGTTTTCACCGGTTAAAATTTGATATGTTAGTATATATACATATACAAACGTATTAAAAGAGTAAAATTAAAGTTTGGAGCATTGTAGGTAGGGTTAAGAGCTGAAATGGATGGAGTTTCCTCTCTTTTCTTCTTTTTTTCTCTAGTTTTTCTGTTAGTGGGGGATTTTATTTATAGACCAGGGAGCCGCGGGTCTACTCACGACAGCCGCAGGTCTACCTGCGACTCCAAGGTAGGCCCGGTCCCGCGGGTTCCATTGTCTTGAAGTACGTGCACTCTGACCAACGCTCTATCCGCTCGAACCTTCATAACTTTCAATCCGGGAATACGATTGAGGCGTGTTATTCCTTTTCAGAAAGCCCTTTTCGAGAGCTACACAATGACATGGGATTTGACCTTTTTTGAATCCGAGAAGATGGGTCCATGACCAGATCTTCGAGTCTTCGCAGTCCATCCATTGAGCTGTCTTGTGCTATTTTCGCTCGGGATTGACGTTATGGTTCTTCATGATCCTCATGGTGTTGATTTGATGTCAAGTTGGTAAAATAACTATTTTGTCCTTCCGGGGTTGTCTCCAGGATTGACAGGGTTTTCGATTGTTTATCGGGGTTGTCTCCAAGGTTTGATCCCAGTCGACTCTATTCTTCCTCAAGGTCATCTCTGAGGTTGACTTGATATCCCAGGGTTGTCTCTAGGGATGATTTGATGCTTCGGGGTCTTCTCCAAAGGTTGGCTTGGTCTCCCGATGTTATCGTCGGGGTTGGATTTGATCTCCCGGTGTTGTCGCCGGGGTTGACTGTATCTCCCGGGGTTATCGCCGGGATGGATTTGATCTCCTGGTGTTGTTGTCGGGGTTTGATTTGATCTTCCGGTGTTGTCGTCGGGGTTGCATTTGATCTCCCGGTGTCTCCGGGGTTTGATTTGATCTCCTGGTGTTATCGCCGGGGTTGGATTTGATCTCCCATTGTTGTCGCTTGGGTTGACTGTATCTCCCGGGGTTGTCGCCAGGGTTGGATTTGATCTCCCGGTGTTGTCGCCGGGGTTTGATTTGATCTCCCGGTGTTGTCACTGGGGTTGGATTTGATCTAGACTTCTAGGGTTGTCTCTGGAAGGTAAAAGACAGTTTTACCCTTTTGCAGGGTTAGTAACAGGAATGCAAAATTTTGAGTGTCTACAAGACGAATTAGGCACTGTTTATTCGATGAAACCTAAGGGTTAAACCCTAAGGGTTTGAATAACCTAAGCCTTTTAGAGAGATTGATATGTCGTAGCGACATTCTATTTCAAGATTGCCAATAATATGTCGTGAAAAGTTGTATTAGCCAATAAAAGTTTTTCTCGAAAAATATGCAAAAATCGGACGAAATAAAAATTACAAAAAATATTTTTATTTGACTTTTTGATCGTTTAACCATGTTTTGGGAAAATATCGTCGAAAACACTATTCACTAAAATATGTTTTTCAGTTTTTCGAATTTTTAAAGAACACGCTAACGATAAAATGACGAGAAAAGACGGAATGTCCTATAAAAATTTGAAAAACGATAAACGCAGTTTTTCCATTGTGTATTGAATTTAAGAAGATTAAAGAAAAGAATATTAGTATAATACGAATTATCATACAAGTATAATATGAAGAATGATACGAGTATAATACGAATTATTATACAAGTGGAATACAAGTATAATACGAATTATAATACGACGTATAATATGAAGTACAATATGCATATAATACGAAAATTATACGGTATAAATACTAAAGCCAAAGTCAAAAAGTCAAAATCCACAAAAGTAGCTAGCTTTTTCACTTTCCCACCACTTAACCATATATTTAACCATAGTTAGTTAAGGTGTGGTTAGGTTAAGGAAAAGATCTAGCTTAGTAAAGAGGTATGAATAGTAAAAGGATGACACAAAAGTTGGTTTCATCATTTTAACTCAACTAGGGTTAAATGATGATGGTTAATGAGGGGGTGGTTTGTATGTTATGCAAACCTAAGGGTGTTGATTAATCAAGACCCTAAGTTAAGTGACCAATTAGTAAGGAAAACAAAGTTATTTTTGAAAGTAATATGCATACAAGCCAATCATGTATGATGATAAAGCATATACTTTGGAGGTAATCTTATTTATTTATTAATAAAAATATTCATTTATTAAAGGCATTTAATTATCTACATGGTGCTGTTTTTATAATATGTAAATAACCCATAGTTTTAAGCAATGCTTTTAGAATCATGATGATGATCATGCCAATGAGATCTAAATTCTTAGAAAGCTCTAAAACTAAAATAGTTCCTAATCATGGGATTACTAAAAAGGGGATTAGTAAATCCGGATAGATTAGTACATATGTTGCTTGCTCATTAGATGAGGATGATTGATCTCATAATCATTTGTGTGGAGACACTAAAGCAAGTATGTAGGTGCTTATTGGAGAATAAGTTCACTGAACGTGACTCGCTATGGAATACCTAATGGAGTTTTACTCGCCTGTCAATAGGAATTCCTAATGTGATAGTAGTACATGTGATCCTTGGACTTGAGATCATCATAGTATCTTGTATGTAACAAATTATGCTTTGACTAATTCCTTAAGGCCTTTTAAGGTAAATATAGGGTATGCTTGGGTGTAATGAGTTACATATGGAGATAATGAATGATCAATAAAGAATCTACCACCTCTAGTAAAAGAGGAGATATGTGCTATGTGATTCGTTAAATGACAACCCAGGAATCCTTGGCCAAGGTAAAATGAAATTAGAAAGGAGTTTTTAATTTACATTATTTGGAGTTGTGCATTTACTAATCGAAATACATATAATTAAATAAAATAAGACTTGACAGTAAATTCATGTCTTATATTTAATTGGGACATTGTATGGTGGAAGGATTGAATTGTATGGTAACTATTTACTCACAGGTTCTTTTATGATTAATGTTGAAATCTATATTATCTGGAAAGTCGTTGATCGCTAGGGAGGCTTATCCCTATTGTAGAATAAATATTATTTATTTAAATAGATTATTAGTTTAATTTATTTATTTAAATAAGATTAGAATTGTTCTAATTGATTTATTCACAACCGGTTTAATATGGAGAACCTAAAGGGTCACACCATAAAAGAAAGAATAATTATTTAAGAAGGTAATGGCATAATCGTAATAATGCATTAAGTGAAATTAATTTAATCTATGGTGATAGAATAAATTAAATAGCTTAATATTTATTATTTAATATTTTGGAAATATTAAATATAAATTAATAAGAGGAGTCTTATTAATATTATTAATATTATTATTATTTTAATTTCTAAAGGAGTTTAGTAATTAATTTAATATTAGTACTCTCATTTATTCCTAATAAGATTAGGAGACAAATTAATTAAATGAATTTAATTAATTATTTCCCATGTGGTGGGAAGCCTAAATTAATTAAAGGAGTTTAATTAATTAAAAGAAATTCCATGTCTAATAGGATTAGAAGGGTTGACCAATATCTATATAAGAGGATTCTTATAATAGATATTACTTGATGCAATTCCAATTGTTGGAGAGTACTCATTTTCTATAGAGGATAGAAAACTAAGCCAACTACCCTCCTTCTTGATAATTCATCTTCCTTGGTGGATCACCTCTAGAGGCCAAACACTTGGGTGGCTAACGTTGATCAAAGAAAGGAATCTAATCTGGAAATTCAAGGAGATCACGAAGAACAAGGAGTTGAACTAGTACCTGTGGAAGCTTCGTTCTACAAGAGTATTATTCCATAACTTCTTATTTATCGTTTTAAATTAATAATTTGCATAAAGGATGATCCGGGTAACGGTTTTGTAGAAATTTTTTTAAACTCTGATATACCATGCTTCCGCTAATTTTTGCAATTTGATTGCGTCACGATTTCGTACAAACCCAACAGTGGTATCAGAGCCAAACTTTTATGCAATTATTAATTTATTTTTGATTTCATATACATATGGGTATATATTTAAAATAATTTATTGGGCATAATTTTATTGTATAAAATTATTTTTTTTTAAGAAAAAAAAATGACGTTTTGTTTTTTTTTTGGGACGAATAACAATTTTTTTTTTTTGGGTTCTAATCTTGAATTCTGCAAAGAAAATGTGTTGTCTCTTTCTTACTCCAAAAGAATGTGACCCATCAGGAAAGGACTCTTTTAATAAACCTGCAGGACTCTTTTAATAAAAGAAGGTGACTTCTTTTTAAAAAAATAAATATGATATATTTATATATTATATTCTAAATAATTTTATAATTAAAATAAAGAGTTTATTTTAATCTTGAAATTGGATTTCATGCAATTTAAAATTGCCCATTAAATGATACTCATATATATATGGAATGTTTTAATTCATGAGATGAATATTTATTTATTGATATATATGGTGATATGTATGATAATAAATAGGGATTAATTATGGACTATTTGACCAATGCGATTGGATTTTATTTTAGTTGAATGCTTGAATGAATGGATTTTATTAAATGGGGTCTGCGTACCTCGTCTTCTCTAATTTTTCTTGATGTAAAATTCTATCTCCCTTCTATGTACTTCCCCTTGACTGCTGATCAAGGTTTCTATTTAAATTAAATAGTTTAATGTAATATTAATAGTTAGAATTATTTTGAAAAAATTGGAGACCAAGGAGCAAGGAGTGCATGAAGACCCGTTTGTATGGAGCCCGGGTTTAAATGTAATAGTTATATTTAAATTTAAATTCTTGCACTCCTAGGTTTGACCTTTTGGTTCACTTGATGGCTCTAGTGAACCAAACTAGAATAAAAGTCCATAATCAATCCGGGTAGAATATAGTATTCTATATTGCATGCTAAATATTATATATATTATATTTTATGCAAGCATGCTTCGCATGTTTAATAAAATGACGCGTATTTTATATATATATGTGCATGCGCGCTAAACAAGATGAGACAAATAATAACAAACCCCTCAAAGAAATAAGATTAAGTTCGAAGCGTTCAGTGATATTTAGAATATCGAACGTCGCCTTCTAGTATGATAAATTAATAGAGTATTAATATTTAATATGAGTTTGTTGTGCTATCCATAAGGCGAGTATTGCGTATTTAAGATATTAATTAATCACATTTGATGCTTATCAAGAAAATTGAACGATCTAGTCTTGTTGTGCTATCCACAAGGACGAACATTTTTCTTTTTTGAATTTATGGAAGTGCTAGGCTGGACTTAACTTAAATCATTTTAGTTCGGATGTGCACACACTTGACCATTATGATTTAAGAGGCAAAATAAAAGGAATTACATGGTGATGTAATTGACAAGAGTTGTCTACCTATTTATTTGTATATCGCTTGTTGTGCTATCCACAAGGTTATATACATTTGAAATGGGATCCTTATTCTCACTAGCAAATCTTTAATTAGATGTTGTCGAACTATATAAGTGAGGGTAATATAGTTTGATGAAAATAGTGGGAGATACCAATTTAAAATAAAGACCTAAATTTATTTTGGTATGCAAAGTTAATAAAATGAATGTTTGCTAAAATGATTGTTTTCTTTCACATGCAGAATTTTAAAAATGTCTAAATCACTAATCTCACTACGAAGCATACTTGATGCAAACAAGCTTACCGGGCTGAATTATGAGGACTGGCTAAGAAATCTGAGAATTGTTCTCACTGCTGAAAAGATTTCTTATGTCCTAAATTCAACTGTCCCTGAATTTGTTTCGGAAACAGCCTCTGAGGAAGAGATTGCCACTTTCAATAAGTGGCAAGAATCTGTGGCTCAATGCATCATGCTCGCATCTATGAATAACGAGCTTCAGCGTCAGAACGTAAATATGGATGCTCCTGCTATGCTGCTTCACCTCAAGGATTTGTATGGTGAACAGAGTAGGACTGCTAGATATGAGATATCTAAGGAGCTCTTCCGATCTCGGATGACCGAGGGTACTGCCGTCGAGACTCATGTCCTACAGGTGATCAATTTGATTGAACGCCTTGGACAGCTAGGGTTCGTCATGGATGGGGAGCTGAGTCAAGACTTGGTCTTGCAGTCACTCCCTGAGACCTTCTCGCAGTTTGTGGTTAATTTTCACATGAATAAGCTAGATGTCAGCTTGCCTGAGCTGCTGAACATGCTGAAAACTGCAGAAGGTCACTTCCCATCCAAGAAGAACCATATCTTCATGGTGGATTCTTCCAATAAAAGGAAGAGGCCCAAGGTATCTTCTGAAAAGAAGAAATCTAAGAAGGCTAAGGAAAAGGGGAAAGAAAAGGAATAAAAGAAACCTGAACCAGCTAAAGGAATGTGCTTTCATTGCAACAAGCCGGGACATTGGAAAAGGAACTGCAAGAAGTATCTAGCAGAGAAGAAGCTTGGAGAAGCTTCGACTTTCCAATCAAGGTTTGTTTATGATTGAAATTAATTTTTCTGAAAGTCATAATTCTACTTGGGTATTGGATACCGGCTGTGGTTCTCACATATGTAATACTGTGCAGGGACTGGTCAGAAGTAGAAAGCTGAACAATGATGAGGTGATCCTACGAGTGGGGAATGGAGCAAAGGTTGCTGCATTAGCTGTAGGAACTTATTATTTAGCAATGCCTTCGGGCAAGTCCATTTATTTTAATAATTGTTATTATGTTCCGAATATTATTAAAAATATTATTTCAATTTCTGTATTGGATATGGAAGGATTTAACGTTGTTATAAAGAACAATAGTTGTTCTATTTATAAAGACGATGCTTTCTATGGTATTGGAAATTTGCGAAATGGACTTTATACACTTGACTTACAAGAAAATATATTTCAAATTGAACAAACTAAGAAAAGAAAAAGAGATGATATTAATTATACCTACATGTGGCACTGTAGACTCGGTCATATCAACGAAACAAGATTATCCAAGTTGCATAAAGATGGGCTTCTCGAGCTATCCGATTATGAATCATATCCAACTTGTGAATCTTGTCTCATGGGTAAATTGACTAAATCTCCTTTTAGTGAAAAAGGAGAAAGAGTTACAGAATTGTTGGCATTGATTCACACAGACGTTTGTGGGCCTATGACAACAAGTGCACGGGGTGGGTATTCTTATTTTATTACTTTCACTGATGATCACTCAAGATTTGGATATGTGTATTTAATGAAATACAAGTCAGAATCATTTGAAAAGTTCAAAGAGTTCAGAAGTGAAGTAGAGAAACAAACGAGCAAGAGTATAAAGATACTTCGATCAGATCGAGGTGGAGAATACTTAAGCGGTGAGTTTCTCAATTGTCTCTAAGAAAATGGTATAATCTCACAATGGACTCCTCCAGGTACACCACAGTTAAATGGAGTATTTGAAAGGAGAAATCGAACACTGTTGGACATGGTTCGATCCATGATGAGTTTTACAGACCTTCCAATTTCTTTATGGGGATATGCCCTATAAACGGCTGCATACCTACTTAACAAGGTACCTACCAAATCTGCTCCAAAGACTCCATATGAGATGTGGTAAGCATGTTAAGACTTGGGATTGCCCAGCTTATGTCAAAAAGTTTGAAAATGATAAGCTACAGACTAAATCCGATAAGTGTAGATTTGTGGGATACCCTAAAGCAACTTTAGGGTATTATTTCTATCATCCAACTGATCAAAAGGTGTTTGTTGCGAAACATGCTGCCTTCTTGGAAAAGGAGTTTATCCATGAAGGGGTCAGTGGGAGTAAGATATATCTTGAAGAAGTTCAAGAACCACAAATTACCACGGATCAAAGTCAGGTACCTGACTAAGTAGAAGAACCTACTATACCACACCCTGTTCGTAAATCTGGAAGAGTACCGAAGATACCTGAGAGGTATGGATTCGTTATAGAGGATGACGATGAGGTACACATCATGAATGATGATGATCCATTGAATTACGAATAGGCTATGAGTAATAAAGGCTCAGGAAAATGGCTTGAAGCTGTGAAATTCGAAATGGACTCCATGTATGAAAACAAAGTATGGACTTTGGTTTCACCTCCTGAAGGCATTAAGCCTATTGGGTGTAAATGGGTCTTTAAAATAAAGACTGGAGCGGATGGCAAGGTAGAGACCTATAAGGCCCGACTGGTTGCAAAAGGTTTCAAACAAAGACAAGGAGTTCACTATGATGAAACCTTTTCACCAGTAGCTATGCTCAAGTTCATTCGGATTTTGCTTGCGATTGTAGCTTATAACGACTATGAGATCTGGCAGATGGACGTGAAAACGGCCTTCCTCAATGGAAAACTTGAGGAGGATGTGTATATGACACAGCCAGAGGGATTTGTTTCAAAGGTTGGAACAAATCAAGTCTGTAAACTGCAACGATCCATTTATGGATTGAAGCAAGCTTCTTGTAGATGGAACATTCGTTTTGATGAGACAATCAAAGAGTTTGATTTTATCAAAAACGACGATGAACCATGTGTGTACAAGAAGGTTAGTGGGAGCGCAGTTTCATTCCTTGTATTATATGTTGATGATATATTACTGATAGGGAATGACATTCCTATGCTACAATCGATTAAAATCTGGTTATCTAAACACTTCTCCATGAAGGACTTGGGAGAAGCATCCTATATTTTGGGGATAAAGATCTATAGAGATAGATCTAAAAGGATGCTTGGTTTATCCCAAGGAACGTACATTGATGTAATGCTAAAGAGATTTAGCACGGAAGATTCCAAAAGAGGTCTCATGCCGATGAGCCATGGATTACATCTCTCCAAGAAACAGGCCCCAAAGACACCTGAGGAGAGAGCCCGTATGAGTAAGATCCCTTATGCTTCTGCAATAGGATCTATCATGTACTGTATGATATGTACTAGACCGGATGTTGCTCATGCACTTAGTGTAATGAGCAGATACCAGTCAAATCCTGGAGAAGAGCACTGGAAGGCAGTGAAGAATATCCTAAAGTACTTGAGAAGGACTAAAGATATTTTTCTTGTCTACGGTGGGTCTGAATTAAAACTCGAGGGATTCACAGACTCAAGTTTTCAAACAGACCAAGATGAAAGTAAATCTATTTCGGGGTATGTGTTTACCTTGAACGGAGGCGCAGTGAGTTGGAAGAGTTCCAAGAAGCAAACAGTTGCTGATTCAGTGACAGAGGCAGAGTATATAGCTGCAAGTGAAGCTGCAAAGGAAGCTGTTTGGATGAAGAAGTTCATAACTGAACTTGGTGTGGTTCCTAGCATTGGAGAAGCAGTTCCCGTTTACTGTGACAACACAGGAGCAGTTGCACAGGCTAAGGAACCCAGGTCTTATCAGAAATCTAAACACGTGTTGCGGCGATTTCACTTGATCAGGGAGATCATTGAAAGAGGAGACGTCACCTTGGAGCGTGTAGACTCTCAAGACAACATTGCAGATCCATTAACTAAAGCTTTAACACAACAGCAGTTTGATCGTCACTTAGAGAAGTTGGGTATGAGATACCATGGCGATTGGCTTTAGTGCAAGTGGGAGATTGAAAGTAGTATGCATACAATCCAATCATGTATGATGATAAAGCATATACTTTGGAGGCAATCTTATTTATTTATTAATAAAAATATTCATTTATTAAAGGCATTTAATTATCTACATGGTGCTGTTTTTATAATATGTAAATAACCCCATAGTTTTAAGCAATGCTTTTAGAATCATGATGATGATCATGCCAATGAGATCTAAATTCTTAGAAAGCTCTAAAACTAAAATAGTTCCTAATCATGGGATTAATAAAAAGGGGATTAGTAAATCCGGATAGATTAGTACATATGTTGCTTGCTCATTAGATGAGGATGATTGATCTCATAATCATTTGTGTGGAGACACTAAAGCAAGTATGTAGGTGCTTATTGGAGAATAAGTTCACTGAACGTGACTCGCTATGGAATACCTAATGGAGTTTTACTCGCCTGTCAATAGGAATTCCTAATGTGATAGTAGTACAAGTGATCCTTGGACTTGAGATCATCATAGTATCTTGTATGTAATGAATTATACTTTGACTTATTCCTTAAAGCCCTTTAGGGTATATAAAAGGGTATGCTTGGGTATAATGAGTTACATATGGAGACAATGAATGATCAATAAAGAATCTACCACCTCTAGTAAAGGAGGAGATATGTCCTATGTGATTCGTTAAATGACAACCCAGGAATCCTTGGCCAAGGTAAAATGAAATTAGAAAGGAGTTTCTAATTTACATTATTTGGAGTTGTGCATTTTCTAATCGAAATACATATAATTAAATAAAATAAGACTTGACAGTAAATTCATGTCTTATATTTAATTGGGACATTGTATGGTGGAAGGATTGAATTGTATGGTAACTATTTACTCACAGGTTCTTTTATGATTAATGTTGAAATCTATATTATCTGGAAAGTCGTTGATCGCTAGGGAGGCTTATCCCTATTGTAGAATAAATATTATTTATTTAAATAGATTATTAGTTTAATTTATTTATTTAAATAAGATTAGAATTGTTCTAATTGATTTATTCACAACCGGTTTAATATGGAGAACCTAAAGGGTCACACCATAAAAGAAAGAATAATTATTTAAGAAGGTAATGGCATAATCGTAATAATGCATTAAGTGAAATTAATTTAATCTATGGTGATAGAATAAATTAAATAGCTTAATATTTATTATTTAATATTTTGGAAATATTAAATATAAATTAATAAGAGGAGTCTTATTAATATTATTATAATTATTATTATTTTAATTTCTAAAGGAGTTTAGTAATTAATTTAATATTAGTACTCTCATTTATTCCTAATAAGATTAGGAGACAAATTAATTAAATGAATTTAATTAATTATTTCCCATGTGGTGGGAAGCCTAAATTAATTAAAGGAGTTTAATTAATTAAAAGAAATCCCATGTCTAATAGGATTAGAAGGGTTGACCAATATCTATATAAGAGGATTCTTATAATAGATATTACTTGATGCAATTCCAATTGTTGGAGAGTACTCCTTTTCTATAGAGGATAGAAAACTAAGCCAACTACCCTCATTCTTGATAATTCATCTTCTTTGGTGGATCACCTCTAGAGGCCAAACACTTGGGTGGCTAACGTTGATCAAAGGAAGGAATCTAATCCGGAAATTCATGGAGATCACGAAGAACAAGGAGTTGAACTAGTACCTGTGGAAGCTTCGTTCTACAAGGGTATTATTCCATAACTTCTTATTTATCGTTTTAAATTAATAATTTGCATAAAGGATGATCCGGGTAACGGTTTTGTAGAAATTTTTTTAAACTCTGATATACCATGCTTCCGCTAATTTTTGCAATTTGATTGCGTCACGATTTTGTACAAACCCAACAATTTTAATGATCAAAGTAGCTCTTGGTTTTCTATAAAAGGCAAGCCATTAGCTTGAATGTGTTAGTTTATTTCAACTAACATATTCAAGAGTAAAGGCGAATAAATTGAGAGAGAATGGGAAAGGGAATTCGGATGGAAGGAGGAAAGGAAGAAGAAAAGCTAGTAATTAGCAAGCTTTATCAAGAGGAAAAAGAAGATTAGCAAGATAATCATTCACCAAGTCTAATTAAAGAAGAAAGGTAATATCAAAACCTAACTTTAATCCATCTTTCTTTAGGTTTCATATGAGAAATCATATAGCTTAATAAAATGGAAGTATAAGATGTTAAGTGATGAAATTATAGTTCGTTATAATTTTTGGATGAAATTGTAATGCCAGATAATGAACCTAAATAATTAGGATTTCATAAGAATGTTAGAAAACGTTGAAAACGTGAGTCGTGGACTCAAGAATGAACTCATTCCGGGTTTGGATGAGTAAGTTACAGACGAATGAATGAAAAATGTTAAGAACGTAAAATAAACGAATGATAATTTTTGAGCCAAGATTAAGGCTTGTTAGAAACTTGGGAAAATTATTATACCCGGGGTAATTTGAAGAGGACGTATTAAGCTTTCTAACGCCTTAAGAACGGATTAATTCTGAGTTAAGGCGAAGAAGTTACGAGTTAGCGAAGTGAGCGTCAGAACCATAGTTGAAACATAGAAAACTTTTATGCGCCGCAGCGCCAGCATTTGTACTGCATCCTAGCGTCATAGCCCTGGTGCAGGGTGTCGATGTCAGGAAAAAAATCTTATCGCTTTGGACAGATCTTCTTCTCCCTAAATTGTTTTGTTTTCTACCCTTATCTATTTTATGAAGGGTGAAATTTTTAGGAAAAGGCCAACATGTATCATGCCGACGATTTTGAAAGGTTTACAGAGTCACCAGTTGGTATATTTAAAAATGGTTGTACCAACTCAACCGAGTTTTATTTAATTTTTTGCAAGTAGGCCCAATTACTGGACGCTGTCAAAACTTGGCCTTGAAACCGAAATTCTTAAAGTTCGAGGGCTTGGTTAAGCGGGAGGAAGGTGTTAGGCACTAAGGGCGTAGCTCCACACGGGCTACGGTGGGCTACAGCCCACCCCAAATTAAAAATTAGCCCAGTAAGCCCACCCCAAATTTAAATACCTAGTAGTTAGCCTATATGTTGTTCTAGTTTATTTATATTTTTATCAAATATAAACTATTTCTTTTTATTAAGTAATTCAGTTAATAATTGGGCTTACTTTTTATAGAGAATTAGGTCAATTTTTCCTCTTCTTTTTTCTTTACCCGTTACCTTTCTAAAGTGGATGCTCTTCTCTCTTCAGTGACCAGGTACGAATTGATTGATGGCCTTAAGTGAAATTGATTAATTTGATTTGAATTCAATAAGATATCATGATTCAATGATTCTCATTGCTAGTTGAATTGGGATTATATATATATATGGCCATATGGGAGAATGACTTCTTAGCTGATAATATGATTGTCCACATCGAAAAGGAGTTGACTGAGAACTATGATAAAGACTCAATAATTACAGAATTTACTTCTATTCAAGAGCGAAGAGGGCAATTTGACTAGGTATGTTATTATGTCTTGGACGTACGTTCGTTATCAAATTTTATTAATGTTATACTGAATTAGTGATGATTTTGTTTAATATTCAATTAGCTACATGATTTTATGACATATACAATTATCTTAATATATGGTTAATTTAAAAAGAAAATGTATGTAGTGAACGTTCACGAAAAAAAATATTCTAGTCCACCCCAAATCATAATCCTAGCTCCGCCCTTGTTAGGCACCCCCGACTTCCGTGAAACACGGTTACTGCCTCTTTTCATTATTTCTCTTTTTAATTGCAATGTGTGTGTGTATACTGCAAGTAATTGAGCCTACATTTGTTTGATTTGAAAGTAGTGTCATGCTTCGTTAGACCTATATGCAAAGGTTTTGATTTGTTTGAAAAAGTCCTTTTTAGACAAGATATGAAAATGACGTATTGAAAGGTGGTTATCAAACCCTTTCGCTCGTATAGGAATTGAAGCATATTGATACTTTCATTTTTATTTTATTCAACCTTTGGCTCGATTTGGATGTTTATTGTCGGGATGCGAAGCATCCTCGATCACAAAATGTATATACAAGTGCTGGTCTGCTTGTGGGCATGAAAGCCATCGAAGTGACTCGAGCACTACAAACCATATTTCACTATGTTTGAGACCTTAAATATGGATAACCATTTTAAGGTCCCTTGGATGTACATTTTTACAGAAAAACTGGTAGGATATGTTTACAATATGGAGTTGTTCATCATGGGAATCAGATTTAGATCAGTTTGATCATTAATCCCACGATTCCTAGGCTCACAGAAAATGATCAAGAAAACCTACACAACACAGATATATTCACAAAGAATGCAAATTGTACTTTAGACGTCGCAAAAAACAAAGGCTTCGTTAGTTAAATCCTTGTTTGCGCGTAGCCAAAGCTTCTCGTTCCCGCTAGATATGAATCTAGGGTCACGTAGTCGCTTTAAATGTTTACAAAACTAGAAAAAACTAGATGTAAATAAATCTTAGCTATTCTAGTTTCCCTGTAATAACCCAAGATTTTTATATAATTAAATAAGAAATTTTTCGTATAATTATATATATATATATATATATATATATATTATTTTTATCAAAATAAATGTGGGAATATATGCAAGGTAAAGCATATGTGTATATGTGAGAAATATATATTTATTTATTGCATAAGTGATTTCAAATAAATTTTTCAAGAAAGGAATTGTTGATTATTATAAATTATATTCTTATAATAAGTTAATTTTATAGTAAAAATATTTTATTGTGTATTTTTCCATGAAAATATGATTAATATATTATTTAAATAATATATGAAGTGATTCTTAGAATTATTATAATAATTATTTTATTATATGAATTTATCAAGATTAACTAAGTTAATTATTTTAACTTAATTAATAATGAGATATAAGGTAAAGTGTGATTATAGATCAAAACCCTAATGTTGATCTATGTTATGAAATTTCATGAATTAATACAATTATTGTATAATTGTATTTAAAAGAAAAGTGTATGTATGTTATGAATAATAAGAAATTATTTTCTTAAGGAATTTGAATATTAAATGTGATTATTAATTATATTTTGTATTCAACTATATGTAAGTATATTAATATGATTTATGATTATGGAGTTTAATTATACTTATGATAATTAACATAATTATATAAATATATGTTAAGAATTTATTTAGTTATTTTGTTTAAATATTAAACATAGTAATTGAATGTGTTTGTATTTAAATGAAAGTATGTATATTATGTGATTAAGAATAATGATTAGAAAACCCTAATTCATAAATTTGGAAACCCTAATAATATCAAAAAACTATAATTTTTAGAAAATCCTAATTTTTATTGAAAACCCTAATTTTTAATTAGTGTGTTATAATTAAATTTTTATTTAATTTCTATTTAATTTCCCAAACTCTAGAAATTATTTGGAAAATCTTAAGGGTTAAAACCTAAGGATTAAACCCTAGAATTATGTACCATGGACAAGAATACCCTTAAATATTTTGTTAATTTACAAAAATACCATTTTTAGTTTTATTTAATTTAGTTAACTTGCAAATCTTGCCAAGATATTAATCAATTAATGCTAAGATATTACACACATGCTAAAATCTCATCTCATCAGCCAAAAACTGACACCTAGCTGGTCAGATTCATTGGATCAATTAGATAGCAAATGAAGAAAGAAAAAGTAAGGAAACTCCATTTATTTTTCACCCATACAAGTCAAGGCTCTTTCTCTCTCTAAGACCCACGAATTCTCTCTAAGACCCACGAATTTTCTTTCTAACTTAGTCACAATATCAAACAATAACATCCCATACACTAACCCAGAACAGATCAAGGATCAGAAATCAAAAATAGTTAAGAAAGGTATAAAACCCTAACCCTAAACTAGATCTTGTATGCTTAGAAAAATTTTGTGTTTAAGTGTTATATATGTGCTATAATATGTTATTTAGTGATCTGGGTTGTTAGATCATTGATCCATAACATTTAAATGCATGAAAATGGAGATTTAAGAAATTTGGAAAAACCCTAAAAATGTGGCCTGACAGTCAAATGTCAGGGCCTGTAGATCTTGATCTGTTAATTTTTAGATGTGTTAAGTGTATCCTTGTTGTAGTATGACATGAGTAGAGTAAACTTGAAGTGGAATCATGACCATATCATGTATAGATTTCAAGTTATTCACGGTCAAAACCCGTTGACCAGTCACGAAAATTTTTATGGAAAACCCAGAAAACCCAAATAGTGGTTTGACAAGATTTTGTAGAGTTTAGATCTTCTAGTTCTGATGTTGTTAGGGTGTTAGAGTGCATCAGTTTTGTACCCTGACATATGTACTACAAATCCATGACATCAAAACACCTAAATAATAATCAGTATCCAAGTTATTAATGGTCAAATATGGGTTGACCAAACTGAAAATTCAATTTTCTGGATATTCTAGAAAATTGAAGAACAAGTTTTTACAGGACGTTTGACCAAGCTAGATCTTGCTTATATGATGTTGTTAGGCTAAGAAAATGTATCACGTTTGTAGCCTGACATGTATACTACAAAAGTGTGACTCCGGATTACCTAAACCTTACCCAAAACCCATGTTATTAAAGCCACAAATTGACCCCTCGCGTTGTTTTCATTTTCTGGAAATTCCAGAAAATGAAGAACAGGTCTTACATCACGTTTGATCCTTTAAAACTTCTTCATATAGTATAGTTAGACCCAGAAATTGATATAGACTTGTAGTATTACACTAGTAGAACACCATTGAAGCACTCTCATGCCCAGAAACATCATGATCAAGAAATGACCGACGATCAAACTAGGTACTTAGGGACTGCTCTTGAGGGCTCAAGAACACCTATAGCGACAAATTTCATCACTAAAGCTCTTTAGCGACAGTTTTAATAAAAATTAATTATATTAATTAAAATAAATAAAAAAATAGAAATTAATTATTAAAAATTCATAAATTAGTTTTAAAAATTATTTGAAGTTATAAAAATTAACTTTTAATATTTTGACATAAATTTCATTAATATTTTAATTTAATTAAATATTAATGATATTAAATTTATTTAATAATTATATTAAATAAATTAGTTAAAAATTATTTTAATATATTAAAAATCATTTTAAATGATATTAAAGTGTTAAAAAATATTTGAAGTTATAATAAATTACTTTTAATATTTTGAGATAAATTTTATTAATAATTTAATATTAATGATAATAAATTTATTTAATAATTATATTAAATAAATTAGATAAAAATGGTTTCAATATTTTAAAAATCATTTAAAAATGATATTAAAGTTTTAAAAAGTATTTTAAGTTAAAATGAATAACTTTTAATATTTTGATAAGAATTTCATTAATATTTTAATATTAATGATAATAAATTTATTTAATAATTATATTAAATAAATTATTTAAAAATAATTTTAATGTTTTATAAATCATTTAAAGGTGAAATAAATTTTATAAAAATATTTTAAGTTATAATAAATAACTTTTAATATGTTGACATGAAGTTCATTAATATTTTAAATTATTTAAATATTAATGATAATAAAATTATTTAGCAATTAAATCCTTAAAAATGATATAAGTGTTTGAAAAATTATTATAAATGATTTTAATATTTGGAAAAATATTATAAATGATAATTAATCTATCTAATATAATATTTAAGTTCTTGAACAAAGTTTCATTAAAAATAAATTCGTTAATTATCCGATAATGCAATCGGGATGTCGAAGCGATACCGAACTCAAACCAAATCGACATAGTTTGACTAGGTATACGTTCATACGTGTTGCAATGACTGACATGAATATTTGACAACATGTTTAAGCAGTATTATGTGTTAAGTTGTATTATTCTAATTAAAAAAATAATTCTATTGATGATAGAACTTCGTATTAAAGATAAAAGCTTAAGCTATACTATGTAGCAGTAAACCGCGACCAAAGCAAGTTTCTGAACTATTCTCTTTCATTGTATAAGTATCTAAACCTTAAGCACTATTGTTATTCGTGCAGACAGGTATATATTATACTAGTTTTCAACTCAATATAAGTTTATCAAATATAAACCAGGTTCATGAATAATTATTGTCAATTATTCATATCCGTAATGATATCCATGATTCGTTTATGAAATTATTCTTATATTGTGGAATGTTATTTCATTCGTTTATTATTCATTAATGTCTCATTATTGTCTTGTATCATAAAAGTGTCCCCACTTGTATGAACTGTTGTGTTCATGCAAGAACTCTTGAACTAGAACTCTTTGATATGATAAATCCTGTTACATACTATTAAACTTCGGTATGTATTTATGATTTAAAGACTGTCTAAGCTATTTGACCCGGCTAGACAGAGTTGAATTGTACTACTAAATATTATGGTTTATGATAAAGTCATCCAACTGAATTGTTTAGTGAGGACTCCAGACTGAGTATGAACAACCCGTAATGGGGAAATTGTTTATGTGCCCAAGGCGAACAGAGTGAGCGCATTCGTTCAAACAGATAGTATTGATCAATACAGGACATAACGGGGCTGATCACCCTACATGTCCGTAAGACCAGAGCAATTGGCAGATGAATTTCTGTTTAAACCTTTTCGAAAAGGAAAAATAAAAGTTCATGGTCTATTGACCGCTCAGCATTTATAGTCACTACGTTGTTTCAAATTTTTAAACGATTTGATATGTTATTAAGATATATTTCGAAAGACTTCACAACTATTGATTCGTTGTAGAAGTATACCTCAAAGAAAATATTTACTTTTTTTAACTAAAGTTTATTACATGCTATTACTTGCTGAGCAATTGAATGCTTATTCTTACTTTAAATTAAATATTTTCAGTTAAGCGTGATCAACCAAAAGGCTCTGGCAAAAACAAAGAAAAAGGAAAACTGCAAGAATAAGTTTTATGATATCTTGTGTAATAGTTAGACTTTATTAAGACGATGATATTTACTATCTATCATGTAATGAAATAATTTAAAGGTCGTGCACCTGGGATTAAACAACTCTGATATGTAAATTAAGTTTGATAATTATGTTATTTATATTATTCCGCTCAAAAAAATGATATCGTGTAGCACCAAGTTCGGGTTTCAAGTACCTGAATTTGGGGGCGTCACATTCCCGGTTCCGGTTGAACCTATTTTGAACCGTTCGAAAGTTAAGAAGGGCTAGATTTAGATAAATCTAATCCACAATATTTACATCAGTGCAGATTCATATCAAATGAATATTTAAAGCAAATATTTAATCACATTGAGTAAAGAATATATATATATATATATATATATATATATAATTATATATATAAATGTTGTAAAGGGCCACAGATTTCCAATCCAGACCCGATGAAGAAATATAAATATAAATATATATATATAAGTGGTAAAGGGTCACAGATTTCTAATCCAGTTCCGACTGAAATTTAAATTTATATATATATATATATATAAGCTGTAAAGAGCCACGAATTTCTAATCCAGGCTCGACAGAAAAGTATATATATATATATATATATATATATATAATAAAATAGAACCTAATTTGAATCCATTAACACTTTAAAATTTGAGAAACCACAACAACGGTTCAGATTTTATCTCATTTCTTCCAACTTAATCTAAAGGCTCACATTTCACTTCACACACAAAAAAAAACCCGCCCAAATCAAACCCCCCTTACACGCTACCCAAATACTGCCTAAGACATATGTTCCCTTCTCATCCCGCCTTCTATTTTCCTTGTTCTCTCCTCCACCTCCAAATCCCTTCCAATTACACCGGCTCCACCCCATTTTCAAAAACCTCCGACCCATCTGCCTTTTTCCTATTTAGAGACTCCACCTCCAAATCCCTTCCAATTACAAAGCCTCCAACCTGCATCAGTAAAAGGTTTTCTCGCTGGGTAAATCTAACGAAGAAGCAATACGGTTGCCATTCCATCATTTCACCAATCAAAAGTAAGTCAATTTGTTCTTCCTTCCTTTTTTATGTTGTAGAACTAATTAATTTGTTCCTCTCCTTTACATCTAAGCTTTGATAATGAATTGGGTGAACTATATTTGAAGGACTTTCTTTTCCCCCTAATTAATTTATTTTGGGTTTGAAAAAGGACATTTTTATCATGAATTGTATTTCATGATGTTGGGCTGGAGTTTGTTTTTTTATTTTTCGGTGCGAGGGCTGGGCTTTGTTGAGCTTCACCTGGAAAAAAAAAGTGTATATCCTTAATCTTCATCTAATGTGTATATTCCTTTTATTCTAAAATTTTTTCGCTAGAGAAATTAAAATGTGTATATATAATGCTGAAACTATTAAAAAAGAGGACTCTTTTGTGAAACTATTTATTTATTTAATTAATTACAAAAGAACTTTTTTGTGGTACAAAGAGTATCGAAGTCCTTCAAATATGGTTCACCCAATTTCAGCTCAGTCCTCCCTGTAGTGCTGATATAGTCATGGAAGTTTGCAGACCTCTATCCCAATTTCATGCTAGGATGTGATACAAAAATATGAAAGAACATGCAAAACAAAAACATAAAACCAAATGTTAATTTAAAAGCTCAAGCAGACAAACCTGTTCAAGTCACATTCTAATCAAAGTTCTTAACCCTTTTTTTTACCAATATATTTTTGAGGTGTATATAGTAGAATATTTTAGTTTGACTATAAAAGAAATTAATTAATAGATAATAGGGTTTTTACATATTGACTCATGAAGCACAATATTATCAATAGTGCAGTGTAATAGCAACTAAAGTAACATATTCTAAAATTACATATTATAATAGTGTAGTGTAAATAGTGTAGTGTAAATAGCAACTATCAATAGTGTAGTGTAAATAGCAACTTTCATCCATGGTATTTAAGCAACTATTTTAAATCATTCTTTGCAGGAGCTTCTTTATCAAGCCAACTAAATGGACGTTTATTTTGATCTCTCAAGGGTTAAATCATTCTCAAGGTTTTATTTTCCTTGAAAAATTGGAATTGTAAATTCAGGAAGTTTGAGTCTATAAATATTTCATGGAACATCTTTTAATCTTCCTTAAAAAAAACAAATAAAATGTCTATTAGAAGCTTGGTGCTGGATTCTTAACAATTCTTTTTGTTTTGTGGCTATGATGGAATTAATTACTTCATTTTTTATCCATTTATGTTTCTTTGACTGAATAGCCAGTATTGTTTAATCTAGATAATAATTATTTCTCTCAATGTTGTGTGTCATTCAGGATGAGGTACAATCTTCTCAGTCAATTATTGGCATAGATCTATACCTGTCTATTTCTAATAATCAAGCTAGACAATTGTCATCAGATCGTCTTCCTAAAAGTCTTTTAGCTTTTGATGGTGGAAGCAGGTCCTTGTGATCTGCACTTTTGCTCATGATATGTTAATAGTTTTTTTTGGTGGGATGGGGAGTTGTCAGAAATGACAAAAAAATATATACACACATATACTTTTATTTGTAAAGTTTCTTATTACGTCTCAAATTGGGCATTGCTTATTTCAGGATTCTATAGAACCCGTTCAACAAAAAAGTTACAGATTACTCCAAGGAAGAATCAGAAAAACAAACTGTGAGTTGCTCTTGAAATATATATATATATATTCGCTTTTTTACTGATGTCTTTTTCTTACTTTTGGTTTCTACTGCAAATCTTTTCAATAGTATTTAAATCTGATGCAGTTAGCTGAGGAGACTCGAGCTTCAACATCTAAGGGTGAGTGAATTACCTTATCATGATGTGTAATTGTTGGTTAAATTAAAATTGCTTTTTAGTACCTCAAAATTATTGGTGTGCTTAGTCATGCACCCATCAAAAACAATAATAAAAATGATAAATGGGTTATTTCATGGGCTTAATCATGATAGCGAATTGCTTTTTGGTACAAATGTTCCAATAGTGTAGTGTAAATAGTGTAGTGTAAATAGCAACTATCAATAGTGTAGTGTAAATAGCAACTATCAATAGTGTAATGTATCAATATTATCAAAATATATACTTTCATCCATTTTGATAAACTAATCTACAGTTATAATTCTGCATATGGTGCAACTATTCTAGACTTTCATCTTAAACTAGCAACTAAAGTATCATATGCAACACTCGAGGGCAAAATGGAAGTCGTTAATGTCCTCTCCAATTCAACCTCTATAATTGAGCCTCACATTTTGAACTTTCACTGATATTTGCAGCTTCTGATCTTCCATATCTTTTAAAATCGCTAGCAAATTTGCTGGGTACGCTTCATAACGCTGGCAAATTTTGAAGGAAAATGCCAAATTTTGAAGGAAAAGTTTGCTATTCCAAGCGTAATTATGTATTAATTGAAGATCCAGTTCCTGCGTTTGTTGTTTTCTTAAAAAAAGTGTGAATAATTTAAGGTACACTTTGGTTTATGTAAATTTGGCTGTGAATGATTCACTTGAAGAGCGGCTAAGTGCTTGCAATTGTTGATTATGGGAGATAGTATGTTTTTTTAGCAAGTTCAACTTAATAAAAATAGTGAACGTAGGCTCAATGAGCCACACATTGACAGGGTGCCTTGAAGTCATAACTACTATCACAAATAAGAGACTGTTTAGTTTCCTCTTTTTTAGTTCTCTTTTTTTTGGGTTTGAAAGAGAATGTTTGTATTCAATGTATACACTTTGTTGCCAAGTTTAGAAAGGAATTGCATTTAGATAAGTAAACTTTTTTGGAGTCTTCGTTGTTTTATGAACAAGGGAAACATCCGAACATCGTTGTGTAAGTGTTAGTATGTATCTGAGAACCATTTTTATTTTATTTTATTTTTTCAACTATATTTGGGAACTACTAGAGAGGAGGAATCACTGAATATTTTGTTGGAGTTTGTTCCGGGAGGATCAATATCATCACTCCATGGGAAATTTGGGTCATTTCCTGAATCTGTAAGTAAATGCAATTTGTTCAATTTTTGAAAGTAAATATTTAAAGTATAACATTAACTAGAGAACATTAGCAGTTTAAAAATGGTTGTGTAGTGGCCTTTATTAGACTGCATAAAGGTGTATTTTGTTGGATTGAGTCTGTTTGACATGAAGATCATGAAATAGGTCCATCAGCAACTATCCTAAACCTTTATCCCTCTCATTGTTGAATCTTCTATGTTTCCTTAGTTCTTTTTCTTATTTTATCCCTCTCATTATTGAATACACTATCAAAATATAATTTTTATGCATATCAACTATCAAGAGCCTGTCAATATAGTGGCTAATAGTAGTTTGTCTTTTAGCTTTTTGATGCGAATTAGCGGCCACTAATATTACCTTTGGAAATACAAATTACACTAAAAAAAGAGTACAAACTAAACTTTCCTAAAGATTTAATTTTACCTTTGGTTGAAAAGCAATGTCCCATTAATGTACTGCCCCATTGTTATATTTTTCAGATTCAGAATACTCATAAAATTACAACTATTGCCGAATTATGATATAAAGTCCCAATCATTTATATCTAGCTTTTTTCCTGCTTCGTTCTCCTAGAATGTTGGGTAAAATTGTTTGATTTTCTATTTTTTATGGTAAAAAATTCCTTTCTGAGCTACCAATATTCTTCAGAAATATTTTGGGTAGTTGAGGATTAAGTTTTTTTAAATAGTTAGTTGAAAATTTTGGCTTACATGTTCCGTATTTTGTAAAGTTAATTAATTATACAGGGTTATGATGATTTTGGGTATGGAATAATGGTTGTTTTGGTGGTTTGGATATATATTGATGATTGTAAGTTTTGTAGACAGGTTTAGATTTTTCTGGATATCTATTTTTAAAGGAAACTCTGCTGAAATTTCATGAAATTAGTAGCGACTAGCTTTATGTTTTGGTGGTTGGATATGTGTTGATGATTGAGTATGTATTAATTATTGTGATGGTATGCTGAATTATGATAATGGTTATGTCTAATTGTAAGTTATTTTAGGTTGCAAAGAGTTTTTAGGTAACGTAGTATTTTTCAAATTTTAATCTAATTCCCTTATGAGTTAATTCCCTTATCAATTTGGTATTGGTTTTTTTGTGTTTTTTTAATTGGACTATTTGAATTTCGTGTCACTGGCAGAAATTTGTATGATAATATTTTAGGATTTATAACTTTTTTGTTTAACTTATTTACAAATATAGTACTTTTTATTTGAATTTACACATCTTTCTATTTATAGACTGATGTTCAAGAGCTTGAGGAGGAAGTGAAACTATTAAAGAATCTCTCACACCCGAACATCGTTGTGCGAGTGTTCGCATGTATCTGAGAACCATTTTTATTTTATTTTATTTTTTCAGCTATATTTAGGAACTGCTAGAGAGGAGGAATCACTGAATATTTTGTTGGAGTTTGTTCTGAGAGGATCAATATCATCACTCCATGGTAATTTTACCTTTGGCTGAAAAGAAATGTCCCACTAATGTACTACCCCATTGTTACATTTTTCAGATTCAGAATACTCATAAAATTTCAACTACTTGCTTAATTGTGATATAAAGTCCCAATCATTTATATCTAGCTTTTTTTACTGCTTCGTTCTCCTAGAATGTTGGGCAAAGTTGTTTGATTTTCTGTTTTCTATAGTAAGAAATTCCTTTCTGAGCTACCGATATTCTTCAGAAATATTTTGGGTAGTTGAGGATTAAATTCTTTTAAATAGTTACTTGAAAATTTTGGCTTAACACATAAGGACGCATGTTCCGTATTTTGTAAAGTTAATTAATTATAAATGGTTATGATGATTTTGGATATGGAATGATGGTTGTTTTGGTGGTTTGGATATATATATTGATGATTATAAGTTTTGTAGACAGGTTTAGATTTTTCTAGATATCTATTTTTAAAGGAAACTATGCCTAATTTTCTTGAAATTAGTAGCGACTAACTTTATATTTTGGTGGTTGGATATGTATTGATGATTGAGTATGTATTAATTATTGTGATGGTATGGTGAATTATGATAATGGTTATGTCTGATTGTAAGTTATTTTAGGTTGCAAAGAGTCTTTAGGTAATGTAGTTTTTTTTTTAAATTTTAATCTAATTTTTCGTTACGCCGTGCCTTTAGGCACGGGCAATTACTAGTATATATAAATATATATAAGCTGTAAAGAGCCACGAATTTCTAATCCAGGCTCAACAGAAAAGTATATATATATGTATATATATATATATATATATATATATATATATATTTATAAAAGCTGTAAGAATTCACGAATTGCTAATCCAAGCTCGAAAGAAAAGTATATATATATATATATATATATATATATATATATATATATATATATATATATTTATAAAAGCTGTAACGAGCCACGAATTAATTCAGGCTCAACTGAAATGTAAATATATATATATATATATATATATATATATATATATATATATATATATATATATATATATATATATATATATAAGCAATAAAAGGCCACGAATTTTCAATCCAGGTCAATCGAAGTCAGAAAAATGATATATATAGTTATATATATAAAATCAGTAAATGTCACGGATTTGCAATCCCGGCTTGACGGAATTGAAAGTTAGTATATATATAGTCAATTATATATATAATAAAGCTCAAAAGGCCACGAATCAGCAATCCAGGCCGAACAGGTTGGTATATATATATATATATATAGGCTAGTAAAAGTTACGGATTAACGATCCAGGCTGTGCAAACTAAGAAAAACGTATATATGTACTTATATATACTAAAAAGTAAGCTAAAAAGGTCACAAAGCTGAGTTCCAGGAAAAACCATAAGTTGAAACTTTATATGCACGCTCACATATTCGTAATAAAGTAAGAAATGACTTTTGATCGTAAAAAACTTACAATAGGCTGCTCCATGGGCTTTTTGCCACTCGGTGGGCTTCAAATCTCTGTTTCCACCGGTTAATTTTTGATATGTTATATAATATACGTATGCAAACGTATTGGAAGAATAAAATTGAAGTTTGGAGTAGTAGAAGTAGGGCTAAGGGTCGAAATGGGCAGAGTTTCAGAGCATTTTCTAATTTTTTTTAAATTTTTTTGCAAGGGTGCGGGGTCTTATTTATAGACCAAAATGGTAGCGGGTGAACTCACGGCAGACGCGACTCTACTTGCAGCTCCCCGAGTGGGGCCCACTTTCGTGGGTCCCGTCGTCTCGAAGTACGTCCACTCCGAGCAATGTGATGTCTAGTTCGTACCTTTATAACTTTTAATCCAGGTGTCCATTTGAGGCGTGCTAAACCTTTCCGGGAAGCCCTTTCCGAGAGCTACACAATGACATGGGACTTGACCTTTTTCGAATCCAGAAAGATGGGTTTATAACAAGATCTTCATTTTTTTCTCAGTCTGTCCGTTGAGCTGTCTTGTGCTGTTTTCACTCGGTATCGATGTTATGGCTCTTTCTGACCCTCAGTGCAATAATTTAGCTTGATTTTGACTGATTCTGACTTCAAGTTGGTAGAATGACTATTTTGCCCTTCCAGAGGTTGTCTCCCTTATTGGCACGATTTTTGACTATTTTCTTGGGGTTGTCTTCAAGGTTTGATCCCAGCCAACTCTGTTCTTCCTCAGGTTTGTCTCCGAGGCTGATTTGGTCTCCCAGGGTTGTCTTTGGGAATGATTTGATACTTCGGGGCTGTCTCCGAAGGTTAATCTGATCTCCCGGTGTTTTTGTCGGGGCTCCTGTACCTCCCAGGTTGTCATCAGGGCTTGACTTGACATCCCGGTGTTGCCGGGGCTGAGTTTGATCTCCTGGTGTTGTCGCTGGGGCTCCTGTACTTCTCGGGTTTTGGTCGGGGCTTGACTTGACATCCTGGTTTTGTTGTCGGGGCTTGACTTTGATCTCCCGGTGTTGTGGCTGGGGCTTTGACTTTGGTTTAAACTTACAGGGTTGTCTCTTGAAGGTAAAAGACGGTTTTGCCCTCCTTCAGGGTTAGTAATAGGAATGAAAAATTTTGAGTGTCTATAGATGCCCCTCTTTATCATATTTATGTAATGCAATAGAATGAACAGGATAAAGACTGCTAGACACTGGAAATATGACATATGAAAATGTAATGTAATGCATGATGTGTCATGTTATGAATGTTATATGCCCTCGTGGTGTTAGTTGCCACGGATAAGCTATCACCGGCTGTTCTCGTTATTTTCTGCTGGAGATGACATCATTCGTGATAGCCCTTATTGAATTCTCTTGACGCTTACTCGAATGGTGGTTTGCCAAGTCTCAACCGTCATCGAACCTTCTCAGTGCCTACTCGAATGGTAGTTTACAAAGTCTCAAACATCACCTAACCTTCTCGGTGTGCCTACTCGAACGGTAGTTTGCAACGGTCGGTTGAATCACCGATCCTGCTCGGTACTCCCGCTGGGGATTTGTATAACAGTTTCCATCATCTGTCCTCTGTGGGGATAATTTGTACATGGTTCTCGTCACTGGCTCATTCCCGATGCTATGTTGGAGTTATCGCCAACGGTTTGTCATCCCTCGCTGAAGTAGTTTTCAACGGCTTTTATCACTGGCTCGTTCCTGATGCTTCGCTGGAGTTATTGCCAACGGTTTGCAATGTCAGCCAATCTGACCCTCGCTGAAGTGGTTTTCAACGGCTTTCATCATCGGCTCGTTCCCGATGCTTTGCTGGAGTTGTTGCCAACGGCTTGCATCATCAGTCAATCTGACCCTCGTTGAAGTGGTTTTCAACGGCTTTCATCAACGGCACGTTCCCGATGCTTCGCTGGAGTTGTCCCCAATGGCTTGCAATGGAAGGCCTAAATGATCTCAACGTGGTCGTATCTTTCTGATGAGTCACACCCTTGGACCAATCTGGACATTTTGATGCGTTCAAAACCTACTGTCCCCAATGCCGGACCTTCCCGATGCACAGACAGAGGCAGTTTTCAGCAGTTTTTCAGCAATTTTTCAACAATTTTTTGTTATCGACACTCAGAATACCACAACAGGGCTTCTACCAATGGCTTACAAGAAATTCATTTCTTCGTCAGAACTTGACGCTTAAAACCAGGGTTTCAAGCCATTCTACTCAATCGCGTAGCAGTTTTTTCCCTAATTTGACTTTTCAGCTTTTGTAAACTCCACTTTGCCTTCAATCGGGCCAAACTAAAGGGGGTGGGACCCACCTTAGGGAGCCGCAGGTCCACTTGCGGCTATCGCAGGTGGAGTTGCTACTTCCTACGAGTATAACTTAGGCTCCCGTTGCTTTCAAAATTCATTTTCAACTTTGAACTATATAGAAAATCTGAAATTTCTTCTTCAGATCTACTAAGTTCAGGTTGCTCTTTTCAAATTCTGTCAACGTACAAATGTTTTTCACATCTCTGGTAACATTTACATCCTTTGTTTTCAAAATTTGATCGTTAGAATGTTAGATTTCATATAGTATGCTTCTAAACACAATATAGCGAATAGGCTTGCCTATATGACTTGATAAAATTTTTTAGACTTAATAAATATGCATGTTTTACTGCACTGAATGTTTTAATGTAAAAAAATTCAATTTTTTAGACAGTCATTTGACGCCCTTTTTAGCTAGTTTACCCGTCCTATTTGAGGTCAAATGAGCCTGGATTTTTAACTAAAAATACACATGGTAATTTAGTTTTTATGGGGAGTTTAATTTTGATTTTTTTTCATATATATGAATTGTTCATTTTTTTTGGGGTAAAATGGCCACCTAGTCATGCCTATGTGCATGCGGACAGTCCATTTTACAAAGGAGACTCTGGCAAAAAAATTTCAAAAGCTTTAGTATTTAATGAACATACAATTTTAACTCTACTGGGGATTTTTGTTAACTAATGCATGACTTAGGACTTAAAGACGCATAATGTAATGTTTTAATTTATTAAGCCACAGGTTTAAGGCTTACCACACCCTTTCTGAGGTGATTTAGAGAGTTTGTCCAGGTTATGGAGCCAGATAGACCAGGTAGTGTTAGCAGGGTCACTTCAAGTATGAGACGGAGGTGAGATTTTGATGTTCCCTAGCTTTGTCCAGCCCGCCCGCCTCGCCGTTTAGCTGAGTTTATGATTCGTCCGATCCGGGCTGAGATGCCGGATGATGTGGGCGATGAGGATGTCCCGTTTGTGGAACCTGCTCCAGCTCATGCTCTACATAGGGAGCTTCCAGCAATCATTGTGCCGATTCCTGAGCTGCTGGGCGATTTGAGACGCCATCCATCGATATACCTTCATACCAATGAGGTGACTAAAGTTTTCATTTTGGATTTTCATTCTTTTGCCATTTCAGGGAACATGTTTAATCTGGACTGGCTATTTGATGCAGGTTCCCGGCTTCACGCAACCCAGGGAGAACTGGTTTCGAGGCCTTCTTTTCTATTCCTCCCCGTCGTTTCCCCTGGGGTTATCTGAGGGCATTATCTAAGCACTGGTTCCACCATACCCAGTCTATCCATCTATTGGACTGTGAGGTGATGATGACACCTATGGATTGGCAGTTTATCACCGGGATAGAGTTTACAGGCGAGCCAGTGCAGTTGGTGGTTGACATTTCACCTGCTACTGTTCAATCCCTTTTGGGAGTTCATGAGAAGGCCATCAAGGGTCGGATTGTTCGTTCTGGTCCCTTGAGTGTAGATGCCCAGAGTGGGGCTTTGCTGAGCCTCTGCCTGATGATTAGAGGGTTAGAGATCGCATCCTTTGGCGACTGTTCTTGGTGATCATCAAGGGTTGCTTCATTCCAGATAACTCCTCGACAGTCTCTTTCGCTCTGGTTAGCGCTACTCGTTACGTGGAGCGCCTCAGGGATTTTGATTGGGGTACCTACACCCTTTCCTAGTTTCTTCGCGTGATGTGCCAACACTCTGAGGGCGTGACGGAGGCTTGGTTAGGTGTTTATCCCTTCCTGCTAGTGAGTACTTCATCTTTCATCTTTTAATTTTCCTCACTTGTGTTTAACAATTTTGTCACTAAGGTCATTTGATCTTTGCATTGTAAGTTCTGGGCAAATGAGAGGCTCCCTTGCCTATGTCCTACCACTACTTTGGGCTTGGAGACCTATCCGAGGGGACGGCTTTGGCATCACTCCACTTTGACGGAGGTCCTTTTAGCAGAGGGATTTACCCACTCTCGCTTATAGCTAGAGCTGTTGACTGCCGATTCTATCATGTGGGTCCTTTACACCCAGGATTATCTGACAGTCGGGTTTGAGGATGGCTTTTCGACTGGTATGGAGTTTGCATTGTCCACTCGTCGGGTTCCCCTTTTGACCGAGGGAGACTGAGAGCTCTACTTTGGAGAGCGCCCTATCTGGAGCATCATGGGAGATATCCGCATTCCCTTTATTCCTCCTGCTTGGCATCATTGGCTATTAGCTCAGCCACTCACAGACATTACCCTGGCAGGCGTAGATGGTTTCACCCTGTCGGAGGGTCCTTACAACCAGGAGGCATTTCATAGCTAGTGGAATCCCCGCACTATTGGGGCTTAGACTCGTGCTACCCAGTTTATGGCAGACATGGTGCTGGGGTCTGTGATGATGACAGACTGGATAGCTTGCCTCTGAGAGCTGACTCATTTGGAGTTGATTTTAGGATTGACCCAGCGGTTGGAGAGAGCTCATTTTTTCATCAGGCACCTTGGCAGGGATCCTTCCGAGGCAGATTCGTTTGATCCTTCCAGCACTGGAGTTGGACCCTCAGCAGACCCATTTTCTGGCAGCTATGTAGGTGCTGATCCACCTCTATATCGACTGGACATTCCCACTGGCTGAGATTCTATCATTCAGCAGGAGCTGCAACATGTTGATCACCTGGAGACAGATATTATAGATTTCTTATGATAGCTTTCTTGCTATATCTTTTGATAGGCCTCTGCTAGATATTGGGCGGTTGTGCCCCATTTCTCGTTATATCTTTTGATAGGCCTCTGTTAGTTGTTGGGCAGTTGTGCCCCATTTCCTTGTACATTTTACTTTTTGTAATTTATGAGCAGATAGAGATGATACTTTCAGTAGATAATGTATTTTTAGAAATGCATGATGTTTTTCTATCTATTTTATCCTATTGTCATTTATCATTGTTATTATGCATATATTATATCATGGATATGCACTTAGACATGTGAGTTTAGATTTTACCCCAGGATGGTCTCATGATACGGTTATACAGATGTATTTATCCACAGTCATCCGTATCGAGCACTTGCCACATTCTTTGGTAGCATCTTCGCTGAGATCTTGGTATGATAGTCTGCCCCCACATCCAGAGGGACAGTTGATCAGATGCTGGGTCATTCTTTGGCCCTTTTAGCTTTTCAGGTTCCACAGGGGTTTGTGGACAACATATTATCCTGCTGAATACCCGTGCGCTAGGTTTTCAGTTTTGGCCTTTATGAGTTGACTCCTACACTGGAGGAGTATGAGCGCCTCACGGGTTTGGCATTAGATCTGCCCTCTGCTAGGACGGCTATTAGTGACATGAGAAGTCCATTTATGACCATGACTGGTCTGAGACGCAGAGTCGTCGCTGAGGAGATTACTGCAGGGCATGTGGTGTCCATGAACTTTTTGATCGATCGCTTTGTTCGGCTAGACAGCTACGAGCAATATTCAGGAGACTTTATCATCCCTGCATATGAGTGGCAGTTTGCCCTCGTGGACGTTTTGTTGATGTGCGTCACGGCTTATTTGTACATGCAAATATATATGGACCACTTGGATACTAGCTTGATGGTAGTGGTTCGTGCCCTCAGACAAGGTTGTACTATCCTGCCTATGATATTAGCCGAGACTTTGAGATCGGCTACATTCTGAGGTACCCATCCAGGGGTTTTTCAGGGGTAGCATCGTTCTGTTGTACGTGCGGTTCATGACACATTTGAGTCCAATCGGCACATTCAGACATCATGGGTATTTCTTTACTCATGAGATAGCCATGTTTGCCATGTTTTACTCCTTTCGGCCGACAGAGTGTACAGACGCGGCATCATGGTTGGCCTTTATATCAGCGGTTGAGCATCCCTTTTTGATCTTGCCCTGCTCAGGGCTTAGCTCCCCTCACAGCTTCATCATTCACGCAGTTGGCATGGATTACCTGCCCCTGGCGGGTTTGAGGGGGTGACCACATACCATCCGCTGACAATCATGGGCTAGTTTGATCTGTCTTAGAGTATGCACCATTTTGAGGGGGCTATGGATCAGCAGATATCAACTTCATCTTTTTCGTCTGCTGACCTGATCAGGACTTACGAGTGTTTAACTCATCAGGAGATAGCTGATTTCTCTACTAGCCATCTGGGTCATTCTCCAGAGTATTTGGCATAGTTAGAGGCTGATATTTCACTGGCTGCAGTTATTCAGTCAGCTCCGAGCATTGATTCTGACTATGAGGAGCCTATGGTGGATCCTGATTCTCCTACTGAGGATGAGCTATTTACTAGTTTGACAGCATCCTTGGTTAGTGACCCCCCGAGCATTCTGACTGGGACAGATCCAGATCTCATTGATTCACTAGCTCAGATGACCTTTGAGAGGGATTAGGCTAGAGCGCTGATGTTGACAGCCCTTTCTAGCAGGGATACAACTTTTGCTGATAGAGACGAGGCTCAAGCTACTAGGGATGCAACATTTATTGAGAGAGACGAGGCTCGATCTACCCGAGATGCAATTTTTCTTGAGATTGAGGAGGCTTTGGTCACCCGGGATGCCGCTTATATTGAGAGGGATGAGGCCATAGCTACCCGAGATGTTTATATTGCGGACAGCACTGCACTCAGATCATATACACACAGTCTGGTTGCAGATATGATTGCTTTTATAGATGGTCATAGTAGTACTATACAGATGGCTGTGGATATTCTTGCTCGCATGATGGTCGTGGGTCATGAGCTTACAACCGCTTCTCCATCTTCTGAGAGTGATGCCATGTTGGCACTGCTATCTCGATTTTCCACGGGTTCATAGACTAGCTTTTATTTTCCTGCACATACTAGATCAGCCATTCTTGTCATGTACAAGACACAATGTATATATCAAACAGTATTATATAGACGTGAAATATATTTTGATTCACTTTCCTATTAGATATATATTGTCATTGCTGCGTGATTACCACTTCTTTCATGACTTGCTGTCGTGATGTATTATGAGCTTTTCCTTGATGGATTGACATTGAGATGTCGAATAGTATCTCAGCATGGCCTGTTGACTAGGCAGGCTTGATAGGATTTAGGTTTTATAGGGTTTCGATGTCTTTGGACTGGTTTTTATTGATTTTTTATTTTTTCTTAAAGGTCAGACCACACCATGATTGGCTGCCTACATACTCCCGGGTTGAGGGAGATCAGGTCATTCGTAGTTCGAGCTTAGCCTGAAAGGTTTGAGAAATGTCTATTTTGGGTTTGATTTTGGTTTGATGGGTTTTTTGAACTTTTGGTTTGGTTTGCCGCACCAAGAATGGCTACCTACGTACTTCCGGGTTGAGGGAGATCAGGTCATTCGTAGTACAGGCTTTTTTGAAAACCCGCATTAATTTGACTGATTCGCAGAACTAGGATGATGGCTTGCAGAAGCTTTAGACATAATACCTTTTCACGGTGTTTGAATTGATAAGCTGGGAAAATTCGTTCCCATCCATTTCTTGCAATCTGATGGCTCTTCCTGTCAATACTTCTTTGATAATGAAAGGGCCTTCCCAATTCGGGGCAAACTTTCTTTTGGCTTCATCTTAGTTGGCAAGGACTTTCTTCAGTACCAAGTCATTTTCTTTGAATTGTCGGAGTCGAACCTTCTTGTTGTATGACCGAGCAATCCTTTGCTGATATAACTGCCCGTGAAAGATTGTTGCAGCTCTCTTTTTATCTATAAGGGATAACTGGTGGTACCGCTCTTGCAACCACTAGTCTTCCTCCATCTGAGCGTCTATTAACACTCTCAGGGGTTCCATTTCTACTTCTATGGGAAGTACTATTTCCATGCCTATAGACCAATGAGTAGAGGGTAGCCCCAGTAGAAGTACGCATTGACGTCATATATGCTAACAGAGTCAGAGGCAACAGGTCAGGCCATCCTTTGTGATTCGCGGACAATTTCTACATGATCTTCTTGATATTTTTGTTGGTCGCTTCAATAGCACCATTCATCTTGGGTCGGTAGATGACGGAATTAAGATGCTTGTTATGGAACTTGCTGTATAACTCTTCCATCATTTGATTGTTAAAATTCTTGGCGTTGTCTGATACGATCACCTCTGGTTGTTCGTATCTACAGACTACATTGTTTCTGATGAAACCAATGATCACCTCTTTGGTGACTTTGTGAAAAGAAGCAACTTTAACCCATTTGGTGAAGTAATTGATCATGGTGAAGATGAATCGATGACCATTGCTGGCTTTGGGTTTTATTGGCCCAATCACGTCCATTCCCCACATGAGAAAAGGCCATGGCGAACTCATGTTGTGCAGGTTGTTTGGAGGAGCATAGATAGCATTTCCATGGACTTGGCATTGGTAGAATCTCCTGACGTGATCATCACAATCATCTTTAAGAGAGATCTAGTAATGCCCTATTCTTAATATCTTCTTGGCCAGTAAATGACTGCTCATGTGTAGACCACAGACTCCACCGTGTACTTCATCCATCAATCTCTAGGCTTGATCTTTATCGAGGCATCTTAAAAGGCCTACTCCAGCATCCCTCTTATAGAGTGCGTCTCCGCTCAGATAGAATTTCATAGCCATCTTATGGATCCGCTTTCATTCAGCTTGACTTGCTCCGTTAGGTGTAGATCCATCTTGAAGATATTCTTTAATATCTTAGTACCAAGGCTGTTTGATAGGAGGTAGTTCATCTGACATTTCTCCAACATAATTCCCATATGATGGGGCCTTTTGGCTTGTAAATTTGATGTCAGGAATTACCCTTCTATCAGATATGTGGATCAAGAAAGCCAACATCGCCAATACATCAGCAAAGTCATTCCTACCTCGAGGGATGTGAAGGAAGGTTATCACTTCAAACTCCAGGCATATCTTGATAACCTGCACATGATACGACAATAAATGCAATTCTTTGGTGTTATACGCCCTGGTGGTTTGTCTGATAACCAACTCAGAATCCCCACAGACTAGTAAATGTTTGATACCCATGGATTGGACTAGTTTCAACCCCATTATGCAGCCTTCATACTCAGCTGTGTTGTTGGTGTTGACAAACTGCAGCTTGGTAGCCACATGATACTGCTCTCCTGTAACAGAGACAAGGACTGCCCCAGTTTCGTCACCTTCCATGTTCACAGCTCCATTAAAATATATTTTCTAATATTGGACTGTATTTTCTTGAGGGATTTGCTGAATTGTCATGATCCCGTCGTTTGGGAAATAAGTTTCCAAGGGTTTAAAATCCCTTGACGGTGCTTTGACCAATTGATTTGCAATCCCCTGACCTTTGATAGACTTCTGAGTCATGTTGACAATGTTGAGCTGTTGGAGAATCAACTGCCTGGACAATCGATAATTCAACATTGGTTTGCTGAATACGTACTTCATTGGATCCATGCGGGATATGAGATAGGTCGTGTGCCCATGTAGATAGTGTTGTAATCTCATTGCGGCCCATGCTAATGCATAACATGTCCTTTCAATCTGGGTGTACTTCTGCTCGCCGCTGCTGAATCTTTTGCTGAGGTAGTGGATAGCTATTTCCTTACTTCTATCGTCTTTCTGTCCCAGCATACAACCCATTGCATTAGGTATTGACAGGACAGGTACATAAATAGGCGAGCATTGTCCCTTGGGGGTACCAAGACATGTGCTTTAATCAACTGCTTCTTGATGGAAAGGAAGGCTTTTTGACAATCTTCATTCCATTTCATAGATGAATTCTTCCTTAGCAGTTTGAAGATGGGTTCACACGTTGCTGTGAGTTGAGAGATGAACCTGCTTATGAAATTTATTCTTCCCAGGAACCCCCGTATTTCCTTTTCTGTTCAGGGCATGGGCATCTCGGTGATAACTTTAATCTTGGTGGGATCCAGCTCAATGCCTCTGTTGCATACTAGAAATCCCAACAACTTGCCTGATTTAACACCAAAAGCACATTTGGGATTCAGCTTTAAGGTTGTACTTACGCAACCTGTTGAAAAGATTTTTGAGATGGTTGTTGTGTTCATCCTCCTTTCGGGATTTGACGATGATGTCATGCCCATAGACCTCTATCTCCTTCTGCATCATGTTATAAAAAAGGGCCATCATGGCTCGCTGATACGTGGCACCGACATTGATAAGGCCGAAAGATAAACGTCTATAATAGAAGGTTCCCCAGGGAGTGATGAATGCTGTCTTCTCCCTGTCCTCTTCAGTGACCATGATTTGATGGTATCCAGCAAAGCAATCCACAAAAGAATACATGCTATACTGCGCTGTATTGTCTATCAAGATATGGATAAAAGGTACTGGGAAGTTATCCTTGAGACAAGCTTTGTTCAAATCTCAGTAATCCACTCATACTCGTACCTTCCCTCTGGGCTTAGGCACGGGATCTATGTTTGACAACCACTCCGGGTATGTTGATACCATGATGATACAGGCTTTAAATTTCTTGACAACCTCTTCTTTGACTTTCAGACTCCATTCAGGTTTCAATTGCCTGAGCTTCTACTTGACTGGCTTGAATCCATCTTTAATGGGCAGTCGATGGATGACAATGGCAGTGGACAAACCTATCATATCTTCATGTGACCATGAAAACACATCCTGGAACTGAGTTAAAAGTTCAATCAGGTCAGCTTTTTAATCTTGGGTGAGGTTTATGCCTATCTGGATTTCTTTAAGGTTTTCTGAGGTTCCGATATTGACAGTGGTGGTTTGATCGAGGTTTGGTTTGGGTTTGTCTTCGACCCATTCTTTGATCTCCTCGGGCACCTCATATCTCCTCTTGATTAATCTCCATCAAGTCGAAGTCCAATTCTACATCAAAGTTGTAGTCACTGTGAAAGTTTGTCATCTCATCAGCAGGGACAAACAAATCCATTTTTGGAGTCTTGAAAACAAAATGCTTTCACTTTAATATATGAGACTGCTTAAACATACAAAGCATTTAGCAAAAGCATGACAAAAGTAACTGTTATAGCTGTGCAACAAAATTAGCAGTAAATGAAACCATGCTCTAGGGCAGATGGACTTTCTGTCCTTTTTTTTTGAATGAGGCAAGGGACGCTGCTCCAATTGTCCAATGTCAAGTCCTCATGAATAGGGAGGATAAAGGATTTGTGCTTGTTTGCCTCATCTTTGATGACAACTGAGACATCCTTCAGATCAAGGACGAGGTTCTTCTTTAAGCTATTACCCCTATCCCTCTTTATGTTAGGGATTCAGGATATTATCTTCTTCATCACTGTCTAGGATATCATCGTTCATACCCTCGTAGTGCATCAGAAAATATATATTAGCAAATGGTTCTCGTCCTTCACGCAGGAACTTTTCTTTTCCCTTTTCGCTTTCCCCCTCAATCTCTGGGGCTTTTCTTTCACTAATTGGTTTAACTGGAGGAAACAGCATACCTGACACAACAGCAGGAATCTTCCTCGTTGGTCTCACAAACCCGGCATCAGTGAGGTTTGGCAGTAGAATCGTGGAAGCAAGAACTTTTGGATGCTTGTGTGGGTTTTGATGGTTTAACCCGGATGAATAGCCCAATCCGATTTTCCCTAACTGGCTCAGGATTTGTATTGGACTCTTGATTCCTTGCTGATTTTTCCCTAACCCTTCTCCAGGGCGGAAACCCAAGGATACCATTTCCTAACAAAATGTCATTACTTCTGGGGAAACTTTTGGTTTTAAAGACGGTGCCCCAACAGGTAGGTACTGAGTATTTCTCACCTCGAAAGCTTGAAAACTAGCAGGTTCAAACCCTTCATCTAGACTGATCACCGGCATGTCTCCCTATATGCAGATAGGGTATTCTGGTTCGGCATTTACCGTGATTAGGTTTCCATTAATAATGTACTTGAGTTGCTGATGAAGGGTAGATGGAACTGCTCCTGCTATGTGGATCCATGGTCTTCCCAACAAAAAATTATACCCAGTGGTAATGTTGAGTACCTGAAAGGATACATAGAAAGTATGGGGACCAATCTCCAGTGGAAGCTCGATCTCCCCCACAGCCTCTCGGCGAGACCTATCTAAAGCCCGAATAACTACATGACTGGTCCGGATCTAATTTGGGTTGATCTTTATTATTTCCAAGGTATCATAGGGACTAATGTTCAGAGACGATCCTTCATCTATCAGCACACTACCGATCACATACCCTGATGACATCACTGCTATGTGAAGTAACTTGCAATGACCCGTCCCTTCTACGGGTATATCATCATTAGTGAAAGAAATCACGTTGTTGTTGAAGATGTGCTCTATCACATGACAGAATTTCTCAATATCTACCGTCATTGGTAGATTGGCTTCCTCCAGTACTTTCACTAGAATGTTGCGATGATCCACCGGGGATAAGACCAAATCCAGGATGGATATCTGTTTGGGTGCCTCTTTTAAGCTTTGCACCACTTTTCTCTTCAGCCACTCTCCCTTTAGCTTTAATGACTGAATGGATCACCCGTTGAGGTAAATACATTGGGTTTTCCTTTGATACACTGGCAATGTTGTTTGAGGTTGAACCTTCATCCTTCCCATAGTTCCATGGGACTTTCTTCAGGCTGACTATAGGATATTGTGGTCTAATGGGAAATATCAGAGGTTCTGGCACAGCCACCTTTACAGGATTCTTCTCTTCTTGGACCACCTTTCCTTGCAGTATTAGGGGTATTACGGCTTGGTCATTCTCACAGGAAATAACAGCCACTACTTCCTGATTCCATGCTATGGGAATATAAAGTGCTTCCTCATCGGGATAACCATAATCCTGATTTCCTTTTATCAGTTCACCACTTTCAATTAGATTCTAAATCAGGTGACGAAGTACCCAACAATCCTCGGTGTCATAACCGGACGCATTGGAATGATAGTGATAGATCCGATCAGGCTTAAACTTTCTGGATCGAGGGTTCATCGGGGGTAACAAATCCATAACCATCCCCTCATTGATTAGCATTTGTAGGATTTCTTTCATAGGCTGATTCAAATTAGTGAAATTCCTCTGAAAGGAGAATTCCGTATCAGCTTGGAACTTCTCTTCCTTGGCCACCTTGTCGGCCCAGGGTTCACGCTCATGAAACCGATAATGATCCCTTATAGCAATTGGACTAATTTCAGGTATAGGAGGACTTGTTTCATGCTGGTTGGTCTAATTTATTAGCTGTTTGGTTATCTGATGTTGATACACAACCAGCTCTGCCAATTGTCCAATTTGTTCCTTAATGGACTTGATTTCCTGTCCCATCAGGAACTGCCTTTCTGAGAACTCCCAACTGTTTGGGCTATTGATACTTGATTGCGTTGACTCTCTAACATAACGGAGGTATTTGGATCCTTCTCCATTCCTCGTGCTAATCATATTAACACTCTCCTCATTGTGTTGACGGAGGGAATTATCTTGCACATGTGGTTGCTTTGGTTTTGTCACCACAATCTCTCCGTTATCTATTAAGTCTTGGATTTTGTGCTTGAGAGACCAACAGTCTTGTGTGTCGTGTCTCGGTGCTCCAGAATGGTATGCACACTTTTTACTTGGGTCAAAATTTCGTCCGCTCGAACTGGCGGGCGGAAGGAGCTGAACAATTTTCTTTTGTACTATCAGCAGTTTTAGCACATTTTTGAGTGAATCCCCCAAGGGTGTGAACGTTCTTCGACGTCTGGCCTCTACAGCTTTCTGAAATGGAGGATTTGAAGGTTGTGCAGGAGCTTGAAAAGGGGGATAGTTTCTCCTTTGAATAAGTAAGTTTTTGAATTGCCTCTTTAATTTTGTCCTTGCAGAACTAATGACACTTCTTCTTCTTTCTTCTTGTGTACTCTCCGAGGATTATTCCCATAACTCCCAGATTGAATATGTTCGGCCACGACTTCCAAGGCGGTAAGATCTTTTATCTTCCCAGACTTTAGCCCTATTTTGGCCATTTCTCCATGTTTGATCATCTCTGAGAATGGTTTTCCTATACCTTCTAGGACCCTCTCGTAATATGGAGCTTCCTGAATATCGATGAAAGTCAAGACTATCTCAGTCTTGGTAATAGGCTGGGTGACTTGTGCTGCCATCCGTCTCCATCGTTGGGCATACTCTCTGAACGACTCAGAGCTCTGCTTCTTGACTTTGGTGATTTGATATATTTCTGGAGCCATTTGAGACTGGAAGCTATATTGATTGAGGAAGGCATGTGCTAGCTCTTCCCAGCTGTGAATTTTGGAATTATCCAATTGGGCGTACCAGGCTCTAGCCTCTCCGGTCAGACTTTTTTGGAATATTTGCATTCTGAGCTTCTCGTCCTCTACATAGCATCCTAGTTCTCCGATGAATACCTTCAAATGGGTGTAGGGATCTCTTAATCCATCATATTTTTCAAAATTATGGACTTGGAACTTTTCTGGATAATGAGCCCCTTGAAAAATATATAAATCTAAGTAATTGACACTCCCAAATGCCCAATCCCTTTGATGGATAGGATTATTTCTTCCATTTGTTGGACCTTCTTCAGAATATCACCAGCTTCCTGCTCTCTGTTGAGGTTGATGATTTCAGGGGTTTTGTTGGCTGTATCTTGGTTCTGAGGCTAAGGAATCTGAGTATCTTTCTTTCCAGTATCTTGACTGCTGCCGGGTGTAGATGATTCTGTATGACCAGGTTTTTGTTTACCCTGAAGACCTTTGCTTTGTTCTTTAGGTAAAATAGCTAATTCCGCTATCTGGTTCTTTAATCCTTCAAATTCCTCCCTAGAGACAAGGGTGGATTCAGTTTGAGCACTTGAAGCCATGTTTTAAGAAGGGCTTAGTGCTTTTTTAGATTTTAATCTGGTAACGGGACCAATTTTTCCCTACAACAAGCGTAGGTATGTTGTTGGTCGTTTTACCGATCAATATATACGTTCAAGTATACACGGTCAACAAGTAATAAAGAGTAAGTCAAGTATCGTCCCACAGAGAATTAACTAATAAAGTTCACTAAGCACTAACCTATAACCATTTCAATCTTATTTAAACGAATGACTTAATATTGTGAATTATAACTAAGCAATTAAACTAATACTAAATAACCATAGAATAAACTAGAAAATGAAGATATGAGATTACAATTTCCCCCAATACTTCATTTAAATATCTTAACTCTCTCTTTTCAACTAGTTAAATCACAAGAATTGTTATCCGAGAAATCACAATTACATAAAAGCCTCTCTCGATGGTCAATTATGAATCTTCCTAATGCGGCATGTAGGTATATGTCTATCCTACACACTATCAAGAGACCAATATCAAGAATAATTAACAAGACAAATGTCACAGCAAAATCTCGTTAACTACTCCTTCAATTACCAACTTTCAAATAGGAAGTCATTAAGGATAGATTCTCAATTAGACGCATACGGTATTTAGGTATATCTCTATCCTAAATACTATCAAATTATCTATTCTTGAGGATAATGAATAAGACACACGTCACAAAATCTCATAGACTACCCACAAGAATCTCTAATTTTCGCATGATATCATAACTTGGTCTCAAACTATAATCCGTTTGTCAAGTTCATATAGGTTCCCAAGGTAATTAATCTATAAGCATAAGTTATGATAACCAATTCATAAGTAATCAATTAATAGCAAAGAGAGAGAAATCAATAAAAACTATGTGTTGGGTTCCATTGAAATCTCAAAATAGAGTCTAACTCATACTTGAATCAAATCCCACAATCCACAATTGATTAAAAATTAGAAAATACAAATAGGAATCAAAGAGAAGTTATGAATAAGAAAAGCAAATCTGATCTCTTGCTCCAAGTCTGAATTCTCACTGTCTTCCAATTGCTTCAAGCCCCAAATCCAATCTAATCTAGGGTTCTACTCTAATCTAACATAATCTAATGAAAGAGAAGAAGAGAAGAGAGGAGAATATCTATTCTATTGATCCCTAAGAGTGGAATACCCTCTAATCTACTCCTATGTTTCTTTTCTAAGCCCTAGTATGCCTCTCCTCTCTTTCCACTTCAAACGCACTCTTTAATGAAAAAATCAAGTTTGGTCGCGTTCAGGAGTGGCGCGGCCGCACTGGAAATGGCTTGGAATTGGACGCGGGCGCGCTGGAAGCAAATATCACTTTTTTGGCCTGGGGACGGGCGATTGTACCCAAAATACACTACAAACTGGTCCAGCCGCACCGCAAAAATTTTGCTGCAGTGACCTCTGGTAGAACGGCTATAACTTTTGATCCGGGAGGCGTTACGAGGCCTTCCCACGTGTCAACTCCAAGCTATCGAAGAAATCTACAACTTTTATTCTTTGAGCATTGAGAAATAATGGACGGATGAAGGCCTAAATTTGGTTTGAAGTGACAGCTGTGCAATGGCAACCCAAAACCGTGAAGTTCAACGTCCGTTGGTTGGTAAAAAGGTCATAACTTTTTCCACCGAACTCCGATTGAGATGATTCAAGATGTTCTGGAAATTTTAGAAGACGCTCTACAATATGACCCAAGTTCCAATATAAGAACATGAAATGAACAAGAAACCCCCAAACGATGTCAGGATTGCAGTTCCTTCCTATTTTTGCTTTAAATGCCACCAAGAGAGTTCCCAATATGAAAACTACGAAGAAAGCAAAAATGCATGAAAAGCTACGATAACACATGTGTTGAAGAAACAATAGAAGAGAGTTAACATCTAAATAAGTGGTTATAAAACAACTTATCAAATACCCCCAAACTTAAACTGTTGCTTGTCCTCAAGCAAACACTCTAATTATCAAAATTAAACTTTTCTAAATAAACTAAACTTGAGCAATGAGTTAATAAGTTTAAACAATGGTCTCAAAGATGCCAAAGTATGGTGACTTGTGAAAGCATTCAAAACATTGCAAGTCTAGAATTACATATAGTTAGTCATAACATGCTTTAGGTCCCTTCCTGTGTGTGTGTGCGCACCCAATTGCACTAAACCAATTATAGCTCGGATGAACTTATGCAACTATATTATCATATGAAAGAGATCAAAATAAACTTCAAAAACTACATGCTTAACACATCACTCACCGCAAATGTATACAAATCATAATTTCCAAAAATATGAAATCAAAGGACTCTAGGTAAGTGCATGTTATGCTCCATCTTATCCTAAGTCCATTCTTGTGGGTGAGTGCATTTTACGCTCCATCTCAACTCAACACAAGATTCGCAATATACAATTTTCTTTCTTTAATCACAATTATAAGAGAGTGCGTTTTACGCTCTATCTCCCCTAATCATGTGTTTATGAGTGAGTGCGTTTTACGCTCCATCTCAACTCACCACATGACTAACAAATCAAACTTAGATACATTGCTTTGAGTGATGTTTAAACGAGTTCTAGAGTTTATAGATATCTCCCACAAGCATTTGGTAATATAAGCCTTCTCAAAGTATACAACTAGCTCAATACTCATGGGTAACTGCATGAAAGTGAAAGGCCTCGTAAGCAACAATAACCAACAATGAGTTTAAGCACAATAACTAAGCAACATTTGTCCGCTTCCCATGAGTTAGAATCAATTAAAACAAGTTGCTATCATTGACCATGAATAAATAAAATTAAAACAATGCTCAAGGGACACATCCTAAAAATAAATAATTTTTGTTTTTTTTTAAATTGACAAAATATGATCTAAAATGCAACTATATGCACTATGAACCTAACTATATGCAAAATAAACCTAATACCCCCAAACTTAAAAATGACAATCTCCTCATTGGAGATAAAAGGTTAGGAAACTCCCCTAGTTAGCCTCATCGTCGTCCTCCTCCTCGGCTTGCTATGGTGGCGTGTCTGGAGGGTTCGACCAAATGAATATATGATACAAGGCTGGGTCGATTTTTTTTTACACTTTTAAACTTCAGCAGCTTTTTGGGTATTGGCGCGAGCGCGCTGATATTGGCCTTGAGGAGGGCACGGCCGCGCTACCCTAGTGTCTGTCCTAAAATTTTTGCAGCAATATGGAACTAAGCAGCTAACTGACACATGAGTTACTTCCTGCACAAAGGGGCATTAAAGATGAGATGTATTCTTATTCCATAAACTCAAAATTGAACTAGTTAAACTAAATGTATCCAAGAATTAAACATGGGGGGGAGAAATGATACAAAGCACGTAATGGAGAATTAAACAAGGAGAGAGAGAGAGAGAGAGAGAGATTGGATGGGGTGCCTCCCATCGAGCGCTCGGTTTATAGTCCGTTAGTTGGACTTTCTCTTATAATCGCTATCCAATTCCTCTACGATAAGCGAGAAACCCTCCATCCATTAGGACCGCAGTGTGCATTGGGAGGTTTCCCTTCCCGAGAGTCTTCGAATTGAAGCCACCTAGCCTATTTCTTGTACATGAAGTCACCATTTTGAGGCTCGGATAGCTAGGCGCTTCTTCCATTGTGTTCGTAAAGCGATTGGGGCATTGAGGCATAAACAACACAACAGACTCTTTTTCTATTTTCTCTTCCTCGGACCACCATGGCTTCAAGGATGAATCACTATCATAAAGATAATTTCCTGCAATGTAACTACCAAGGGGGCATGGGTGTGCAAAATTCACTGGCTTGTTCAACTTTGACTGAGAAGGCACTTGGGGTGTTATAAAGGTTGGCTCATATACATCATTTTTCATATCCCCTTTTGTCTCCTCGATGTCCACTTCTTTCAGTTCTTCCAGTTGCATGTGCACTTCGGGCACTCCATCATTTTTAGCGTCCATGTCATATCACCAATTATTCTGAGGACCATTGCTTACGGCTTCCAATATTTGAGATAACTGATTCTGAAGATTATGAGTTTTTATCCCTTGCTCAATCAAGTATTCTTTCATTAAAGCCATGCTAATTTTATCAGTCCAATTCTACAAATTCTTAATTGACTCTACTTGCTTAATCATGGTCTCCTTCATTGATGCTATGCAACATTCTTCATCCAATCTTGCCTTTTCTATTTCAGCCTCAGATTCCATGTATTAAAGCTCATTGATTGGAGTTTGGAATGTGAATTCTGGTGCGTATGTTGGATTTTGATCCTAGTATTGGTCTTGATAATGGCTCCCTGAAGAATCCGGGTGATACTCCCAATCTTGATGATAATTGGGATACTCATCGTAGTTGAAGTAATCACCCCCATACTGTTCTTGTCCAAAACTAATGGTACACTGATGGCTCGAATGGTTGCTAGCACAATAGTCACAAGTAATTACTGCCACTCGACTCCGTTAGGCTGTAACAGTGTCTAACTTCCTCGAAAGTATCTCAAGTTATGCTGATAGTGTAGCAATTGGGTCAAGACCATCATTCCCTGTTTCCCTTGGTTGATCTTTCCTTGTGTAAAACCATGGGTAAGCATTGAGATCCATGGAACCTGAAAAGAGAGAATATATGAAGAGAATTAAAACAAAATAAAAATGTTTAAATTAAGACTAATTTGATTGAAACTAATGTTGGCAAAAATTTATTAAATTAGTTCCCCGGCAACGCCGCCAAAAATTTGTTGGTCGTTTTACCGATCAATATATGCGTGTAAGTATACACGGTCAGCAAGTAATAAAGATTAAGTCAAGCATCGTCCCATAAAGAATTAACTAATAAAGTTCACCAAGCACTAACCCATAACCATTTCAATCTTATTTAAACGAATGACTTAATATTGTGAATTATAACTAAGCAATTAAACTAGTACTAAATAACCCTATAATAAACTAGATATTGAATATATGAGATTACAATTTCCCCCAAAACTTCATTTAAATATCCTAACTCTCTCTTTTCAACTAGTTAAATCACAAGAATTATCATCCGAGAAATCACAATTACATAAAAGCCTCTCTCGATGGTCAATTATGAATCTTCCTAATGCGGCATGTAGGTATATGTCTATCCTACACACTATCAAGAGACCAATATCAAGAATAATTAACAAGACACATGACACGGAAAAATCTCGTTAACTACTCCTTCAATTACTAACTTTCACATAGGAAGTCATTAAGGATAGATTCTCAATTAGATGCATACGGTATTTAGGTATATCTCTAACCTAAATACTATCAAATTATCTATTTTTGAGGATAATTAATAAGACACACATCACAAAATCTCATAGACTACCCACAAGAATCTCTAATTTTCGCATGATATCATAACTAGGTCTCAACCTATAATCCGTTTGTCAAGTTCATATAGGTTCCCAAGGTAATTACGATCCAAGCAATTAATCTATAAGCATCCGTTATGATAACAAATTCATAAGTAATCAATTAATAGCAAAGAGAGAGAAATCAATACAAACTATGTGTTGGGTTCCATTAAAATCTCAAAATAGAGTCTAACACATACTTGAATCAAATCCCACAATCCACAATTGATTAAACATTAGAAAATACAAATAGGAATCAAAGAGAAGTTATGAATAAGAAAAACAAATCTGATCTCTTGCTCCAAGTCTGAATTCTCACTTTCTTCCAATTGCTTTAAGCCTCAAAACCAATCTAATCTAGGGTTCTACTCTAATCTAACCTAATCTAATGAAATAGAAGAAGAGAATAGAGGAGAATTTCTATACTATTGATCCCTAAGGGTGGAACACCCTCTAATCTACTCCTATGTTTCTTTTCTAAGCCATAGTATGCCTCTCCTCCCTTTCCACTTCAAACGCACTCTTTAATGAAAAAATCAAGTATGGTCGCGTTCAGGAGTGGCGCGGTCGCGCTGGAAATGGCCTGGAATTGGGCACGGGCGCGTTGGAAGGAAATATCACTTTTTTGGCCTGGGGACGGGCGCGGCCGCACCCCAAATTCACTACAAACTCGCTCGGCCGCGCTGCAAAAATTCTTCTGCAATGTCCTCTGGTAGAACGGCCATAACTTTTGATCCGAGAGTAGTTACAGGGCATGCCACCTGTCAAATCGAAGCTATCGAAGAGATCTACAACTTTTATTCTTTGAGCATTGAAAAAAAAAATAGACGGATTAAGGCCTAAATTGGGTTTGAAGTGACAGCTGTGCAATGGCAACCCAAAATCGTGAAGTTCAATGTTCGTTGGTTGGTAAAAAGGTCATAACTCTGGCCTCCAAACTCCGATTGAGATGATTCAAGATGTTCCGGAAAGCTTAGAAGACGCTCTACAATATGACCCAAGTTCCAATCCAAGAACATGAAATGAACATGAAATCCCCAAACGATGTTCGGATTGCATTTCCTTCATATTTTTGCTTCAAATGCTACCAAGAGAGTTCCCAATATGAAAACTACAAAAGAAAGCAAAAATGCATGAAAAGCTACGATAACACATGAGTTTAAGCAACAATAGAATTGAGTTGACATATAAATAAGTGGTTATAAAACCACTTATCATGTGTTAATTTTGATGTATATATATCAACAGGATGCATGCTATGCAATGTTTATTTTTTTGAGTTTTTTTAATCTAATCCTATAAAACAAAGGTTAGTTGTTTTGATGACAGGATTTACAAGGCATGGAATGTATATTCATATTGAATCTTGAAATTTACATTTGAATTGGAATTTTTTTTTATTGAATTGAATAAGTAAGGCATGAAGAAGTTTCCCTTCGAATTTGGTTAATCAGAGGCTGACCTATCTTAGGTTACTCTCGCGATTTTTCGGCATGAAGGTCACCAGATCATCGCAATCTACTGGAGGGGAAATTAATCTGATCTTTCAATTAGAGTGGATCTCAGAGGTGCCTTTTTTGAGTCTCGCATGATTAGTCTCCTTTCAGTCCAGTAATCAAACATCGACTGGTTCGCCTCCTGGTGGAGGAATCACACATCATACCACATACATTGCAACTCATCGCATGAAATGATGACATTGTGCGAAGCACTAACATAAAGCTGTAAAGCATTTATTTTACATCCATTTAATGTAAAATACTATATCCACACATGCATAGATTTAAAAGGGAAATTTTGAAAATATTTGAGCGCGGCCTAAGCCCTTTACTATCGCCAGCAGAGTCGCCACCTGTCGACGTCGGGGAAAAAATCTTATCGCTTTGGATAGATCTTCCTCTCCCTAAATTATTTTGTTGTCTAGACTTATATGTCTTATCTATTTTATATAGGGTGGAATTTTTAGAAAAAGGCCAACATGTATCATGCCTACGATTTTGAAAGGTTTACAGAGTCGCCAGTTGGTATATTTTGAAAAGGTTGTACCAACTCAATCGAGTTTTATTTAATTTTTTGCAAGTAGGCCCAATTACTGGATGCTGTTAAAACTTGGCCTCGAAACTGAGATTTTTAAAGTTCGGGGGCTTGGTTAAGCGGGGGGAAGGTGTTAGGAACCCCCCGACTTCCGTGAAACACGGTTACCGCATCTTTTCAATATTTTCCTTTTTAATTGCAATGTGTGTGTATGCTGGAAGTAATTGAGCCTACATTTGTTTGATTTGAAAGTAGTGCCATGCTTCGTTGGACTTATATACTAAAGGTTTGATTTGTTTGAAAAAGTCCTTTTTAGATAAGATATGAAAATGACATTTTGAACAGAGGTTATCAAACCCTTTCGCTCGCATAGGAATTGAAGCATATTGATACATCCATTTTTATTTTATTCAACCTTTGGCTCGATTTGGATGTTTATTATCTGGATGCGAAGCATCCTCGATCACAAAATTTATATACAAGTGCTGGTCTGCTTGTGGTCATGAAAGCCATCGAAGTGACTCTAGCACTACAAACCATATTTCACTATGTTTGAGACCTTAAATCTGGATAACCGTTTTAAGGTCCCTTGGATGTACATTTTTATAGAAATCCTGTCTGGATATGTTTACAATATGGAGTTGTTCATTGTGGGAATCAGATTTAGATCAGTTTGACCATTAATACCACGATTACTAGGCTCACAGAAAATGATCAAGAAAACCTTGCACAACACATATATATTGACAGAGAATGCAAATTGTACTCTAGACGTCGCAATAAACAAAGAATTCGTCAGTTAAATCCTTGCTTGCGTGTAGCCAAAGCTTCCTGTTCTCGTTAGATATGGATCTGTCACATAGTCGCTTTAAATGTTTACAAAACTAAAAAAAAACTAGATTTAAATAAATCTTGGCCATTCTAGCTTCCTGGTTCCGGTTGGACCTATTGTGAACCGTTTAAAAGTTAGAAAGGGGGTACATTTAGATAAATCTAATCCACAATATTTACATCAGTGTAAATTCATATCAAATGAATATTTAAATCAAATATTTAATCACATTGAGTAAAGAATATATATATATATATATATATATATATATAATCTGTAAATGGCCACGAATTAAAAATTCATGCCCGACGAAGAAATATATATATATATATATATATATATATATATAAATGCGATAAAAGGCCACAGATTTCCAATCCAGGCCCGACTGAAATGTAAATATATATATATATATATATATATATAAGCTGTAAAGAGCCACGAATTTCTAATCCAGGCTCGACAAAACAGTAAATGTATATATATATATATATATATATATAAGCTGTAAAGAGCTACGAATTTCTAATCCAGGGTCGACAGAAAAGTAAATATATATAAATTTATAAAAGCTGTAAGGAACCACGAATTGCCAGTCCAAGCTCGACATAAAAGTAAATATATATATATATATATATATATATTTATAAAAGCTGTAAAGAGTCACGAATTAATTCAGGCTCGACTGAAATGTAAATATATATATATATAAGCAATAAAAGGCCACGAATTTCCAATCCAGGCCAATCGAAGTCAGAAAAATGATATATATATATATATATATATAAATATATATATATAATCAGTGAATGCCACGGATTTCCAATCCAGGCTTAACGAAATTGAAAGTTAGTATATATATAGTCAATTATATATATATAATAAAGCTGAAAAGGCCACGAATCAGCGATTCAGGTGAAACAAGTTAGTATATATATATATATATATATATATATAAAAGCGAGTAAAAGCCACAAATTAACGATTCAGGCTGTGCAAACGAAGAAAAACGTATATATATACTTAGATATACTAAAAAGTGAGCTAAAAAGGCCATGGAACTGAGTTCCGAGAAAAGCTAGTAGATGAAACTTTATATGCATGTTCACATATACGTAATAAAGTAAGAAATGACTTCTGATTGTAAAAAAACTTACAATAGGCTGCTCCACCTTTTTGCCACTCGATGGGCTTCAAATCTCCATTTCCACCGGTTAATTTTTGATATGTTATAGAATATACATATGCAAACGTATTGGAAGGATAAAATTAAAGTTTGGAGTACTAGAAGTAGGGCTAAGGGTCGAAATGGGCAGAGTTTCAGAGCATTTTCTATTTTTTCTCTCTTTTTTTGCAAGGGTGGGGGGTCTTATTTATAGACCAAAATGGTAGCAGGCGCACTCGCGACAGCCGCGACTCCACCCACGGCTCCTCAAGTGGGACCCACTCCCGTGGGTCCAGCCGTCTCGAAGTACGTTCACTCCGAGCAACGCGATGTCTGGTTTGAACTTTCATAACTTTTGATCCGGGAGTCCGTTTGAGGCGTGCTATACCTTTCCAGAAATCTCTTTCTGAGAACGACACAATGACATGGAACTTGACATTTTCCGAATCCAGAAAGATAGGTTTATAACCAGATCTTCATTTTTTCACAGTTTATCCGTTGAGCTGTCTGGTGCTGTTTTCACTCGGGATCGGTGTTATGGCTCTTTCTGACCCTCATTACATCAATTTAGCTTGATTTTGATTGATTTTGACTTCAAATTGGTAGAATGACCATTTTGCCTTTCCAGGGGTTGTCTCCCTTATTGGCACGATTTTTGACTATTTTCTCGGGGTTGTCTCCAAGGTTTGATCCCAGCCGACTCTATTGTTCCTTAGGGTTATCTCCGAGGCTGATTTGGTCTCCTAGTGTTGTCTCTGGGGATGATTTGATACTTCGGGGCTGTCTCCAAAGGCTGGTCTGATCTCTCGGTGTTGTCGGTGGGGCTCCTGTACCTCTTGGGTTGTCGTCGGGGCTTGACTTGACATCCCAGTGTTGCCGGGGCTGAGTTTGATCTTCCGGTGTTGTTGTCGGGGCTCCTGTACTTTTTGGTTTGTTGTCAAGGCTTAACTTGACATCCCGGTGTTGTTGCTGGGGGCTTAACTTTGATCTCCCGATGTTGTCGCCGGGGCTTTGACTTTGGTTTGAACTTCCAGGGTTGTCTCCGGAAGGTAAAAGACAGTTTTGCCATCCTGCAGGGTTAGTAACAAGAATGAAAAATTTTGAGTGTCTACACAGGGGAGGACCTAGTGATGAGCTTTTAACTGCCCAAAGCTTGGGGGAAATATACGAAACGAATATGAACGTAAAGTACATGTAAAATAACACTTTAAGAAGTGATCAAAATTTTAAGTAAAGGTTACAAGAAGGTTTAAAGGTTAAGCAATATAAACGTAAAATGCTTAAAAGCTGTTACTGCAAAGTGTTCGTGACGTACGATCGTTCTTAGTATACAAAAGATTGTATGACTTAGACGTTAAGTAATGATAATGGACTTAATGTTCACATAATGTATCACTATTGTAAGTGATTAAAACCTTAAGTATAGGTTGATTGAAAGTTTAAAAGTTAAGAAATGTAAGCATTTAACACTTAAACCGATAATGATGTTTTCATGTAAATATAAGATGAATGTGTTAAATATACACACGAGTGTATGTTTGATCGTAGAGTAACGAAGAGTAAAGAAAAATGTGTAAACGTCGAGAAGCCGAGTTAATTTAATAACTTGTAAAGTGTTCCGAGTCAAATAAATCGAACACTGTAAATATGAACTAGAAGCAATGTAAAGCTATCACAGATGGTGATAATAAGGATTATGACATCTCTGAATGTTGCAACCCCAAAAAATGACATTAAAAGTTTGGTAGCGTAAACTAATTTAACGTGAACCATATAAAACAAAATGAAGATGGTAAGACCATAAAAAGAGACTTTGAGATTTAAGTCTCATCGATGAACGAAGTTAAGCGAAGAATATACCAAGGTGTATAAAGTTGAATACGTTGCTTCGAGTTATAAAACCCGAGCATCATAAAATATAAAGTAAATCAAAATAAACAAATTCGTAAGTCGAATATATGACTAATTGGTATGTATAATTCTTATGTGATATATAAAGATCTTAAAGAATGATATAGCATAAACTATAAGTTGTAGCTGTGCTTAAGGCAAGTTTTCTAACTTCATTCATATTTGGATTGAATGCTAGTTTCTTTAACTTACTTAAACATTGTATCTGTGTAAGTTATAATCTATGTGCAAACGTGTTATATATGTACAAAAAGTGTATCATGAATTGTGCTACATGCCAATTATTTGCACTTATGTGCATTGAATAATGAAAGGTTCCATGATTGAACTGTTAAATTGTAATAGTTATGCTTTGACATGAACTGTCTAAGGAATGAGCCTGTGTTGATAGTTTTAACAAGATAAAGGTAAGGATGGTAATTTAAGTTAATTTAAGTTGTTGCACAATCGCACTCTTTAATCGTTGATGTGTAGTATCTGAGTTAAAAGACTCCTTTGTTATGGGCAAAGGTTTAAAATGAGCTAGTAAACGATCTAACTCACTGTGAAAGATAGTGTAGATGAGACGGGAAACTAACTCATTAGTTTTTCGTGGGGAGCCACCCAGCTTACTATATTGATAACTGTTGGAGACTCGATCTGTGTTGGGTATTAGGTTTGCATATACGTATGATGAAAATGTGATTTTTTCACATATATAGTTGTGTGGATGAGTTAAGTCCTAAAAATGTTATAAGAAATGATGTTATGTGAAGATAAATGTTATTAATGTTTTAAATGATAGGAATCAGAAATTATTCCTGTGTTATTCATGCTGCTTCATAACTCATGTTCAGTTATTGAAGTTTTCTAAAGAAAGATTATATGATTCTTGATTTTTTTTTATACAACTGCTAGAACTTGTTGAGCGATCGAATACTTATTCTTGCTTTTAAAATAAAAACACTTTCACCAAAATTAGATGGAACTGAAGAATCAGGTAAACATCAAGATAGAAGATGTCTTTGTGACGTGCGGTTCATTATATAGATGAGCGTGAAGAATAAAGGGAAGATTAAGCTGAGTCTTGTAGATGTAATTAGTTAAACTTTTATGTATCTTTTGGTGGCGGATTAAAGTCATACTTGTAAGTAAAGAATAATGTAATTATCATTATTTGTAATGTAAAGAATATTTTAAGGTAATAGAATATGAGAGTTAGAGAAATATATTGTTATATTTTGAAGTTCTTAATTATAACTTAAGGATATATGAATGTATGTATGGAATGAGAATCACTCGTGATGCACTGAACTTAGGTTTAAAAATAGACCAAGTTTGGGGACATGACAGATCGTGAGCATCGGATCCAAGGGTTGAGGTACCTGGATTTGGGGGCATCACATAGTACGTAAATTAAAAATTTTAACTAAAAATAAATAAACATCATTTACTTATTTATTGAATAATAATGTAATTTATTCATCACAATAACATTTATTTAACTAAATGCAAGATAACATGCTTACAAAAGTAAATAAGAAAGGTAAAACTCAATATTTAAGATAAATTATAATGATGTATCATATTTATTTTCAAATTATTTTAAATAAATGTGTCTAATAATGTTAAACGTGTCAACCCGTTAATTATATTTATTTGACCCATAAAAATTTTGTGTTGAACCTGTCGAACTTTTATGACATGGAAACTATTTATATTCAATACTAATTCTTATTTTATGTCATGCTTCTGTCGAGTTACTATGTTGTGTCAAAAGTTTTCACCCCTACGGTAGACACTCAGACTTGGTATAGAGAGCATATAAAAAGTAGTTCTAATTTGCATTATTATTCCTTCATTTCTTGTTTTGTGCATTAGAAATAATTAGGGAGTATTTGAAATAAAATATTGGCAGTTGCCTAGTAAAAGTGTGTTCCCTTACACCAAAGCTCTAGCTCAGTTGGTGGACTAGGCCTCTAGCAAAACAGGAGATCCTAGGTTCAATCCTTGACAGAGGTGTAAGGTGTGTGTGTTTAATTTTAGTGAAAAATTAGAAGAAAAAGTGTATTCCCTTCTATAAATCTTTTCTAGTTATTCCTTGTGCCATACACCAAATTTTTGTACATATAACACGAAGCCAAATAATCAAATTAATATTTTATTTAATTCTTATATAGATAGTAGCACAATTTGTTTAGATGATATCGTTTCAATACTTCTTTCGTTCGATTTAGCGTAAAATTAAAATAAAAAACTACTTATTCAGTTATAAATTATAAGATTAATGTAGACCCACAAAATTTCGCTTTCCTTTGGACTAACCTTGTTGGAGGGTAAAAGCATCATTTCACCTCGGAGACAATCCCGAGGGAGGGCAAAGGCATTATTTCACCCTGAAGACAACCCCGTGGAGAAATTAAAGTCTAACGACGCCCAGACACAACGTGGTCTGAACGAGGATCGCAAAGCTGAGGATAAGACCATAAGAAGTCACCACAACAATCATTGAACTGCAAACTATCCAAGACGAGTCAATTGACGATCCTCGGGAACCTGAAGATACCTTTCAGCTAATTTCATCATCTTCCCAGACTCCGATTTAGTCAGACTCGACCTCATTTCGCAACTTTCAGCATAAGCTTTCTAGGATTTTTGGGTACGGAGCTCAACTTTCACTTGATTAATGATTGAAGGAACGAACTTCAAGACGGCGGGCCCACAAGGCCCAACCGCAGGTGCACCTGGCCTCGAGGCCTTTAACTAGCAACTAGCATCTCATTTGAAAAGAAAAAACGAAGAGAAGTTAGAGAGAGAAAGCAGTTCTAAAGAGAAAAACCCTCAGGTCTTGCATCTTTAAACCATATTTGAGTTGTTTGATCACACATCTTATAGATCTTGAGTGTCTAGAGTGATATAGCTTAATCACAAGCCAAAAGAAGCTTGTTTCTTTGCTCCCCAAGGTGAAAAACGTATATTTGATCATTCCTTTGTAAATGTTGTTTTAACTACTAGATTTATTTCATATATTGTTTCAATCTAGTTATACTTGTTGTTTTACATATATTGTTTAGTAGTTGGTAGATCTAGTGATTTTACTAGTTACTTTGTGCATATATTGTTAGAAATCAAGTTATTTGACTAGATCTACCTAGATCTAGTCGGATCTAGCCCTTTAACCGGTTATGGAGCTCAAAGCTCTAACCTATATGCTAGATCGACTTAGATCTACGGTAGATCTAGTCATTTAGATGCTTTTGGTCAGTCCCGATCACCCCGTACAGCCCTAGATCTATATCTAGAGGTGAGGGGGTCCTAATGGCTCGTGATAGGGATTTCAACTGATGAATCACCTAATATCGGGTTTAGGATACATTGTATATATATGTTTAAGTTTATTAATGTGAGCCTACAAATCCCGAGGTCGAGATCTAACAATCGGATCTCAACTAGATTCCCACGATGGACTTTTTGTTTACAATGTAATGTTTAAATAATGCAAAATCGTTGTACATGTAATATTAGGCCTTAAAACGACCTTGAGGGTTTCGTCCCGATAAGATCGGATTTAAGGTCTCGTGATAGTGAAAATTTATGATTGTAGGTGCTCGGGTTCATCAAGACAGCTTTCATGCACGACGATTATCCGACCCTTTTTAACACTTTCTGGGACGCCCTAAAAATAGGTCCACAACCCATTTTGAGTCGCTAAATACATGCTACAGAATTCAAATACAAATATGACAACACATAAACTATGAGTTTCAATACAAATATTGTACCGTATATAATACGACAATATCCACACTCAAATTAAGTCCTTATTACAATTATTACCACACTATTTTACAGAATAGTGAGGACTACTATAGTAACTATTTCGGACCATTCCTCCATTCTCTGACTAGTTCCAGCTACACTCTTATTTCCTGAGAAGAACAATAGAACAGAAAGGAAAAAGAGTGAGCTTAACTAGCCCAATAAAGAATATCATGACTAAGATAATGAAGAATAAATTATATTTAATCTTTAACAATGATAAATCAAATAAAATATAATGGACAACGTATTTTAGATCAACAACTGAAGCGGAACAAATAATACATTAGACCAGTCAAGTTGAGAATGATGTCTACTATCTTCTACGATTTAAAGGTCCATCATCAATATTTTATCCATGTAACACCAATCAATAATTATGCAATTCAGCATTTTATCTTTGCACTATGGGTGAAAGATATTCATTTGTATCACCAGTGGTCATGACCATGCCAAATAATAGTCCATCTTTGCACTACGGGCCAAAGAGAACTCTCACCATAAGCCTTTACCTGTAACACCAAAGATCATGATTATATATATACACAATTCCTGGTCATAATCACACCAATCAACAGTCGATCTTTGCATTATGGGCCAGAGGTAACTTTTCACCACAATTGAAGTATGAGAATGATGACAATGATGTAAAGGATAAATAAAAGTGAGATCAAAGATAAATATTAAAGATTTATAATTTAATTTATCTAGAGTTCAAGAATTTCCAAATTGTCAACATGATAACCAATTGTGGAGTGAAATTCAAGAATGATATTTAAGATTTATATTTCAAAGATAATCTGGACAAGTACTCCGACATTCAAAATTTACCCCGACATGAATAGTACTCCAGTGTGAACAGTACCCCGACATGAATAGTACTCCAGTGTGAACAGTACTCCGACATTCAAAATTTAATAACAAAAGTTCAGGTAATAAATTATTCAAGTGAAATGATATTAGATGAAGCGCAAACCTCAAGAACTTTCTAACCATTTTAGAAATTATCCCTTATGAGTATTGAAAGAAAATAATATCCTTACCTTAGAAGAAGACTAGATGCTTGGTATAAAGGAGATTATTTTGAGAAAATATTGCACTATTAGTTACACTCAAAGTTTCCTTATACTCAAAAAAAATATTCATAATATTAAAGTAGAAGCACTTGTATTTTTTTGTGTCACTAGGATGAAGGGGTTACCTCCCTTTTATAGTGCAACTCGGAGGGAAATAAACAAATAAACCTGCCTAATTTTCCTGCCTAACTTTCTTTGCCTAACTTTTCTCTGCCTAACTCATATTCTCTTATGGGTGAGGGCCCGTGAATTTGGAAAATGGATGGCAGGAGAATTATTCCTCCCACCAACTTGGAAAAAGATTAAGCAGAATAGAAGTGCACGAATTTTTTTGAAAAACTTAACAATCTGACAAATATAATATTATATATTGTATCATTATAAAATTATATTAAAACATTATTAAAAAATTATAAAATTATAATATTATAATAATATATTTGAATGAATATTAATGTCGAAGAAGGTAATTGTGGTTTCCAAATGTTAAACTTACAACAACTGCTTCATGACAAATCCCTCTATTTATAATAAAGTTGAACAAATATTGACACGTTTTCAATCATTCAACAATTTATTCTGTGACAACCCAAAAATTTATAAGATCTTAAACGATTAAATTAAAGGTTAAAGTTTAAAATCTAGTGTGGAAATATAGAATTTATTTAAATTTTTTAAGAAAAACCTATACGATTTAATAATTAAAAAAGAATAGAGAAAATATGGGTTATAAAATTCCAAAACCTTAGAAATGGATTTATATGTATTTGAATGAATGATAAGGATAAATACAGTATGAGATTTGTCGGACATGTCTCAAAGTATTAAATTATTTGGTATGAATATTTATATTATTTGATTTTTTATAGTTGTTTATTATACAATAAACAAATAAAAGAAAACTAATGTAACCTAATATATATTAGGTATGAAAATTAAATAACTTAAGGGTTATAATAGGGAAGGATGTTAGTATTTAAAATATAAATTAACCCTAATAGATTTATTTTATACATCTCAACTAATTAATTTTATAATCTAATTAAAACAACTCTCATTGGGTTAAGAAATTAAATGTACATGAGTAAGGATTTGAATTACAAATAGGTGGAATGAAAATCTTAACTAAATGATTAGGGTAAGATAAATTAAAAGTATTGGACTATGTTAAATTACATGGCAAAAGGAATTATTTAGGAAGCCCAATGAGGATTTAATTTAGTAGCCCAAAATAATGGGACATGTGTTAGTAGAATATCTATGGTTAGGAACTAACCATACTTGAGGTAAAGGTATAAAATTATAGGAAATGACTATATTGGCCATAAGAGAGGGCAGAGAGATTGAGCATGTGTGGTAATTATTTGTTTATTTTAGTAGTTTTCCAACTCCTAACCACTCCCTTATGTGCCAAGCTTACATTAAACCAACACATTAGCCAATTGTGAAAGCAAAAGGTGGAGTGCAAGAATCAACTAAATTAATGAGAGAGCGAAAGCAAGGAAGTTGGGGGAATGAATATAGATATACATTACATATCTACACAAACAAAAATCTATTCTTTATTCTCTTTTCTCTCACTTCCAAGCTAACTTAACAAAACAAAATCAAGAGAGAGAGATGAGAATTTCGACAGCCATAAGGAAGAAAGAGAGAGAGTTTGTGCAAAGTCTCCAAGTCCCATAATCAAATCTAGGAAGAAGAAGAGAGAAGATCAGCCAAAGGTATAACCCAAACACTAGTTTATTCCCTTTTGTGTTATTATTTTGATGGAATAAAGATCTAAGGTTTCAAAACTCCAAAACCTTAGATCTACATATTAAAAAGTATGTTATGTTTAGATCTATAACTTTTGAGGATTAAAAGTTGAATCTAAAGCAAGAAATGGAAACTAGGTTTTCAAAAGCCTAATCTTTATTTTTCTTAGCATAAATTATATTTTGCTTGGGTTGCTGAAGGTTTGATGAAATATATCATGGATCATGATAGATCCATGAGTATAAGAGGTAAGATGATGTATTATGTTGGTTAATGTATGATTAATCAAGAGATCATGGAAGATTTCTTACAAAACACAAAGATTAGAAAATAAAATTTTTAAGAAAAACGAAATATGAAATTCAAACGATCATATCTCTCATTCTATTTTGAATTTTTGAGTGTGGTCAAGTCCTAGAGTTAGATCTATGAGTCTTCTAAAATTTTCCAGTGGATTCACTAAAAAAATTATTGTAGATTTTTGTGTGCACTGTTTTTAGCAAGGTAGGCAAAATCTGAAACATGGCAAAAAGTAATCTACCCAAAACTTTTAGGGGCAATTTCGGTAACTTAATTAATGAAATAAATTCCGGACTTTTGGGATATGAAATTATATGATATAAAGTAGCTCCTGTCCAAATATGAGCTTATTCTGACTTAAATCGACCTAGTTATGGTCATTGTAATATTTGGGTTTTTCCGATTAAAACCTCTATAACTGGAGTTCTATAACTCCGATGTCCACAAAATTTAAATTAAAAGTTCATGTTAATATGTGTAAGATTTTTCCAAGATTTGAGAATTTTTGGAGTTGAGCATGATATAGCTTATTTTCTTAAGTTACGAACTAAAAACGGACTTTTGAAAAATACTAAAGGAAATTGAAAAATTCCAGAACTTTTGTGTGTATGGAATATAAGTATATATGTGTGGCCAAAAGATAAGAAAATACTAAGATGATTGGTATTTTTCATGGAAATTATTTAGTTATGAATAAATGAATTAAATTACTTAAGTAATGTTAAAAATATAGAAAATATGATTTTATGACTTGGAAACCCTAAATATAGTTTATGCAGATTTTTGATGGGGGGTTTTGGTCATTTGTGATGAGATATTATGTTTATGGCCTTGTATGATTGTTAAATAAATAATATTAGCAAGTGATTTGAATATTATTAAATAATTAATAATATTAATTGAGAGTTTAAAAGAGGAGTTAAGTTATTGATTGGACATTCAATAGGCCATATTGACTGTATAGTATGATGAATTAGAAATTAAATATATTAAAAAGAGAATACAGTTTGAATTCAGCTTGTTGAATTGGGGTATTCGGCTTGCTGAATTAATTATGTTAGCATGTATTCAGCTTGCTGAATTGGTGTATTCGGTTTGCTGAATTAGTGAATCCAGGTTGCTGGATTGCAATTCAGTTTGAATCTAGGTTGCTGGATTAGATATTCGTCTTAATGGATTATAAAGAAGAACTTAAAATATGAAAGACTTGGTGTTAAATTATAAGGTATATGATAAAGTAGTAGTACAGTCGTACTCTTTAATGGTTGATGTATAGTATCTGGGCTAAACGATTCCTTCAGGGAGCCAAGGTATATACGAACTAGCTACCGTTTTAACTCGCTGTGACAAACAGTGTAGACGAGACGAGAAACTAGTTTGTTGGTTGTTTGTGGGAAACCACTCAGCATACTGTACTGAATACTATTAGAGACCCGATGTGTGCTAGGTTTAGAAATTATGAGTATTTATGGTGTTAAGGTGTTATCTAATATTTGATTATGTGGTTAAATGTTAGATAATTTACTTATAAGGTAGTGGTATAATATGATATATTGATTGAAAGATCAATCTTAACAGTGATAGGTCTTTACAATAAAGAGATTAAATTAAATTGCGTAGCAGTAATCGACGGTACATGCAAGTTTCTCTAACTCAAACTTGAGTTATATTTTCAAAGCATGTTAGTGAATAATTATTGTTGATTATTCACATCTATACTGATTATTGATTCGCACTTAGTGCAAGTTACATATGTGCATCAGGTATGAAAAGCTGATCAGTTTCATTACCATAAGGTTTAGTTAAAGTTGTTTCATGGTCCTTGTTGACATTAAACATTATTGATTCAGTCATTCAATTATTGACATTTTCATTCATGTTTTTTCATAATTATTATATTGTTGAAAATTCGAAAGCTTATTCTTTCTTTCAATCATAATATATCTTCATTGTATATATACTTGCTGAGCAAAGTAGTTGTTCACCCTTGCTATATCATGATAACAAATTTCAGATTAAGACGAAGGCTCGAATAAAGACAGAGGCAAAGGCAAATTCCAAAGAGTAGATTATTGCGCATTCATAACTATTTAGTTATCATATGCAAATGATGTTGTAAACCTTTTTAGTTACTTAAGGTATGTATTCAGTTAAGGTTAATAGACATTGGGAAATGTGATAGAATCATGTGAAATAAATAATTTATATTTATATATTCCGAATTAGTTTATAGAATATATATGAAGATGAAGTATAGTAACATACCAGGTCCGAGGTTCTAAGGACCTGGATTTGGGGGCGTCACAGGTTAGAATCAGAGCTGTAGGTTATAAACCTTAGGTAGGGGTACCTTAGGCTATAACCGCAGAGATGAGAAAAAGGAATAAACTCAAATAGAGTTTAAGTGATAAGAGATGAATTTAGGACATTCATCATTAAAATAATAATATCGTAAAATAAAGAGATAATAAGATAGAAAAGAATTGTAATATAACAAAATTATAAGAAAAGGTCACAACGTGATCTGATGAGGTCATAGGAGGACAGATGATCAATTGATTGATTACAAAACTTTAAAGCAAAATTATTGTACGAAAAATTGTACTATGGAATTGTACTATGCAAACTCATGAAAGAGTAATAATTGCTAAAGACACGGATTAAATAAAATTTGTATTTAGCAATGAGTAAGCTAGTACTAGAATTATGTGGAATTTCGATTGAGGACTCATGTGATAGCTGAGTTGTACAAACCTTTGTATGGGTGGGGGTTTTGTGCTTGGTCTAACGACTACTTAGTTTATCATATCGATAATCATTGAAATATTGGTGTCGCGCTATTCTCTATATGTATGTTGAGAAGGTGATTCTTTTCTCATGTATATAACGGATAGGTAGAGAATATAAGATTAGGTGCGAGTTCTTAAAACTCATGCGTATGGTAAATTTGTGACTCATAATCGTATGGTATATTTTTGAACCCCTAAGCACATGGACAGTTCATGATTGGTTCTTGAACTACGTATTGCTAGGATAAGTTTCTAAACTCATATTATTGTGGTAAGTTCCTGAACTCATAATGTATGGTATGTTTGATGAACTATATTGGGTAATAGAAAAGTTGTGGATGAAGAATTGAGGATTTTTAGTGTAGTAAGTTTTAAGTATGATAGAAATAGATAGAATTATTAAGCAATGGATCATTGGAGAAATTGAAATTGATGGTGGAGATATAGGTATTCTAAATCTTCCATCTATGCTAAACATCGAAATATTTGAAATCAAGCTAAATTCGCACTGATGTGCCTTTAAAAATATAAATGGATTTTTGTTATCAGCAACACATGGTTACAATTGTGTAAAAGTGGGTATTGAACCACTAACACATCGTTACCTGTTGCGGCATGATAACACCAAAAATGATTTCTCAATGGTTTTGAACTTTTTAAAGAAGAGTCTACGCTAATTATTTCAGATAGACAAAAAATGATTTGAAATATCAAAATATATTTTATATATCATCAATGTCTCATGGAACCTTGTGCAAAGATGATAAAAAATGATAGAGTCATCAATGCAATATTGCCTAGTGTCGGATGTGCTCATGCAGCACGGCAAGGTCATTGCGTATGCATCATGATAATTGAAGGATTACGAAAAACGATACCCTACTCACGACTTGGGAGTTAGCGGCAGTAGTTTTTGCGTTAAAGATATGGAGGCATTACTTATACGGAGAGAAATGTGAGATATACATGGACCATAAAAGTCTGAAATATATCTTCACACAGAAGGAGTTGAATATGCGTCAGAGGAGGTGGTGAGAATTGATCAAAGACTATGATTGTGATATTCTTTATCACCCGAGTAAGGCAAACGTGGTTGCCGATGCTCTGAGCAGAAAAGGAAGGGAGAAGCTGTTTCATTTGACGACTCAGAAAGAATTGGTAAAAAAATGGAAAAATTAGAAATAGAGGTAAAAGGGCCGGAGAGGTCTGAAGAGAAGTTATTTGTAATGGAAGCTCGTCCGACATTATTGGATAAAGTAAAAGAAGCACAAGAGAAAGATGAGGAATGCAAGAAAATCAGGAAAAGGATCACAAAAAATGAAGAAGAAAGATTTCGAATGGATAAAGACGGTATTTTGAGATTTGAAGGAAGAGTGTAGGTACCAGCGGTAACCAAGTTAAGGGAAGAGATTTTGCACGAGGCACACAATACGACGTATTCCGTTCATCTGGGAGGCACTAAGATGTACCGAGATTTGAGGCAACACTTTTGGTGGCCTAATCTGATGCGGGAAGTCGCAGAGTGCGTTAGTAGATGTTTGACTTGCCAACGCGTCAAAGAAGAGCATCAGCAGCCGAGTGGTTTACTACAACCGTTGGAAATATCGGAGTGGAAATGGGAGCATATTACGATGGACTTCATCGTAGGACTTTCAGTTACGCAGAAAGGTTATAATGCCATTTGGGTTATCGTGGATCGACTTACAAAGACCGCACATTTTCTACCAATCAAAATCCGCTATAGTTTGAATCAGTTAGCCAGTCTGTACGTAAGGGAGATTGTTTCACGACATGGAGTGCCGGTATCAATTATCTCTGATCGAGATCCGAGCTTCATGTCAAATTTTTGGAAAAGTTTGCAAGATAGAATGGGAACACGATTGAGGTTAAGTACCGCTTATCATCCTCAAACTGACGGGCAGAGTGAGCAAACTATACAAACGCTGGAGGACATGCTTAGAACTTGCGTGACAAACTTCAAGGGAAATTGGGACGACCACCTACCCTTAGTAGAATTTGCATATAACAATAGTTACCATAGGAGTATCGACATGCCACCATACGAAGCTCTTTATAGAAGAAAATGCAGAATGCCATTATGTTGGGACGAAGTCAGAGAACGACGAATACTCAGACCAGAGTTAGTACAACAAACCGCAGACGTGGTGATAGTGATAAGAGCCAGACTAGTAGCAGCTCAAGACCGCCAGAAGAAGTACGCATATTTACATCGGCAGGACCGAGACTTCAAAGTCAGCAGTTTCGTATTCTTGAGGTATCTCCATGGAAGGGAAAAATTCGATTCGGCAAGAAGGTAAAGTTGAGTCCAAGGTTTATAGGACCGTTCGAGATACTGAAGCGAGTGGGCGAAGTGGCATACAAAGTTGCGTTACCACCCGAGTTGGGGCACATCCACAACGTGTTCCACATTTCCGTGTTGCGACCGAACAAGGCCGACTACAACCACATGATTTCTTATGAGCCCATTCAAGTGGAGAAGAACTTGGCGTATGAAGAAATTCTTGTCCAGATATTAGATAGGAAAGAGCAAACCTTAAGAAATAAAGTTATTTCATCTATAAAAGTACTTTAGCGTAACCACGATGTTGAGGAGGCTACGTGGGAGTTAGAAGATTGGATGATGAGGGATTATCCCCATCTATTTGTGTAACCTTGTAGCAATTCCGGGATGAAATTTTTATAAGGGGGGAGGATGTAATACCCGAGAATTTTCAAATATTTTTAATGGAATATATTAATGAAAGTTGGATATTTATTTGAATATAAATATTTATGTGATATGAGATGAGTTAACTTAATTACTTCAAATTAAAATGATGATAATTGAGAAGAGAATGCGGAGTTTATTATAAGCTCGAGGAATGCCTTGTGTGGCACAGTGATGAAAAGTATGTAATTTAATTCATTAAAGAAAGAATTAATAAGTGGATGATTAATTAATAATATATTATTAATTAAGGGTGATAGCATATTAATGGGTATTTAATGTTTGAGGTTAATATTTATTCTATTAATTGTTTAGTGTAAAGTTATGTAATCATATATTGTATAGTAACTGCAACTATATAATATAATGTATAATATGACATTTTGGCATAACTATGTAATACATATATAAACTATATTATAAAAGAAAGTGAGCCACATGGGTGGACTTATAAGATTACATGTTGTATGTACATTATACTATATAAGACCAAACTATATAAAGTGTAGTGTGACACTTTAGTAAGACTATGTAATATATATACTATATGGTATATTAAAGAATGTGAATAAGGAATAACAATAATTATTTCAATAAGTACATAATTGAAATAATAATAATAATGAGATTTGTGATAATGTAGTATGTCACCATTCAATTAACTCATAATGTGATATTATTAAAATGTACATGGATTATATGATGTGTATATACATGTACCCCAATGTGCTACCATGTAATGTTGTTGTGATATCCTAAGTCCATGTATACTTCTAAGTGAACTTAGACCTAAGCATATATGTGTACTAAGTATATAGTATATAGTATTTCATTTCCCCCAACTTGTTAATGCTGAGTTTCATTGTCCCATACTGAGTGTCCAAATTGCCCCATCTCTACTCTCATGTGAATAGCCAATGGTCTAAGCTACTCCTTCATCATTTCTCTTCCTAGCTAGCATTGAGGGTGATAATGACAAGGGGTCTAGGTTGAGGTGGTGGTTGGACACTATTCCATCAATTCCCCTCAATCCTCTAGTTCTTCATTTCCCCCATTGTTTCAAACCTTGGGGCAATTGCTTTGTATAGATATTGAATTCTCCTATAAATACCAAGCCTCTCTTCATTTTATATGTTACTAAAATTTGTGCTAAGTTGATATAGAGAGAGTATTGTGAGTTTATAATCTGAATTTGAGAGCAAGTCTTGTGCAAGTTTGAGCTCAAGAGGTATAACCTCTAAACCCATTTGAAATTCAATTCATAGAAATTGCATGATATCGTTGGAATTAATGTATGATAAAGTGCTAGCATAAGTTGTTAAGTATATCTATATGTTAGGAATGCAAAGTAGTAGTATGCAAGCATGCTATCTAAATACATTGTGAGGAATTGCTGAAGTTCTGTTGAAGCCGAACATTGTCTGGCCTGGAACCGGAGTGGCGCGGCTGGGCCACTCCCTAGTACAAGTGGCGCGCAGCCGCGCCCCTCTGCAGTTTCTGTTGACAGTTTTGTTATGTCTTCTAATGTATTGAGCATGTTATATTAGCTAGAATATGCATATAAATCACCATGACATGTGCAATATGGTTGTTATGCATATAGTAAGTCATTATTTGTTTAGCTTGAATATTTCAAAGAAAGTTAAAGATTTGAAAACTAGTTTCAATAAACGTTGTGTAATGCATATTCTAACCTTAAGCATCAACGTATCAAGTTCTGATATGTCTTGACATGTGAAAAATATGTTAGAGATGGTATAGATTATCCATGCATGATTAGATATAAGTTTTCAAGTAAAAGTCTATACTTGCAATGTTTATAATAAGCTATGTATACTCTAATTCCAAACTTGGTATCATGATTTGATTACCTACATATACATGCACAAGAAAGCATGGAAGCATGACATAGATTATATGAACTTACCTTGCATGCTTAAATAATTTTGACAACCTTTTAAGAGGAAACGTAGAGTCTTAAATGTGAACTTGATGAACTATATGTCCTTTTTAAATTCTGAACTTGTGAGTATGCTTAGGTGGTATGATTATGTATGTACAAGCATGAAATACTATATGTGTAGTAGCTTTGCATGCTTGGTGGCTTAACATAAGTTTTTCAAAAGAAATATTGAAAACTAGTTTGTCAATAACTACATTGTAAGTATTCTAGAATGTGACTTCATGATTAGGTGTGCCATGCTTATAGACATGATTAACATGAATGACTAGTTAGTCTTATGCATTGTACAATAGTTGAGCATGATTAAGAACAAGATTCAAGGAAGTGAAGCATAGAACATAAAATGCATGACTAATGTGACGCCCCCAAATCCGGGTCCTCAGAATCTCGGACCTGGTACGTTACGATACATCATTTCTATAACTTTTGTGGAAGATATAAACATAAATTATTTATACAATAACTTATTACAACATAATCCCCAGGTCTGTAACCTTAACTTAATACCTGCCTTCAATATCCTATACGACATACCATGTCATTTGCATTCAATACTATTACAAGTTTAACCTGCATCCAAATCCAATTCTGGAGTTTGTCTTTGTCTTTGCCTGTATCCAAAGTTTACTCTAAATCTGAAATATTTATCATGATATAGCAAGGGTGAGCAACAATTTTGCCCAACAAGTTTAAGTTCAAATGAAGATATATCATGATTGAAAAGACTATTAAGCTGACAAACTTTCAACAATATAATAATTGTGAAAGAACATGGATCAATAATGCTGAATAACCAACAATAAACATAAATAAATTCAACTGAACATTCTGGTAATGAAGGTGATCAGCCTTTCATACTTGATAAACATATGCAATATGCACTAAGTGCGAATCAATAATCAGTATAGATGTGAATAATTAACAATAATTATTCACGAACAGGCTTTAAAATATAACTCAAAGTTGAGTTAGAGAAAAACTTGCTCGATAAAAGAGTATAGGAACTTGCCTGTATCGTCAATTACTGCTACGCAATTTAAGTTAATCGCTTTATTGAAAAGACCTATCAGTTTATAAGATTGACCTTTCAATTAGCATAACATACCTTATAAGTAAACTATCTAACATGTAAACACATAGTTAAATATTAGATAACCTTAACACTATACATACACAAGTCTAAACCTAGCACACATCGAGTCTTTAATAATTTTTAATATAGTATACTGAGTGGTTTAACTAACAAATTAGTTTTCGTCTATTCTACATTATTTTCACAGTGAGTTAGATCGGTTACCAATTCGTAGATCTCTTCCCCATATGAAGGAGTCGTTTAGCCCAGCTACTATACATCAACTATTGCAGAATACGACTGTACTACTTTTAGACTTAATACTTAATCGCTTACTAAGTTATTATTATAACTCGGTAAACTTTTTACAATTCAAGAGACTCAATATTTTTTTCCAGTAAACTGAAACCAAACAGTTTCCTATTCCTGACATTTCAGTTTCCATTTCAGCATCCTGAATTGTTTATTTCAGGAAGCTGAAATTCCTTTTTCTCAAAAATTTCAAAATAGTGTATTATTTATCTATCCTTTGGCCAATCATATATACATATATTCCATACATAAAAAGTATTTTTCTGAAATTTTTCAACTCCCTTAAGTATTTTTCAAAAATCCATTTCTAGTTAATTCCTTAACAAATTAGCTACCTTACGCTTAACTCTAGAAATTCCCAACTCTTGGCGGATCTTATACATGTTGACGTGGACTTACAGTTTAAATTTCGTGGCCATCAAAGTTATAGAACTCCGGTTATAACGATTTTTGTTGGAAAAACGCAAATATTGAAATAGTCATAACTTGCTCATTTTAAGTCGGAATGAGCTCATTTTTGGACACAAGCTACTTTATAACATATATTTTCATGTCCCAAAAGATTGGATTTTATTTCATAAAATAAGTTTCCAAAATTTCCCTTGGCATTTCTGGACAGATTGTTTTTTAGCAATTTTCAGATTTAGCCTCCTTTGCTACAAACAGTCCACACAAAAATCTATAACTCTTTTTTAAGTGATTCCACTTGAAAAAGTTAGAAGACTTATATATCTAACTCTAAAAATTGACCACATTAAAAAATTCAAAGTATAATGAGAGATATGGTCGTTTCCATTTGACGTTGCGTTTTCCAAAAATCTGATTTTTCCAATCTTGATGATTTTTAAGAAAACTTCTATATTCTCAACTAATACCCCACATAACCTATCATAAAACACAAAAATACATACCAATACATCATATACCCATGGATCTAACATGATCCATGATCCAATTCATAAAAAATCACCAATCACACGATCAAGCACAACTAAGGCTAAGAAAATTAAGATTTCTAACTTTTGAAAAACCTAGCTTGCCTTTTATACTTTAGATCAAATTTCTAACACTTGAATATGTTCGATCCATACATGAATCTAAAGAAAACACATAGATTAAAGTGTTTGCACTTCCAAATCAAGAAACCCCCTTTTCCATCAAATCAATAAAAGAATATTAAATCAAAGCTTAGAAATTATACCTTTGCTTGATTCCTCTTCTTCTTCTTCCTAAAATTTATTTAGGAAACTATGAAACTCTCCTTCTCTCTCTTCCTATAATGGCCGAAGCCCTTCTCCTCTCTCTCACTTTGTAGCTTGCTTTGTTTGCTAAAGAAATGAAATGAAAAGGATGTAAGAGAAAGGAAATTTGGTGTTAGTAATTTTGTGTAGATATATCTAGTATATCTATAATAATCTACCAATATCTCTCTCTCTCATAATCATTATAAGCTTGCTTGCACTCTTAGGTTACTTGCAAGGATGACAAATGTGTTGGTTCCTTTTATTGGGTGACACCTAGCAAAAGTAGTTCAACCACTAAAGCAATGTAATCATTACTTACATCACCCTTTTCTCTCCCTTGTATAATCCGGTCATGTGCATTCCTTTTTGCCCAAATTTTATTTATTCTTTTATTATTTATTTATTTTACTAAATGTCCAATATATCCCTCACTTGTTGGGCTAACTTGGGCTTCTTATTTAAATGGGCTTGCACCTTTTAATTGTTTTGCTTACTAACTTGATTAAACTTGGGCCTTCCTCTATAATTTAATTGGGTCATCATAATATTTGTCTCATACTTGATATATTGGGCTAGTTTAATAATTTAATTTCTATTAAATCATTTTAGCTACATGTCCAATGCTTAAATAAATAATTGGTCTACAAATTTAATTCTTTGGGCCATAAAATCAACTTAGTTCCATACTCTCTAATTTTATCTCACCCTAATCATTTAGTTAGGGTTTTGTAATTTAAATCCTTACTCATGTATCTTTAATTTCATAACCCAGTTAGACTTGATTTACTTAAGTTATAAAATCAATTATTTAAGTTGTACAAAATAAATCTCTTACAGTATTTAATTACTCTACCTAACATATATATTAGGTTATATATTTTTATTCTTATTCAAATAGTAAATCTTATAGGTTCTTCTTAAAAATTTTAAATCTACCAAAATCCTTCACAAAAATGTCAAATCCTATACACTTATTTTCTGTTTAGGTCTATTATTTAACCTTAATTTAATCATTTAATATTTTAATAAATTGTCTAAATTCTCGGGTTGTCACAACTAAAGTAGCTTGAACATGTGTATATGATACTCAGTGGCCTCATGGCATATGTGTAGCAATTAAGCGTAAGAAATGTTGTTACTTGAATACTTAAAGCTTTGATTAGATAAGAATGGATAACAAATTGAACCTAGTTGTTAGTTTCCTAACATGTGTATTTATCATGATCCTTCTTATGCGTGCAATGCGTATTAAATTGACAAGGTGTTCATAAATGATAAGTTTAACGATGGTTCCAAACTACGTAGTAGCATACGTATTGGATTGTATGACTAGTCATATATGTATTGTAATACCCGAGAATTTTTATATATTATTAAATAAATATATTAATGGAAATGAGAGTTTATTTGAATATAAATGATTTTGTGTTATGAGAATGATTAATTTAATTATATTAAATTGAATAATTATAATAATTGAGAAATTTATGGAGTTTGCGATAAACTCGTTGGGAGCCTTGTGTGGCACACTGACGTAATATAAGAATGATTATATTAATTTAAGCGAACAATTAATCTATATTAATTGTTAATCGTAGAATATTAATTAATTGTCATCGTAGAATAATTTTTATAGAATATTAATGGTGATTAATTAATAATATGTGATTATTATTATTGCAAGAAATATAGTAATAATAATAAGCAATGTGTTTATATTATAATAAGATTTATATTCATTTAATGTGATATTTAATCATATAAGTGTCAATCAATTATTATGGAAATTAATAATCAATGAGGAATAGATTAATTAATATTATTGTTAATTAATTAATGAGATAAATAATTTATTTATTTGACAAATAAGTAAGTTATTAATATAATATGATTATATTAATTATTATGTGCAAACATGCAATAATTAATAATATAAAGTATATGGAATACAACTATATTATATAATGTGGTGCAACATTTATGTGACTATATTATAAACTATATAGTAAAGTTTATTGAATTATGAGAGCTACATGATAATCCCCATGTGACTATGTGAGTGTGTGGACATTAAAATAATGTATCATGGATATATTATAAATAATTGTTGATTAATACAATTTAATAATACATGAGATAATGTAATATGATAGTATCCGATTAAATTATACCAGTATGATAAAATGTACATGGATTATATATGCTCAAATTGCATTTACTACATTATGTGAATCCATGTTAGTATCATTAGAATTACATTGTAACTATAATTGTGGCCTAATTATATAGTATGTATACATGTAACATGTTTTGGCATAAGTGTTGTGTATATACAATTTCTAGAATGCTGAGTATTATATCCCACATGGAGTGATCAATACCCCTCCTTCCTCTCATTCACGTGAAAACCTCAAAGGCTAGTCTACTTCTTCATTCATCTCCCAAGCAAGCCTAGCTCATAATTATATGGGGAGTGGGCACAATGATTTGATTCAACAACCCTTACCAACTCTCCATTAACCTCTATACAATTTAAATTTACGTTGGTTTGATTTGTGGTATAATCTCATTGCCTGTGTAAGGATTTCTCTATAAATAGGAACTCTTCTCCTTCATATCTCTAATTGCTGAGAATTGCTTGAGTTTGATAAATTGAGAGCATATATAATATCAGTCTAGAGTTGTAAGATTTGAATAACAGCAAGCTCCATCATTTGCAGAGGTATACTTTCAAAATATTTATTCTTCATTTCATTCTCTGTCAAAACTTCATTGCTTATTTCTGTCAAAATCCAAGTTCTTGATCATGAGGAATTGAAATATAATTGAATTATAGAAAGCTTGCTTAGTAGTTACATGGACTTATATACATGTTAAGATTGGAATGTAGTTGTTCTCCATTCTCATTTTTCTGTCAAAACATAAATGTTTGATTTTGTGAAATTGGATGACAATTGGTTATTAGAATGATTATTTGGTGTTATATAGTCTTATAATATGATAAGAAAGCAATGTGGTTAATTGGAAATTGAATTCGTTTGGAATTTCTATGTTTGGGTTTTGAAATTGCCATTTTCTGGAACTGTCTGCCGCTGGTTGGGAGCCGGCGCAGCTGCGCCAGCAGCAGTTCCCTTCCCCTGCTTGATTCTGCTAAGTGATGGTTAGTTTACATGATTCAGAACAGCATGCTAGCTTGTGTAACATATATATATGAACATAATGAGGCGATGTAAACATGTTGTATTATACTAGCATACATGATTAACAAAAAGTGTTAGGTTTCAAAAGTGAACTTAGAAGCTTTAAGAATGGACTTTGATATATAAGCGCCATAGTTAGGCTCTGACTTTTGAGACATGTTAGTATGACTTAGAAACACATGAAATGCATGCTAACTTATGTATATAGGTTCCGTGATACAATATGAACATGTGAACCTAACTAGTGCATATTTCTAACGAAAGCGTAGATTTTTAAAAACAAACTTTGATAAATTATATTCATGTTGATATTTTGACCATACAAGCATTTTGATATGGTTTAAGAATGCACGAAAGGCATGTTGACTTGTTTAGATATGTTTCATAGCATGACATGAGCATGTGGACTTCGTTTGCGAACTTTACTAAGTGAAAGTATAAGTTTGAAACATAAATCTTAACATGTTATTGCAAGTCCCGTATTCTGATAATTTTGAACATGTGATAGTACTTTTAGACTCACTCATGTATGATACATGTATATATACCATGATTAGGTGTTGTGAAATCAAATTTAACATAAACGAAGCATCTTTTCAACTAATAACTGTGATAGTCACATGTATGGAATGCGAATACTCATAAGTATGCTTAATATAAATACCTTAAGTGTTTTGAAAGCGAGCATGATAGGCTTTGTAAATTTCATGACCTCGAAGTGACCGTAACTGTCGACCTAGAATCTATATCACATATGTTTGGAACGAGGGAAGGTTATGCAAACATAAAAGTATTCTTTAAAATGTATACATACTATGTGATATCATATGTAAATACTTGAAATCTGATTTTGACGGTTAACTTATGGAAATGCCATAACTTGCTAAAATAAAATATATTTAGTATTGATGGTGGTTTTATGTGATATTACTTATATGCGAGTATGCTTGCTAATTGTGGTAGTCTCATATGATAGTAACGATGTATGAATATGATCAACTTGAGAAAAGAGGAAGTTAAGAATAGAAATTAGATACTAAATAATTGTGTAGCTAGGTTAGAACTTAGCTTGTGTGTTGATCGTATATTTGAAGATATAATGTGAAGTTAAATTATATGACTAATGAATATCATATATATACGTAACTATATTACGATAGGAATTCGAAAGTGTTGATTTGCTTTTCGTGGATAAACTACGCTAAAGGCAAGTTCTCTAACTTACACTCTTTTAAAGTGCAAGTTTTCTTACTTACACTCATTTATAAGTGCAAGTAACTTAGACCTTCGTGTTTTACTTTATTCAAGGAACGTTGTAAGCAAGTTCCTAACTCTACTCTTTATTGAACATTCAATTGGCTTATGTTATTATTGTCATACGAATAAACTCTTGAGACTAAATTCAGATATTATGAATCATATACTTCATAAATAGGATAAAAGTCGAATTATATTATTCGGACTTTAAATCTTGAAATTGAATTTGTTGAGATCTATGCCATTTGATTCGGCTAGACTGATATTATTGAAAAGCGACCCAAACCAATTAATTTGTGCTGGATCTTGTATTTGACTGAGAAGAACAAAATATAACTGTCGGAGAACCGACGCGCGCACTTGAGTATGATTGATTGTTATGCATAACGATGGTACTTTAGGCTGATCACCTGTTGTACCTGTTTTTGTTGGATTTTTAGTTTATTACTGTCAATTCCTGTGGAAGTTCATAGTCCTTAGTGACTGCTCAATATTCAGTTATCTTGAAATCTTGAATTAATTTATTATTGAATCACATTGATATTATTCTATCCTTAGCGACTGTTATTGAAAACTGTTGATATTCTTGTTATCCTTGAACTATCAAACCTTGTCATACCCTTTCGAGAATTGAGAATTATATTACAAACTCTTATTGTATATTACTTGCTGGGCAATTTGTGCTCATTCTTTCTTTCCCTAAAAACATTTCAATTAAGGCCGAGCAGTGCGGACCCTCGAGTACCGACAAGGGCAAGGGAAAGGCTACGGAGTAGCTTAATATTATGTAGAATTTCTGATATTATGTACTAGTTAAGGTTATTATTGCTTAAGATATGTCTACGCTATGTAATCACTGTTTAAGTTATGAGACCTTGGGACGTGAATAATTATATTATTTAAATGTAATTTATTCAATATTATTTGTGTATTATTCCGCTGTGTGATGCGACATTTAGTCGTATTATTATTGTGATGTATTACCATGAGCACGTGACGAACCGAATTCAAGAGACCCCGTGACGGTCTTAGAATTTGGGGGCGTCACAGGTTGGTATCAGAGCTGTAGTTATAAACCTTAGGAATGAGTGTCCTTAGACTATAACTTAGGCGAAACTTAGAAGTTAGGAAGGGATAAAACTCATGTAGAGTTTTCCTTGGGAGACTTAGTTTGTTATGAAATGTAACTTCATTTTATATAATGAACTTACGTTTGTTTAACATTCTAATAGAGTTGTTGTTTCTTGTCTATGTTTGTGATTATAGATGGCAGATATGGGAGTACCCGCTAGAGTGGATGAGGATGAGCCCAAGGATATTCATGTAGTGTACGAGGCACCCTTAGAGGCTGTGCCAGTGCAGGCAGTTGCACCATCCGAGTCTGACGACGAGGATGAGATCGAGATAGAGTCCGATCCAGAAGAGGAGTCGATAGAGGACGAGCCGATGGAGGACGTGCCAGTAGAGGCCTCTGATGAGGTTACTATAAAGGAGCAGATGCTGGGTGAGTACGAGGAGCGTATTCTGGAGTTAGACTGCAGAGTCCAGGAGCTAGAGGAAGAGGCCAAGGAGAGAGAGAGTCAGAGTTCCAGAAACTGCGGGACAAAGACCACCAAAGGAAGCTGGCTATACAAGAATTGGCAGTAGAAATTGCTTATCGTAGGGAGGCAGGGATCCAGATGGGAACCCTATTCCACAGGTCGGTGGCGAGAAATGTAGATCTGGTAGTAAAGCTGGAAGAGGTTGAACAGAGGGAACTAAGCGAGAAGACTGAGAAAGAGGCACTCCGTACTCAGCTAGAGTTGGAGGTGATGGATAAGATACATTTCGAGGAGAAGTGGGGGGTTGCCCATGAGAGAGCAGATGACCTGGAAGATAAGGTCAAATGTCAGAAGAGGAAAATGAACAAGATGGAGTAGGTGTTCCGTTCGGCATTTGAGAGAGTGCTTGATGGTGTGTACCACTACCCGATAGAGCAGGGACAGACTCTACGCACTATGAGTCGAGAGTTGGTAGCTTATATAGCGCAGTTAGAGTACAAGAGCGCAGTGGAGCGCGGGATGATGTGATGACTTAGTCAGTCTAGTGGTAGTACTAGTTGTGTCTTTTATGTATTGTATATACTATGCTGTAATCCCGATCTTTTGTGTAAGATGTGGGATAGTGATGTAAACCCCGAGTTAGCTTTTGTTAGAGGTGTAGTGTGGTAGTAGGTTGGCATATTCCCCGTCTTTTGAGATATTAGGGGATATATGTGATAACATTTATAGAAATATGCTAGGGAAATTATGTAATGAAACGGGTGGCATATGAATATAAATGAAGCTTATTTCAGAAATGTGTTATAAAATTTCTTCTTTTGTATTAAAAAGAAATACTTAAGTAATATACTTGAATAATAATAAAATAAAAATTTGTGATGCAGATAATGCCGCCTAGACGTAAATTGACCGTGCCTAAGGAAACAGTTAATAGCGAGAGAGAGCATGTAGTTCTCATCCAGAAACTAGTTGATCTACTAGGAGAGGCCCTTAGGGGAAGGAATGACGGGCTCATTCACCCCAACCCCCAAGCCGTCCCATTTTGGTTCCATTTGCTACATTTACGACAAATGGCGAAGCAAACCACTGGTGGGAAACCTTAAGTTGGTATGACAAGAAGAAGGAAGGTAAGGACACGGGAGGAAAAAGTCATGGAGAAAACAGCAGCGGGGGAAGTAACTTAGGAAAGAGGAAACGGGGGAGTAATGACCACAACAACAACCGAAACAGTAATCAAGGTGGGAGTCACCGAGGAAGCTTTAAGAAAGGGAGCGAGATTTGTAATAAGTGTGGGAAAAGTCATCAGTTGGGGAATTTTTGTGGAGGAGTTGAGAAGAGGGTAGAAGGATGCCCGAGATGTGGAAAAACCCATCAGGGCGAGTGCTGGAAGGGATGAGGCAATTGCTATAACTGCTGTCAGGAGGGTCACATATCGCCCAACTGTCCGAAACCGAAGAAGGTCAGAGCATGTTTCGCTTACGGCTCAATGAAAGACCAGATAAAGGATTGCCCAAAGAAGGGAAATGGGGGAAATGGCGGAAGTGGTAGCCAACAAGGAGGAGGTAACAATTTAATGATTGGAGGACCAGCACAATCCAACTGCCCAACCGCCAGAACTTTTAACATTACCGTCCAGGACGCCGTGGCTACGAAGGACGTGGTGTCAGGTATAATCCCGATCAATGATATAAATGCTTATGTATTATTTTATTCGGGTGCCACCTGTTCTTTTGTATCTGAAGAATTTGCTAGTAAACTTAGTACACCCCGAGAACGGTTAGAAAATCCTTTGAATATAGAAGTTGCAAATAAGGAAGTGATCCCTATAAAATACGTTTATCGAAATTGTCGCGCGAACATTAGAAAACATGAACTGAGCGTAGACTTGATTCCTATTAGATTGGGAGAGTTTGACGTAATACTGGGAATGGATTGGTTGTATAACCATGCGGTGATAATTGATTGTCAAAATAAATGTGTGAACCTTCAGACTCCGAGTAAGTCTAAGGTAGTGTTTTATGGTAGCTCATCGCTTAAGCAATTGTGTTGCGTTACGATGATGCAGGCTAAGAAATTGTTAAGGAAAGGATGTGTAGGTTATTTAGCTTACATCGGTGATACTCGAAAGAAGGGAGTAGAAATTAAGGATATATCCGTAGTTAATGAATTTCAAGATGTGTTTCCGGACGATCTGCCTGGTCTTCCGCCAGACAGAGAAATCAAATTCGTAATAGACTTAGCACCGGGAACGACACCAATTTTGAAAGCTCCATATCGTATGGCGCCAGTAGAAATGAAGGAATTGATGATACAATTGCAAGAGTTGTTGGATAAGGGTTACATTCGACCGAGTGTATCTCCTTGGGGAGCACCAGTGCTATTCGTTAACAAGAAGGATGGATCAATGAGACTCTGTATCGATTATCAAGAATTGAACAGAGTAACGATCAAGAACCGATATCCGATATCGAAGATAGATGACCTGTTTGATCAACTGAAGGGAGCAAAGTGTTTCTGGAAAATCGACTTACGAACAGGATATCATCAACTGAAAGTGAGGGATGAGGACATACCAAAGACTGCGTTTCAAACCCGTTATGGACACAACGAGTTTTTGGTAATGTCTTTTGGATTAACTAATGCTCCGGCAGCATTTATGGACTTGATGAACCGAGTTTTCAAGCCATACTTGGATAAATTTGTAGTGGTTTTTATTGACGATATTTTGATCTACTCAAAGACAGAGGAAGAACACACCGAACATCTGAAGATTGTTTTGGAGGCACTAAGGAAGGAGAAGATGTACGCAAAATTTTCAAAGTGCGAATTTTGGATGGAGAAGGTTCAATTCTTAGGCCAAGTGGTGGATAAGAATGGAATCTCAGTAGACCCTGCGAAGGTAGAAGCAGTAAGTAATTGGGAACAACCAAGAACACCGACGGAGGTGAGAAGCTTTTTAGGGTTAGCTGGGTACTATCGAAGATTTATCCAAGATTTTTCTAAGATAACAACCCCGTTGACTAATCTGACGAGGAAGACGGTGAAATTTGTATGGACCGACAAATGCGAAGAATTAAATTTTCTTCTATTTGTCCAAATTGTTTGTTAAGGTTACTATCTTTGGTTGGATCTAAGTTTTGAGCTTTATTCTTGAATTTTGCTCCACAATTGATTATTACGAAGTAATTTTGAATTGGATATACTAAAATACGAATCCTTAATCTTATCCTTTATTTCACTGGATTCGTTATTTATATGATTTTTCATCATCCTCAGTCCTAAGTGGTGATATAACTGAATATCTTTGGCCTGTAGAGCAAAGATGAATGATTACCTGATGAATATCTTTGGCCGTAGTGCAAAGATGACAGGTGTTGAGATGAACATGACCACTGATGATGCAAATGAATATCTTTGGCCTGTAGTGCAAAGATGAATATTTGATTCGAGATGTATATTGATTGATGTTACAGGGATAAAATATTTATGATGAATGGTTATTTCCGCTGCGAATATTGATCTAAAACTTGTTGTCAATAATATTTTATCTGAATTGTTGAAGACTAGCGATAATTTATTTTCCATTATCTTAGTCGTAATATTCTTTACTGGGCTAGTTGAGCTCACCCTTTTCATCTGTTGTCCTCTTCAGGAAATGAGAATGTCGCAGGGACTAGTCGGGGGACAGAGTGATGGTCCGAGTTAGAGCAGTAGTAGTCCTCACTATTTCTGATAAATAGTGTGATAATAATTGTAATGAAGACTTAGTTTGAATATTAATATTTTCTACATATTTGTATTGACACTCACAGTTGTATGGTCGTATTTTGCACGATCGTATGATATAAAGTTTGTATTTGAATTCTGTACCATATATTTGGCGACTCAGAATGGGTTGGGTTGACTGGACCTATTCTGGGTGCGTCACAAGGTATAACCTTAGTAAACCCTAATGATAGATTAGAATCCCTAATCTGCAGTTAGGAAACCCTAATTTTTTATTCGAGAATCCTAAACCCTAATTTATAAATCTTAATGGTGATTAGCAAATTCTAATATTATTTATCAAACCCTAATGGTTAAATTTTAAGGGAAACATAGAAAATGACTAAACTACCCTTAAAATTGTGAGGGAAATTATTAAAATACCCTTTTGGAGGAGAAATGACCAAATTACCCTTAAAATTATATGTAAAATGACCAAAATACCCTCCAATCCATGTGAACTTAAATCAACCAATTAGATAAGAGATGATGCAAGCATGATACAAGCATGACATCATCCTTAAAGAAACAAAGAGATGATGTCAACATAATGATGTCATGATGATGTCACCTGGTGGATATTTTGGAAAATGACTATTTTGTCCTAAGAAAAAATTATTAATGACTTTTATGGCCTAGGAAGGAAATTGCTACGAAGTTTTCTAATAATATGGAAATAACAATTTTGTCCCTAAAGAAATTTGATTATGACCAATATGTCCTGTGAGGAAATTTTCAGGAAATTTCTTGGAGATGACTTAAAGACCATTTTACCCTTTTCTAGTAATGGTTAAAGACTACTTTGCCCTTTGTCTTAATTTTATACTAACTTAAACAAAACAAAAGAAAGAAAGAAAGAAAAAGAAAAAGAGAAACCATTTTCTCTCATTTCTCTCACCACCACACCCACTCGAATATAGAAGAGAAAAGAAGAGAGGGAGTGCTACCATGGGAAAAGAGAGGGAGAGAAGAAAAGAAGGAGAAATCAAGAGGAAAAACTCTAAAGGTATAAAAATCTCCTAAACTCAAAACCTTAGTTAGTATAATTTATTTTGTTATGGTTGTTTTAGATCAAATGTTAAGCTTAAGGTCTTAAACCATATTTGGGTAGATGTACATGTTTTATGATATTTCATGTTTACATAGTACCATTTTAAGAGTTGAAAAGCTTGGAAATCAAAAGAAAACTAAAACAGTTTTCTTGCTCAAAAACCCTTGAAAATCAGTCCACTTTGAGGATTTACCATTTAAAATCTATAAATTATTTTTACGATCTGTCAAAGAGGTTAGTTATATACATGAGTTATCTATTGAACCCAAGTGGTAGAACTCAAAAATATTAAACGAATCAACCGTGGTGTCATTTTTCGCAAAACACTCCCTGCCGACAAAAATCTGGAAAAATTAAATGAATTTTCTGGCCATTTTTGGTGAAGGATGTTTCGGATAGTTTTATTGGTCTGAAAATTCGGGCCATTTGTGGTATGATACTATATCAAGTTATCTAGGTTCTGTCCAAAGATGGTAATTTTGCGATGTCCAGAAAGGGAGATATGAATTTTACAAGAAAGTGTGATTTTAAAAGTAAACTGTAATAACTTGGTGAGTTCAACTCAAAACAATGTGAAATTGTTACATGAGTCTCTGTTGGATAATATGTAACTACCATATAAAGTTCAGAGTTTTTGGACAAAAGGATAATTTATGATAAATGTTGCTATTTTGGGACTATTTTAACCTATTTAAAAATACTAAATGAATTTGGAAAATTACAAGAAAATTATTTTGAGACTCAAATCTCATATATTGATATTCCCCATAATATAAAAAAATAATAAGTTGTTTTGATAATTTTCATGCCTATTAATGAGTTAAGAATAAATGAGAAAATTAAGTTATAATAAATTATAAAACTTGAAAATGTGATTTTCATAATTAAATAATCATTATATGTTATAATAAGACTTTATGGGGGTATTTTGATTATTTTAATAAAAAATTATAGAAATGGCATATTATGTGTGTTAAATAAATTAAATAGTAAGAGATAAACAATTAAATTAAATTGTTTATTAGTGAATAAAATATTATTAAATAATTAATAATATTACTAAGTAATTAAAATATTATTAAAGGATTAATAATATTTATAAATAAATAAAATATTATTAAAGAATTAATAATATTTATAAATAATTAAAATATTATTAAAGGATTAATAATATTTATAAATGATTAAAATATTATTAAAAGATTAATAATATTTATAAATGAATAAAATATTATTAAATGATTAATAATATTAGACGAGAGTCTTAAGATAATGATTAAATAATTAAAATATTATCAAAGAATGATAATATTACTAATAAGTTAAGGAATTATCTAATGTTTGATTATGTGACTAAATGTTAGATAACTTATTTGAAGATTAGTTGAGATTACGATATGGTATGCTGATTGAAAGATCAATCTTATTAATGATAGGTCTTCTCTAAGAGATTAAATTAGATTGCTTAGCGGTAATCGTTGGAGCAGGCAAGTTTTTCTGCACTATGTGCAAACTTTCTATTTTTATGCAAGTTTTTCTAACTTCATTTAATCTCTATATTAAATATATGCCTTGTATATTGATATACGAAATTGTTATAACTATTATTCGTGATATCTGAGATTTGAAAAAGGTTATGACTTATTGTTCAAGCATAACCAAGACATATGAACTGTTACTTGCGTAAATTATTTTGATTTGATATCAAAGCATAGACTGTGGTGAAACCAATATTGTTTGGTACATATATATATACTAATACTATCAATGACCGACAGTTTTACATTGACCGGGTGGTTATTAATGACCGGTAGTTTGACACTGACCGGGTGGTTGTATAGGATGATATGCATCCTCCTAGCTGGTGTGGTTGGCCAAATCAACCCGGGTTGCTAAGTCTATGTGACTGACAGTAACTCGTAATGTGTTTGATTGAACAGATCAATCCGGGTTGCTAAGTCTATGTGACTGACAGTAACTCGTAATGTGTTTGGTTGAGATCAATCCGGATTTCTAAGTCTATGTGACTGACAGTAACTCGTAATGTGTTTCATTGAACAGATCAATCCGGGTTGCTAAGTCTATATGACTGACAGTAACTCGTAATGTGTTTGGTTGAGCAGATCAATCCGGGTTGCTAAGTCTATGTGACTGACAGTAACTCGTAATATGAGATATCCAGTAGCTCCTATAAGTCTTTATGACTGTTAGGAGTGTGGTGTGATTAACCAAATTAACCCGCGTTGCTAAGTCTATATGACTGACAGACGCTCGTAATATGTGGGGTTTGGCAGATCAAACCTCAGTATATATATGTGGAAAAACTCTGAACTATATATGTTCATTCAATTCAGATTCAGTGTGAGTATAATATACAACTTGATTAAAAATTGCTGAGCTTTCTGTAGCTCATCCTTGCAATTATTCTTTTCCTTTGCAGCTTTAGCTGAAATGCCAAAGGTTCTAGAGATCAATAATATGGATGGAAGAACTCAGTCAATATAAATTTGTCTTTATCCACGGGAACTATACTCTGACGTAATAGTAAGTTGGGATTTAATTGTAAGCCAATTTAAGAATATATAATATTGTATTATCATCTTTAACAATTGCGTAGTTTTTACCTTTCTAAAATATAGGAAGAAATACAGTATCCATATGAACTATTAACTGAATTGGGATACTGTGAATTTTAGAATTATAGAAGTTATTGTCTTATAGAATATTTACGTGAGCACCAAATCTGCTACAGGGAATGTAGAGAATTTGGGGGCGTCACATTATTAAATAAATATATTAATGGAAATGAGAGTTTATTTGAATATAAATGATTTTGTGTTATGAGAATGATTAATTCAATTATATTAAATTGAATAATTATAATAATTGAGAAATTTATAGAGTTTGCGATAAACTCGTTGGGAGCCTTGTGTGGCACACTGACGTAATATAAGAATGATTATATTAATTTAAGCGAGCAATTAATCTATATTAATTGTTAATCGTAGAATATTAATTAATTGTCATCGTAGAATAATTGTTATAGAATATTAATGGTGATTAATTAATAATATGTGATTATTATTATTGTAAGAAATATAATAATAATAATAAGCAATGTGTTTATATTATAATAAGATTTATATTCATTTAATGTGATATTTAATCATATAAGTGTCAATCGATTATTATGGAAATTAATAATCAATGAGGAATAGATTAATTAATATTATTGTTAATTAATTAATGAGATAAATAATTTATTTATTTGACAAATAAGTAAGTTATTAATATAATAAGATTATATTAATTATTATGTGCAAACATGCAATAATTAATAATATAAAGTATATGAAATACAACTATATTATATAATGTGGTGCAACATTTATGTGACTATATTATAAACTATATAGTAAAGTTTATTGAATTATGAGAGCTACATGATAATCCCCATGTGACTGTGAGTGTGTGGACATTAAAATAATGTATCATAGATATATTATAAATAATTGTTGATTAATACAATTTAATAATACATGAGATAATGTAATATGATAGTATCCGATTAAATTATACCAGTATGATAAAATGTACATGGATTATATGTGCTCAAATTGCATTTACTACATTATGTGAATCCATGTTAGTATCATTAGAATTACATTGTAACTATAATTGTGGCCTAATTATATAGTATGTATACATGTAACATGTTTTGGCATAAGTGTTGTGTATATACAATTTCTAGAATGCTGAGTATTATATCCCACATGGAGTGATCAATACCCCTCCTTCCTCTCATTCACGTGAAAACCTCAAAGGCTAGTCTACTTCTTCATTCATCTCCTAAGCAAGCCTAGCTCATAATTATATGGGGAGTGGGCACAATGATTTGATTCAACAACCCTTACCAACTCTCCATTAACCTCTATACAATTCAAATTTACGTTGGTTTGATTTGTGGTATAATCTCATTGCCTGTGTAAGGATTTCTCTATAAATAGGAACTCTTCTCCTTCATATCTCTAATTGCTGAGAATTGCTTGAGTTTGATAAATTGAGAGCATATATAATATCAGTCTAGAGTTGTAAGATTTGAATAGCAGCAAGCTCCATCATTTGCAGAGGTATAATTTCAAAATCTTTATTCTTCATTTCATTCTCTATCAAAACTTCATTGCTTATTTCTGTCAAAATCCAAGTTCTTGATCATGAGGAATTGAAATATAATTGAATTATAGAAAGCTTTCTTAGTAGTTACATGGACTTATATACATGTTAAGATTGGAATATAGTTGTTCTCCATTCTCATTTTTCTGTCAAAACTTAAATGTTTGATTTTGTGAAATTGGATGACAATTGGTTGTTAGAATGATTATTTGGTGTTATATAGTCTTATAATATGATAAGAAAGCAATGTGGTTAATTGGAAATTGAATTCGTTTGGAATTTCTGTGTTTGGGTTTTGAAACTGTCATTTTTTGGAACTGTCTGCCGCTGGCTGGGAGCCGGCGCAGCTGCTCCAGATTTACACTGGGCAGCTGCGTCAGCAGCCTGCAGCAGTTCCCTGCCCCTGCTTGATTCTGCTAAGTGATGGTTAGTTTACATGGTTCAGAACAGCATGCTAGCTTGTGTAACATATATATATGAACATAATAAGGCGATGTAAACATGTTGTATTATACTAGCATACATGGTTAACAAAAAGCGTTAGGTTTCCGAAGTGAACTTAGAAGCTTTAAGAATGGACTTTGATATATAAGCGTCATAGTTAGGTTTTGACTTTTGAGACATGTTAGTATGACTTAGAAACACATGAAATGCATGCTAACTTATGTATATAGGTTTCGTGATACAATATGAACATGTGAACCTAACTAGTGCACATTTCTAACGAAAGCGTAGATTTTTAAAAACAAACTTTGATAAATTATATTCATGTTGATATTCTAACCATACAAGCATGTTGATATGGTTTAAGAATGCACGAAAGGCATGTTGACTTGTTTAGATATGTTTCATAGCATGACATGAGCATGTGGACTTCGTTTGCGAACTTTACTAAGTGAAAGTATAAGTTTGAAACGTAAATCTTAATATGTTATTGCGAGTCCCGTATTCTGATAATTTTGAACATGTGATAGTACTTTTAGACTCACTCATGTATGATACACGTATATATACCATGATTAGGTGCCGTGAAATTAAATTTAGCATAAACGAAGCATGTTTTCAACTAATAACTGTGATAGCCACATGTATGGAATGCGAATACTCATAAGTATGCTTAATATATATACCTTAAGTGTTTTGAAAGTGAGCATGATAGGCTTTGTAAATTTCATGACCTTGAATGATTGTAAGTGTCGACCTAGAATCTATATCACATATGTTTGGAACGAGGGAAGGTTATGCAAACAAAAAAGTATTCTTTAAAATGTATACATACTATGTGATATCATATGTAAATACTTGAAATCTTATTTTGACGGTTAACTTATGGAAATGCCATAACTTGCTAAGATAAAATATATTTAGTATTGATTGTGGTTTTATGTGATATTAATAATATGCGAGTATGCTTGCTAATTGTGGTAGTCTCACATGATAGTAACGATGTATGAATATGATCAACTTGAGAAAAGAGGAAGTTAAGAATAGAAATTAGATAATAAATAATTGTGTAGCTAGGTTAGAACTTAGCTTGTGTGTTGATCGTATATTCGAAGATATAATGTGAAGTTAAATTATATGACTAATGAATATCATATATATACGTAACTGTATTACGATAGGAATTCGAAAGTGTTGATTTGCTTTTCGTGGATAAACTACGCTAAAGGCTAGTTCTCTAACTTACACTCTTTTAAAGTGCAAGTTTCCTTACTTACAGTCATTTATAAGTGCAAGTAACTTAGACCTTCGTGTTTTACTTTATTCAAGGAACGTTGTAAGCAAGTTCCTAACTCCACTCTTTATTGAACATTCAATTGCCTTATGCTATTATTGTCATACGAATAAACTCTTGAGACTAAATTCAGATATTATGAATCATATACTTCATGAATAGGATAAAAGTCGAATTATATTCTTCGGACTTTAAATCTTGAAATTGAATTTGTTGAGATCTATGCCATTTGATTCGGCTAGACTTATATTATTGAAAAGCGACCCAAACCAATTGATTTGTGCGGGATCTTGTATTTGACTGAGAAGAATAAAATATAACTGTCGGAGAACCGACGCGCGCACTTGAGTATGATTGATTGTTATGCATAACGATGGTACTTTAGGCTGATCACCTGTTGTACCTATTTTTGTTGGATTTTCAGTTTATTACTGTCAATTCCTGTGGAAGTTCATAGTCCTTAGTGACTGCTCAATATTCAGTTATCTTGAAATCTTGAATTGATTTATTATTGAATCACATTGATATTATTCTGTCCTTAGCGACTGTTATTGAAAACTGTTGATATTCTTGTTATCCTTGAACTATCAAACCTTGTCATACCCTTTCGAGAATTGAGAATTATATTACAAACCCTTATTGTATATTACTTGTTGGGCAATTTGTGCTCATTCTTGCTTTCTCTAAAAATATTTCAATTAAGGCCTAGCAGTGCGGACCCTCGAGTACTGACAAGGGCATGGGAAAGGCTACGGAGTAGCTTAATATTATGTAGAATTTATAATATTATGTACTAGTTAAGGTTATTATTGCTTAAGATATGTCTAAGCTATGTAATCATTGTTTAAGTTACGAGACCTTGGGACGTGAATAATTATATTATTTAAATGTAATTTATTCGGTATTAGTTGTGTATTATTTCGCTGTGGGATGCGACATTTAGTCGTATTATTATTGTGATGTATTACCATGAGCACGTGACGAACCGAATTCAAGAGACCCCGTGACGGTCTTAGAATTTGGGGGCGTCACATGTATACTTGAATCACATATCAAGTTTGTGAATCTAATATGTTTAACTAATGAACATCCTAAACATATTATATACTATAAATAGGGTTCGAAAGTGTTGATTAGCTTTACATGAGTAAACTACTGCTAAAGGCAAGTTTCCTTAAACCCGTTCTTGTATTATTTACAAGTATCCTAAACCCTTGCATTACTTTATTCAACGGATATCATAAGCAAGTACTTGAACTCTATTCTTATTGAAATCATATTAAGTTATTGTTGTGCAAGTGATTTATTCAAATTTTAACTTATTGCATCATGGTTACAATAAAGTCGATTATATTCTTCGAACTTTAATATCAAGTATTGAGTTTATAAAGAGTGGTCTATGCCATTTGATTCGGCTAGACTTATGCCATGATTAGAAAGCTATCCAAACCAATTGATTGGTGCGGAGTCTTATTTTGACTGAGATGAACAACCTTCTTCGAAGGGAAAATATATTTGTCGGGAGACCGACGTGCGCATAGTTTAAGTACGATTGAACGATATGCATACCGTAGGGTACTTTAGGCTGATCACCTGTTGTACTTGTTTTCTTGGATTTTCAGTATATTACTGTTAAATTCTAGTAGAAGTTCATAGTCCTTAGTGACTGCTCAGTATTCAGTTATCTTGAAATCTTATATTGATTTGGCATTGAATCATATTGATATTATTCTATCCTTAGCGACTGTTACTGAGAACTGTTGATATTCTTGCTATCCTTGAACTATCATACCTTGCTATACCTTTTTGGGATTCGAGAACAATATTACTCACCCTTATTGTTATATTACTTGCTAAGCAAATTTGTGTTCATTCTTGCTTTCCCTAAAAATATTTTCAGTTAAGGTAGAGCAGTGCGGACCCTCGGGCACAGACAAGGGCAACGGAAAGGCTACTAAGTAGCTTTATTTATGTAGAACTTTATAATTTGTAATAAGAACGTATGCCATTATGTATTAGTTATAGTTATGCATGCTTAAGTTATGTTTAAGATATGTAATCAATGTTTAAGTTACAAGACCTTGGACCGTGAATAAATTATATTACCTAAATGTAATCTATTCGGTAATAGTTGTGTATTATTTCGCTGTGCGATGCGACATTTAGTCGTAATATTTATTGTGGTGTTAGATATTAAAACGTGACAAACCGAATTCGAGTGACCAAGTGGCGGTCCGAATTTGGGGGCGTCACAGGTTGGTATCAGAGATGTAGTTATAAACCTTAGGAGCGAGTGTCCTTAGATTATAACTTAGGAGAACTTAGAAGTTAGAAAGGGATAGAACTCACGTAGAGTTTTCCCTAGAGCAAGACTTAGCGTGTTATGAAATGTAACTTCATTCTATGCAATGAACTTATATTTTATTTAACATTCTAATGGAGTTGCTATTTGTTTTGTGTTTGTGTTTATAGGATGACAGACACAGGTGTACCTAGTAGAGTGGCCGAGGAGGAGCCTAGAGATATACATGTAGTATACGAGGCACCTTTAGAAGCTGTGCCAGTGCAGGCTATTGCACCATCCGAGTCTGACGACGAGGAAGAGATCGAGGTGGAGTTTGACCACGAGGAGGAACCTATGGAGGATAAGCCTATTAAGGACGAGCCTACCGAGGAGGAGCCCATGGAGGACTCCTACGAGCCTAACCTGGAGGAGCATATACTTGGTGAGTACGAGGAGTGTATTCTGGAGTTGGACTGCAGAGTCCAGGAGTTGGAGGCTGAGGCCCAAAAGAGAGAGTCGGAGTTCCAGAAACTGAGGGACGAAGACCACCAGAAGAAGCTGGCCATGCAGGAGCTAGAGGTAGAGATTGTTTACCGCAGGGAGGCAAAAATCCAGATGGGAACCTTATTCCACAGGTCGGTGGCGAGGAACGTAGATCTGGTAGGGAAGCTGGAAGAAGAAGGGCAGAGAGAATTGAGTGAGAAGACAGAGAAGGAAACACTCCGTACTCAGCTAGAGTTGGAGGTTATGGATAGGATCCACTTTGAGGAGAAGTGGGAAGCGGCTAACGAGAGAGCTGACAACCTAGAGGATGAGGTCAGATGCAAGAAGAGGAAGATGTGTAATACCCGACAATTTCCTAATATTATTAAATGAATATATTAATGGAAATGAGAATTTATTAGAATATAAATGATTTTGTGTTATGAGAATGAATTAATTCAATTATATAAAATTGAATAATTATAATAATTGAGAAATTTATGGAGTTTGCGATAAACTCGTTGTTAGCCTTGTGTGGCACAGTGATGAGGATTATTAATGATTATATTAATTAACAAATGAATTATTAAGTAAACAATTAATCTATATTAATTGTTAATTGCTATTGTAGAATATTAATTAATTGTTGTGGAATATTAACTGTGATTGATTAATCATATGTGATTATTATTATTGCAAGAAATATAATAATAATAATGAGCAACGTGTTTATAAATATAATAAGATTTATATTAAAGTGATAATTAATCATATAAGGGTTAATTAAATTGTTATGGATAATTAACAATTATATTGATTGGTGAAGGATATGTGTATATTATTAATTAATATTTAACTTATAAGATGAGTAATTATATGTGCAAATTAATTGTACCACATTGCCATGTTAAAAGTACATTGTGACTTAAAAGTATATATTATATAATCTAAGTGGACTTGTATAATATAAGTATATGTGTATAGTTTAAGTATATAAATAATTAATAAAGTTCCTTCATTCATTGAATAAGGCAAGATGTGTTGTGACATTAAAATAGCCTATGTGACAATATGTATGTAAGTATATATTAAAATAGTGTATCATGAATATAAATAATGATTGATGATTATTTATATAATGGAATAATAAAATTAATAAAGGAGATAATGTGATGTGATTATATCCGAGTAGATTATATCTGGTATTAATAAATGTACATGGATAATATGTATGTTACATTGCCATATCACATCTACTACTTTGAAATATTAAGCATGTGACTTACATTATAATGGTAATTATAATCTAAATATATAGTATGAATATATATGTAATAGCCTAAGTGTATGATATATGTATATATGGACTTAGTGTTAATACACTTCATGTTGCAAAATGCTGGATACTTAGAAGCTTGGCCCATGTTGACAAACACAATCCTTATACACGTGAACAACTTAAGCTAGCCTACTCCCTATTTCTTCCTCAAACTCAGCATTGCATAGCTCATGATTATGGAGGGAATGGGATTCATGATGAATCCAACTACCATTTACCTACTACTCTTTAACCCCCATGCAATTTACAAATCTCGTTGGTTTAATTTGTTGTACAATTACATTGTCTGGGTCTTGGCTTTGCTATTTATATGGCCCCTTCTCCTTTAATTTCATTTGCTGAGATTTTGCTAAGTATTGAGTTGAGAGCTAAGTTATATATCAGTGATAACATTCTAAGAAGTTGAGAGAGTTCATCTTTGCTAGCTTAATTCACATAACAGAGGTATACTACAATTCCATTTCTTCGATTCTTGTTTTATGTCAAAACTTTGATTCTTGAATTGAGTATGGAATTCATGATTTTGCAATCAAGTAATGCTTGTTAGTTGTTACATAGTTGATATATTAGCTTATATACATGTTTAAACTATAATATGACAGATTACAATCGAATTGGTTGTGGAAATTAAAAATTGGCTTTGCTATCTGCCGAAGCAGAAGATTACATTTCGGTTCAGGCAACGGCGCAGCTGCGCCGGTTGTGAACTGAGGCACAGCGCAGCTGCGCCGGTACCCTGCACCAGATTCTGATTTTTGTTAATGCTGTGAGTGCTAGATAGTTAGACTACTACTTGAACCAACTTGCTAGCATGAGTAACATATGTATAAGTATACTTAGACCTAAAAGAGAACTTGTTTTACTAAGATTGCATGCATGAATGATAAAGTTATAGACTTCAAGATAAACTTAGAATTTTGGAAACGAACTTAAAGTTTCTTAAACAATCATTAACATTATAAAGCATGACTATATTCTGATTTTTGATATGTGGTAGAGCGGCTTAGAAATGCATGAAATGAATGATGACTTGTGTATATATGTTTTATAGTATAACATGAGCATGCTAAACCTCGATTAGTAAACATTTCGAACGAAAATGGAAGTTTTATGAAACAAACTTTGACATGTGTGTGACACATTGAGGTACTAATTTTGTAAACATGTTTACATGACCTAGAATCACATGTAATACATGTTAACTTGCATATATAGGTTTCATAAGGAAGCATGTGTAAGAACCTGGAACTTTCTTATATTTCTGTTATAATAATATTAAAATAGTGAATAATTTTTTTTTATTTATTTACTATATGTGAATTGTGCATGTTTAATGTAGCATGTAAATGAGATTTAATAATTATATATTCTGCATATTTATTTAATTATTACCCAATGAAATGATCATTGCTGTGAGCAATTGTGAAAAAAGAAAGGAAAAGGTGGTTTATGTATAATAACTATATACCTTAACTAGAGATATTAAAATAAATTCTTATAGAGAATTATTTTAATCAAGAAAGAGTGATATGTATATTATAATATCTTAATGAGATAAATAAATTCTTGTTTGAATTTATGAGAAGGGGAAAAAGGATATTATATATTCTCTTATAATATCTTATGTGAGCAACTAATTCAGATTTGCATTGGTTATTATAGGTGGCATATTTATTTTTGTATTATAAAATAAATATGTATTAAGAATCTAATATATGTTAGGGTATATTTTTGGAATATATACTTAATGTGTATTAAGAGTAGAATATATATTTTATATGATTCCTGTTGGGTTTGTATGTAATGCAATCATGCAATCAAATCACATAAATAGGGCGGAAGCGTAAAAACTAGGTTTTCAAAATTTATACAAACCTATAACCATGATCATGCTTTGTGCTTGTTATCAATAACAGAAAAGAGAGAACATGGAATTATACCTTTGAAGATCTAAGCTTCCTCAGGTACAAGTTCTACTCCTTTGATTCCTTTGATTCCTCTGATAGTGGCTCCTTCCCTTGAATAATGTCAGCCACCCAAATGTTTGGCCTCTAACGGTGATCCACCAAGGAAGATGAAGAACTCAAGAAGATGGGTTATTGGCTTAACCCTTGTTTCTATCTCTATAGAATATGTGTACTCCCAACTCTTGGAAAATTTCACATCATCCCTTATTTCTGATATAAGACTCTCTTATATAGATATTAGGTTAACCCTCCTAATCCAATTAGAATAGGGTTTTATTTAATTAATTTATATCCTAATCTTTATTAGGATTGAGAGAGAGTACTGATATTATATTAATTCCTAAACTCCTTTAGAATTAAAATAATAATAATAATAATATTAATAAGACTCTTATTAATTTATATTTAATATTTCTAAAATATTAAATAATAAACATTAAGCTATTTAATTTATTCTATCATCATAGATTAAATTAATTATACTTAATGCATTATTACTATCATGCCATTTTCTTCTTAAATAATTCTTCTTCCTTTTATGGTGTGACCCTTTAGGTTCTCCATATTAAACCGGTTGTGAATAAATCAATTAGAACAATTCTAATCTTATTTAAATAAACAAATTAAACTAATAATCTATTTAAATAAATAACATTTATTCTACAATAGGGATAAGCCTCCCTAGCGATCAACGACTTTCCAGATAATATAGATTTCAACATTAATCATAAAAGAACCTGTGAGTTAATAGTTACCGTACAATTCAATCCTTCCACCATACAATGTCCCAATTAAATATAAGACATGGATTTACTGTCAAGTCTTAATTTATTTAATCATATGTATTTCGATTAGAAAATGCACAACTCCAAATAATGCAAATTAGAAACCTCTTTCTAATTTCATTCTACCTTGGCCAAGGATTCCTGAGTTGTCATTTAACGAATCACATAGGACATATCTCCTCTTTTACTAGAGGTGGTAGATTCTTTATTAATCATTCATTATCTCCATATGTAACTCATTACACCCAAGCATACCCTATATATGCCTTAAAAGGCCTTAAGGAATTAGTCAAAGTATAATTTGTTACATACAACATACTATGATGATCTCAAGTCCAAGGATCACATGTACTACTATCACATTAGGAATTCCTATTGACAGGCGAGTAAAACTCCATTAGGTATTCCATAGCGAGTCACGTTCAGTGAACTTATTCTCCAATAAGCACCTACATACTTGCTTTAGTGTCTCCACACAAATGACCATGAGATCAGTCATCCTCATCCAATGAGCAAGCAACATATGTACCAATCTATCCGGATTTACTAATCCCCTTTTTAGTAATCCCACGATTGGGAACTATTTTAGTTTTAAAGCTTTCTAAGAATTTAGATCTCATTAGCATGATCAACATCATGATTCTAAAAGCATTGCTTAAAACTATGGGTTATTTACATATTATAATAACAGCACCATGTAGATAATTAAATGCCTTTAATAAATAAATATTTTATTAATAAATAAATAAGATTGTTTACAAAGTATGTGCTTTATCATCATACATGATTGGCTTGTATGCACACTACTATCAATCTCCCACTTGCACTAAAGCCAATCGCCATGGTATCTCATACCCATCTTCTCTAAGTGACGATCAAACTGCTGTTGTGTTAAAGCTTTAGTAAATGGATCTGCAATGTTGTCTTGAGAGTCTACATGCTCCAAGGTGACGTCTCCTCTTTCAATGATCTCCCTGATCAAGTGAAATCGCCGCAACACGTGTTTAGATTTCTGATGAGACCTGGGTTCCTTAGCCTGTGCAACCGCTCCGGTGTTGTCACAGTATACGGGAACTGCTTCTCCAATGCTAGGAACCACACCAAGTTCAGTTATGAACTTCTTCATCCAAACAGCTTCCTTTGCAGCTTCACTTGCAGCTATATACTCTGCCTCTGTCACTGAATCAGCAACCGTTTGCTGCTTGGAACTCTTCCAACTCACTGCACCTCCGTTCAAGGTAAACACATACCCTGAAATAGATTTACTGTCATCTTGGTCTGTTTGAAAACTTGAGTCCGTGAATCCCTCGAGTTTTATTTCAGACCCACCGTAGACAAGAAAAATATCTTTAGTCCTTCTCAAGTACTTTAGGATATTTTTCACTACCTTCCAGTGCTCTTCTCCTGGATTCGACTGGTATCTGCTTGTTACACTAAGTGCGTGAGCAACATCCGGTCTAGTACATATCATACCGTACATGATAGATCCTATTGCAGAAGCATAAGGGATCTTACTCATACGGTCTCTCTCCTCAGGTGTCTTTGGGCCTGTTTCTTGGAGAGATTTATTCCATGGCTCATCGGCATGAGACCTCTTTTGGAATCTTCCATGCTAAACCTCTTTAGCATCGTATCAATGTACGTTCCTTGGGATAAGCCGAGCATCCTTTTAGATCTATCTCTATAGATCTTTATCCCCAAAATATAGGATGCTTCACCCAAGTCCTTCATGGAGAAGTTTTTAGATAACCAGATTTTAATGGATTGTAACATAGGAATGTCATTCCCTATCAGTAATATATCATCAACATATAATACAAGGAATGATACTGCGCTCCCACTAACCTTCTTGTATACACATGGTTCATCCTCGTTTTTGATAAAATCAAACTCTTTGATTGTCTCATCAAAACGAATGTTCCATCTACGAGAAGCTTGCTTCAACCCATAAATGGATCGTTGTAGCTTACAGACTTGATTTGTTCCAACTTTTGAAATAAATCCCTCTGGCTGTGTCATATACACATCCTCCTCAAGTTTCCCATTGAGGAAGGCCGTTTTCACGTCCATCTGCCAGATCTCATAGTCGTTGTAAGCTGCAATTGCAAGCAAAATCCGAATGGACTTGAGCATAGCTACTGGTGAGAAGGTTTCATCATAGTCAACTCCTTGTCTTTGTTTGAAACCTTTTGCAACCAGTCGGGCCTTATAGGTCTCTACCTTTCCGTCTGCTCCAGTCTTTTTCTTAAAAACCCATTTACACCCAATAGGTTTAATACCTTCAGGTGGTGAAACCAAAGGCCATACTTTGTTTTCATACATGGAGTCCATTTCAGATTTCATGGCTTCAAGCCATTTCCCTGAGTCTTTATTACTCATAGCCTGTTCGTAATTCAATGGATCATCATCATTCATGATGTGTACCTCATCGTCATCCTCTATAACGAATCCATACCTCTCAGGTATCTTCGGTACTCTTCCAGATTTACGAACATGGTGTGGTACAGTAGGTTCTTCTACTTGGTTAGGTACCTGACTTTGGTCCGTGGTAACTTGTGGTTCTTGAACTTCTTCAAGATATATCTTACTCCCACTGACCCCTTCATGGATAAACTCTTTCTCCAAGAAGGTAGCATGTTTCGCAACAAACACCTTTTGATCAGTTGGATGATAGAAATAATACCCTACGGTTTCTTTAGGGTATCCCACAAATCTACACTTATCGGATTTAGTCTGTAGCTTATCATTTTCAAACTTTTTGACATAAGCTGGACAACCCCAAGTCTTAACATGCTTAAGATTTGGTTTCCTCCCTTTCCACATCTCATATGGAGTCTTTGGGGCGGATTTGGTAGGTACCTTGTTAAGTAGGTATGCAGCCGTTTCTAGGGCATATCCCCAGAAGGAAATTGGAAGGTCGGTAAAACTCATCATGGATCGAACCATGTCCAACAGTGTTCGATTTCTCCTTTCAGATACTCCATTTAACTGTGGTGTACCTGGAGGAGTCCATTGTGAGATTATACCATATTCTCTGAGACAATTGAGAAACTCACTGCTTAAGTATTCTCCACCTCGATCTGATCGAAGTATCTTAATACTCTTGCCCGTTTGTTTCTCTACTTCACTTCTGAACTCTTTGAACTTTTCAAATGATTCTAATTTGTATTTCATTAAATACACATATCCAAATCTTGAGTGATCATCAGTGAAAGTAATAAAATAAGAATACCCACCCCGTGCACTTGTTGTCATAGGTCCACAAACGTCTGTGTGAATCAATGCCAACAACTCTGTAACTCTCTCCCCTTTTCCACTAAAAGGAGATTTAGTCATTTTACCCATGAGACAAGATTCACAAGTTGGATATGATTTATAATCAGATAGCTCGAGGAGCCCATCTTTATGCAACTTGGATAATCTTGTTTCATTGATATGACCGAGTCTACAGTGCCACATATTGGTATAATTAATATCATCTCTTTTCCTTTTCTTAATTTGTTCAATTTGAAATATATTTTCTTGTAAGTCAAGTGTATAAAGTCCATTTCGTAAATTTCTAACACCATATAAAATATCGTCTTTATAAATAGAACAACTATTGTTCTTTATAACAACGTTAAATCCTTCCATATCCAATACAGAAATTGAAATAATATTTTTAATAATATTCGGAACATAATAACAATTATTAAGATAAATGGACTTGCCCGAAGGCATTGCTAAATAAAAGTTCCTACAGCTAATGCAGCAACCTTTGCTCCATTCCCCACTCGTAGGATCACCTCATCATTGTTCAGCTTTCTACTTCTGACCAGTCCCTTCACATTATTACATATGTGAGAACCACAGCCGGTATCCAATACCCAAGTAGAATTTTGACTTTTTGAAAAAATAATTTCAATCATGAACAAACCTTGATTGGAAGTCGAAGCTTCTCCAAGCTTCTTCTCTGCTAGAAACTTCTTGCAGTTCCTCTTCCAATGTCCCGGCTCATTGCAATGAAAGCACATTTCTTTAGCTGGTTCAGGTTTCTTTTGCTCCTTTTCTTTCCCTTTTCCCTTAGCCTTCTTAGATTTCTTCTTTTCAGAAAACACCTTGGGCCTCTTTCTTTTATTGGAAGAATCCACCATCAAGACATGGTTCTTCTTGGATGAGAAGTGACCTTCTGCAGTTTTCAGCATGTTAAACAGCTCAGGTAAGCTGACATCTAGCTTATTCATGTGAAAATTAACCACAAACTGCGAGAAGGTCTCAGGGAGTGACTGCAAGACCAAGTCTTGACTCAACTCCCCATCCATGACGAACCCAAGCTGTCCAAGGCGTTCAATCAAATTGATTACCTTCAGAACATGAGTCTCGACGGTAGTGCCCTCGGTCATTCGAGATCGGAAGAGCTTCTTAGATATCTCATATCTAGCAGTCCTACTCTGTTCACCATACAACTCCTTGAGGTGAAGCAGCATAGCAGGAGCATCCATTTTTTCGTGCTGACGCTGAAGCTCGTTATTCATGGATGCGAGCATGATGCATTGAGCCACAGATGCATCATCTTGCCACTTATTGAAAGTGGCAATCTCTTCCTCAGAGGCTGTTTCTGAAACAGATTCAGGGATAGTGGAATTTAGGACATAAGAAATCTTTTCAGCAGTGAGAACAATTCTCAGATTTCTTAGCCAGTCCTCATAATTCGGGCCGGTAAGCTTATTTGCATCAAGTATGCTTCGTAGTGAGATTAGTGATTTTGACATTTTTAAAATTCTGCATGTGAAAAGACAACATTTTAGCAAACATTCATTTTATTAACTTTGCATACCAAAATAAATTTAGGTCTTTATTTTAAATTGGTATCTCCCACTATTTTCATCAAACTATATTACCCTCACTCATATAGTTCGGCAACATCTAATTAAAGATTTGCTAGTGAGATTAAGGATCCCATTTCAAATGTATATAACCTTGTGGATAGCACAACAAGCGATATAAAAATAAATAGGTAGACAACTCTTGTCAATTACATCACCATGTAACTCCTTTTATTTTGCCTCTTAAATCATAATGGTCATGTGTGTGCACATCCGAACTAAAATGATTTAAGTTAAGTCCAGCCTAGCACTTCCATAAATTCAAAAAAGAAAAATTTCCGTCCTTGTGGATAGCACAACAAGACTAGATCGTTAAATTTTCATGATAAGCATCAAATGTGATTAATTAACATCTTAAATATTCAATACTCGCCTTATGGATAGCACAACAAACTCATATTAAATATTTAATACTCTATTAACTAATCATGCTAGAAGGCGACGTTCGATATTCCAAATATCATTTGAACGCTTCAGACTTAATATTATTTCTTTGAGGGATTTGTTATTATTTGTCTCATCTTTTTAAGCGCGCATGCACATATATATATAAAATACGCGTCATTTTATTAAACATGCGAAGCATGTTTGTATAAAATATAAAATATATAATATTTAGCATGCAATATAGAATACTATATTCTACCCGGATTGATTATGGACTTTTATTCTAGTTTGGTTCACTAGAGCCACCAAGTGAACCAAAAGGTCAAACCTAGGAGTGCAAGAATTTAAATTTAAATATAACTATTACATTTAAACCCTGGCTCCATACAAATGAGTCTTCACGCGCTCCTCGCTCCTTGGTCTCCAATTTCTTCAAAATAATTCTAACTATCTCTATTACATTAACTTATTTTAAAATTAAATAGAAACCTTGATCAGCAGTCAAGGGGAAGTACATAGAAAGGAGATAGAATTTACATCGAGAATAAAACAAGAGAAGACAAGGTACGCATACCCCATTTTATAAAACCCATACATTCAAGCATTCATCCAAAATAAAATCCAATCACATTGGTCATAGTCCATAATCAACCCCATTTATTATCATACACATCAACATATGCATCAATAAATATTCATTCATCTCATGAATAACAATGCTATTCCATATATGTATCGATGTTATTTAATGGACAAAAGTTTTGCTAAATTTTATTTTTGAAACAAAATAAACTCTTTTATTTTAATCAAAAATAAATCCAAATTAAACTCCTTTAATTTTAGCATTCTGAAATCATATTTCAGATAAAATAAACTTCTTTATTTTAAAACTTTATCAATTAAATAAACAGTTTACTTAATTAATTAAAATCAATTTTCAGGGTCTGTCTAGGTACCGGCGCAGCTGCGCCAGTAATGAACTGGGTAGCTGCGCAGCTGCGCAGGTAGACGGAAGCAGCAGTTTTTGCAGACCGGCGCAGCTGCGCCAGTAATGAACTGGGCAGCTGCGCCGTTCGCCGCAGAAACTTGCAGAAAACGATTTTTGTCCAGAAAAATGATCCAATTCTCACATCAATTCATACATGGAATTATAAAATTGATAATTAGCACAAAGTTAGGCTTTGATACCACTGTTGGGTTTGTATGTAACGCAATCATGCAATCAAATCACATAAATAGGGCGGAAGCGTAAAAACTAGGTTTTTAAAATTTATACAAACCCATAACCATGATCATGCTTTGTGCTTGTTATCAATAACAGAAAAGAGAGAACATGGAATTATACCTTTGAAGATCTAAGTTTCCTTAGGTACAAGTTCTACTCCTTTGATTCCTTTGATCCCTCTGATAGTGGCTCCTTCCCTTGAATAATGTCAGCCACCCAAATGTTTGGCCTCTAACGGTGATCCACCAAGGAAGATGAAGAACTCAAGAAGATGGGTTATTGGCTTAACCCTTGTTTCTATCTCTATAGAATATGTGTACTCCCAACTCTTGGAAAATTTCATATCATCCCTTATTTCTGATATAAGACTCTCTTATATAGATATTAGGTTAACCCTCCTAATCCAATTAGAATAGGGTTTTATTTAATTAATTTATATCCTAATCTTTATTAGGATTGAGAGAGAGTACTGATATTATATTAATTCCTAAACTCCTTTAGAATTAAAATAATAATAATAATAATAATATTAATAAGACTCCTCTTATTAATTTATATTTAATATTTCTAAAATATTAAATAATAAACATTAAGCTATTTAATTTATTCTATCATCATAGATTAAATTAATTATACTTAATGCATTATTACTATCATGCCATTTTCTTCTTAAATAATTCTTCTTCCTTTTATGGTGTGACCCTTTAGGTTCTCCATATTAAACCGGTTGTGAATAAATCAATTAGAACAATTCTAATCTTATTTAAATAAACAAATTAAACTAATAATCTATTTAAATAAATAACATTTATTCTACAATAGGGATAAGCCTCCCTAGCGATCAACGACTTTCCAGATAATATAGATTTCAACATTAATCATAAAAGAACCTGTGAGTTAATAGTTACCGTACAATTCAATCCTTCCACCATACAATGTCCCAATTAAATATAAGACATGGATTTACTGTCAAGTCTTAATTTATTTAATCATATGTATTTCGATTAGAAAATGCACAACTCCAAATAATGCAAATTAGAAACCTCTTTCTAATTTCATTCTACCTTGGCCAAGGATTCCTGGGTTGTCATTTAACGAATCACATAGGACATATCTCCTCTTTTACTAGAGGTGGTAGATTCTTTATTAATCATTCATTATCTCCATATGTAACTCATTACACCCAAGCATACCCTATATATGCCTTAAAAGGCCTTAAGGAATTAGTCAAAGTATAATTTGTTACATACAACATACTATGATGATCTCAAGTCCAAGGATCACATGTACTACTATCACATTAGGAATTCCTATTGACAGGCGAGTAAACCTCCATTAGGTATTCCATAGCGAGTCACGTTCAGTGAACTTATTCTCCAATAAGCACCTACATACTTGCTTTAGTGTCTCCACACAAATGACCATGAGATCAGTCATCCTCATCCAATGAGCAAGCAACATATGTACCAATCTATCCGGATTTACTAATCCCCTTTTTAGTAATCCCACGATTGGGAACTATTTTAGTTTTAAAGCTTTCTAAGAATTTAGATCTCATTAGCATGATCAACATCATGATTCTAAAAGCATTGCTTAAAACTATGGGTTATTTACATATTATAATAACAGCACCATGTAGATAATTAAATGCCTTTAATAAATAAATATTTTATTAATAAATAAATAAGATTGTTTACAAAGTATGTGCTTTATCATCATACATGATTGGCTTGTATGCACACTACTATCAATTCCAAGTGGGTAATGTATTAAGTTAATAAATTAGTAATTAGGATATCAAAACCTAGTTACTAATATTGGTAGAATAATTACTCAATAAGGGAATAAAAGGGGATGATTGGGTAATTAATTAACCAAGCTAATTAGATTAATTTTATTTTTAATTGGTTACTATTCCAAGCTTTGTGGGCAAGCAAATAATAGTCCAAATCTCCTCCTTGTTGCCGTGTATAGAGAGAAGAGGAAGAAATGTAAAGGCTACACCATTGCAAGACTTAGAGCCCAAGGAAATTTGACTAGATCAAATTATCAAAAAGTCTTCTTCTCCTCTTCCAAAAACCGTGGCCTCTTTCTCTCTCAATATGCTTGAATTTTGATTTTTCCAAAAATGATTAAGTAAGAGAAGTGTGTGTATGTGTGAGCTTGGGCAAGTGGAAGACAAAGGATAGGATTAGTAGTAGGATATCAAAGCTTGGATTACTTGAAGATAAGGAGTTTAAGGTATAAATACTTATTTAATTTGAATTTTCTCAAAGTTATGTAATAATGTAATATTAATTGATAAACTTTATTTATTGAAGTTAGTAGTGTATGATGTGATTTCTCATGAACTTTCTTTGTAATCCATCTTTTTGATTCATGTAAGGGTATTATGGGTGTTGTATGGATTCTAAATCCAAAGAATGAAACTAAGTTTGTTAATAAACGCTAGTTATTTAAGTCCGTTGATTTTATCAAATTTTGCACATGAATTATTTATGAATTCATGATAATAATAATGGTGGGTGGTGTATTGGTGTTGTGAGAAGATATAAGGATTGAATATGGGAGAAATCGCTAATAAACGGCTAGAAAATCAAACGAAACTATGAATGCATGTTATATGTTCGTATTAAAGCCATAAAGAATAAACTCGAGCAAGAACACATAATTTTAAGGAGTTGAAACCTTAAACGGGTCAATATATGATTAACTAAGGTCAGTTGTTAAGAAAGTTGGGCTGGTTTGGGTCGAGGCGAGTTTTGAACAAAAATCACAAAGTTGAAAACTGTTGCGGGCAGCCATTTTGAGCACACTGTTTGGTCAGTCTAACATCTTTAAATTTTAGTTCTAATATTTTTTAAAAATACTTTGCCATACCATGTACAACATATCCAAAAATCAGCTTAAACGGAGTTACGGGTAGCGTAGGAGAAAATCGCAAAGTAGGCACCTCGCTAAGTCGTGCTGCAGAGCAGCAGGCCGCTGCCAGCCGCACGCCGCGCGCGGGCGCGCGCGCATGTCGTACAGCGCCGCGCGGGCGCGCTGCTATGCAGTTGGCTGCAGGCTATTTTTGAGGCAGTTTTTGAGGGGCTTCCACGAACTGTTTTAGCGAGCTAATTTTTGGTAAAAATACTACGCCATGAGGTCTATAACATATCAAAAATTCACTATTATCCGACTTGTGGTTTGAGAATTAAAAATAGGCGAATAGGCATGTCGGATCACAAAATTGGGCAACGACGAACGTCGACGCGTCGAGCGATTTTGACGTTCGACGTTCCGATTCGCGTTCTGTCAACATTTTAAGACTTATTAAAGTTAATAAAGCCTTACGAGGCGAGTTTTGGCCGAAAATGAGATTTTATGCCCAGACACTAACTTTCGGGCATAATTTGAGCAATATAAATATGTAATAAATATAAAATTTCTTATTTTGACAAAATAGAAACTCGCATGGCCTATAAAATTATTTTGTGAGACAAAATAAATCGAGAGACCTTTAAAAATTCTCGTAAGTCATAAAAGTGATATTTTATGGTTTTTGAGGCCCGAAATGACCTTTTTGAGCCGAGCGACTTGTGAAGGAGTAAAATAATATAAAAAAATTATTATTATTCTAGAAATAATATAGCAAGTTAAATTTTGCTATAAAAGCTAAATGTAAGCTATTTATGAACTGAACTCGCATAATAAATTGTGAAATATTCATGAAAAAGAATATTTAAGGTTTAAGTTCAAATATGTAAAATATTTACATATTAATATTGTAAGGGACCATTACACATTAATGAATGGTTAAAATGGAATAAATTCCTAAATGAAACAAGTTGAAATTTATGATTTGTGTAAATAATGTTGGTTTATGAACTAAAAATTATTAATAAATATACCTGCATGTTGATGATATATATTATGATCTAACGTAAGTATGCATGTGAATATAATTATGTAGGGATTGTGAGGGGACTGTAAATTAGAATTGTGTGATAATCTCCTTATAAGGCAAGTTTCTTAACTTTTCTCATACTTAAATTGAGTAAGTTTCTTAAACTTTTGTGGTTATTGTATTCAACAGTTATTATTCATAATTTACTCCTTTGGGGTAATATTTTCAGTTTAATTATATATAAGCAATTAATTCTTCTTGTTTATATATAATGCTATAGAGATGGAATTTTTATTCCAGTCAGCTTCGAAAATTGCATGAGATAACGATGTATACATTGAATAAAACTCAGTATACATGTACAATTGATATATTTCAAATTCTTTCATATTAAGTCTTGAAATATAATTGTTTAATTAAGCTATCCATTTATTTTATTCTTCTAAATGGATTATAATGAGCAAGAACTTCCCTAACTTGGGGTTATTTTTATATTGCGTCCTGGGGACGGCAAAGAGGAACTGAAAGAATTTGTTCCACTTAGATAGTATTGATCAATGCAGGGCATAAAGGGCTGATCACCCATCGTGCTCGTAAGACCATGTCGGTTCATAGATAAAATTTCTGATTGAACTTTTTTTAAAAAAGAAGCAAGTTCTTGAGTTATTAAACGACTTAGCATATTTAAATCACTACGTCGTTTCAAAAATTGAGATTATTGTCACAGTTTATGTTAATTGCTTTACAGATTTGTTTACTGTGAAAGCAAAATCAGCTGAAAACATTTATTTCTTTTGTATGTTAATTATTGATTATTATACTTGCTGAGCAATTAAATGCTCATTCTTGCTTTATTATAAATGTTTTCAGTTAAGAAAGATAAAGGTGAGAGTTCTGGAAAGGATAAGGGCAAAGGAAAAATGTCAGCATAGCTAGAAGTATCTTATGTAATAGATAGGTTTTTGGGTGACATTACTACATACCTATCATGTTAAGAATTATTTAAGGTTTTTGTACTTGGGATAGAAGCACTTTGATGTAATAACTTTAATTTAATAATGCTTTAAGTTTGTTATTATTTAGAATCGTGTAGCACCAAATGCAAGTTTTAAGTACTTATTTTTAGGGGCGCCACAAGTTGGTATCAAAGCCGTAGGTTTAAGCCTTAGGTTGGGTTACCTTGGGTTAGAACCTTAAGATAAATTATTTAGAAAATGAGGGAGATAATTTATCTGGAGTTAAGTAGTATGAATATTAGAAATTCATTTATAAGAATAATAGTGATAATAAAATAATATATAGATAACTGTTAATTGTTATTTATATTTAAATGCATGTAATAAGTACTAATGAAATTATTGTTATCATTTTCTTATAGATGTCTGAGGTCCAGGTAGAATTTGAAGAGCAGATAGGTCAACCACCGATAGAACCACAACATGTGCATATACAAGTACTAGTGGTAGAGATAGACTCTGAGCCTGAGGAAAATGAGGATCCTAATGAGGGATTATTTCTAGATGAACTGGATGGAGCTCTAGAGGATAATGAGTTTGCGAATATATCGCTAGGGATGCAGGAAGCTTTAGCTCAGTTAGGAGCTATGATTCATAATTTGATGGGTCAGAAGATAGATTTGATAACCAGGTTGCAGGTAGCTGAGAATAGAAACCAATACCTAGAGGGTCAACTGCAGAATCTGCAAATAGATTATCATGAACTCCAGAACATCAGGACTTATAAATTACAGAGGCAAGAGGAATCAGACCAGCATACCCGTCATGTAGAGTATAATCTGAGAATGTGGAAAAAGAAGGCTAGGAAAATGGGGCAGGAATATAATACTTCTCTGGAAAGGGTACAAGCAGCAGTTTGGGAGTATCCCAATGAGGTAGGACAGTATAGGCATTCAATCACTCGTGCTCGAGTGATAGCTATTGCAGAAGATGAGCGTGTGGGAATTAATGTTGCGGGACACGAGGGAGTCTAGTGGTTGGGTTTTCATAAAAACAATGTGACTTTTGGGGAAACTTTCGTAAATATGTGTAAATATGGTAGCAAGTAGGTGATCCCAACTTTTGGTATTAATATTGGGAATACTTTTTGGGAATCTTAACTTAGTAGTAGTTAAGGATTCAAGTAAGAAAAAGAAACACCTTTTGATGTACAGTGACTATGAAATGTAAATAGCAAGCGAATGTTATGGTTATGTAAATAGCTAGAAATGCTATGAAATATGTAAAAGAAAATGTTTAATATTTAATAAAATATTGGATGTGTTTTTTTTTGTGCATAAATTTTTTTGTTCTATATATATATATATATGTGTGTGTGTGTGTGTAAGCAATAGTTTAGTAATAATAAATTTTATTAAATAGATAATGTTGCGAAGAGTTCGAGGTCGAGGTCGAGGAAGACCAGCAGGAAACAGAAACAAAAATAGGGATGAAGAACCAAATAATGAATAATATAATAATCAAGGTGGAGGTCAAGAGGATCCAATGCGACAGTTTATAGACCGTTTAATGGGAGCTTTTCAAAATAGAGATGTTCCTAATGTGAATATACCGATAGTACATGTGGCTAGTTTCAAAGATTTTAAAACTGTTGGACCACCAGAATTCCGAGGTACTACTGAACCATTAGAAGCTCAATCTTGGATACAAGAAATTGAGAAAGCATTTGAAATAGCAAGGGTTGGGGCTGAGCAGAAAACTTATTTTTCCACTTATATGTTAAAAGGGGAAGTGAATTTCTGGTGGGAAGCAAATAAGGCAAGAGCAGGCGCAGGAATAATAACTTGGGAAAGATTTAAAGAAATTTTTTTCCAGAATTATTTTCCTCCTGGTATGCAGAGTAGGATGGAAGTTCGATTTCTGGAACTTAAACAAAATGATATGACAGTATCACAGTATGCAGCTAAATTTAATGAGATGGCTCGATTTGCTCCACACCAGGTGGATACTAAGGAGAGGAAGGCAAGGCGTTTCGAGCAAGGATTAAAGCCTTGGATTTATAATAAATTGTCCGTTCTGCAAATCGAATCTTTTGGTGCAATTCTTGAAAAGGAAATTATCGCTGAGGGAGGTAGTGAGGCAATGAATCTTTACAAAAAGGATCAGAAAAACAAAGGAAAGATTGAGGGAATGGTTAAGACAGAAATAAGTAGTGGAAGTGGAATTAATAAGAAAAGGAAATGGAATAATCTTGGAAATGTTTATCCTAGTGGTCAGCAGAAGAAAAAGTTTAAACCTTGTAAGAATTGTGGTAAGAACCATTCTAGAGTTTGCCTGAAGGGAAAGACTGTGTGCTACAAATGTGGACAGGAAGGTCATATCTCTCCAAACTGCCCTAATCCAAAGAGGAGTCTTGGTTGTTTTGTTTGTGGAGCATTGGATCATTTGGCAAGGAATTGTCCGAAGAAGGGAACTGAAGGAGGAACTGGAAACAAAGGAAATAGTAGCGGGAAAGTAGGAGTACCAGGTTTAACTCCACAGAATAGGCCGGTCGCCAGAACTTTTAATATGACGGTGCAGGATGCGGTGGCATCAAGGGAAGTAGTTGCAGGTATCGTCTCAATCAACAATATTAATGCTTATGTATTGTTTGATTCTGGAGCAACTTGTTCTTTCGTATCCCATGAATTTGCTAGACGGTTAGAAATGCCTTTATCAAACTTAGAGATTCCCTTAAAAATTGAAATTGCCAATAAAGAAGTGATTCCTGTAGAGCATGTCTATAAGGATTGTGGTGTTATAATAAAGGAATTTAGTCTAAATGTGGATTTGATTCTGATTCAATTGGGGGAGTTTGATGTTATATTGGGAATGGATTGGTTATTTAAACATGGGGCAACCATTGATTGTCAAAAGAAATTAGTAAACCTTAAACCCACAAAGCAATCTAGGTTAGTGTTTTATGGTACTAAATTTCCAAGACAGTCTCGATGTCTATCAGTGATGCAAGCAAAGAAGTTATTGCAAAAAGGGTGTGAGGGGTATCTAGCTTATGTAGTGGATACTCAACGAGAAATGGGGAATATAGAACAAATTGAAGTGGTAAATGAATTTATAGATGTTTTTCCAAAAGAAATACCTGGTTTTCCACCGAACAGAGAGGTAGAATTTGTGATTGACTTAGCGCCAGGTACGACACCAATTTTGAAAGCACCGTATAGGATGGCTCCTGTGGAAATGAAGGAATTGATGATACAATTGCAAGAATTATTAGATAAGAGGTACATTCGACCTAGTACGTCTCCTTGGGGGGCTCCGGTGTTGTTTGTAAAGAAGAAAGATGGATCATTGAGACTTTGTATCGACTATAGGGATTTGAACAAAGTAACGATTAAAAATAAATATCCGTTGCCTAGGATCGACGATTTGTTTGATCAATTAAAAGGGGCGAAATACTTTTCAAAGATAGATTTAAGAACCGGATACCATCAGTTGAAAGTAAGAGAGGAGGATGTTCCAAAAATAGAATTCAGAACTCGATATGGGCACTATGAGTTTCTGGTAATGTCGTTTGGATTGACGAATGCACCAGCCGCATTCATGGATATGATGAATCGAGTATTCAAGCAGTACTTGGATAAGTTTGTGGTTGTGTTTATAGATGATATTTTGGTTTATTCCAAGATGCAAGATGAACATGCAGAACATTTGAGAATTGTGTTGGAAACACTTAGAAAAGAAAAGTTATATGCGAAGTTCAACAAGTGTGAATTTTGGTTAGAAAAGGTTCAGTTTTTGGGTCATGTAATTGACAATGAAGGAATATCGGTAGATCAAGCAAAAGTGGAGTCAGTAATAAATTGGGAACAACCAAAAACGCCAACAGAGGTGCGTAGTTTCTTAGGATTAGCGGGTTACTATAGGAGATTTATTGAAAATTTCTCAAAGATAGCTACTCCGTTAACTAACTTGACAAGGAAGGCTGTGAAATTTGAGTGGACAGTAAAATATGAAGCAAGTTTTCAGGAACTTAAAAGTAAACTAAGCAACGCACCGGTGTTATCTCTGCAAGATAATACGGGCAACTTTGTGGTTTATAGTGATGCCTCACATAAAGGATTGGGATGTGTGCTTATACAACATGGAAAAGTTATTGCTTATGCATCTCGACAGTTGAAAAATTATGAGAAGGGGTATCCTACCCACGATTTGGAGTTAGCAACGGTAGTGTTCGCTTTGAAAATATGGAGACATTATTTATATGGTGAAAAGTGTTAAATATACACAGATCACAAGAGTTTGAAATATATTTTCACACAAAAAGAATTGAATATGAGGCAAAAAAGGTGGTTAGAGTTGATTAAAGATTATGATTGTGAAATTCTTTATCACCCAGGTAAAGCAAATGTTGTGGCCGATGCTCTAAGCAGGAAAGGTCGAGAGAAATTAATGGTACTAACTGCTCAAGAGGAGTTAATAATAGCAATAGAGAAAATGGAATTAGAGGTGAAATTTACGATGGAATCACAGGATAAATGTCAACATAGCTAGAAGTATCTTATGTAATAGATAGGTTTGTGGGTGACATTATCATGTTAAGAATTATTTAAGATTTTCGTACTTGGGATAGAAGCACTTTGATGTAATAACTTTAATTTAATAATGCTTTAAGTTTGTTATTATTTAGAATCGTGTAGCACCAAATGCAGGTTTTACGTACTTATTTTTGGGGGCGTCACAGCATGGACATGATAGACCTTATTAATGAACTAAACTAACAAAGTATAAGCTTTGAACGTGAACTTTGGTATGTTATGATGAGAGTTAGAATCTAATAATTTTGAACATGTGATAGTACTTTTAGGTTCATTCATGTATCATGCATGTATATATACCATGATTAGTTGCCGTGATTCAAGTTTAGCGTAAACGAAGCATATTTTCAAGATAATAACAATGCTAGCTACATATATGCGATACGAATACTCATGAGCATGCCTAATACAAGTTATATGAATATCTTATGTGTTTAAAAAGCGAGCATGTTAGACCTTATGAGTTTGTGTCCTTGAATGGCTTTAAGTATTGACTTAAGAACCTATACCATGTATGATTGGATTTGAAAAAGTTATACAAGCATGAGAGTATCCTTTAAATATGAATACATGCTACGTGATATTATATGATGTTAATGATTGAATCCGATTTTTGATGGTTAACTTATAATTTGGTTTCATACCGAATGCGTATAAGTATGTGATGACGTGTTACTAAAGTAATACCATGTGTGTATAGTTAAATTAAGTAACAAGCTTATGTACCGAATGTGTTAACTAATGAAAATTCTATACATGTAATACATTATAAATAGGATTCAAAAGTGTTGGCTAGCTTTACGTGAGTAAACTACGATTAAGGCAAGTATCCTAAACCCTTGCATTACTTTATTCAACGGATATCGTAAACGAGTATCTAAACCTTATCTCTTTGGATACAAGTATTCTATTTTTGTATATTGCGAACTAGTTTCCTGCTTAATCATTTGAATTGAATTAGCATACTTGAACTCTTATTTCATTAAAGCTATTATTCATGTTGAACTTAGTATTGTTCTTGAAAATTGTAAAGTGTCTATGCCATTTGATTCGACTAGACTTATGTTATTGAAAAGCGACCCAAAACCAATTGATTGGTGCGGGATCTTGTATTTGACTGAGAAGAACAACCTTCTTTGAAGGGAATATATAATTGTTGGAGAACCGACGTGCACACTTGAGTATGATTGATTGTTATGCATAACGATGGTGCTTTAGGCTGATCACCTGTTGTACCTGTTTTTGTTGGATTTTTAGTTTATTACTGTTAATTATAGTAGAAGTTCATAGTCCTTAGTGACTGCTCAGTATTTAGTTATCTTGAAATCTTGAATTAATTTATTATTGAATCATATTGGTATTATTCTGTCCTTAGCGACTATTATTGAAAACTGTTGATATTCTTGTTATCCTTGAACTATCAAACCTTGCTATTCCCTTTCGAGAATTGAGAATTTTATTACAAACTCTTATTGTATGTTATTTGCTGAGCAATTTGTGCTCATTCTTGCTTTCCCTAAAACATTTCAGTTAAGGCAGATCAGGGCGAACCTTCGGGCGTTGATAAGGGCAAGGGCAAGGCTACGAACTAGCTTGTCTCTTTTATGTTTAAATATTTTAATATTGTATTAAGATGATGTAGTAAGATTGGATTTGATTATGTTTAAGCTTAAGTTAGATTATGTAATAAGTCATTAATTGATATTATTATGTAATCTATTCAGTACTGTAGGTTACGAGACTTGGGGGAATAATTAAAATAAATCATTGTAAATTATTCTAGAATAGATTTTCCGCTGTGATTGTGTGATATTTTGTTATTATTATTGTGATGTATTACCATGAGCACGTGATGAACCGAATTCTAGAGACCCAGTGACGGTCCTGGAATTTAGGGGCGTCACAGGTTGGTATCAGAGCTGTAGTTATAAACCTTAGGAACGAGTGTCCTTAGACTATAACTTAGGCGAACTTAGAAGTTGGAAAGGAGATAAAACTCACGTAGAGTTTTCCCTAGAGCGAGACTTAGCGTGTTATGAAATGTAACTTCATTCTATACAATGAACTTATGTTTTATTTAACATTCTAATGGAGTTGCTGTTTATTTGTCTTGTGTTTGTGATTGTAGGATGACAGACACAGGTGTACCTAGTAGAGTGGCAAAGGAGGAGCCCAGGGATATACATATAGTATACGAGGCACCCCTAGAGGATACCCCAGTGCAGGCTGTTACACCGTTCGATTCTGACGACGAGGACGAGATTGAGATAGAGTCTGATCCAGAGGAGGAGCCGATGGAGGACGAGCCGATGGAGGATGAGCCAGCAGAGGACTCTGATGAGGCTACTGTAGAGGAGCAGATGCTAGAAGAGTATGAGGAGAGGATCCTAGAGTTAGACTGCAGAGTCTAGGAGCTACAGGCCGAGGCCCAAGAGAGAGAGTCTGAGTTCCAGAAAGCTGAGGGACGAGGACCACCAAAGGAAGTTAGACATGCAGGAGTTAGAGGTGGAGATTCCTTACCGTAGGGAGGCAGGGATTCAGATGGGAACCTTATTTCACAGGTCAGTGGCGAGAAATGTAGATCTGGCAGGGAAGCTGGAAGAAGTAGAATAGATAGAATTGAGTGAGAAGACTGAGAAAGAAGCACTCCGTACTCAGCTAGAGTTGGAGGTGATGGATAGGATACACTTCGAGGAGAAGTGGGAAGCGGCCAATGAGAGAGCTGACGACCTGGAGGATGAGGTCAGATGCAAGAAGAGGAAGATGAGCAAGATGGGGTATGTGTTCCGTTCAGCTTTTGAGAAGGTGATTGATGGTGTGTAACACTACCCGGCAGAACAGGGACAGACTCTACATACTTTGAGTCGAGAGCTGGTTGCGTATATAGCACAGTTAGAGTACAAGAGCGCTGTGGAGCGCGGGATAATGTGATAAGATTTCCTTAGATGGTCTGGTGGTAGTTTAGTAGAATTTGTCTTTATGTGTTGTACATACTATGCTGTAATCCCAATCTTTTGTGTAAGATGTGGGATAATGATGTGAACCCCGTGTGAGCTTTTGTTAGAGGGGTAGTATGGTAGTAGGTTGGTATATTCCCCATCTTTTGTGATATTAGGGGATATATGTGATAACATTTATAGCAGTATGCTAGGGAAATCATGTAATGAAATGATTTGGCATATGAATACAAATGAAGCTTATTTCAGAAATGTGTTATAAATTTCTTCTTTTGTATTAAAAAGAAATACTTAAGTAATATACTTGGATAATAATAAAATGAAAAATTATGATGCAGATAATGCTGCCCAGACGTAGATTGACTGCACTTGAGGAGTCAGTGAACAATGAGAGGGAATAAGTAGACCCGATCCAGAAACTGGTAGACTTATTAGGAGAAGCCTTAAGGGGAAGGAATAATGAACCCGTTCGCCCGAACCCTCAGACTGTGCCAGTAACAACCTTTAAAGACTTAAGAGTGTAGGACCCCCAGAGTTCGAGGGAACTACCGACCCAATCGTCGCACAAACGTGGATCAAGGAGATCAAAAAAGCTTTCACTATAGCTAGCGTAGGCGAAGATCAGAATATGGTGTTTACCACGTACATGATGAGGGGAGAAGCGAACTACTGGTGGGAGGCTAATCAACAAAGAGCTGAAGAAGGGATAATAGCTTGGGATAAGTTTAAGACGTTGTTCTTCGAGAATTACTTCCCGAAGAGTATGAAGAATCGGATGGAGGTGAAGTTCTTAAAACTAAAACAAGGGGAGAAGACGATGGCGTAATACGCGGCTAGGTTTAACAAACTAGCGCGATTTGCCGAGCACCAAGTTGGTGATGAAGAGAGAAAGGCTAGACGCTTCGAACAAGGGTTGAAGCCGTGGCTGTTCAATAAGGTATCAGTTCTTCAAATTGATTCCTTTGCAACATTACTGGAAAAGGCAATCATTGCGAAAGGTGACAGTGAGGCCTTAAGTCAGTATAGCAAAGAAAAGAAAGGAAAGAACACAGGAGGATAGAACCGTACGGGAGGAAGCAGTAGCGGAGGAAGCAACTTGGGAAAGAGAAAATGGGAGAATAACAACAACAACAACAACAAAAACAACAATAATCAATCAAGGAATTTTAGTGGAGGTTTCAAGAAGAGGGCTGAAGGATGCCCAAAGTGTGGGAAGAATCACCTGGGCGAGTGCTGGAAGGGACGTGGCACTTGTTACAACTGCGGACAGGAAGGGCACATCTCGCCCAACTGTCCGAAACCAAAGAAGATCCAAGGGTGTTTTGCTTGCGGCTCAACTGAGCACCGTATTAAGGATTGCCCAAAGAAAGGAAGTGGCAGGGGTAGCAATCAGCAAGGATGAAATAAGCTGATGATCAGCGAGCCGGCACAATCCAACCGCCCAACCGCCAGAACCTTTAACATGACCGTCCAGGACGCCGTGGCTGCGAAGGACGTGGTGTCAGGTATAATCCCAATAAATGATATAAATGCTTATGTATTATTTGATTCGGGTGCCACCTGTTCTTTTGTATCTGAAGAATTTACTAGTAGACTTAGTACACCTCGAGAACGATTAGAAAATCCTTTAATCATAGAAGTTGCTAATAAGGAAGTGATCCCTGTAGTATACGTTTATCGAAATTATCGCGCAAACATTAGAGAACATGAACTGAGCGTAGACTTGATTCCTATTAGATTGGGAGAATTTGACGTAATACTGGTAATGGATTGGTTGTATAACCATGCTGCTATAATTAACTGTCAGAATAAATGTGTGAACCTTCAGACTCCGAGTAAGTCTAAGGTAGTGTTTTATGGTAGCTCATCGCTTAAGCAATCGTGTTGCGTTACAATGATGCAGGCCAAGAAATTGTTAAGGAAAGGATGTGTAGGTTATTTAGCTTACATTGTTGATACTCGAAAAAAAGGAAGTAGAAATTTAGGATATATCCGTAGTTAATGAATTTCAAGATGTGTTTTCGGACGATCTGCCTGGTCTTCCGCCAGACAGAGAAATCGAATTCGTAATAGACTTAGCACCGGGAACGGCACCGATTTCGAAAGCTCCATTTCGTATGGCGCCAGTAGAAATGAAGGAATTATTGATATAATTGCAGGAGTTATTGGATAAGGGTTACATTCGACCGAGTGTGTCTCCTTGGGGAGCACCAGTGTTATTCGTTAAAAAGAAGGACGGATCGATGATGCTCTGTATCGATTATCGAGAATTCAACAGAGTAACAATCCAGAACCGATATCCGCTACCGAGTATAGATGACTTGTTTGATCAACTGAAAGGAGGAAAGTGTTTCTCAAAAATTGACCTACGAACAGGATATCATCAACTGAAAGTGAGGGATGAGGACATACCAAAGACTGCGTTTCGAACCCGTTATGGACACTACGAGTTTTTGGTAATGTCATTTGGATTGACTAATGCTCCGGCAGCATTTATGGACTTGATGAACCGAGTTTTCAAGCCATACTTGGATAAATTTGTAGTGGTTTTTATCGACAACATTTAGATCTACTCGAAGACAGAGGAAGAACACGCCAAACATCTAAAGATTGTTTTGGAGGCACTAAGGAAGGAGAAGATGTATGCAAAATTTTCAAAGTGCGAATTTTGGATGGAGAGGGTTCAATTCTTAGGCCACATGGTGGATAGGAATGGAATCTCTGTAGATCCTGCAAAGGTAGAAGCAGTAAGTAATTGGCAACAACCGAGAACACCGACGGAGGTGAGAAGCTTTTTAGGGTTAGCTGGGTATTATCGAAGATTCATCCAAGATTTTTCTAAGATAGCAACCCCGTTGACCAATTTGACTAGGAAGACGGTGAAATTTGTATGGACCGACAAATGTGAAGAGAGTTTTCAGGAGTTGAAGAAGAGATTGAGCGAAGCACCTGTATTATCATTACCAGATGATGCGGGAAATTTTGTGGTGTATAGTGATGCATCGCACAAGGGACTTGGTTGTGTGCTTATGCAACACGACAAGGTCATTGCGTATGCGTCACGATAATTAAAGGATTACGAAAAACGATACCCTACTCACGACTTAGAGTTAGCGGCAGTAGTTTTTGCGTTAAAGATATGGAGGCAGTTATCTATACGGAGAGAAATATGAGATATACACGGACCACAAAAGTCTGAAATATATCTTCACAGAAGGAGTTAAACATGCGGCAGAGAAGGTGGTTAGAATTAATCAAAGGCTATGACTGCGATATTCTTTATCACCCAAAAAAGGCAAACGTGGTTGCCGACGCTTTGAGCAGGAAAGGAAGGGAAAAGTTGTTTAATTTAACGACTCAGGAAGAATTGATAAGAGAGATGGAGAAATTGGAGATAGAAGTGAAAGAACCAGAAAAGTCTGGTGAGAAGTTAATTGTAATGGAAGCTTGTCCGACGTTGTTGGATAGAGTGAGGGAAGCACAAGAAAAGGATGAAGAGTGTGAGAAAATCCGAAAGAGGATCACAGAAAATGAGGAAGAGAAATTTTAAATGGATAAAGACGGTATCTTAAGATTTGAAGGAAGAGTGTGGGTACCAGCGGTAATCGAGTTGAGGGAAGAGATTTTGCACGAGGCACACAATACGACATATTTCGTTCATCCGGGAGGCACAAAGATGTACCGAGATCTAAGGCAACATTTTTGGTGGCCCTATTTGAAATGGGAAGTCGCAGAGTGCGTCAGTAGATGTTTGACTTGCCAACGCGTTAAAGCAGAGCATCAACGGCCGAGTGGTTTACTACAACCGTTGGAAATACCAGAGTGGAAATGGGAGCATATTACGATGGACTTCGTGGTAGGACTTCCAGTTACGCAGAAAGGTTAAGATGCCATTTGGGTTATCGTGGATCGACTTACCAAGACCGCACATTTTCTACCGATCAAGATCCGTTACAGTTTGAATCAGTTAGCGGGTCTATACATAAAGGATATTGTCTCACGACATGGAGTGCCGATATCTATTGTCTCTGATCTAGATCCGCTCTTCACGTCCAATTTTTGGAAGAGTTTGCAAGAAAGAATGGGAACACAGTTGAGGTTAAGTACGGCTTTACCATCCTCAGACAGACGGACAGAGTGAGCGAACAATACAAATGCTGGAGGACATGCTTAGGACTTGCGTGATGGATTTTAAGGGAAATTGGGACGACCACCTACCCTTAGTAGAATTCGCATATAATAATAGCCACCATGCAAGTATCGGCATGCCACCGTACGAAGCTCTTTAGGAAGAAAGTGCATAACGCCATTATATTGGGACGAAGTCGGAGAGCGACGAATACTCGGACCAGAGCTAGTACAACAAATCGCAGACGTGGTGACAGTGATAAGAGCCAGATTAGTAGCAGCTCAAGATCGCCAGAAGAAATACGTAGATTTGCATCGGCAGGACCGAGACTTCAAAGTAGGCAGTTTCGTATTCTTGAAGGTGTCTTCATGGAAGGGAAAAATCCGTTTTGTCAAGAAAGGAAAATTGAGTCCAAGATTCATAGGACCGTTCGAGATACTGAAGCGAGTGGGCGAAGTGGCATACAAAGTTGCGTTACCACCCGAGTTGGAGCACATCCACAACGTGTTCCACATTTCTGTGTTGTGACCGTACAAGGCCGACTACAAGTACGTGATTTCTTACGAGCCCATTCAAGTGGAGAAGAACTTGGCGTATGAAGAAATTCCTGTCCAAATACTAGATAGGAAAGAGCAAACTTTGAGAAATAAAATTATATCTTCTGTAAAAGTACTTTGGCGTAACCACGATGTCGAGGAGGCAACGTGGGAGTTAGAAGATAGGATAATGAGGGATTATCCCCATTTATTTGTGTAACCTTGTAGCAATTCCGGGATGAAATTTTTATAAGGGGGGGAGGATGTAATACCCGAGAATTTTCTAATATTATTAAATGAATATATTAATGGAAATGAGAATTTATTAGAATATAAATAATTTTGTGTTATGAGAATGAGTTAATTCAATTATATAAAATTGAATAATTATAATAATTGAGAAATTTATGGAGTTTGCGATAAACTCGTTGTTAGCCTTTGTGTGGCACAGTGATGAGGATTATTAATGATTATATTAATTAACGAATGAATTATTAAGTAAATAATTAATCTATATTAATTGTTAATTGCTATTGTAGAATATTAATTAATTGTTATCGTAGAATATTAATTAATTGTTGTGGAATATTAACTGTGATTGATTAATCATATGTGATTATTATTATTGCAAAAAATATAATAATAATAATGAGCAACTTGTTTATAAATATAATAAGATTTATATTAAAGTGATAATTAATCATATAAGGGATAATTAAATTGTTATGGAGATTAACAATTATATTGATTGGTGAAGGATATGTGTATATTATTAATTAATATTTAATTTATAAGATGAGAAATTATATGTGCAAATTAATTGTACCACATTGCCATGTTAAAAGTATATTGTGACTTAAAAGTATATATTATATAATCTAAGTGCACTTGTATAATATAAATATGTGTGTATAGTTTAAGTATATAAATAATTAATAAAGTTCTTTCATTCATTGAATAAGGCAAGATGTGTTGTGACATTAAAATAGTCTATGTGACAATATGCATGTAAGTATACATTAAAATAGTGTATCATGAATATAAATAATGATTGATGATTATTTATATAATGGAATAATAAAATTAATAAAGGAGATAATGTGATGTGATTATATCCGAGTAGATTATATCTGGTATTAATAAATGTACATGGATAATATGTATGTTATATTGCCATATCACATCTACTACTTTGAAATATTAAGCATGTGACTTACATTATAATGATAATTGTGATACCCCCAAATCCGGGTACTTCAATTCCACGGGACTTGGTGTTCACTGTACGAATATCATCTATCTATCTACCCATAGTAAATGCAAATCATGCAATAAATAGAATTAAATCCTCCCCTTATGGGGTTACAACATCTGAGTAATAAATAAAAATAAATCCAAGGTCATACTAACCTTAAACATCCGTGCGAAACATAAACAAATAAATAAGTCTTACACAACTCTAATATAAGTCTGAAACATAAACACATAAAATAAACAACAAGTCTTCATCACTTGTTGACCTTGCCCTTGCCTTTGCTAGTAGAAGGCTCGTTGGACCTTTCGTTCTTAACTGCAATGTTATTATTACGCAAGAGTGAGCACGATTGCCCACAAGTATAATAATATGACAACAATATAAAAACATGCGAGTGAATCAAAGACATCTGAATAAAGAAACTCTACTTTTGACTCAAGAATGAATAACAGGAATCAAAAGAACGTCTGAGGGTCATAAGACCTTGAACTATGTCCTAGGTTGTAAAGTTTTTATGCTTTAAACCTTTAACAGTCATAAGACTATGGACTCTACTTCTCGTACTTAGGGGGATCAGCCCTTAGTACCATACTGTGCACAATATCTCAACGCTAAAGCGTAAATAATCCCCTTTTACAGGGTTGTTCATCTCAGTTTTGATATTAGAGTCGGCACCAAAGGAAGTTTGGTTTGGATAAACTCAATAAGTATTTTGGAATTTAGAACGTTCATCAACTATGGACTAGTCGAATCAATAAGGGTTCACTAGTCCTATAAGGTTCAACAATAACATCGATATTCAACTTGAATAATAAATTTCAAGAGTATACAATCGGATAAGTATTGTATAACTGAGTCATGCTTTTAAAAGAGTTACAATATGTAATATGAATTTCGAACTGGAACAATTAAGAACACGAGCTTACTCGATATAGAAACACAAGTCTAAGACTTAATAAATGAATAAATTAGAATTTAGGAAACTTGCTAAATTAATAAGTTAGGGATAGGATACTTGCCTCTTGCGCAAGCTACAAATATAATTACAATTCACTTCCTCAACGTCCTACACATTACACTATGTATACGACATTGATTAGTTTTCATAACTACCATGTTTAACTGTTGAACTATTCACTTAAGTTCGACTTACAACTTGGTTTATAATATTACTCAATGGTTAGCCACATAACATGAATGTAAACTCACAACATGCATATCACACTTGTATAGCCCTTTAAACAATCATAATCAAGTTTTACAATTACGATATTCAAGTTCGCACTTAGTTTATTAACTTAAACCTTCACATTATCTTATACATGTCAATAACTTAATTTATTAATCATGAACTTCAAATCATATAATATTCACGTATGTAACTTAAAACATCTTTTATTATCGAGAACACTACACTTGTGTGCGTGCATGTCCAAAGCCCTCCTATTGCCTCCGAATACGCATCAGTCACAAAGATGGCCATTGTTACCCATTTTAACGATTTCAAATTGAAAAATGTAAAGAATGAAAGTTGTAGGTCTACTTGTTATCTTTCCGAATCATCTTGAATCGCCTTAATCGGAGTTCGTATGAAAACGTTATGCTTATTTTACTACAGGAGGTCAAAACAGTCTCGACAATAAAAAAAACAAAGGCTCCCGGACAGCCCTTATACCCGTTGGGGTGGGTCCTAATACCCATGAACACCCGCTGGGGCGGGTCCCCCTGCTGGTGCACTCCCTGGTTTGCGATTTTGACAGTTCGTTGGCCCAATTACTCCAATTAAATGCAAATTAAACTCACACAGCGATTTCTATGAAGTACGAACTTCATAGAAACATCATACAATGTTACTAACATGTTTTTAACATCTTAAATCATGCAATTACTCGAATCAAATCATTAAATTTCACTGTTCTTGGTGTTCTTGACGGTTTTGAAGAAAATCAAGAAATTCAACGTTACGGATTCGTTATAACACCGAATCTGTTCGTTTAACTTCCGTTTTGTTCGTATAAACGTGTACAATCATATACAAATGTTAATTCAAAGTTAAACCATCGATTCATGGTATAAAATTTGTACGTAAGGGCCGTAAGGGCCGTATGACCATATATACAACTCTGTAATTTTTGAAAACCCAATTTAAACAAAATTCGATTACTGCAAGTTATGCATATATGGCATATAATATGTTATAAACACATATGAACATACATATAGCCATATAATGAACAAATATCAATTTTTTTCCATTCACAGAGAATTTTTAAAGCACGTAAATGGAAAACTCTGTAACTTTTAAAAAATCAAATTAAGCATAACTACATGGATTTAATCGCATTAAATCATGCATACATGATATACAACATGTTATGAGCATACAATAACACATATAAAATCATATCATACATTAATTATCAAATTAGTTATTCACAGAGAATTTCTAACATACGTTAATGGAAAACTTTAAGAACTTGAATTTAAAAACTTAGGAGAAGGAATTACCCTTGCTAGTTTGTGAAGATGATTCAAGGTTGATGAAAATCTTCTCTCAATTCTCTGTGTTTTCTTCGTTGAGTTTTTCTCTCTAAAATTTTACTCTGATGGAATATAAAATTTTATATGTTATATGATTATATAAGCCTATATAATTATACACATATTCAAGCTGGTGGAGTCGTGGTCGGTTAATGCCCTTAGTGGGTTAACTGACCAACTCCTCATAGGGCCTCGTTTGGCTAGCTCATTTATTTCTCCTTTCCACTTAATTTAATAAACTTTTATTATATAGTAAATCGTCACACTACTAATTAATCAATTAATGTTATTTAAATCACTTAAATAAAATAGCATAAATCCATATTAAATCACATAGTCACATAATTAAAATTCTCATTCATTAATTATGCCAAATCATTAAATCTCTAATTAATTATTTAAATTAATTAGAATAACATTATGCTTATTAATTAATATATTAATCAAATAAGCTCAATTAAATACATACTTTGAATATAAAATTCACCACATTAATTTAACTAATGTGACACGTATAATTAAATTAATCTACCACAATTTCATCAATTAATTATTTAACTCAATAATTAAATCATTGAAAAATATTTATTTAATTCAATAAATATTCAATTTAAATTACAAAAATCTTGTTCGTCACATCTTTCCCCCCTTAAAAGGATTCTGTCCCCAGAATCACGGTTCAATTAAAAATTCGTCCCGTTACATTCTCCCCCCTTACAAAGATTCTGTCCCCAGAATCACATATACAAAAAATTTAAGTAAATAAATCTGGGTAATTCTTTATCATATGCTCTTCGAGTTCCCACGTAGCTTCTTCAGCATTGTGGTTCCTCCAAATTACCTTAACAGAAGGTATAACTTTGTTTCTGAGGACTTGCTCTTTCCTGTCAACAATCTGAACAGGAATTTCTTCATAGGATAAGTCTTTCTCAAAATGTAGGGGTTCATATTCCATCACGTGCTTGTAATCGGGTTTGTAGGGGCGTAAAACTGAAACATAGAAGACGTTGTGGACATTCTCGAGCGCCGGAGGTAAGGCTACCTCATACGCAACTTCTCCAATCCTTCGCAGTACCTCAAAGGGTCCAATGAACCTCGGGCTCAATTTCCCTTCTTACCAAATCTGATCTTTCCCTTCCAGGGAGAGACTTTCAAGAACACATAGCTACCCGATTCAAACTCAACGTTCTTATGGTGTGGATCGACGTATTTCTTTTGCCTATCCTGAGCGGCTACCAGTCTTCTCCGGATCACTTTGACTATCTCTGCTGTCTGTTGTACCAACTCTGGACCTAGCAATTATCTCTCGCCAACTTCATCCCAGTATAGTGGAGTTCTGCATTTTCTTCCGTACAACGCTTCGTAAGGCGGCATGCCAATACTAGCGTGGTAACTGTTGTTGTAACCGAATTCCACAAGCGGTAGGTGATCATCCCAATTTCCTTTAAAATCCATGATGCATGCTCTCAACATATCTTCCAATGTCTGGATCGTTCTTTCACTCTGCCCGTCTGTCTGAGGGTGATAAGCCGTACTCATTCTCAACTGTGTCCCCATGCATTCCTGTAGTCGTTTCCAGAAGTTTGATGTGAAGCGCGGATCTCTATCGGAAACAATTGACACCGAAACTCCGTGCCTCGAAACAATCTCTTTCACATATAACCTTGCCAACCGGTCTAAGTTGAATCTAATTTTGATCGGAAGGAAGTGTGCTGATTTCGTCAGTCGGTCAACGATAACCCATACTGCGTCGTAGCCTTTCTGAGTCATCGGAAGGCCAACCACGAAATCCATCGTAATGTGTTCCCATTTCCATTCTGGGATTTCCAGGGGTTGTAGCAAACCACTTTGCAACATCTGATGTTCTTCTTTTACTTTCTGACAGGTCAGACACTTTGCAACACACTCAGCAACATCTCGTTTCAAATTCGGCCACCAGAAGTGCTGTCGAAGATCCTGGTACATCTTGGTACTACTGGGGTGAATCGAATACCGTGAGCTATGAGCCACGCTCAAAATGTCTGGCACTGATGGTACACACACTCTGTTCTCAAATCTCAGTAGTCCCTCACTGTCTATCTTGAATCTCGGTTCGGTTCCTTCAGATATCTTTTTCTTAACCTTTTCACATTCTTCGTCCTGAAGTTGAGCTTCCTTAACTTTATCCAATAGGGTTGTACCAGTTTGCATATGAAACAACTTCTCGTCAATCTCCATCGGATACTTCACTTCCAATTCCAGCTTTTCCATTGCTGAAATTAGCTCCTCCTGAGCAGTCAACATCATCAATTTCTCCTGACCCTTTCTGCTTAAGGTGTCGACAACCAAATTAGCCTTACCCGGATGGTATAAGATTTCACACTCATAGTCCTTAATTAACTCCAGCCACCTTCTCTGGCGCATATTCAAGTCCTTCTGTGTAAAAATATATTTCAGACTCTTGTGGTCTGTATATATTTCACACTTCTCCCCATAGAGATAGTGTCTCCAAATTTTCAAAGCAAATACCACTGCAGCTAACTCCAAGTCATGGGTCGGATACCCTTTCTCATAGTCTTTCAATTGTCATGACGCATACGCAATGACCTTGCCGTTTTGCATAAGCACACAGCCAAGTCCTTTATGCGACGCATCACTATAAACCACAAAATTTCCTGTGTCATCCGGAAGGGATAACACAGGTGCTGAACTCAACCTCCTCTTAAGCTCTTGGAAACTTTCCTCACACTTCTCTGTCCAAACGAATTTCACCGATTTTCTAGTCAAATTCGTCAGCGGAGTTGCGATCTTGGAAAAGTCCTGAATGAATCTTCTATAATAACCCGCCAATCCAAGAAAACTCCTCACTTTCGATGGTGTTTTCGGCTGATCCCAGTTCATCACAGCTTCGACTTTAAAGGGATCTACCGAATTCCGTCCTTGTCAATCACATGTCCAAGAAATTGCACTCTTTCAATCCAGAATTCACATTTTGAAAATTTAGCGTACAATTTCTCTCTTCTCAACGCCTCTAATGTTAACTTCAGATGTTCTACATGTTCTTCCTTGGTCTTCGAGTATACTAAAATATCGTCGATAAAGACCACCACGAATTTTTCCAAAAACGGCTTGAACACTCTATTCCTTAAGCCCATGAATGCCGCAGGAGCATTCGTTAGACCAAATGACATTACCAGAAATTCGTAGTGACCATATCGAGTCCTAAATGCTGTCTTTGGAACATCCTCTGGCCTCACCTTCAGCTGATGATAGCCACTCCTCAAGTCTATCTTTGAAAAGTACCTTGCACCCTTCAATTGGTCAAACAGATCGTCGATCCTCGGTAATGGATATCTATTCCTAATTGTGACCTTATTCAGTTCTCTGTAGTCGATGCAAAGCCGCATCGTCCCGTCCTTCTTCTTCACAAACAACACCGGCGCTCCCCACAGTGATACGCTCGGTTGGATGTACTTCTTGTCTAGTAACTCTTGTAGTTGTACCATTAACTCTTTCATCTCTACCGGAGCCATCCGGTATGGTGCCTTTGATATTGGGGCCGTCCCTGGCGCCAAATCGATCACAAACTCAACCTCTCTGTCTGGCGGAAGTCCTGGCAGATCATCAGGAAATACATCTATGAAGTCCCTCACGACAGGTATATCTTCCACTTTCGGGTTTTCTTTACGACTATCGACTATGTAGGCTAAATATCCTACACAGCCTTGTCTTAACAACTTCCTGGCCTGCTTCATCGTCAGACAACTCGCTTATCTAGGCGATTTGCTGCCATAAAACATAACTTTTGACGGGGTCATAAGGTTGATACACTTCCTCTGACAATCAATTACAGCCCCATAATTGACTAGCCAATCCATTCCCAGAATAACATCGAATTCCCCAAGTCTAATCGGGATAAGATCTACGTTCATAATGTTACCCTTAATATCTACTCTACAGTTCTTGTGTACATACCTAACAGGGATCACTTCTCTATTCGCAATCTCTATGTTCATGGGGTATTCTAACTCGTCCATAGGAAGTTCTAAGTTCTTAGCAAAGTCATCGGATATAAATGAACAAGTAGCACCCGAATCAAATAGTACATAAGCATTAACTTTATTGATCGGAATGATACCTGACACCACATCGCGAGACTGTACAGCATCCTGTACGGTCATGTTGAAGGTCTTGGCAGTCGGTCGGTTGGTTGCGGTTGGTCCCGTGATAGTTAGAGCACTTCCACTGCTGTTTCCCCTGTTCCCTCCTGATCCTGTCCCTCCAGATCCCTTATTGGGACAGTCCCTTGCCAGATGGTCCTTTGAGCCGCAAGTGAAGCAAGCGCCCTTCTTTGGGTTCGGACAGTTAGGTGCTATGTGGCCTTCCTGACCACAATTGTAGCATACTCGTTTTCCCTTCATACAGACCCCCAGGTGAGCTTTCCCGCAGGTGGGACATACTTCGATCCTCTTCTTCTGACCTCCTTGCTGATTCCCAGTTGATGAGTTATCATTCCACTTCCTCTTCTAATTATTACTCCCTCCCGTGTTGCTACCACTAGCCTTGTTGATTCCTTCACCTTCACTCTTCTTCTTTTTTTGATCTTGGTTATACTTTGTAATAGCGTCACTCCCACCTTCAGCGAGAATGGCCTTCTCCAACACCCCAGCAAAAGTGTTCAATTGGAACATTGACACTTTGCTATACAACCAGGGCTTCAGGCTCTGCTCGAACCTCCTTGCCTTCCTCTGATCGGTGTGCACTTGATACGTGGCAAACCTAGCCAACTCATTGAATTTCGCCACATATTCCGGTACGGACATATTCCCCTGTTTCAGCTCCAGGAACTGGACCTCCATTTGATTCTGCGAACTGGTCGGAAAGTACATCTCGAAGAACATCTCTTTAAACCTCTTCCAAGTAATCACACCTTCACCTCCCCGGACCTTATTCGCTTGCCACCAATAGCTGGCCTCGGATTTTAGCATGAACGTTGCATAGGCAGTTTTTTGGTCTTCTCTGACTCTGGAAACGTCGAAAACGTTTTCCATCTCCATAACCCAGGTTTGAGCTTCTATCGGGTTCATGGTGCCTTTAAACTCTGGCGGTCCCACCGCCTTGAAGTCCTTGAATGTTGTGTTCAGTGGAGCTTGAGGTTGGTTGTTAAGCGCTCCAGCAAGTAAGTTCGCCAACTGCTGAACGGGGTTAGCATTGCCGTCGTTGTTGTTGTTAGTTGACCCTTCCTGGGCCGGTCGACGGTTTGGTCTTCTCCTTGGCGGCATATTTCTGTTAAGATATACGCTTATTAGAACTTTAATCAATCTTTTAAATATTTAAGGCTGAACTTAAACATTTAGACACAATCAGTCAACACATTATCTCAAATAAACTCTGATATATTACTAAATCAAAAGTTTTAACATAATACGATAGCATCACTGCTATTTACATCAACTATCCTGAGATAAAGAATCTACAGGATTTAAAACATAAAATATTCCTCTGTTTATAAACACATTGGGATTTACATTATTAACTACCAGATAGGTTTCACAAAATCAAATGTTCCTATCACTGCCCATTAAGGCGACGAACAGCTTTGCCACGCTCTTCTTCCATAATCCGAGACATCGTCCTGCGATCTAGCATGTATGACGGTAGTCCTTCGAACTGAATTGGGTACCTCATAACCCGATCCTGGGCCTCATTAATTGCATATTGAAGCGTAGAGTACGTCTCCTCAAGCTTGGCCTTCTTCGCCCGACAATTATCTTCTGCGAGATCTGCTCGTCGTGATTCCCTTACCCAAGCCTCCTCTGCTATGGCCAGCCTTGCTGATTTCTCTTTCAGTTCATTCTTCAATTCCTCTATTTCCTCTGACTTCTGCTCAGTTTGGCCTTTCTCGTGAACCAAATTCCACTCTACATTTCCCAAACGTGTGTGAAGAGCCTCAACCTTTCCATCCCTCAGCTCGATGGTAGACTGTTGAGTAACCGACCGCTCCCTCAGCTCCTGAACAGTATCCCTCAGCTCCTGAACAGTATCACGTAACTCTATGTTACGGTCATACAGCTCATCATACATCTCAGCACTGATAGAGCTCGGTGGGAACTCTTCAGGGTCTTCCTCCTCCTCTTCGGCTGCCTCAGCCTGAACCTCAATCTCCTCAGGGTCTTCCTCAGAGTCCTCCTCTGAATTAGACACTGGCACATACTCCTGACCAATGATTGTGATCAAGGGTGATGGCTCTCGTTGGACTAACTGCTCCCAGACTACGTGGATATCTCGGGGCTCCTCCTCTCTAGCCTCTAGGGGTACAAGGTCCTTGGACTGACTAGGTTCTCCAGCATCTGTCATCCTGACAAATAAAATTTTAAGTTTTAGTAATTACGTGATGCTAATCGATACTCGAATATATAAATATAAGCACATAGCACATAAGGTAAGTTATTATCTTTCGTAGAACTCGATAAGAGTTATCATTACTATGTTCTCGATCTCTAAAAAGGCTACTATCCTAAGGTTTTCCCCCACCTAAGGTTCATAACCTACAGCTTTGATACCAACCTGTGACACCCCCAAATCCGGGTACTTCAATTCCACGGGACTTGGTGTTCACTGTACGAATATCATCTATCTATCTACCCATAGTAAATGCAAACCATGCAATAAATAGAATTAAATCCTCCCCTTATGGGATTACAACATCTGAGTAATAAATAAAAATAAATCCCAGGTCATACTAACCTTAAACATCCGTGCGGAACATAAACAAATAAATTAGTCTTACACAACTCTAATATAAGTCTGAAACATAAACACATAAAATAAACAACAAGTCTTCATCACTTGTTGACCTTGCCCTTGCCTTTGCTAGTAGAAGGCTCGTTGGACCTTTCGTTCTTAACTGCAATGTTATTATTACGCAAGAGTGAGCACGATTGCCCACAAGTATAATAATATGACAACAATATAATAACATGCGAGTGAATCAAATACATCTGAATAAAGAAACTCAACTTTTGACTCAAGAATGAATAACAGGAATCAGAAGAACGTCTGAGGGTCATAAGACCTTGAACTATGTCCTAGGTTGTAAAGTTTTTATGCTTTAAACCTTTAACAGTCATAAGACTATGGACTCTACTTCTTGTACTTAGGGGGATCAGCCCTTAGTACCATACTGTGCACAATATCTCAACGCTAAAGCGTAAATAATCCCCTTTTACAGGGTTGTTCATCTCAGTTTTGACATCAGAGTCCGCACCAAAGGAAGTTTGGTTTGGATAAACTCAATAAGTATTTTGGAATTTAGAACGTTCATCAACTATGGACTAGTCGAATCAATAAGGGTTCACTAGTCCTATAAGGTTCAACAATAACATCGATATTCAACTTGAATAATAAATTTCAAGAGTATACAATCGAATAAGTATTGTATAACTGAGTCATGCTTTTAAAAGAGTTACAATATGTAAAATGAATTTCGAACTGGAACAATTAAGAACACGAGCTTACTCGATATAGAAACACAAGTCTAAGACTTAATAAATGAATAAATTAGAATTTAGGGAACTTGCTAAATTAATAAGTTAGGGATAGGATACTTGCCTCTTGCACAAGCTACAAATATAATTACAATTCACTTCCTCAACGTCCTACACATTACACTGTATACGACATTGATTAGTTTTCATAACTACCATGTTTAACTGTTGAACTATTCACTTAAGTTCGACTTACAACTTGGTTTATAATATTACTCAATGGCTAACCACATAACATGAATGTAAACTCACAACATGCATATCACACATGTATAGCCCTTTAAACAATCATAATCAAGTTTTACAATTACGATATTCAAGTTCGCACTTAGTTTGTTAACTTAAACCTTCACATTATCTTATACATGTCAATAACTTAATTTATTAATCATGAACTTCAAATCATATAATATTCACGTATGTAACTTAAAACATCTTTTATTATCGAGAACACTACACTTGTGTGCGTGCATGTCCGAAGCCCTCCGATTGCCTCCGAATACGCATCAGTCACAAAGATGGCCATTGTTACCCATTTTAACGATTTCAAATTTAAAAACTTAAAGAATGAAAGTTGTAGGTCTACTTGTTATCTTTCCGAATCATCTTGAATCGTCTTAATCGGAGTTCGTATGAAAACGTTATGCTTATTTTACTACAGGAGGTCAAAACAGTCTCGAAAATAAAAAAAAACAAAGGCTCCCGGACAGCCCTTATACCCATTGGGGCGGGTCCTAATACCCATGAACACCCGCTGGGGCGGGTCCCCCTGCTGGTGCACTCCCTGGTTTGCGATTTTGACAGTTCGTTGGCCCAATTACTCCAATTAAATGCAAATTAAACTCACACAGCGATTTCTATAAAGTACGAACTTCATAGAAACATCATACAATGTTACTAACATGTTTTTAACATCTTAAATCATGCAATTACTCGAATCAAATCATTAAATTTTACTGTTCTTGGTGTTCTTGACGGTTTTGAAGAAAATCAAGAAATTCAACGTTACGGATTCGTTATAACACCGAATCCGTTCGTTTAACTTCCGTTTTGTTCGTATAAACGTGTACAATCATATGCAAATGTTAATTCAAAGTTAAACCATCGATTCATGGTGTAAAATTTGTACGTAAGGGCCGTAAGGGTCGTATGGCCATATATACGACTCTGTAATTTTTGAAAACCCAATTTAAACAAAATTCGATTACTGCAAGTTATGCATATATGGCATATAATATGTTATAAACACATATGAACACACATATAGCCATATAATGAACAAATATCAATTTTTTTCCATTCACAGAGAATTTTTAAAGCACGTAAATGGAAAACTCTGTAACTTTTAAAAAATCAAATTAAGCATAACTACATGGATTTAATCGCATTAAATCATGCATACATGATATACAACATGTTATGATCATACAATAACACATATAAAATCATATCATACATTAATTATCAAATTAGTTATTCACAGAGAATTTCTAACATACGTTAATGGAAAACTTTAAGAACTTGAATTTAAAAACTTAGGAGAAGGAATTACCCTTGCTAGTTTGTGAAGATGATTCAAGGTTGATGAAAATCTTCTCTCAATTCTGTGTTTTCTTCGTTGAGTTTTTCTCTCTAAAATTTTACTCTGATGGAATATAAAATTTTATATGTTATATGATTATATAAGCCTATATAATTATACGCATATTCAAGCTGGTGGAGTCGTGGTCGGTTAATGCCCTTAGTGGGTTAACTGACCAACTCCTCATAGGGCCTCGTTTGGCTAGCTCATTTATTTCTCCTTTCCACTTAGTTTAATAAACTTTTATTATATAGTAAATCGTCACACTTCTAATTAATCAATTAATGTTATTTAAATCACTTAAATAAAATAGCATAAATCCATATTAAATCACATAGTCACATAATTAAAATTTTCATTCATTAATTATGCCAAATCATTAAATCTCTAATTAATTATTTAAATTAATTAGAATAACATTATGCTTATCAATTAATATATTAATCAAATAAGCTCAATTAAATACATACTTTGAATATAAAATTCACCACATTAATTTAACTAATGTGATACGTATAATTAAATTAATCTACCATAATTTCATCAATTAATTATTTAACTCAATAATTAAATCATCGAAAAATATTTATTTAATTCAATAAATATTCAATTTAAATTACAAAAATCTTGTTCGTCACAATAATTATAATCTAAATATATAGTATGAATAAATATGTAATAGCCTAAGTGTATGATATATGTATATATGGCCTTAGTGTTAATACACTTCATGTTGCAAAATGCTGGATACTTAGAAGCTTGGCCCATGCTGACAAACACAATCCTTATACACGTGAACAACTCAAGCTAGCCTACTCCCTATTTCTTCCTCAAACTCAGCATTGCATAGCTCATGATTATAGAGGGAATGGAATTCATGATGAATCCAACTACCATTTGCCTACTACTTTTTAACCCCCATGCAATTCACAAATCTCGTTGGTTTAATTTGTTGTACAATTACATTGTCTGGGTCTTGGCTTTGCTATTTATATGGCCCGTTCTCCTTCAATTTCATTTGCTGAGATTTTGCTAAGTATTGAGTTGAGAGCTAAGTTATATATCAGTGATAACATTCTAAGAAGTTGAGAGAGTTCATCTTAGCTAGCTTAATTCATATAACAGAGGTATACTACAATTCCATTTCTTCGATTCTTGTTTTCTGTCAAAACATTGATTCTTGAATTGAGTATGGAATTCATGATTTTGCAATCAAGTAATGCTTGTTAGTTGTTACATAGTTGATATATTAGCTTATATACATGTTTAAACTATAATATGACAGATTACAATCGAATTGGTTGTGGAAATTAGAAATTGGCTTTGCTCTCTGCCGAAGTAGAAGATTGCATTTCGGTTCAGGAAACTGCGCAGCTGCGCCGGTTGTGGACTGAGGCTCAACGCAGCTGTGCCGGTACCCTGCACCAGATTCTGATTTTTGTTAATGCTGTGAGTGCTAGATAGTTTGACTACTACTTGAACCAGCTTGCTAGCATGAGTAACATTTGTATGAGTATACCTAGACCTAAAAGAGAACTTGTTTTACTAAGATTGCATGCATGAATGTTAAAGTTATAAACTTCAAGATAAACTTAGAATTTTGGAAACGAACTTAAAGTTTCTTAAACAATCATTAACATTATAAAGCATGACTATATTCTGATTTTTGATACGTGGTAAAGCGGCTTAGAAATGCATGAAATGAATGATGACTTGTGTATATATGTTTCATAGTATAACATGAGCATGCTAAACCTCGATTAGTAAACATTTCGAACGAAAATGGAAGTTTTATGAAACAAACTTTGACATGTGTGTGACACATTGAGGTACTAATTTTGCAAACATGTTTACATGACCTAGAATCACATGTAATACATGTTAACTTGCATATATAGGTTTCATAAGGAAGCATGGACATGATAGACCTTATTAATGAACTAAACTAATAAAGTATAAGCTTTGAACGTGAACTTTGGTATGTTATGACGAGAGTTAGAATCTAATAATTTTGAACACGTGATAGTACTTTTAGGTTCATTCATGTATCATGCATGTATATATACCATGATTAGTTGCCGTGATTCAAGTTTAGCGTAAACGAAGCATGTTTTCAAGATAATAACAATGCTAGCTACATATATGCGATACGAATACTCATGAGCATGCCTAATACAAGTTATATGAATATCTTATGTGTTTAAAAAGCGAGCATGTTAGACCTTATGAGTTTGTGTCCTTAAATGGCTTTAAGTATTGACTTAAGAACCTATACCATGTATAATTGGATTTGAAAAAGTTATACAAGCATGAGAGTATCCTTTAAATATGAATACATACTACGTGATATTATATGATGTTAATGATTGAATCCGATTTTTGATGGTTAACTTATAATTTGGTTTCATACCGAATGCGTATAAGTATGTGATGACGTGTGATTAAAGTAATACCATGTGTGTATATTTAAATTGAGTAACAAGCTTATGTACCGAATGTGTTAACTAATGAAAATCCTATACATGTAACACATTATAAATAGGATTCGAAAGTGTTGGCTAGCTTTACGTGAGTAAACTACGCATAAGGCAAGTATCCTAAACCCTTGCATTACTTTATTCAACGGATATCGTAAGCGAGTATCTAAACCTTATCTCTTTGGATACAAGTATTCTATCTTTGTATATTGCGAACTAGTTTCCTACTTAATCGTTTGAATTGAATTAGCATACTTGAACTCTTATTTCATTAAAGCTATTATTCATGTTGAACTTAGTATTGTTCTTGAATATTGTGAAAGTGTCTATGCCATTTTATTCGGCTCGACTTATGTTATTGAAAAGCGACCCAAAACCAATTGATTGGTGCGGGATCTTGTATTTGACTGAGAAGAACAACCTTTTTTGAAGGGAATATATAATTGTCAGAGAACCGACGTGCACACTTGAGTATGATTGATTGTTATGCATAACTATGGTGCTTTAGGCTGATCACCTGTTGTACCTGTTTTTGTTGGATTTTCAATTTATTACTGTTAATTCTAGTATAAGTTCATAGTCCTTAGTGACTGCTCAGTATTTAGTTATCTTGAAATCTTGAATTGATTTATTATTGAATCACATTAATATTATTCTGTCCTTAGCGACTATTATTGAAAACTGTTGATATTCTTGTTATCCTTGAACTATCAAACCCTGTTATACCCTTTCGAGAATTGAGAATTTTATTACAAACTATTATTTTATATTACTTGCTGAGCAATTTGTGCTCATTCTTGCTTTTCCTAAAATATTTCAGTTAAGGCAGAGCAGGGCGAACTTTCGGGCGTTGATAAGGGCAAGGGCAAGGCTACCAACTAGCTTGTCTCTTTTATGTTTAAATATTTTAATATTGTATTAAGATGATGTAGTAAGACTGGATTTGATTATGTTTAAGCTTAAGTTAGATTATGTAATAAGTCGTTAATTGATATTATTATGTAATCTATTAAGTACTGTAGGTTGCGAGACTTGGGGGAATAATTGTAATAAATCATTGTAAATTATTCTAGAATAGATTTTCCGCTGTGATTGTGTGATATATAGTTATTATTATTGTGATGTATTACCATGAGCACGTGATGAACCGAATTCTAGAGACCCCGTGATGGTCCTGGAATTTGGGAACTTCATAAGATGAACAAGATGGGGTATGTGTTCCGTTCAGCTTTTAAGAGGGTGATTGATGGTGTGTACCACTACCCAGCGGAGCAGGGACAGACCCTACATACTTTGAGCCGAGAGTTGATGGCGTATATAGCACAGATCGAGTACAAGAGCGCCGTGGAGCGTGGGATGATGGGATGAGACCCTTAGTCAGTCTAATAGTAGTATTTACTTTATGTGATGTATATACTGTGTTGTAATCCCAACTTTTTGTGTAAAGTGTGGGACAGTGATGTAAACCCCGAGTAAGCTTTTGATAGAGGGGTAGTATGGTAGTATGTTAGTGTTCCCCGTCTTTTGTGATATTAAGGGATATATGTGATAACATTTATAAAAATATGCTAGGGGAAATCATGTAATCAAACGATTTGGCATATGCATATAAATGAAGCTTATTTCAGAAATGTGTTATAAAATTTTATGTCTTTAGTATTAAAAGAAATACTTAAGTAATATAACTGAGTAATAATAAAATAAAAATTTGTGATGCAGATAATGCCACCCAGACGTAGATTGACTGCACCTGAGAAGTCAGTGAACAATGAGAGGGAACAAGTAGACCCAATCTAGAAGCTAGTAGATCTGTTAGGAGAGTCGCTTAGGGGAAGGAATAACAAACCCGTTAGCCCCAATCCTCAAGGAGTACCAGTCACAAACTTTAAGGACTTTAGGAGTGTAGGACCCCCAGAGTTTGAGGGTACTACCGACCCAATCATTGAGTAGACATGGGTTAAGGATATCGAGAAGGCCTTCACTATCGCTCGTGTGAGTGAAGACCAAAAGACAGTATTCGCTACATATATGATGAGAGGCGAAGCCAACTACTGGTGGGAGGCTAATCAACAAAGAGCTGGTGAAGGGATAATAGCTTGGGATAGATTCAAGACTCTATTTTTCGAGAACTACTTCCTGAAAAGCATGAAGAATAGGATGGAGGTGAAGTTCTTAGAATTGAAGCAAGGTGATATGACGATGGCGCAGTATGCGGCTAAGTTTAACGAACTAGTACAATTTATGGAGCACCAGGTAGGAGATGAGGAAAGGAAGGCGAGACGATTTGAACAAGGGCTGAAGCCTTGGTTGTTCAACAAGGTATCAGTGCTTCAAATTGATTCCTTTGCTACATTGCTGGAGAAGGAGATCATTGCGGAAGGTGGCCGTGAGGCCTTAAGTATGTACAACAAGGAGAAGAAAGGAAAGAATACTGGAGGGGAGAACCGTGCTGGAGGAAGCAGCAGTGGAGGAAGCAACTTGAGTAAAAGAAAGTGGGAGAACAATAACAACAACAACAAAAACAACAAAAATCAATCAGGGAATTTTTGTGGAAGTTTTAAGAAGAGGGCTGAGGGATGCCTGAAATGTAGGAAGAACCATCAAGGTGAGTGCTGGAAGGGACGTGGTACTTGCTACAACTGCGGACAGGAAGGGCACATTTCGCCCAACAGCCCGAAGACGAAAAAGATGCAAGGATGCTTTATATGTGGCTCGACAGAGCACCGGATTAAGAACTGCCCAAATAAGGAAAGTGCGGAGGTAGCAACCAACAAGGAGGAAACAAACTGATGATTAGCGGACCGACACAATCCAATCGCCCAATCGCCAGAACCTTTAACATGACCGTCCAGGACGCAGTAGCTGTGAAGGACGTGGTGTCAGGTATAATCCCAATTAATGATATAAATGCTTATGTATTATTTGATCCGGGTGCCACCTGTTCTTTTGTATCTGAAGAATTTGCTAGTAAACTTAATACACCCCGAGAACGATTAGAAGACCCCTTGAACATAGAAGTTGCGAATAAGGAAATAATACCTGTAGAATACGTTTACCGAAATTATCGCGCAAACATTAGAGAACATGAACTGAGCGTAGACTTGATTCCTATTAGATTGGGAGAATTTGATATAATACTGGGAATGGATTGCTTATATAACCATGCAGTAATAATTGACTGTCAGAATAAATGTGTGAACCTTCAGACTCTGAGTAAGTCTAAGGTAGTGTTTTATGGTAGCTCATCGCTTAAACAATCGTGTTGCGTTACGATGATGCAGGCCAAGAAATTGTTAAGGAAAGGATGTGTAGGTTCCTTAGCTTACATTAAAGATGCTCGGAAAAAGGGAGTAGAAATTAAGGATATATCCGTAGTGAATGAATTTCGAGATGTATTTTTGGACGATCTGCCTGGTCTTCTGCCAGACAGAGAGATAGAATTCGTAATAGACTTAGCACCGGGAACGGCACCGATTTCGAAAGTCCCATACCGTATGGCGACGGTAGAAATGAAGGAGTTATTGATACAACTGCAAGAGTTATTAGATAAGGATTACATACGGCCGAGTGTGTCTCCTTGGGGAGCACCAATGTTATTCGTTAAGAAAAAGGACGGATCGATGCGGCTCTCTCTCGATTATCGAGAATTGAACAGAGTAACTATCAAGAACAGATATCCGCTACCGAGGATAGATGACTTATTTGATCAACTGAAAGGAGCGAGGTGTTTTTCAAAGATAGACCTACGGACAGGTTATCACCAACTGAAAGTACGGGATGAAGACATACCAAAGACTGCGTTTTGAACCCGTTATGGACATTACAAGTTTTTGGTAATGTCATTTGGATTGGCTAATGCTCCAGCAGCATTTATGGACTTGATGAACCGAATTTTCATGCCATACTTGGATAAATTTGTGGTAGTTTTCATCGATGACATCTTGATCTACTCGAAGACAGAGGAAGAGCACGCCGAACATTTGAAGATAGTTTTGGAAGTGCTAAGAAAGGAGAAGATGTATGCAAAATTTTCTAAGTGTGAATTTTGGATGGAGAAGGTTCAATTCTTAGGCCACGTGGTGGATAAGAATGGAATCTCCGTAGACCCTGTAAAGGTCGAGGCAGTAAGTAATTGGGAACAACCAAGAACACCGTCAGAGGTGAGAAGTTTCTTAGGATTAGCTGGGTACTATCGAAGATTCATCCAGAATTTTTCTAAGATAGCAACCCCATTGACCAATCTGACGAGGAAGACGGTGAAGTTTGTATGGACAGACAAATGCGAAGAGAGTTTTCAAGAATTGAAGAGGAGATTAAGCGAAGCGCCTGTGTTATCACTACCAGATAATGCGGGAAATTTTGTAGTGTATAGTGACGCATCGCACAAGGGACTTGGCTGTGTGCTCATGCAGCACGGCAAGGTCATTGCGTATGCATCACGACAATTAAAGGATTACAAAAAATGATACCCTACTCACGACTTGGAGTTAGCTGCAGTAGTTTTTGTGTTAAAGATATGGAGGCATTACTTATATAGAGAGAAATGTGAGATATACACGGACCATAAAAGTCTGAAATATATCTTCACACAGAAGGAGTTGAATATGCGTCCGAGGAGATGGTTAGAATTGATTAAAGACTATGATTGTGATATTCTTTATCACCCGGGTAAGGCAAACGTGGTTGCCGACGCTCTAAGCAGAAAAGGAAGGGAGAAGCTGTGTCATTTGACGACTCAGAAGGAATTGGTAAAAGAAATGGAAAAATTATAAATAGAGGTAAAAGGGCTGAAGAGGTCTGAAGAGAAGTTATTTATAATGGAAGCTCGTCCGACATTATTGGATAGAGTAAAAGAAACACAAGAGAAAGATGAGGAATGCGAGAAAATCACGAAAAAGATCACAAAAAATGCAGAAGAAAGATTTCGAATAGATAAAGACGGTATTTTGAGATTTGAAGGAAGAGTGTGGGTACCAGCGGTAACCAAGTTAAGGGAAGAGATTTTGCACGAGGAACACAATACGACGTATTCCGTTCATTCGGGAGGCACTAAGATGTACCGAGATTTGAGGAAACACTTTTGGTGGCCTAGTCTGAAGCGGGAAGTCGCAGAGTGCATTAATAGATGTTTGACTTGCCAACGCGTCAAAGGAGTGGTTTACTACAACCGTTGGAAATACCAGAGTGGAAATGGGAGCATATTACGATGGACTTCGTGGTAAGACTTCCAGTTACGCAAAAAGGTTATGATGCCATTTGGGTTATCGTGGATCGACTTATAAAGACAACACATTTTCTACCAATCAAGATCCGCTATAGTTTGAATCAGTTAGCGAGTCTGTACGTAAGGGAGATTATTTCACGTCATGGAGTGCCGGTATCAATTGTCTCTAATTGAGATCCGCGCTTCACGTCAAATTTTTGGAAAAGTTTGCAAGAGAGAATGGGAACACAGTTGAGGTTGAGTACCGCTTATCATCCTCAGACAGACGGGCAGAGTGAGCGAACTATACAAACGCTGGAGGACATACTTAGAACTTGCATGATGGACTTCAAGGGAAATTGGGACAACCACCTACCCTTAGTAGAATTTATATATAACAATAGTTACCATGCGAGTATCGGCATGCCACCGTACGAAGCTCTTTACGAAAGAAAATGCAGAACGCCATTATGTTGGGACGAAGTCAGAGAACGACGAATAGTCGGACCAGAATTAGTACAACAAACCGCAGACATGGTGACAGTGATAAGAGCCAGACTAGTAGCAACTCAAGACCGCCATAAGAAGTACGCAGATTTGCATTGGCAGGACCGAGACTTCAAAGTCGGCAGTTTCGTATTCTTCAAGGTATCTCCATGGAAGGGAAAAATCCGATTTGGCAAGAAAGGAAAGTTGAGTACAAGGTTCATAGAACCGTTCGAGATACTGAAACGAGTGGGCGAAGTGGCATACAAAGTTGCGTTACCACCCGAGTTGGGGCACATCCATAACGTGTTCTACATTTCTATGATGCGACCGTACAAGGCCGACTACAAGCACGTGATTTCTTATAAGCCCATTCAAGTGGAGAATAACTTGGCGTATAAAGGAATTCCTGTCCAGATATTAGATAGGAAAGAGCAAACCTTAAGAAATAAAGTTATTTCATCTGTAAAAGTATTTTGGCGTAACCACGATGTCAAGGAGGCTACATGGGAGTTAGAAGATAGGATGATGAGGGATTATCCCCATCTATTTGTATAACCTTGTAGCAATTCCGGGACGAAATTTTTATAAGGGGGGAGGATGTAATACCCGAGAATTTCCAAATATTTTTAACGGAATATATTAATGAAAGTTGGATATTTATTTGTATATAAATATTTATGTGATATAAGATGAGTTAACTTATTTACTTCAAATTGAAATAATGATAATTGAGAAGAAAATGTGGAGTTTATTATAAGCTCGAGGAATGCCTTGTGTGGCACAGTGATGAAAAGTATGTTATTTAATTCATTAAAGAAAGAATTAATAAGTGGATGATTAATTAATAATATATTATTAATTAAGGGTGATAGCATATTGATGGGTAATTAATGTTTGAGGTTAATATTTATTCTATTAATTATTTAGTGTAAAGTTATGTAATCATATATTGTATAGTAACTGCAACTATATAATATAATGTATAATGTGACATTTTGGCATAATTATGTAATACATATATAAACTATATTATAAAAGAAAGTGAGCCACATGGGTGGACTTATAAGAATACATGTTGTATGTACATTATACCATATGAGACCAAATTATATAAAGTGTAGTGTGACACTTTAGTAAGACCATGTAATATATATACTATATGGTATATTAAAGCATGTGAATAAGGAATAACAATAATTATTTCTATAAGTACATAATTGAAATAATAATAATAATGAGATTTGTGATAATGTAGTATGTCACCATTCAATTAACTCATAATGTAATATTATTAAAATGTACATGGATTATATGATGTGTATATACATGTACCCCAATGTGCTACCATGTAATGTTGTTGTGATACAGTCCATGTATACTTCTAAGTGAACTTAGACCTAAGCATATATGTGTACTAAGTATATAGTATATAGTATTTCATTTCCCCCAACTTGTTAATACTGAGTTTCATTGTCCCATATTGAGTGTCCAAATTACCCCATCTCTTCTCTCATGTGAATAGCCAATGGTCTAAGCTACTCCTTCATCATTTTTCTTCCTAGCTAGAATTGAGGGTGATAATGACAAGGGGTGTGGGTTGAGGTGGTGGTTGGACACTATTCCATCAACTCCCCTCAATCCTCTAGTTTTTCATTTCCCCCATTGTTTCAAACCTTGGGGCAATTGCTTTGTATGGATATTGAATTCTCCTATAAATACCAAGTCTCTCTTCATTTTCTATGTTACTAAAATTTGTGCTAAGTTGATATAGAGAGAGTATTGTGAGTTTATAAACTGAATTTGAGAGCAAGTCTTGTGCAAGTTTGAGCTCAAGAGGTATAACCTCTAAACCCATTTAAAATTCAATTCATAGAAATTGCATGATATTGTTGGAATTGATGTGTGATAAAGTGCTACCATAAGTTGTTAAGTATATCTACATGTTAGGAATGCAAAGTAGTAGTATGCAAGCATGCTAGCTAAATACATTGTGAGGAATTGTTGAAGTTCTGCTGAAGTAGAACATTGTCTGGCCTGGAACCGGAAGCCTCGCCCCACTGTAGTTTCTATTGACAGTTTTGTTATGTCTTCTAATGTATTGAGCATGTTATATTAGCTAGAATATGCATATAAATCACCATGACATGTGCAATAAGGTTGTTATGTATATAGTAAGTCATAATAGTTGTTTAGCTTGAATATTTCAAAGAAAGTTAAAGATTTGAAAACTAGTTTCAATAAACGTTGTGTAATGTATATTCTGACCTTAAGCATCAACGTATCAAGTTTCGATATGTATATGTTAGGGATGGTATAGATTATCCAAGCATGATTAGATATAAGTTTTCAAGTAAAAGTCTATACTTGCTATGTGTACAATAAGCTGTGTATACTCGAATTCCAAACTTGGTATCATGATTTGATTACCTACATATACATGCACAAGAAATCATGGAAGCATGACATAGAGTATATGAACTTACCTTGCATGCTTAAATAATTTTGACAACCTTCTAAGAGGAAACGTAGAGTCTTAAATGTGAACTTAACGAACTATATGTCCTTTTTAAATTCTGAACTTGTGAGCATGCTTAGGTGGTATGATTATGTATGTACAAGCATGAAATACGATATGTGTAGTAGCTTTGCATGCTTGGTGACTTAACATAAGTTTTTCAAAGGAAATCTTGAAAACTAGTTTAGTCAATAACTACGTTGTAAGTATTCTAGAATGTGACTTCATGATTAGGTGTGCCATACCTATAGACATGATTAACATGAATGACTAGTTAGTCTTATGCATTGTACAATAGTTGAGTATGATTAAGAACAAGATTCAAGGAAGTGAAACATAGAACATAAAATACATGACTAAAGTAGCTTGAACATGTGTATATGATACTCAGTGACCTCATGGCATATGTGTAGCAATTAAACGTAAGAAATGTTGTTACTTGAATACTTAAAGCCTTGATTAGATAAGAATGGATAACGAATTGAACCTAGTTGTCAGTTTCATAACATGTGTATTTATCATGATCCTTCTTATGCGTGCAATGCGTATTAAATTGACAAGGTGTTTATAAATGATAAGTCTAACGATGGTTTTGAACTACATAGTAGCATACGTATTGGATTGTATGACTAGTCATATGTGTATACTTGAATCACATATCAAGTTTGTTTATCTAATACGTTCAACTAATGAACATCCTAAACATATTATATACTATAAATAGGGTTTGAAAGTGTTGATTAGCTTTACGTGAGTAAACTACGCTAAAGGCAAGTTTCCTTAAACCCGTTCTTGTATTATTTGCAAGTATCCAAAACCCTTGCATTACTTTATTCAACGGATATCGTAAGCAAGTACTTGAACTCTATTCTTATTGAATTCATATTAAGTTATTGTTGTGCAAGTGAGTTATTCAAATTTTAACTTATTGCGTCATGGTTACGATAAAGTCGACTATATTCTTCGAACTGTAATGTCAAGTATTGAGTTTATAAAGAGTGGTCTATGCCATTCGATTCGGCTAGACTTATACCATAATTAGAAAGCTATCCAAACCAATTGATTGGTGCGGAGTCTTATTTTGATTGAGATGAAAAACCTTCTTCGAAGGGAAAATATATTTATCGGGAGACCGACGTGCGTATACTTTAAGTACGATTGAACGATATGCATACCGTAGGGTACTTTAGGCTGATCACATGTTGTACTTGTTTTATTGGATTTTTAGTATATTACTGTTAAATTCTAGTAGAAGTTTATAGTCCTTAGTGACTGCTTAGTATTCAGTTATCTTGAAATCTTATATTGATTTTGCGTTGAATCATATTGATATTATTCTGTCCTTAGCGACTGTTATCGAGAACTGTTGATATTCTTGCTATCCTTGAACTATCATACCTTGCTATACCTTTTTGGAATTCGAGAACTATATTACTCACCCTTATTGTTATATTACTTGCTGAGCAAATTTGTGCTCATTCTTGCTTTTCCTAAAAATATTTTCAGTTAAGGCAGAGCAGTTCGGACCCTCGGACACAGACAAGGGCAAGGGAAAGGCTACTAAGTAGCTTTATTTATGTAGAACTTTATAATTTGTAATAAGAACTTATGCCATTGTGTATTAGTTGTGGTTATGCATGCTTAAGTTATGTTTAAGATATGTAATCGATGTTTAAGTTACGGGACCTTAGGACGTGAATAAATTATATTAATTTAATATAATATATTCTGTAATAGTTGTGTATTATTTCACTGTGCGATGCGACATTTAGTAGTAATATTTATTGTGGTGTTAGATATTAGAACGTGACAAACCAAATTCGAGTGACCAAGTGGCGGTCCGAATTTGGGGGCATCACAGTTGATCACCTTCATTACAATAAGGTTCAGTTAAAGTTGTTCATGGTCCTTGTTGACATTAAACATTATTGATTCAATCATTCAATTATTGACATTTTGATTCATGCTCTTTCATAATTATTATATTATTAAAAATTCAAAAACTTATTATTTCTTTCAATCATGATATATCTTCATTGTATTTAAACTTGCTGAGCAAAGTAGTTGCTTACCCTTGCTATATAATGATAAAAAATTTCAGATTAAGACGAAGGCTCGAAGAAAGACAGATGCAAAGGAAAATTCCAAAGAGTAGATTATTACGCATTCATAACTATTTAGTTATCATATGCAAATGATGTTGTAAACTTTTTTAGTTACTTAAGATATGTATTCAGTTAAGGTTAATAGACCTTGGGAAATGTGATAAAATCATGTGAAATAAATAATTTATGTTTATATATTGCGCATTAGTTTATAGAATATGTATGAAGATGAAGTACCGTAACGTACCAGGTCCGAGGTTCTAAGGACCTGGATTTGGGGGCGTCACATATTTAATATTATAGACTCATAATATTGACAACCAAATCGTTCCCAAGAAAGAAGGGGCCTTCCTATAAACTATTAAACTCCCAAATCTGGGTATTTCAATTTTCACGGGATTTGGTGTTCACTATACAAATATCACATATCTATCTACCCATAATAAATGCGAAAACATAAATAAATAGAAATTCTCCCCTTAAGGGGTTACAACGTCTGAATAAATGAAACCCAGGTCATGCTAACCTTAAACATCAAGTACGAAAACGTAAATAAAACAAATAAGTCTTAACAACATCATAGTCTCAACAATAAACATTTTCAAATAAATAACAAGTCTTCAACACTTGTTAATCTTGCCCTTGCCTTTGCTAGTGGATGGCTCGTCTGTTCTTTCGTTCTTAACTGCAATGTTATTATGCAAGAGTGAGCATGAATGCCCACAAGTATAACAATGTAATAGTAATAATAACATGCGAGTAAATCAAAGAATTCTGAATAATTGAAAGATCGGCTTTCAAATCAAGAATGAATAACAAGAATCAAAAGTATATCTGAGGATCATAAGACCATGAACTATGTTCCAGGTTGTTAATTATTTCTACTTTAAACCTTTAACAGCCATAAGACTATATGGACTCAACTACTCGTACTTAGGGGGATCAGCCCTTAGTACCATAATGTGCACATCATCTCAACGCTAGCGCATAAATAATCCCCTAGAAAGGGTTGTTCATCTCAGTTTGACATCAGAGTCCGCACCAAAGGAAGTTTGGTTTGGATAAGCTCAATAATAGTTCTAAAATTTAGAACATTCATCAACTATGGACTAGTCGAATCAATAAGGGTTCGCTAGTCTTACAAGGTTCAACAATAATATTGATAATTAAAAGAAATAAGGAATCTCAAAGGTATACAATTGAATAAGCATTGTATAACCGAAGTATAACTTCAAAAGCTCCAAAAGAATTAATATATCTCAAATGGAATCATAACTTGAATAAACAAGAACATGAACTTGATTGATATAGAATATAAGTCTAGGAATTGCTTAATGAATAATTTAGAACTAAGGAACTTGCATTACAATAATAAGTTAGTGATAGAACACTTGCCTCGTGCACAAGTTACAATTATAATTACAATTCACTTCCTCAACGTCCTACACATTTTATTACGTTTACAATATCGATTAGTTCCATTACCACTACATTTAACAGTTGAACTTCTCACTTAAGTTCAACTTCTCATTTTATTATAGAGAACTAAAAATTGGTTTTCATGGAGAAATTACAAGAACGTGAATTTAGAAATTAAGATGAGGGATTACCCTTTGCAACTTGTTAAGATGATTCAAGGATAATGAAAATCTTCCCTACTTCTTCTTTAATTCACAATTCCCTCTCAATTTTCTCTCTTCTCTCTCTACTTTTCTCTGATATATGATATTTTATATAAGGTATATAAGATATAGTACGTAGTTATTAAACTGATGGTAGTAGTGGGTGTCGGTTAATTCCCATCCAATATTTAACTGCTCCCATTCACTAAAGCCATGTTTGGTTGTTCTCCTTTATTCTTCCTTTTCCATTATTTTAATTAAAGTGTTTAGCATATAGTTTATTTGTCACACTCTAATTAATCAAATAATCTTATTTAAATTAATTAAATAAAATATGATATTACACATTAATTCACATCATCACATAATTAAAATTCTTATTTATTAATTATGTCATATCATTAAATCTTTAATTAATTACTAAATTAATTAGAATAACATTATGCTTATTAAATAATTTATTTAATCCAATTAAATACATACTTTGAACTATAAAAATTCTGCACATTAATTTAATCAATGTAACACATATAATTAAATTAATCTACCACAATTCCATCAAATAATTATTTAACTCAATAAATAAATTATTAAAAATATTTATTTAATCAAATAAATATTTAAATTAAATTTACAAAATTCTCGTTTGTCACATTTTCTCCCCTTAAAAGGATTCTGTCCCCAGAATCATAGTTTAATTAAATTCGTTCCGTTACATTTTTTCTCCCCCCTTACAAAGATTTTGTCCCCAGAATCGCTTACACATAAATTAAGCAAATAAATGTGGGCAAGTTTTTATCATGTGCTCTTCGAGTTCCCACGTAACTTCTTCAGCTTTGTGGTTCCTCCAAATTATCTTAACAGAATGTATTACGTTATTTCTGAGAACTTGTTCTTTCATGTCAACAATCTGAACAGGAACTTCTTCGTAGGATAAGTCTTTTTCAAATTGCAGGGGTTCATAATCAATCACATATTTGTAATCGGGTTTATATGGTTGTAACAATGACACATGGAAGACATTGTGGACATGCTCTAGCGCCAGAGGTAAGGCTACCTCATACGCAACTTCTCGGATTCTTCGCAGCACCTCAATGAACCTCGGGCTCAATTTTTCCTTCTTGCCGAATCTAATCTTTCCATTCCAGGGAGAGACTTTCATGAAAACGAAGCTACCCGATTCAAATTTAACATTCTTGCAGTGTGGATCGGCGTATTTCTTCTACCTATCCTGAGCAGCTACCAATCTTGTCCGGATCACCTTGACGATCTCGGATGTTTGTTGTACCAGTTTTGGTCCTAGCAATTGTCATTTGCCAACTTCATCCCAGTATAATGGAGTTCTGCACTTTCTGCCATAAAACGCTTCGTAAGGCGGCATGCCAATACTTGTGTGGTAACTGTTGTTGCAACCAAATTCCACGAGCGGTAAGTGATCATCCCAATTTCCTTTGAAATCCATGATGCACGCTCTTAGCATATCTTCCAATGCCTAAATCATCCTCTCACTCTGCCCGTCGGTTTGAGGGTGATATACAGTACTCATTCTCAACTGTGTTCCCATGCATTCTTGTAGTAGCTTCCAGAAATTCGATGTGAAGGGCGGATCCCTATCGAAAATAATTGACACTTGAACTCCGCGTCTTGAAACAATTTTCTTCCCATACAGCTTTGCCAACTGATCTAAGTTGAATCTGATCTTGATCGGTAAAAAGTGTGCTAATTTCGTTAGTCGATCAACGATAACCCATACTGCGTCGTAGCCTTTCTGAGTTGTCGGAAGGCCAACTACGAAATTCATTTTAATATGCTCCCATTTCCACTCTGCGATCTCTAGTGGTTGTAGCAACCCACTTGGCCTCTGATATTCTGCTTTCACTTTCTGATACGTTAGGCACTTGACAACACAATCTGCAACGTCTCGTTTCATATTCGACCTTTGGAAATGTTGTCGGAGATGCTGGTACATCTTTGGGCTTCCTAGGTGAATGGAATACCGTGAACTATGAGCCTCACTCAAAATTTCCTCTTTAATCTCTGGCACTGGCGGTACCCAAACTCTGCTCTCAAATCTTAACAGCCCTTTACTATCCACCTTGAATTTCAGTTCATTCCATTCAAATATCCTATTCCTGATCTTCTCAAAGTCTTCATCCAGAATTTGTGCTTCCTTAACCTAATCCAGTAAAGTTTTATATGCTCCTAGCTGGAACAGCTTCTCATTAGAATCCATCAAATATCTCACCTCTAATTCCAACTTCTCCATCGCTGAATTTAGCTCCTCCTAGGCAGTCAACAACATTAATTTCTCTCGACCCTTTCTGCTTAAGGCATTGGCAACTACATTCTCTTTACCCGGATGGTATAAGATCTCACAGTCGTAGTCCTTTATTAATTCCAACCATCTCCTCTAGCGCATATTCAAATCCTTTTGTGTAAAAATATATTTCAGACTCTTGTGGTCTGTATATATTTCACACTTCTCCCCATAGAGATAGTGTATCTAGATTTTCAAAGCAAATACCACCGCAGCCAACTCCAAGTCATGGGTCGGATACCCTTTCTCATAATCCTTCAGTTGTCGTGACACATACGCAATGACCTTGTCATTTTGCATAAGCACACAACCCAGTCCTTTATTCGACACATCACTATATACCACAAAGTTTCATGTGTTATCCGAAAGAGATAACACAGGTGTTGTACTTAACCTCTTCTTAAGCTCTTAGAAGCTTTCTTCACACTTTTCCGTCCAAACTAATTTTACCGATTTCCTAGTCAAATTTGTCAGCGGAGTTGCGATCTTGGAAATGTCTTGAATAAATCTTCTATAATATCCTACCAATCTAAGAAAACTTCTAACTTCTAACGGTATCTTCGGCTGATCCCAGTTCATCACAGCTTCAACCTTTGAGGGATCTACCGAAATTTTGTCCTTATTGATCATGTGTCCAAGAAATTGCACCCTTTTAATCCAAAATTCGCATTTCAAAAATTTTCCATACAACTTCTCCCTTCTCAATGCCTCTAATGTGACCTTCAGATGCTCTTCGTGTTCCTCCTTGGTCTTTGAATACATCAAAATATTGTCGATAAACACCACTATCAATTTGTGCAAATATAGCTTGAACACTCTGTTCATTAGGTCCATAAATGCTGTAGGAGCATTCGTTAGACCAAATGACATGACCAGAAATTCGTAGCGACCATATCGAGTCCTGAACGCTGTCTTTGGAACATCTTCTGTCCTCACCTTCAACTGATGGTAACCACTTCTCAGGTCTATCTTCGAGAAGTATCTCGCTCCCTTTAATTGGTCAAACAAGTTGTCAAAACTAGGCAATGGATACTTATTCTTGATTATAACCTTGTTCAACTCTCTGTAGTCAATGCAGAGTCACATTGTTCCATCCTTCTTCTTAACGAATAACATTGGTGCTCCCCACAGCGATACGCTCTGTTGAATATACTTCTTGTCCAAAAGTTCTTGTAGCTGTACCATTAATTCCTTCATCTCTACCGGGGTTATACAGTACGTGGCCTTCGAAATTGGAGCGGTTCCTGGCGCCAAATCGATCACAAACTCTACTTCCTTATCTGGCGAAAGTCCTGGCAAATCATCCAGAAATACATCCACGAAGTCTCTCACGACTGGTATCTCCTCTAACTTCAGGCTCTCTTTACGACTATCGACTTTGTAGGCTAAATATCCTACACAACCTTGTCACAATAATTTCTTGGCCTGCATCATCATCAAGCAACTCGCTTGTCTAGGCGACTTGCTGCCATAAAACATAACCTTTAACGAAATCATAAGGTTAATACATTTCCTCTGGCAATCAATTATCGCCCCATAATTGAATAGCCAATCCATTCCCAAGATAACGTCGAATTCCCCAAGTCTAATCAGGATAAGATCTACGTTCATCACATTACCTTTAATATCCACCCTACAATTCTTGTGTACATACTTAAAAGGGATCACTTCCCTATTCGCAATCTCTATATTCATAGGGTATTCTAATTCGTCCTTAAGCAATTATAAATTCTTAGCAAAATCATCGGATATGAATGAGCAAGTAGCACCCGAATCAAATAATACATATACATTAACATTATTGATCGAAATAATACCTGACACCAAATCGCGAGACTGCACAGCATCCTGCACTGTCATATTGAATGTCCTGGCAGCATGTCGGTTGGTTGGTGTTGGTCCTGTAATCATCCAAGCATTTCCACCGCTGCTACCTCTGTTCCCTCCTGCTCCTGCCACTCCAGATACCTTTTTGGAGCATCCCCTCGCCAGATGGTCTTTCGACCCATATGTGAAGCAGACGTCCTTCTTAGGGTTAGGGCAGTTAGGTGCTATGTGGCCTTTCTAACTACAATTATAGCAGACTCATTTTCCCTTCATACAGACCCCCAGGTGATTCTTCCCGTAGGTCGGACATGCTTCTACCCTTTTCTTCTGGATCCCTTCCTGATTTTTGGTTGGTGTGCTGTTAATCCACCTTCTGTTCTGATTATTACCTCTTTTAGTGTTACTGCCACTCGCCTTGTTGTTACCTTCAACTTCACCCTTCTTCTTTTTCAGCACTTGGTTGTATTTTGTCATAGCATCGCTCCCACCTTCAGCGATGATAGCCTTCTCCAACACTCCCGCAAAGGTGTTCAACTGGAACATTGACACCTTGCCATACAACCTGGGCTTCAGTCCCTGTTCGAATTTTCTAGCCTTCATCTCATCAGTGTGCACTTGGTATGTGGCAAACCTAGCCAACTCATTAAATCTCGCTGCACAGTCTGGCATAGACATGTTGCCCTGCTTTAGCTCCAGAAACTGAACCTCCATTTGGTTCTGTGAGCTTGTCAGGAAGTACATTTCGAAGAACATCTCCTTGAACATTTCCCAGGTTATCACGCCTTGTCCTCCCCGAACCTTGTTTGCCTGCCACCAATAGCTGGCCTTTGCCTTTAGCATGAATGTTGCGTAAGCAGTTTTCTGATCCTCACTTACCCTAGCGACGTCAAAAACTTTCTCCATCTCCATGACCCAAGTTTGTGCTTCTATTAGGTTCATAGAACCCTTGAATTCTGGCGGTCCCATCGCTTTGAAGTCTTTAAACGATGTTTTTGGTGGAGCTTGTGGCTGGTTGTTAAGGGCTCATGTTAGTAAATGCACCAACTATTGAACGGGGTTGGCGTTGGCCTTGGCGTCATGGTTATTCGTTGACCCTTCCTGGGCTGGTTGACGATTTGGGCGTCTTCTCGGTGGCATATTTCTGTTAAGATATACGCTTATTAAATCTTTATTCAATCACTTAAATATTTAAGGCTTACTTAAATACTTGAAGATAATCACTTAACATATATCATCTCAAATAAACCTTGATATTTTATTCAATCAAAAGTTTTTAAACAAAACAAGATAGCATCACTGCTATTTACATCAACTATATCGAGATAAAGAATCTTCAGGATTTAAATCATCATCATATTCCGTTGTTTATAAATACATGGGAATTTACATTATTAATTAACAAAGAAATATTCACATAATCATGTTGTTCCTATCACGGCCTACTAAGACGTCGAACAGCCTTTCTTCTCTCTTCTTCCATAATGCGGAACATCTTCCTACAATCCAACATATACCAAGGTAGATCTTCGAACTGCACTGGATAGCACATAACCCAATCCTGGGCCTTATCAATTGCAGTCTGAAACGTGTAGTCCTTCTCCTCAATCTTAGCCTTCTTTGTCCGATCGCTATCCTCGGCAAGGTCTGCACGTCGTGAAGTCCTCATCCAAGCATCCTCTACTATGGCACGCTTTGTTGATTCTTCTCGCAAATCATTCTTCAGCTTCTCTATCTCAGCTGACTTTTCTTTACTTTGGCCCTTCTCATGAACCAACTCCCACTCCACGTCTCCAAGGCGTGTATCCAAAGTCTAGATCAAGCCATCCTTCTGCTCGATGGTAGTCAGTTGAGTAACTATCTGCTCCTTCAGCTCCTGAATAGTATCCTATAACTCTATGTTCTGGTCATACAGCTCGTCGTACATCTCAGCACTGATAGAGTTTGGTGGGAACTCATAAGGGTCTTCATCCTCCTCCTCAGCTGCCTTAGCCTCAACCTCAATCTCCTCAGAGTCCTCCTCTAAATCAAACACTGGCTCCTGCTTCTGACCAACAATAGTGATAAATGGAGATGGCTCTCTACGAACCAACTGCTCCCAGACTGTATGAATGTCTCGGGGCTCCTCCTCAATAGCCACTCGGGGTACAACCTCCCTAGGCTGACTGGATCCTCCAACATCCGACATCCTGACAATCAAAATTTTAAGTCTTAGTTATTACATGATATTAATCGATACTCGCGCAAGTATATAAATATAAACACATAGCACATATGGAAATTTATTACCTTTCTTAGAACTAGATTAGAGTTTATCAAAACTATGTTATCGATCTTTTAAAAGGCTACTACCCTAAGGTTTTTCCCCACCTAAGGTTCATAAGCTACAACTCCGATACCAACTTGTGACACCCCTAAATTCGGGTACTTTAATTTTCACGGGATTTGGTGTTCACTGTACAAATATCACATATCTATCTACCCATAATAAATGCTAAAACATAAATAAATAGAAATCCTCCCCTTAAAAGGGTTACAACGTCTAAATAAATGAATTCCAGGTCATACTAACCTTAAACATCAAGTGCAGAAACGTAAATAAAACAAATAAGTCTTAACAACATCATAGTCTTAACAATAAACATTTTCAAATAAATAACAAGTCTTCAACACTTGTTAATCTTGCCCTTGCCTTTGCTAGTGGAAGGCTCGTCAGTTCTTTCATTCTTAACTGCAATGTTATTATGCAAGAGTGAGCATAAATGCCCACAAGTATAACAATGTAATAGTAATAATAACATGTGAGTAAATCAAAGAATTCTGAATAATAGAAAGCTCGTCTTTCGAATCAAGAATGAAAAACAAGAATCAAAAGTATATCTGAGGATCATAAGACCATGAACTATGTCCCGGGTTATTAAGTATTTCTACTTTAAACCTTTAACATCTATAAGACTATATGGACTCTACTACTCGTACTTAGGGGGATCAACCCTTAGTACCATAATGTGCATATCATCTCAACGCTAGCGCGTAAATAATCCCCTATAAAGGGTTGTTCATCTCAGTTTAACATCAGAGTCCGCACCAAATGAAGTTTGGCTTGGATAAGCTTAATAATAGTTCTAAAATATAGAACGTTCATCAACTATGGACTATTCGAATCAATAAGGGTTCACTAGTTTTACAAGGTTCAACAATAATATTAATAATTAAAATAAATAAGGAATCTCAAAGGTATACAATTGAATAAGCATTGTATAACCGAAGTATAACTTCAAAAGCTACAAAAGAATTAATATATATCAAATGGAATCATAACTTGAATAAATAAGAACATGAACTTGATTGATATAGAATATAAGTCTAGGAATTGCTTAATGAATAATTTAGAACTAAGGAACTTGCATTACAATAATAAGTTAGGGATAGAACACTTGCCTCGTGCACAAGCTACAGTTATAATTAGAATTCACTTCCTCAACGTCCTACACATTTCATTACGTTTACAATATCGATTAGTTCCATTACCACTACATTTAACTGTTGAACTTCTCACTTAAGTTCAACTTAATAACTTGGTTCGTAATCTTAACTTGTTGACTAACCACATAACGTGAATTTGAACCCACAACATGCATACCACATACGTATAAACTCTTAAACAACCATAATCAAACCTTACGACAACAATTCCCAGTTTACATACAACTTGTTAATATGAAACTTCTGTAACGAATGAGAATTTTTTATATGAATTTTAATATTTGTTGAAATAAATAAATATTTTAATTAATTTATTTACTGAGTTAAATAAATAATTTATGTAATTGTTGTGAAGTAATTTAATTAAGTGCAATATGTTAATTAAATGAATATTTAATATTAAGTTGTTGTGTAAGTAATTTTGTGGTATAGTTCTAATTTAATTGAGTTAATTAAATTAGATGTATATTATGTGGTAATTGTTACATGAGATTATGACTAGTGAGTAATTATAATTGTTATGTGACAAATTTTAATTGATGTTAGCTTTAATTTAATTAAATTAGAGTGATAGTATTTAATTAAATATAGTGTAACATTGAAAGTATGTGTTGAAGGACTTATTAAGTAAATAAATAAGGTTTTTAAATTAGTTTTACCAAACAAGACCCTTAAAATTATTTTTAAAGAGTTTTGCCAAACAAGGCCCTTGCACCTGTTTTAATTTCATTTTGCCAAACAGGGTCTTAACTACAAAAAATCTGTTTTTAAAATTAAAGGATTTTTTCCAAACAAAGCCTTATGGCTTTTGATTTTCAAAAATATAAAGCTGATAATTTATTATGCGATTAATTGACAATTAGTATATGTATTATATGTTGTCAGTTATATACGTATGTATATGTATATTTGATATTATACGTTAGTTAGAGAGTTAGAATTTTATCATAGTTGGAACAAAACAAGGAAGAAAAGAAAGAATAGAGAGTTAGAGAGAAGAAGAGAGAAGAGGAAGAAGATAAAGGAAAAACTTGAGAAGCCTAGAGTAAACCATCTCCACCTTCTTCTTCCTAACACCAAAAGGGTATAACTCTATCTCTGTAATCTCTTAAAATCATGTTTTATTATTCTTCATTGTTTTACTTCTTTGTAAAAACATTTTTCATGAAAATTGTGTGATTGTAGTTTCTACATGTTATATGGGATATATATAGGCTTATATATGATTTGTATGCATAATTAAATAGTTTAATTTATGTAAATATGATGAACATGAATAAATCATGTTCATCAAAAGTTACAGTGAATTGGTTTTTATAAATGGCTTTTTTAAAATCAAAATTCATGTTTGATTGTAAGTTATTATATAAATTGATTATAGATTATGTTAATATGTTAAGAAACGAATTCAATATGCTTTGAATTGTGTATTTTGATTTAGAAATAAACTCATAGTGTTCAATTTCATCAAGAACACTGAAAAATGGCTTTTCTTCAAAATTAACAAAATTTAGTGTTTTAAATTATGTGTTTTGATGTTATATGTGTTAGAATATGATTAAAAACATAAATTGATATTTTCATAATGGTTTATGTGATTTATGTGTGTTGAATTCGGAGTTTGGTGTGGAGAAATAAGTCAAATTAGCTTTTTCTCTGCAAAGTTCAGGACACTGTCAGACCTGTCTGCGCAGTGGCGCGGCCACGCCGCTCCCAAGGCTTATTGGAGCGCGGCCGCGCTGGTCCTGCAGTTTGTGCAGAGTGTTATTTTTTAATGTGAATTTTATGAGATTAATGATGTAATAAATTCTAAAGCATGTTAATAAAATTAAAATGCTAAACGGACAGTAATGAATTATATTATTAAAATATAATATGTAATTATAATTTGATTAATTATAATTAAAGTAATTGTATAAGTTAAACTATAATTTGTTTAATTATAATTTAATTAATATGAGTACATAATTATTATTTGATTAATTATGTGAAAATATAATATGCTGAGGAGATGTGATAATTAATTATTAAACTTAATAATTTAAGGGGAATGAGTTAACCTAGATGAGTTAACTAGTTATGTGAATTAGTTATATGATAACTAATTTATATTATTATTGTCAATTACATATATGTAGGGTTAATTAAGGAACATGAGTATAACTTGTAGCTTGCGCTTGAAGCAAGTTCTCTATCCCTGAACTTGTGATTTATATGCAAGTGTTTTAAATTCAAATCTTAATTGTATTTGAGCATGTCATTTTATTTTTGCAATGGACAAGTAATTATTTAAAGTTCACGATTTAATTAAAGTGACCTTAACTTAATTGTTCAAGTAAGGTTATCTTATCTTTCGAATGCTTTAAGTTTAATTCTAAAGCATAAGTTATTTCATAATTCTTTATGTGATAACCCGAACACTTATAAGATAGTGAATTATGAAGTATATGAATTCGATGAGTAAGGTATATGGTAATAATCCTTGGAAAAAAAATGAACGGATTAAAGAATATATAATACTCAAAATATAATTGAGTTCAAGTGAAAGGTATGAAATAAAACCTAGAATTTGTTGAAGAACTGAATGTAGTAGAATATATATGTATAACCTATATTAAGGTAATGTGTTGAAGTTATTCAACGATAAATGTTTTTAAAGAGATTTGATGAAAACCTGAGTAAGGTAGGGTTTCGGTGATTCCGAGGACGGAATCCTTATAAGGAGGGAAGGATGTGACAACCCGAATTTTCAAAAAATTATTATAATAAGAATTTAATAAATAAAATTCTACTTATGAAATCAACTGTAACGACCCCAAAATTCATACAATACAACTCTCGACATCGGTCGTTAACAATACATCCTTATTCAGACTTTACATCATTAATCCATAATACAATCACTAAAGGTTGAGATTCAGGGATAATAAAGAAGGAATAATATAAAAGTTTTAAATATTTCATATTTTTAGTGATTGTATTATGGATTAATGATGTAAAGTCTGAATAAGGATGTATTGTTAACGACTGATGTCGAGAGTCAGACTATAGGCGTCCATTCGCTGAGGAGTTGCAAACATACCATATGATTATGAGTCATGAACTTACCATAAGCATGAGTTTTAAGAACTCGCACTTAATCCTAATAACATCTTACTAATCTTAATAGTCTCTAACTATCAAATATACACATGAGAAAAGAATCACCTTTTCACCACATATACATTGATAGCGCGACACTTACATTCCAATGATTATCAATGTGATAAACAAAGTGCAAGCACCAAACCCTCGTCCATACAAAGGTTTGTACAACTCAGCCATCACATGATTATTCAATTGAAATCCCACCTAACTCTATCTTGCTCATAACTTGCTCTATACTCGATACAGTTTCCTTGTATCTCATCATTTATAACTCCTCGTGAGTTAACCTCGTACTATATCATAGTACATTCTCGTTATAGCATCAAACTATAACTATTCAATCATTACTGACCATCTGTCTTTCAACTTTAAAAGATCACGTCGTGACCTTATTCTATAATCATCTCCTTTATGATTCTTTCTTATCTCATTATCGTTTTATTTTAAAACTTCTTATCTTTACCTATCATCGTGTCATATCATAACTTCATTATGATTAATCTTATAGACTTCGTCTATTCATCGTTATTCGTCATCTTTATTATTGGAGTTAGGTAACTCCTGATTCTCATCTTCATATCTCTTCAAGATTCTTCTTTGAATCTTCTTGTTTATTTATTAACTCTTCTTTCAAAAATTTCTAACTTCGTTTATAAAGTTCAACCTTTTATTCGAGTTTTATTCCTCGTTATTCTTACCTTCTTCTTATAATATTTGTAGGACTTAACTCATCCTATACATCTACGTTTGTGAAAGGAATCACCTTTTCGTTATACGTAACTTAAATACAGAGAAGAGAGGAAGAGAGAAATTGAGAAGAGGGAGCTTAGAGAAGAAATTCTCTATAATTGAAGAGGAGTTTCAGAATCAAAGGAGGGAGAAACAAGAAATTGTTCAAGCTCTATAACAAATCAAAGGTAAAATTTCTAGGTTTCTAGTTTATGATTTTGTTTTCTAAATTCTCTGTAATCGAGTTTTGGTGGTTGAGTTTGTTGAGGTATAGTTTGTATATGTTTTTAGATGGATATAATTTGTTAATGGTCATCTAGAAGAAATTTTTGAGTCTTTAAACTCATGAAAACATGTTAAAGATGAAGAATTAAGTTTTGGTTGAATATGTACATTTTGGTCATTATCAAATACATTATCTGAAACCTTAAACAGGGTCCAAAATAATAACAATTCAGCCAAAGTATATAAATCTTCATGCATTACATCTGATTCATTTCTTTCAAGTAGCACATAGCGTTACCTTGAATCCTTAACCTGCCAAAGTAATTATTTGCAAGAATGAGCTCGACAACTCAGCAAGATCTAACAGCTTTCATGCATCACATAGCACATAAATACATGCTCAACATACATCTCATAATAATTAAAGTAACATGGCATATATGCTTTACTTCACATAACAAATATAAAGATTGAGTTCCTTACTCAATCAACATTCTTTAATCAATCAATATAGTCATAAATTGACTTTAACATTTCATGCTTACAACATATCATGCTCTTTGCAAAACAATTTAAAAATAGTTCATCATCAAGTTCATGTAGAAAATAGGAACTGAAAGACTTGCCTTGATCGTTGTTTACCAATAACAGTTTAACAGCTTACAGATATCTGCACTTCACGTGCCCTACATAATTATATAATCATACACATCAATTATCAGTCACATAGCAATGCATATTAGTTATAACGTAAACTTTACTCTACATCTCATAACCCTTCCTATTATCAATACACAATGTTCAATTTGATTGTGTTAACTATCGACTTATATTTCACTATAATTCTTTTTCGTAATATTCGAAATTCATTCAAGTGTTTAAGTCCTGCTAGGACTACTTATTGGTTTTATATTAACCACATTTCATATATAATAATGTTCGTTACATTAGAATCGAAACACTATTTAAGTGTATTACCACATTACACGGCGTTTCGACGCTTATACGTCACACGCCTAACTCGCCTCTTTTGCATGTGTTTTGCATGCTCCTATATTGGGTTAAATTACTCTATAATATTTCATTCTTATTGAAAACATAATATTAAACAAGGTCATACACACTCGTTACGGCGCTGCGACGCTTGCACCTCCGTACGTCAAACTTGCCTATTCGAACGCCTAAACGACACGCATTTGTGCACTCTTAGCACGCCCAAACGAATTGTCTAATACTCAAGTGTTAATGTTAAGTATCATTATAATACCTAATAGTCATGTTATGGAAGTTAGAACATCATTTTACATGGTCGGGAGCATTACATGTGCATACGTGCATGCCCGACGCCCCCCGATTGCCTCTAAAAACACATCAATCCCACAAATGACCATTTTTACCCTAGCTAACGATCTCAAATTGAAAAACTTAAAATACAAAAGTTGTAGGTCTACTCGTGCTTGTTCCGGATCATCTTGAATCACCTCAATCCGAGTCCGTATGAAAAAGTTGTGGCCGTTTTACCACAGGAGGTCAAAACAGTCCCGGACTGACTTTTCCTCCCGGCGCAGCTGCGCCCTAACCAGCCTTGGGGGCAGCGCAGCTGCGCCCCTGGCAGCATGTTATGCGACTTTTTCCTCCAGTATGTTGTTCTGTCGAATTTTTCAACCCTTTCCTCCTTCCAATCATCATAAATCAAGCTATACACATCCGATTGAGTCCGTTTTCGACTCTATGGATTCGTAATTCATAGAACTACAACATAGGAAGGAAATCCATAATTTACATAACCATTATCTAACTTAAATCTTGACTCAAAACTCATGTTCATACTAAACTTTCATGTTTTAACATGTTTAGCGAATTCATTCATAACGAATTCGTTTCTTAACCAAATTGATTCATTCAACTTGTGTTTTTTTTGTTTTTCAATGTTCTTACAACATCCATCAACAATTTAAGGTTTCCATCAAGATTTCATACAATTTTAGTCTCAAAAATGACCAAAATGTACATATTCAACCAAAACTCAATTCTTCATCTTTAACATGTTTTCATGAGTTTAAACACTCCAAAATTGCTTCTAGATGACCATTAACAAATTATATCCATCTAAAAACATATACAAACTATACCTCAACAAACTCAACCACCAAAACTCGATTACAGAGAATTTAGAAAACAAAACCATAAACTAGAAACCTAGAAATTTTACCTTTGATTTGTTATAAAGCTTGATCAATTTCTTGTTTCTCCCTCCCTTGATTCTGAAACTCCTCTTAAATTACAGAGAATTTCTTCTCTAAGCTCCCTCTTCTCAATTTCTCTCTTCCTCTCTTCTCTGTATTTGTTCTTCTTTGTTTTTTAAGCTTTAGGAATAAAATACGTAAAATTCATATAACTGATATAAACATAATATGTACATCAATATGGATTTCTCAGTTACAAAAGCCCAAGGGTCTCAAGGCCATGTTTGGCTGGAACCCAATTATCATCTTCTAATTTATTTAAATTTCTTCCTTATCATATAATATACCCTTGTCACACCCACTAACCAATTGAATTGAATTAATCTCAATTCATTAATAAATCCAAGTAAACCTTACTAATAAAATTATTACTTCTATTTAGCCAATATAATTATAATTTTATTTAACAACCATTAATCCTCTAATTTAATTACTCAATTAAATTAGACGATTTTCATTCACTTGATATCATCACACTTTAAACAAATTATTCCATAACAATCTCCAACTAAAATATTCATTTTAAATTTAATAAATATTCCAACTAAGATATTTATTTTATTCGATAAATATTTTAACTATTTACGAGATTCACAATCGTGTTACATTAACATATTACATTTATATATAATATATATTACTTTCTCATCTTATTAAAATAAATATATTTACATTAACTCACTATTTTAATTAAGTGAATTACTCACATTAGTTATGAAATTTAATTCATAATACATTCATTGTCACAAGACATAATAATCAAATTATATTATTCCATAATATAATTCCCAACTTAATTAGATTAACTTAATTCCCTTTTTGTAATAATTCCATTCATCTTTTCCAATAGTTAGATTAAATTACCTACTAAACCTCATTCTTCCATCATATGAAAATATATATATATATATATATATATATATATATATTCTATATTCATACCAAATCATATATTTCACAATATATAACACATACATACACATATCCAAAACCTAAAACATCTCGTAATAAGAATTTTATTTATTAAATTTTTATTTTAATAATTTCTAAAAATCCGGGTTGTCACATCCTTCCCTCCTTATAAGGATTCCGTCCTCGGAATCACCGAAACCCTACCTTACTCAGGTTTTCATCAAATCTCTTTAAAAATATTTATCGTTGAATAACTTCAACACATTACCTTAATATAGGTTATACATATATATTCTACTACATTCAGTTCTTCAACAAATTTTAGGTTTTATTTCATACCTTTCACTTGAATTCAATTATATTTTGAGTATTATATATTCTTTAATCCGTTCATTTTCTTTCCAAGGATTATTACCATATACCTTACTCATCGAATTCATATACTTCATAATTCACTATCTTATAAGTGTTCGGGTTATCACATTCACCACTTCTTCTAAGAATTTCGTCCTCGAAATTTTCATTTATCTTCATTCATTCAATCTATCAACATAATAAATTTATTTAATAAATTTAATTGATGGAGTAAATATTTAATTGATGGAGAAAGTTTTATATTCTAAATCTCCTAGCTTTGCTAGATTTTCGAAATTTATTGACTTCGTGATGATGTTGCACTTCTGTTTTCTTAAAAAAAAACATTGGATCAAATGATGGAACCAATGATTTTTTTTAAAAAATAGTGATATTATTCACATGTCTATGCTAATTGCTTCAGCTAGACAAAAATAATTTTAAATTTTCAAAATGTTTTTTATGTGTTCTATGCATCATTTGATATGGTGTAAAGACAATAACCGAGGAAGTTATCAATGCAGTTAAACCTAGTGTTGGTTGTGATCGTATGATCATCAGCCCACTATGGTATGATGTAGTATAACGACGTCATGTAATGACGAAATCCTCAACGTACCATTATTACGGTACGGTATCAGGATATTATGAAAAGATTAATTTATTTTTAGTTTCCTTAAACTATAAAAAGAACAAGGGATTTATTTACTTTTAGTTTCTTTAAATGAAAAAAATATATATATTTTGAGTTGGTTAAAGATATATATATTTATATATCCCGATTGATGTCCGAGTTATTGCTAGAAGTCTATGCTACTTGATTCAGCTGGACGAATATTGGAAGATGTTCATGAAATTCAAGCGTTCTTTGTCAAACTATACCAAACCAAATTATTTTGGTGTGGATTCAAATGTTAAGAAGCTGAGGTGAACAACCCTGTAAAAGGGGACATGTTATCGGAGACAATGGTTCTGAAAGTAGAGCATATAGTCGTTACGATGTTAAGATGTAATACATTGTGCACGACGTAGGGGTACGATAGGCTGATCACCTAGAGTACTTGCAGAGAGTGTTTTCAGTCTGTGTGATTGCTAAACATTCATTTAAAGATGGTTTACAGTGGTGATGCACTATTAAACCTGGAGAAGAGTTCAAGGTCTTATAACCCCTCAGCATGAATTGAAATCTTTTAAATTCCTGTTGTTCATATCGCTTCCCAATTATTGAGCAATTGTGGAAGATCCTTATTATTCTGAAGGTGAAGGTGGCAAGAATGATATTCCTTAGAAAGAAATAGTTGTAGAACACAACAAGTTAGTGAATAAGATTAACTTAAAATCTACTTTGATAGATTGAATGAATGAAGATAAATGAAAATTTCGAGGACGAAATTCTTAGAAGAATGGGTGAATGTGATAACCCGAACACTTATAAGATAGTGAATTATGAAGTATATGAATTCGATGAGTAAGGTATATGGTAATAATCCTTGGAAAAAAAATGAACGGATTAAAGAATATATAATACTCAAAATATAATTGAGTTCAAGTGAAAGGTATGAAATAAAACCTAGAATTTGTTGAAGAACTGAATGTAGTAGAATATATATGTATAACCTATATTAAGGTAATGTGTTGAAGTTATTCAACGATAAATATTTTTAAAGAGATTTCATGAAAACCTGAGTAAGGTAGGGTTTCGGTGATTCCGAGGACGGAATCCTTATAAGGAGGGAAGGATGTGACAACCCGGATTTTCAAAAAATTATTATAATAAGAATTTAATAAATAAAATTCTAATTACGAAATATTTTGAGTTTGGATATGTGTATATATGTGTTATATGTGGTGAAGTATATGATGTGGTGTGAATATAGAAGATATATATATATATATATATATATATATATATATATATATATTCATAGGTTGGAGGAATGAGGTTTAGTAGTTAATTTATTTTAACTATTAAAGAAGGGAAACGAAATTGTTTGAAAAGGGAATTAAGTTAATTAAGTTGGAAGTTATATTATTGAATAATATAATTTGATTATTATGCCTTGTTGGCACTATAATTGTTATGAATTAAATTTCATAAATAATGAGAGTAATTCACTTAATTAAAATAGTGAATTAATGTAAATATATTTGTTTTAATAAAATGAGAGGGTAATGTGTTACATATAAATGTAATATGTTAATGTAATTTGATTGAGAATTTCGTAAATAGTTATGATAATTATCGAGTAAAATAAATATTTTAGTTGAGATATTTATTAAATAAAGTAAATATTTGATGGAAATTATTATGGAATAATTTATTCATATATGATGATATTAAGTAAATTGATGATAAATAATTTTATAATCGGTGCATATTTTATTACGCTAATGGAATGACAATGCTCTAATTTAATTAAATAATTAAATTAGAGGATGAATGATTTATTAAATAAATTTATTATGTTGATAAGGAGTGATTTGATAAATTAAGTGATTAATAAACCCAATGTAACTTAATATGAAATTTTAAGGTTGGTTTGGTTATGTGTGACAAATGTACCATATAATAGAGGAATATTAAAATAAATTAAAAAATGATAATTGGGTTCCAGCCAAACATGGCCTTGAGACCCTTGGGCTTTTGTAATTGAGAAAGCCATATTGATGTACATATTATGTTTATATCAGTTATATGAATTTTACGTATTTTATTCCTAAAGCTTAAAAAACAAAGAAGAACAAATACAGAGAAGAGAGGAAGAGAGAAATTGAGAAGAGGGAGCTTAGAGAAGAAATTCTCTGTAATTGAAGAGGACTTTCAGAATCAAAGGAGGGAGAAACAAGAAATTGTTCAAGCTTTACAACAAATCAAAGGTAAAATTTCTAGGTTTCTAATTTATGATTTTGTTTTCTAAATTCTCTATAATCGAGTTTTGGTGGTTGAGTTTGTTGAGGTATAGTTTGTATATGTTTTTAGATGGATATAATTTGTTAATGGTCATCTAGAAGCAATTTTGGAGTGTTTAAACTCATGAAAACATGTTAAAGATGAAGAATTAAGTTTTGGTTGAATATGTACATTTTGGTCATTTTTGAGACTAAAATTAGTATGAAATCTTGATGGAAACCTTAAATTAGTGATGGATGTTGTAAGAACATTGGAAAAAAAAAACGCAAGTTGAATGAATCAATTTGGTTAAGAAACGAATTCGTTGTGAATGAATTCGCTAAACATGTTAAAACATGAAAGTTTAGTATGAACATGAGTTTTGAGTCAAGATTTAGGTTAGATAATGGTTATGTAAATTATGGATTTCCTTCCTATGTTGTAGTTCTATGAATTACGAATCCATAGAGTCGAAAACGGACTCAATCGGATGTGTATAGCTTGATTTATGATGATTGGAAGGAGGAAAGGGTTGGAAAATTTTCCAGAACAACATACTGGAGGAAAAAGTCGCGTAACATGCTGCCAGGGGCGCAGCTGCGCTGCCCCCAAGGCTGGTTGGGGCGCAGCTGCGTCGGGAGGAAAATTCAGTCCGGGATTGTTTTGACCTCCTTTGGTAAAATGGCCATAACGTTTTCATACGGACTAGGATTGAGGTGATTCAAGATGATCTGGAACGAGCACGAGTAGACCTACAACTTTCGTTTTTTAAGTTTTTCAATTTGAGATCGTTAGCTAGGGTCAAAATGGTCATGTTTTGGACTGATGTATTTTTGGAGGCAATCGGGGAGCGTCGGGCATGCACGTAAGCACATGTAATGCTCCCGACCATGTAAAATGATATTTTAACTTTCATAACATGACTATTAGGTATTATAATGATACTTAGCATTAACCCTTGAGGATTAGACAATTCGGTTGGGCGTGCTAAGCGTGCGCCAATGCGTGTCGTTTGGGCGTTCGAATAGACAAGTTTGGCGTACGGACGTGCAAGCGTCTCAACGCCGTAACGAGTGTGTATGACCTTGTTTAATATTATGTTTTTATAAGAGTGAAACATTATGAAGTAATGTAACCCAATATAGGAGCATGCAAAACACATGCAAAAGAGGCGAGTTAGGCGTGTGACGTATAAACGTCGTGTAACGTAGTAATACACTTAAATAGTGTCTCGATTCTATTGAAACGAACATTAGTATATATGAAATGTGGTTAATATAAAACCAAAAAGTAGTCCTAGCAGGACTTAAACACTTGAATGAATTACAATCAAATTGAACATTGTGTATAAATAATAGGAAGGTTTATGAGATATAGAGTAAAGTTTACATTACAAATAATATGCTTTGCTATGTGACTAATAGTTGATGTGCATGATTATATAATTGTGTAGGGCACGTGAAGTGCAGATATCTGTAAGCTGTTAAACTGTTATTGGTAAACAACGATCATGGCAAGTCTTTCAGTTCCTATTTTCTACGTGAACTTGATGATGAACTGTTTTAAATTATTTTGTAAAGAGCATGATATGTTGTATATATGTTGTAAGCATGAAATGTTAAAGTCAATTTATGACTACATTGATTGATTAAAGAATGTTGATTGAGTAAGGAACGCAATCTTTATATTTGTTATATGAAGTAAAGCATGTATGCCATGTTACTTTAATTATTATGAGATGTATGTTGAGCATGTGCTAATTGTGCTATGTGATGCATGAAAGCTGTTAGATCTTGCTGAGCTGTTGAGCTCATTCTTGCAAATAATCACTTTTGCAGGTTAAGGATTCAAGGTAACGCTATGTGCTACTTGAAAGAAATGAATCAGATGTAATTCATGAAGATTTATATACTTTGGCTGAATTGTTATTATTTTGGACCCTGTTTAAGGTTTCAGATAATGTATTTGATAATGTATGATGGTTAACAGATGTTGAGTTATAAAGTTTAAATTTTACCCGATGTATAAGGGTTATTGAACATGGTTGTAAGTTCTAGTTTATAATAACTCTAACGAAGCGATTCATGAAATAAAGTTGAATCAAAGTTATGTAATGATAAAGGTTGGATTCAGGGATAATAAAGAAGGAATAATATAAAAGTTTTAACTATTCTGTATTTTTAGTGATTGTATCATTGATTAATGATGTAAAGTCTGAATAAGGATGTATTGTTAACGACCGATGTCGAGAGTTGTATTGTATGAATTTTGGGGTCGTTACACTTTATTATTGAATTATTCTAGTTTTTTGTAAGTCGATTCGATTACTCCTTAGTTGATGGTAGTTGAACTCCAAATTACCTTTTTAAGCTTATCCAAACCAAACTTTCTTTAGTGCGGACTTGTATCAAATATTGAGATGAACAATCCAATTTAATAGGGGATTAACATGCAAAAGCGTTAAGATGTTTGTGTACAATAAATGGTACGAAGGGATGATCCCCCTAAGTACGAGTTAAGAGTCCATCTAGTCTAATGACTGTTAAATATTTTAAATATAAATGTTTATAACCTAGGACATAGTTCAAGGTTTTATGACCCTCAGATGATTTCTATATTCGAATTCTAAATGTTGATGAGAGAATTATCATTCAATTCTTTATTATTGATGAAATGCAAGTTATTCAAATCTTTTAAAGTTATTAAGATTATGTCATCACTATTAATGTTATTATTCCAAGTGAGCTTTTGTTTGCTCACTCTTGCAATTAAATAACCATTGTAGCTAAAGTCGAGAATCTTAACGCACCGTCAACAAGTAAAGGAAAAAGAAAGATGAACAAGTGAAGACCTGTTATGTTATGATATGATTGTAATAAGACTTTATTGTGTTATGATTTACTTTCCGCATTTATTTATTGACGTTAAGGTTAGCAAACCCTGGGATTGATTTGATTAAGTTGTAATCCTTTTATAAGGAAGATTTTTATTTATTTATAAGGATGTAAATTATTTTGCATTCTTTATTATTGGGCAGTAGTTGTATCATATTTAGATAGTGAGCACCAAATCCCGTGGAATTGAAGTACACGAATTTGAGGGTGTCACAGGTTGGTATCAGAGCTTTAGGTTATGAACCTTAGGTGGGGGAAACCTTTGGTAGTAGCCTTATAGGAAATCGAAAAGATAGTGATGATAGTTAAAGATAATAAACTACCTTATGTGCTACGTGTTTACGTTTAAGTATTCGAAGAGTATCGATCGATATCACGTAATAAGTAAACTTTAAAAATTTTGTTATCAGGATGACGAACGTTGGAGAGTCCAGTTAGGCTAGGGAGGAGTTACCCCAGATGCCTAGAGACGTGGAGCCCCGAGACATCTAGGTTGTCTGGGAACAGTTGGTTCAGAGAGATCCATCTCCATTGATCACCATAGCTGGTCAGGAGCATAAGCCAGTCTCTGACCGAGATGACGAGGATGAGTCAGAGGAAGAGGAGGAGGATTCTGAAGAGGAATTTCCACCTCACTCGACTAGCGCTGAGATGTACGAGGAGATCTACGACCACAACATGGAGCCACATGGTCGAGTCGAAGAGCTTGAAGAACTGGTGGACGAGAGTCGAACGAACATACAGCAGCGGGACAAAACCATTGAAGAGCTGGACAGTGAGCTTGGAAACACAAAGTGGGATCTAGTCCACACAAAGAGTGAAGGAGATGATGCACTGGCCGAGATAGCAAAGCTAAAGAACGACATCTAGGAGGAGTCAGTGAAGCGTGCCAGAGCAGAGAAAACGAGTTTGAGGGCTACTCAACGTGCAGATCAAGCTGAAGACGAGGTTCAAGTGAATAAGGCTAAGCTGAGGGAGACAGACTATGCTTTCCATACATCTATAGATAGGGCCCAGGATCGTGTCTTCTATTACCCAGCTCAGTTCAACGATTTACCGTGTTATATGGTGGATCGCAGAATAGTGTTCCGGGTGGTGGAAGAAGAGCGTAGAGAGGCTGTACGACGTCTTAACATGCCTAGATAGTAGAGTCTTTAATTATGTGTTTTTTTTTTAAATAAATGTAAATTTCATAATCTGAAATAATCATGGGATAAGATAATAATGTGATCCTATAACTTTTTTCAGTTCAGGAAAGATGATGTAAACAGCAGAGATGCTATCTATTCTGTGTTTTTAAAACCAAGAATGAATAAAATAACGAAGTTAATTGATGTGATATGTGTTCAAGTGTGAATTGAGTTAATTTAAATGTTTTAATTGAACGTGAATATTTAAGAAATGAGTAAAGGATCTAATATGAATATGTCTTAACAGAAAGATGCCTCTTAGAAGAAGACCTACACTTCTACACCCAGAGGGTTCGACTAATAACAACAACAACGATGGGACGAATCCCAATTTGGTCCAGTAATTGGTGAATTTACTGACGGGAGCACTTGTGAATCAGCCGCAAGTCTAAGGCACGACATTTAAGGAATTTAAGGCAGTAGGACGGCCAGAATTTTAGGGATCAGTGAATCGGATAGAGGCCCAAACGTGGATAATGGAGATGGAGAAGGTCTTCGACGTGGCTAGAGTTAGCGAGGACCAGAAGACGGCTTTCGCGACGTTCATGCTGAAGTATGAAGCTAGCTTCTGGTGGCAGGCCAATAAGACTAGAGAGGGGGAAGGTGGTATACCATGGGACCATTTCAAAGAGATGTTCTTTGAAATGTATTTCACCATTAGCTCGCAGAACCAGATAGAGGTTCAGTTTTTAGAGCTGAAGCAAGGAGTTATGTCGGTGCCGGAATACGACGCTAAATTCAACGAGCTGGCCAAGTTTACTACGTACCAGGTCAGTACTGACGAGAAGAAGGCGAGAAGGTTCAAGCAGGGATTGAAGCCCTGGCTCTACAGTAAGGTCTCCATGTTGTAGCTGAGAACGTTTGCAGCTGTGCTGGAAAAGGCCATCCTCGCTGAAAGTGGAAGCGATGCGGTGACTAAATATAATCAGGATCTGAAGAAGAGGAAGAATGAGATGGAAAACAAGGCTGGTGGTAGCGTGGCTATCAACCAGAAGAGGAAATGGAACGACAACACATCTGCTGGAAGTCAACAGGGAAGCCAGCAAAAGAGGAGGATTGAAGCATGTGCTATATGCGGGAAGAATCACACTGGAGTGTGCTTAAGAGCGAATAGAGTGTGCTTCAACTGTGGTTAGGAAGGCCACATTGGCCAAATTGCCCGAACCCGAAGAAAGGAGCTTGTTACACATGTGGATCTAAGGATCATATAGCCCGAAGTTGCCCTAAGAAGCCAGCTGGAGGATCGACAGGTGGGAGAGGAAATGGCAGCGGCAGCACTTTGGCTATCGCTGGACCACTGCAGGTGATCCAACCCACTGCTAGGAAGTTCAACATGATGGTGCAGGATGTTGTGAAGTCAAAAGATGTGGTGTCAGGTATTATTCAGGTCAGTAGTATAAATGCATATGTATTATTTGATTCGGGTGCTACTTGTTCGCTCATATCTGATGAATTTGCTAAGACCTTAGACTTACCTAACGAGGAATTAGTTTACCCCTTGAACATAGAGATTGTGAATAGGGAGGTTATTCCTATTAGGTTTATTTACAAGAATTATAGATTGGACATTAAGAGTCATGAATTGAGGGTAGATTTGATTTCGATAAGACTTGGGGAATTCGATGTTATATTGGGTATGGATTGGTTGTTCAACCATGGGGCCGTAATCGATTGTTAGAAGAAGTCTATTAACCTTATGACTTCGTCGAAGGTAGTGTTTTATGGAGGCAAGTCACCTAGACAAGCGATTTGTCTTACGATTATGCAAGCCAAGAAGCTGTTTAAACAAGGTTGTGTAGGATACTTAGCCTACATAGTGGACACTCGTAAGAAGAGCCCGAAGATAGAAGAGATATCAGTGGTTAGAGAGTTTGTGGAATTATTTTTGAGCGATTTGCTAGGACTTTCTCCAGATAGAGAGATAGAGTTTGTGATCGACTTAGCACCGGGAACTGCTCCGATTTCAAAAGCTCCGTACATAATGGCTCCAGTAGAGATGAAGGAGTTGATGGTTCAACTGCAGGAATTGCTGGACAAGAAGTATATTCAGTTGACCGTATCGTCATGGGGAGCACCAGTGTTGTTCGTGAAGAAGAAGGATGGATCGATGCGGCTTTGCATTGATTATAGGGAATTGAACAAAGTTACGATCAAGAATAAGTATCCTTTACCTAGGATCGATGACTTGTTCGATCAACTGAAAGGTGTTAGATACTTCTCGAAAATAGATTTGAGAAGTGGATATCATCAGTTGAAGGTAAGAAGAGAAAATATACCAAAGACGACTTTTAGAACTCGGTATGGATATTACGAGTTCTTAGTGATGTCATTTGGTCTAACAAATGCACCAGCGACATTTATGGACTTAATGAATAGGGTGTTTAAGCCATTTCTAGATAAAATCGTAGTGGTGTTCATAAATGACATTTTGGTTTATTCCAAAACTGAGGAGGAACACACTAAGCATTTGAGGCTGACGTTAGAATCACTGAGATGAGAGAAACTATATGTGAAATTCTCAAAATACGAATTCTGGTTAAAACGTGTGCAATTTCTTGGCCACATGATTGACAAGGATGGGATTTCGGTAGATCCATCGAAGGTTGAAGATGTGATGAATTGGGATCAGCCGAAGACACTGTCTACAGTGAGGAGTTTATTGGGATTGGCAGGTTATTACCGAAGATTTATCCAAGACTTTTCCAAAATCGCAAATCCGTTGACGAATTTGACTCGTAAAATAGTTAAGTTTATTTGGACGGAAATGTGTGAGGAAAGTTTTCAAGAACTGAAGAAGAGGTTGAGTACTACACCGGTGTTGTCATTGCCAGAAAGTACAGGAAATTTCGTGGTATACAGCGATGCTTCACATAAGGGATTAGGATGTGTGCCGGTGTAGAGTGGCAAGGTTATTGCATATGCGTCACGCCAAGTGAAGGACTATAAGAAAGGGTATCCGACCCATGACTTGGAATTGGCGGCAGTAGTGTTTGCTCTGAAGATTTGGAGACACTACCTATATGGGGAAAAATATGAGATATACACAGACCATAAGAGTCTGAAGTACATCTTTACACAAAAGGATCTGAATATGCGCCAAAGGAGATGGTTGGAACTTATCAAAGACTACGACTGTGAGATTCTTTACCATCCGGGTAAAGCTAACATTGTTGCCGACGCTTTAAACAGGAAGGGTCGGGAGCAATTAAATATGTTAACTGATCAAGATCAGTTAATAGAAGATATGGCTAAGTTAGAGCTGGAAGTCAAGTATCTGAAGGAGTCGGATGAGAAGCTATTCCAAATAACTTCTAGTTCTACTCTGGTAGACAAGGTGAAAGAGGCACAACTTCACGATGAGGAGTGCGAGAGGATCCGAAAGAGAATAGCTGATGGCGAGGAAATTAAGTTCAAGATCGATAATGAAAGACTGCTACGATTCGAAGGGAGAATCTGGGTAACGCCAGTACCAAACTTCAAAGTGGAAATTTTGAGCGAAACTCACAGTTCGAGATACTCGATTCACCCCGGAAGTACGAAGATGTTCCAGGATCTCAGACAGCATTTTTGGTTGTCGAACATGAAGAGGGACGTTGCTGAGTGCGTTGCAAGATGTCTAACATGTCAGAAAGTCAAAGTAGAGTACCAGAGACCAAGTGGATTGCTACAACCGCTGGAGATTCCAGAGTGGAAGTGGGAGCACATCACGATGGATTTCGTTGTGGTCTTCCAGCGACATAGAGGGTTTCGATGCGATATGGGTGATAGTGGATCGACTGACGAAGTCAGCACATTTCCTACCGATCAAGATTAAGTTTAACTTGGATCAGTTGGCGAAGCTGTACATTAAGGAAATTATTTCTCGACACGGTGTTCCGATGTCGATTGTGTCGACAGAGATCCGCATTTCACGTCGAATTTCTAGAAGCAACTACAAAAGTGCTTGGGAACGAAATTGCGAATGAGTACGGCGTACCATCCTCAGACTGATGGCTAGAGCAAGAGAACGATTAAGACGCTAGAGGACATGCTGAGAGCTTGCGTGATGGACTTTAAAGGAAGCTGGGATGATCATCTACCGTTAGTGGAGTTCGTCTACAACAATAGTTACCATGCAAGTATTGGCATGCCGCCTTACGAAGCATTGTACGGTAGGAAATGCAGGGCTCCATTGTGCTGGGATGAGGTCGGTGAACGTCAACTGTTGGGACCAGAATTGGTGAAAAAAACCGCTGAGTCCCCGAAGGGTGGGCGAAGTGGCTTACGAGGTCACGTTACCTCAGTAGCTAGATAATATACACAACGCTTTTCATATTTCCGTGTTGCGATCGTACAAACACGATTACAAGCACGTGATAGAATACGAGCCTTTACAATTCGATAAAGACTTAATATATGAAGAGGTTCTTGTTCAGATAATTCAAAGAAAAGAACAAATACTTAGAAATAAAGTGATACCTTCTGTTAAGGTAATTTGGAGGAACCACAGTGCTGAAGAAGCTACGTGGGAACGCGAAGATGTAATGAAGAAAACCTATCCCCAATTGTTTGTTTAATTTCTTGTATGTCGATTCTGAGGACAAAATCTTTTTAAGGGGGAAGAATGTAACAGATGAGATTTTTTTTAGTGATTCTGGAGACAAAATCCTTTTAAGGAGGGAAGATTGTAACGAATGAGAATTTTATATATGAATTTTAATATTTATTAAAATAAATAAATATTTTAATTAATTTATTTATTGAGTTAAATAAATAATTTATGTAATTATTGTGGAGTAATTTAATTAAGTGCAATATGTTAATTAAATGAATATTTAATATTAAGTTGTTGTGTAAGTAATTTTGTGGTGTAGTTCTAATTTAATTGAGTTAATTAAATTAGATGTATATAATGTGGTAATTGTTACATGAGATTATGATTAGCGAGTAATTATAATTGTTATGTGACAAATTTTAATTGATGTTAGCTTTAATTTAATTAAATTAGAGTGATAGGATTTAATTAAATAAAGTGTAACATTGAAAGTATGTGTTGAAGGACTTATTAAGTAAATAAAAAGGGTTTTTAAATTAGTTTTACCAACAAGGCCCTGAAAACTGTTTTTAAAGATTTTTGCCAAACAAGGCCCTTGCACCTGTTTTAATTTCGTTTTGCCAAATAGGGCCTTAACTACCAAAAATCTATTTTTTAGAATTAAAGGGTTTTTGCCAAACAAAGCCTTATGGCTTTTGATTTTCAAAAATATAAAACTGAAAATTTATTATGGGATTAATTGACAATTATTAAATGTATTATATGTTGTCGGTTATAGATGTATGCATATGTATATTTTATATTATACGTTATAGTTAGAGAGTTAGAATTTTATCAGAGTCGGAGAAAAACAAAGAAGAAAAGAAAGAACGGAGAGTTAGAGAGAAGAAGAGAGAAGAAGAAGAAGAGGTAGGAAAAACTTGAGAAGCCTAGAGTAAACCATCTCCACCTTCTTCTTCCTAACACCAAAAGGGTATAACTCTATCTCTGTAATCTCCTAAAATCATGTTTTATTGTTCTTCATTGTTTTACTTCTCTGAAAAAACATTTTTCATAAAAATTGTGTGATTGTGGTTTCTACATGTTATATGGGATATATATACGCTTATATATGATTTGTATGCATAATTAGAGAGTTTAATTCATGTAAATATGATGAACATGAATAAATCATGTTCATCAAAAGTTACAGTGAATTGGTTTTGATAAATGGCTCTTTTAAAATCAAAATTCATGTTTGATTGTAAGTTATTGTATAAATTGATTATAGATTATGTTAATATGTTGAGAAATGAATTCAACATGCTTTGAATTGTGTATTTTGATTTAGAAACAAACTCATAGTGTTTAATTTCATCAAGAACGCTGAAAAATAGCTTTTCTTCAAAATTAACAAAATTTAGTGTTTTAAATTATGTGTTGTGATGTTATATGTGTTAGAATATGATTAGAAACATAAACTGATATTTTCATAAAGGTTTATGTGATTTATGTGTGTTGAATTCGGAGTTTGGTGTGGAGAAATAAGCCAAATTGGTTTTTTCTCTGCAGTTTGTGTACAGAGTTATTTTTAAATGTGAATTTTATAATATTAATGATGTAATAAATTATAAAGCATGTTAATAGAATTAAAATGCTTAAATGGACATTAATGAATTATATTATTAAAATATAATATGTAATTATAATTTGATTAATTATAATTAAAGTAATTATATAATTTAAACTATAATTTGTTTAATTATAATTTAATTAATATGAGTACATAATTATTATTTGATTAATTATGTGAAAATGTAATATGCCCAGGAGATGTGATAATTAATTATTAAACTTAATAATTTAAGGGGAATGAGTTAACCTAGATGGGTTAACTAGTTATGTGAATTAGTTATATGATAACTAATTTATATTATTATTGTCAATGACATATATGTAGGGTTAATTAAGGAACGTGAGTATAACTTGTTGCTTGCGCTTGAGGCTAGTTCTCTATCCCTAAACTTGTGATTTATATGCAAGTGTTTTAAATTCAAATTTTAATTGTATTTGAGCCTGTCCTTTTATTTCTACCATGGACAAGTAATTATTTAAAGTTCACGATTTAATTAAAGTGATTTTGACTTAATTGTTCAAGTAAGGTTATCTTTTCTTTCGAATGCTTTAAGTTTAATTCTAAAGCTTAAGTTATTTCATAATTCTTTATTGTTGAATTATTCTAGTTTTTTGTAAGTCGATTCAACTACTCCTTAGTTGATGGTAGTTGAACTTCAAATTACCTTTTTAAGCTTATCCAAACCAAATTTTCTTTGGTGCGGACTTGTATCAAATATTGAGATGAACAACCATATTTAATAGGGGATTACCATGCGAAAGCGTTAAGATGTTTGTGCACAATACATGATACGAAGGGCTGATCCCCCTAAGTACGAGTTAAGAGTCCATATATTCTAATGACTGTTAAATGTTTTAAATCGAAATATTTATAACCTAGGACACAGTTCAAGGTCTTATGACCCTCAGATGATTTCTATATTTGAATTCTAAATGTTGATGAGAGAATTATCATTCAATTCTTTATTATTAATGAAATGCAAGTTATTCAAATCTTTTGAAGTTATTCAGGTTATGTCATCACTATTATTGTTATTATTCCAAGTGAGCTTTTGTTTGCTCACTCTTTCAATTAAATAACCATTGCAGCTAAAGTCGAGAATGTTGATGCACCGTCAACAAGTAAAGAAAAAAGCAAGATGAACAAGTGAAGATTTATTATGTTATGATATGATTGTATAAGACTTTATTGTGTTATGATTTACTTTCCGCATTTATTTATTGACGTTAATGTTAGCCAACCTTGGGATTAATTTGATTAAGTTGTAATCCTTTTATAAAGAAGATTTTTTAGTTATTTATAAGGTTGTAAAATATTTTGCATTCCTTATTATTGGGCAGTAGTTGTATCTTATTTAGATAGTGAGCACCAAATCCCATGGAATTGAAGTACTCAAATTTGGGGGTGTCACAACTTCAAATTGTCCTATACATGTCAACAATATGTTATAGTACTGTGTTACATGCTTAACATGTTATCAGGTTCATTAGGTTAAGTTAACTTGTTATGTTATGAACTGAAAAACTACACAAAGCCAAACCACTTCTTCTATGTTCTCCCCGCCGAGGAGGGGATTTGCACTGTAAGACGCCCGTCGGGGCGGCATAGTTTACATTAGAAATCCCGCCGGGGCAGGGATCTTCAGCATGACGAACTGCAGTTCGAGACTGCACTGTTCATTAGCCCAAATAACCCACAAAAATGCAAAAAAATTAAGTTCAAACAACACATTTAATGTTACCCATATATTCCGAACTTAACAAAAACATTCAACAACATACTTAGCATGTTTTAACAACTTAATTTACATAATTACTCAAATTAGAACACATAAATTTACTGTTTTTGATATTTTTCAAAGTTTTGAGAGAAATCATAAAATTTATCATTGCAGATTCGTTATAACTCCGAATCTGTCCGTTTAAAGATCGTTTTGTTTGTCTAAAAATGCACAATCATAATCAACCTTCAATTTTAAGTTAAATAAACAATTAAAGCATACAAATTTGTATATATGGCCATATTCATACTTTTCATACTCTGTAACTTTCAAATCTTTAATTAAAGCATAATTATATGATTTTGATTGTTTTAAAACATACATAGATGATAGAAAACATATTATAAACATATATTAACATACATAGAATCATATAGTTAACAATCATCAACAAATTTTGTTACAGAGAACTAAAAATTGGTTTTCATGGAGAAATTACAAGAACGTGAATTTAGAAATTAAGATGAGGGATTACCCTTTGCTACTTGTTAAGATGATTCAAGGATGATGAAAATCTTCCCTACTTCTTCAATTCACAATTCCCTCTCAATTTCTCTCTTATCTCTCTCTACTTTTCTCTGATATATGATATATGATATATGATATAAGGTATATAAGATATAGTACGTAGTTATAAAACTGATGGTAGGAGTGGGTGTCGGTTAATTTCCATCCAGTATTTAACTGCTCCCACTCACTAAGGCCATGTTTGGTTGTTCTCCTTTATTCCTCCTTTTTCATTATTTTAATTAAAGTGTTTAGCATATAGTTTATTTGTCACACTCTAATTAATCAAATAATCTTATTTAAATCAATTAAATAAAATATGATATTACACATTAATTCACATCATCACATAATTAAAATTCTCATTTATTAATTATGTCACATCATTAAATCTCTAATTAATTATTAAATTAATTAGAATAACAGTATGCTTATTAAATAATTCATTTAATCTAATAAACTTATTTAAATATATTTTTTGAACTATAAAAATTCTCCACATTAATTTAATCAATGTAACACATATAATTAAATTAATCTACCACAATTCCATCAAATAATTGTTTAACTCAATAAATAAATTATTAAAAATATTTATTTAATTCAATAAATATTTAAAATAAATTTATAAAATTCTCGTTTGTCATATAAACGTCGCACGATTAACTAACCCATTTTTTTACATGACTTTCTAGACATTGTCAATAATGCTAACTAATAATATCATTTCAAATAATACGAGTTACTATGCCATGACAATTATTAATTCAATAATATGAAATACTATGCAATTATCACTGTAGCAATTATTGAATTAATAATGTGAATTACTATGCATTACCGTGTGCTACTGTGGAATACCGTGTACTACTGTAAAATAGTGTGTGATACTGTTATTTTATTAATAGGTATGTCAACAGTTAATGGTAAAGGTTGTGTAATCAATTTTTAAAAAGGTTATTTCTGTCGCTTTCTATATCCTACAGTAATTCCGTTATGGGGCCCACCAATGATTGGTTATTTCGGAGCCGTCGTACGAATATTCTCCGACAAAAAGAATATTTCCTGACAAAACAAATATTTTATGACAACTGTTTACTTTGTATAATTTGCACATATCGCCCACAACTATAACATTTATTAAATTAACACCTATAATATTTAGAGAAAAATTAAATCTTATTCATAAAAAGTTGGGGTCTTAAAACCTCCCCTCCTTATGAAATTTCGTCCTCGAAATTGATGTACGTACCTGGTATCTCAAAAAGGTGAGGATACCTTGCTCTTATTTCAGATTTTAACTCTCAGGTCATTTTCTCAATATCATGGTTTCTCCATAAAACTTTAACTTGAGGTATAATCTTTGAGCGTAGAATATGTTCATTCTTATCATCTGCTATCTCGTCTTATTCTAGATCAATAATGTGGGTCGGGTCTTTTACATATTTACATAGAATGAATATGTGAAAAACGTTATGAACACGAGACATGTTTGGCGGTAAGGCAAGTCTATAGGCCACAGTTCCTACTCGGTCGACGATTTCAAATGAACCAATCAATCGAGTGTTAAACTTTCCTCTCTTTTCAAATCTCGTAACTCTTTTCCATTGAGCAACACGTAATAATACATAGTCTCCGACATTGAATTCCAAGTCCATTCGATGAAGATCTGCATAACTCTTTTGTCGATCTTGTGCTGTTTGTATAGTTGCCGAATTATTTGAATCATTTTTGTATTCATGAGTACCAACTCTAGTCTTAACAATGTTGTTTCACCCACCTCATCCAAGCATACTGCAGAATGACACTTTCTTCCATACAACGCCTTGAATGGAGTCATGCCTATACTTGCTTGATAATTATTATTGTATTAGAATTTCACTAATAGTAAGTACTTGTCCCAACTTCCTTGGAAGTCTAGTACGCATATATAGTCTCAGTAGATCTTCAAAAGTTTGAATAGTCTTTTTCGATTGCCCGTCTGTCTGGGGATGGTATGCAGAACTGAATTATAATTCAGTGCCCATAGCTTTCTGCAAGCTGACCAAAAAATCATGAAGTGAATTTGGTCTCGATCAAAAACTATAGATACTGGCATACCACGCAGTCTTATAATCCCATTTATGTACATACGAACAAGACGCTCAAGTGAATAGTTCTTTTGGGACACCCCCAAATTCGGATACTACATTTCCATAAAATTTGGTGTTCACTATCCAAAATAACACATCTAACTACCCATAAATAAATGAAACTCATAAATGAAATAGTCCTTTTAAGGGTTACAACATCATAAACAATAAAATCCCAGGTCATCTAACCTTAATACATCAATGCGAAAATAACATAAACAAATAAGTCTTGAACATAACATTTTCAAATAAATAATTAAACAAGTCTTCATCACTTGTTTGCTTTGCCTTTGCCTTTACTGGTAGATGGCTCATCAACCCTTTCAACCTTAGCTGCAATGTTATCATGCAAGAGTGAGCAACAATTGCCCACAAGTATAACAACAATAATAATGATAACATGCGGATAATCTATATATACTGAGTAATAAAAAGCTCGACTTTTGAATCAAGAATAAATAACAAGAATCGAAAGTACTTCTGAGGGTCACAAGACCAAGAACTGTGTCCCAGGTTATCAAGTATTTCTACTTTAAACCTTTAACAATCGTAAGACTATATGGATCTTACTTCTCGTACTTAGGAGGATCAGCCCTTAGTACCATATATGTGCACAACATCTCAACGCTATCGCGTAATATAATCCCCTATAAAGGGTTGTTCATCTCAGTTTGACATCAGAGTCTACATCAAAAAAGTTTGGTTTGGATAAGCTTCAACAGTAGTTCTAGAATTTTGAATGCTCATCAACTATGGACTAGTCGAATCAATAAGGGTTCACTAGTCATTCAAGGTTCAATAATATAATTGATACTCAAATCAAATAGTGAATCTCAAAGGAATACATTTGAATAAACATTTTATAACCGAAGTATTGCTTTAGAAGAACTAGAACATCTCATTTGAAATCTGTAACTTGAATAAACAAGAGTAATACTTGCTCAATATAAGAATAGGATTTATGAACTAGTACAACGATAACAAGTAGGGTTAAGAAACTTGTGTAACGATGACAAGTTAGGGATAGAACACTTGCCTCGTGCGTAGATTATATATTTACTATTCACGTTCCTCAATTTAATCTTACATTTATCATTGTAATCATAACATCCATTAGACTTGCTAACATTAACCCTTTAGACTTAGTTCATACCTAAGTTCAACTTGTTAACTTAGTTCAAGTTCTGACGATTAAACTATTCACACATCACAAATTTGAAATCATTGCATGACAATCAATGTAAACACCAAAATCCAATCTTATGAATAACAAGCTTGGATTCTCATATACTTTGATAATTTTAACTGAAAATTATCACATACATATTAATAATCTATTAAAACACCTTACTGTATACTTAACACATTTTCATGCTCTTTAGACTAGGTTACATTAACATGCCACAAACTGAAAACCAAAGAAAGCCAAAACAGTTCTGATCAGGAGAGGGCGCAGTTGCGCATTCCTAAACCATTAAACCGGCGCAGCTGCGCTGTTCCTGCCCTTGACACCGGTGCAGCTACGCTAGTACGCAGACAGGAACTGCAACAGCTCGGCATAGCAGTTCGTCCAAGCCAAAAATTCGACTTCCAACACACAAAACTCTAAATTAAGCATACCCAAATAACATAGACTTCATAGAAATAACACCAATCATGTTTTATATGATTCTAATCGATAAAATGACTATCAACAACCAAACTTTAACAATTAAAACAATATTCATGTTCAAAATTCATGTTTTAACATAATTAGCGAGAACAATCACCACGAACTCGTTTCTCAACCAAATCAGTCCATATAACTTGCATTCTTTTCAGTTTCTTAACGTATGAACGCAATCTTCAACCAACTTATAGATTACAACTTGGATTGAACACTAATTTTGACTCCAAAATAGGCCTTTTTGTACATATAAGCCATATCCATAAGTATTTCTCTATAAATTATAAAACTTTAATTTAAACATAAATTCATGGATTTGATTACTCTAAATCACATATAAATCATATACAAATGGATTATGCATGCTAATAAACATATATACTCAATTTCTAAACAAATTAGCCATCAAACTTCAGTTACAGAGAACTAAAATAAACTTTCATGCTGAAAACTCAATAACGTAATTTTAAAGCTTGAGATGAAGAAATTACCCTTGATTTCTCTGTTTAGATTAATTAGAAAATGATATAAACTCTCCTTTGATTTTCCAAATCTTCTTCCTCAATCAATTTTCTCCCAAATTCTCTCTCTATTCCCTTTGACTTGTGTTTTGTAAAATGAACTGACAAGGAACTAGTATAACTATTATACGTATAATCAACTAGCACAACATGGGTAGCAGTTAAGTGCATCATGGCCTTAACTGCTCCCATGTTCTTAAGGCCATGTTTGGTTTGGTTTTAAAATAACTCCTTTTTAGTTTAATTTAATTAACTTATTTATATAATTATTAAACAATTCATTTAATTTAATAATCTCAATTAAATTCACACTTTGAAATATAAAATCATTCTTCATCAATTTAATAAATGTAGCACATTTAATTAAATTAATCTACCATAATTCCATCAAACATTTATTTAACTCAATAAATAAATCAGCAAAATATTTATTTAATTCAATAAATATTTAAAATAAATTATAAAAATCTTGTTCGTCACATCTTTCCCCCTTAAAAGGATTCTGTCCTTAGAATCACGATTCGATTAATTCATCCCGTTACATTCTCCCCCCTTACAAAGATTCTATCCCCAGAATCGCTACACATAGATTACGCAAATAAATGAGGGTAAGTTTTTATCATTTGATCTTCGAGTTCCCACGTAGCTTCTTCAGCGATGTGGTTCCTCCAAATTACCTTAACAGAAGGTATTACTTTATTTATAAGTACTTGTTCTTTAATGTCGACTATCTGAACAGGGACTTCTTCATAAGATAAATCTTTCTCAAATTGTAGGGGGTTCATATTCTATGACATGCTTGTAATCGGGCTTATACGGTCGTAACATCGAGACATGAAAAACATTATGGAAGTGCTCTAATGCCGGAGGTAAGGCTACCTTATACGCGACTTCACCAATTCTTCACAACACTTCAATGGGTCCAATGAACCTCGGGCTCAATTTCTCCTTCTTGCCAAATCTGATCTTTCCCTTCCAAGGAGATACTTTCAAGAAAACGTAACTATCGGATTCGAATTCTCGATTCTTGTAGTGTGGATCGACGTATTTCTTCTTCCTATCCTGAGCAGCTATTAATCTTGGCATGACCACCTTGACGATTTCGACGGTCTGTTGTACCAATTCTGGTCCTAGCAATTGACATTCACTAACTTCATCCTAGCATAATGGAGTTCTGCACTTTTTTATCGTATTACACTTCGTAAGGCGGCATGTCAATACTGGCGTGGTAACTGTTATTGTAAGCGAATTCCACCAACGATGGTGATTGTCCCAATTTCCTTTGAAATCCATGATACAAGCTCTTAACATATCCTCCAATATCTGAATCGTGCTTTCACTCTATCCATCGGTCTGAGGATGGTATGCTGTACTCATACGCAATTGCGTCCCCATGCATTCCTGTAGTCGCTTCCAGAAGTTCGATGTGAAATGCGAATATCTATCTGATACAATAGACACTGGAACACCGTGCCTAGAAACAATCTCCTTCACATACAACTTCGCCAACTGGTCTAAGTTGAATCTGATCCTGATCGGTAAGAATTGAGTTAATTTCGTTAGTCTATTCACGATGACCCATACTGCGTCGAAATCCTTCTGAGTCATCGGAAGACCTACTACGAAATCAATTGTGATATGCTCCCATTTCCATTCTGGGATATCTAACGGTTGTAATAATCCTCTCAGTCTCTGATGTTCTACTTTAACTTTCTGACATGTCAAACACTTGGCCACATAATCGGCAATGTCCCGTTTCATATTCGGCCACCAGAAATATTGTCGGAGATCCTGGTACATCTTCGTACTCCCCGGGAGAATCGAATACCTTGAACTATGAGCCTCGCTCAAAATTTCCTCTTTAATCTCTAGTACTGGCGGAACCCAAATTCTTGCTTCGAATCTCAGTAATCCTTCATTATCAATTTTGAATTTCACTTCATCCCCTTCAGATATTCTTTTCCTAATTTTATCACATTCCTCATCCTTAAGTTGTGCTTCCTTAACCTTGTCCACCAAAGCTAGGCCGATTCCTAATTGAAACATTTTTTCGTCAGACTTTTTCGGATATTTCACCTCCATCTCTAGTTTTGCCATTGCTGAAATTAGCTCCTCCTGAGCGGTTATAATTAACAATTTCTCCCGACCCTTTCTTCTTAAGGCGTCGACAACAACATTCGCTTTACTCGGATGGTATAAAATCTCACAGTCATAGTCCTTTATCAACTCCAACCATCTCCTCTGGAGCATGTTCAAATCCTTCTGTATAAAAATATATTTCAGACTCTTTTGGTCTGTATATATATTTCACACTTCTCCCCGTAGAGATAGTGTCTCCAAATCATCAAAGCAATAACTACTGTGGCCAACTCCAAATCATGGGTCGGATACCCCTTCTCATAATCCATTAATTGACGTGATGCATACTCAATGACCTTGACGTTTTGCATAAGCACACATCCTAGTCCTTTAAGCGATGCATCACTATACACCACAAAAATTCATGTGCTATTAGGAAGAGATAAGACAGATGCCGTAATCAACCTCTTCTTCAGCTCTTGGAAGCTTTCCTCACACTTCTCCGTCTAAACGAATTTCACCAATTTTCTAGTCAAATTCGTCAGCGGAGTCGCGATTTTGGAAAAGTTCTTAATGAACTTTCTGTAATAACCTGCCAATCCAAGAAAACTCCTCACTTTTGACGGTATTTTCGGTTGATCCTAGTTTAGTACCGCTTCAACCTTTGAGTGATCTACCAAAATTTCGTCCTTATCAATCACATGTCCAAGAAATTGCACCCGCTCTATCCAGAATTCACATTTCAAAAACATGGCGTACAACTTCTCTCTTCGTAGCATCTCCAATGTCACCTTCAAATGTTCCACATGCTCCTCCTTGGTTTTTGAATACACCAGAATGTTGTCGATGAACCCCACCACAAATTTGTCCAAAAACGGTTTAAAAACCCTGCTCATTAGGTCCATAAATGCTGTAAAAGCATTCGTTAGACCAAATGACATCACCAGGAACTCGTAATGACCATGACGAGTCCTGAATGCTGTCTTCGGAATGTCTTCTTTCCTCACCTTCAACTGATGGTATCCACTTCTCAAGTCTATTTTTGAGAAATACCTAGCTCCCATCAACTGATCAAACAACTCATCTATCCTTGGTAACGGATACTTATTTTTAATCGCAACCTCTTTTAACTCCCTGTAGTCAATGCAAAGTTGCATCGATACATCCTTCTTCTTCACGAACAACACCAGCGCTCCCCACGGCGATCCGCTCGGCTGAATATACTTCTTATCCAATAGCTCTTACAACTACACCATCAATTCTTTCATTTCTATTGGAGCCATACGGTACTGGGCCTTTGATATTGGGGCAGTTCCTGGCGCTAAATCGATCACAAATTCTACTTCCCTATCTGGTGGAAGTCTTGGAAAATCATCTGGGAATACGTCTACAAAGTCTCTCACGACAGGTATCTCTTCTAGTTTCGGATTCTCTTTTTGACTATCGACTATGTAGGGTAGATAACCTATACAACCTTGTCTCAACAACTTTCTGGCTTGCATCATCGTCAGACAACTCATTTGTCTAGGTGAGTTTCTGCCATAAAATACTACCTTTGACGGGGTCATAAGGTTAATACACTTCTTTTGGCATTCAACTATCGCCCCATAATTGAATAACTAATCCATTCCTAAAATAACGTCAAATTCCCCAAGTTTAATCGGGATTAGATCTACGATCATCATTGTAACGATTGAGATTTTATATATTAAATTTTAATATTTATTGAGTGAATAAATATTTTATGTGATTTATTTATTGAGTTAAATAAATAAATTATGTGATTTTATGGAATGATTTAATTAAGAATTATATATTAATTAAATTAATATTTAATATTTAATTTAATTGATGTATATTGATTTTATAATATAATTCTAATTTAATTGAGATAATTGAATTAGATGAATTATGTGATGAGTGTTACATGAATTATAATTATTGAGTAATTATAATTATGTGGCAATTTTTATGTGATTATTTGATGATAGATTTTTATTAATTAAATTAGAATGTTAAAGATTTAATTAATTGAAAGTGTAATATTAAAGTATGTGTTAAAAGGATTTATTAAAATAAAGAAAATAGTTTTTAAATTGTTTTAACCAAACAAGGCCTTTACTTTTGTTTTAAAAAGATTTTGCCAAACAGGGCACTTGCACTAACTTTAAATCCATTTTACCCAAACAAGACATTAGCTAATAAAATCTTTTTTAAAATGCCAAACAAGCCCTAGTGGCTTTTGAAATTCTATAACTGATAATTTATGTGAAAAGTAATTGCCCTTAATACATATTATTATATATTTTGTCAGTTAAAATATACGTATTATATTTTATATGTTTACGTTAGTTTTAGTCTAAAGTCTAAACTAAAAGAAGAAAAGAGAATACAGAGAATACAGAGAAGTTAGAGAGAAAGAAAAAAGAAAAAGAAGGAGAAAGAATTGGTAGAACTCAAGCTCGTCATCATCATCTTCTTCTTCAATCATCAAAACAAAAAGGGTATAATTACTATCTATAGTTTTAAAAATGTAATTGATTGTTCTTCCTTGTTTTGAGTTCTCTGTGAATATGAAAAGTTCATGAGATTATATAAACATGAATTGTATATATATATATATATATATATATATATATATATATATATATATATATATATATATTGTGTTTATATACATTTTATAATTGAATTGTATGCTATAAACGATTTTCAGAAATTCAATTGGTTGTAAAAAAAATTAAGTTTTAATGGAGAATTTGTGTTCTTATGAATTTTCATATTTTTGGTTGAGTTAGAATGAAAGATTTATGTAAACATGAAATTTATGTGTTATAACATGTTTATATATGAGTTATATAGTTGTCTTAGCGATTCAATCCACGTAATTAAGATGAACATGAAGAAATCATGTTCATAGTAATTTATTGTGAATTAATTTTGAAAATAGCCTTTTTAAACTATCAAATTGGTGTTTGATTATGGATTATTATTTAAATTGATCATGGGTTATGTTAATATGTTAAGAATTAGAGTTATTACAATTGGAATTACATGGATTGATTGAAAAACGAATTTGTAATAGAAATTTTTGTCAAGAACGCTTGATATTATAGTTTTCTTCAAAAAATCATGAAAACTTTGTTTTGATTATGTGTTATAAGGATTTTATATGTTATAATCATGTTAAAGAGTCCAAAATTTTATTGTTATCAAGTTTCATGTTCATCATGTTGAGAAAAATCAGATTCAGTGTGAAGAAATAAGCCAAATTGGCTTATTTCTCTGCCGTTCGCGAGCTGGGGGGGGGGTTCCCACTAGTAGTGGGCCCTGTTCCAGTGGGGCTTTTACCCTTGGGGGACCCTCCCCAGCTGGTTAACATGTTGTCCGGGATTATTTTTCCCTTCGTTGAGTTTTCATGCCGCGTTTGTTTAGCTAACTTATTTTTATGACTTGATAAGTGTAATAGGTAATGAGATAACATGCTTTTGATGTGTTTAAGATAGATTGAAGTCTTATGTTGTTATATGATATCTGTGCTTGGATATTATTACTGTAAGGTGCAATACGATAGTAAAAGTACTATACGCGTATGAGGTGCTTGATTATGAGTTTAGCCTCATGTATGTGTATTAGTATTGACGTACGTCATAACAACATTGTGAGTTGGACTTGATTATGAAGTTCGACGATTTAAACGTTATAGTTGGGTACTAATAGATGTTTTAAACGTAACGTGATATGTAGGATAATTGTGGAAGTGATTGTAATTATTAAAGTGTAGCTTGCGCTTGAGGCAAGTTCTCTACTCCTTATCTCTTACTTGAGCAAGTTTTCTAATCATTATTCTTCTACGTTATGCAAGTTCTTTCATTATATCTTTTCATTGTGCAAGTTCTTTAACCCTTGCTCATTATATCATGCAAGTCTATATCGGATTCTTAACTCGTTATGTATTGTATGAGTTATACTGTATTCAAATATCCGTAAATCATAAGTATTGAAGTATTATTTAAGTAATGTGATCTTGACTTAGTTGTTCAAGCAAGATCTACTTGATCTATCGAATGCTTTAAGTTATTCCTAAAGCATGCCTAGTTATCATAAAATCTATTGTTGTATCTTACATTTGATTCATAATTCTTATATTATCGAACTGTTAAAGTATTGTGAGTCGATTCAACTACTCCTTAGTTGATGATAGTTGAAACTCCAAAGTTTCTTTGTCTATCCAAACCAAACTTTTTTTGGTGCGGACTTGTATTCAAATATTAAGAATGAATAACCTTATTTATTAGGGGACATTTGTGCGAAAACGTTAAGATGGTTGTGCACAATACATTGGACGAAGGGCTGATCCCCCTAAGTACGAGTTAAAGGTCAATAGTCTTAATGACTGTTAAATGTTTTAAATAGAAATATTTATAACCTATGACATAGTTCAAGGTCGTATAACCCTCAGATAAATTCTATAATCGAATTCTAAATATGATGAAGGAATTATTATTCAATTCTTTATTTTGACGAAAGAAAAGTTATTCAAATTGTTTTGAAGTTATTCAATCATGGCATATCATTGTACATTTCAAGTGAGCTTTTGTTTGCTCACTCTTGCATATTGTACAACCCCTTGCAGTTAAAGCCGAGAATGTTGATGTGACACCCCCAAATCTGAGTACTTCGTTTTCACACGATTTGGTGCTCACTTTCTAAATAAAACATACATCCACCCAATAATAAGGAATGTAAAATAAATTACAACCTTGAATAAATAATAAAAAATCTTCCCTAAAAAGGAATTACAACCTTATTCAAAATCATCATAGGGTTTATCTAACCTTAACATAAATAATAATGCAGAAATAAAAACATAACATAAAGTCTTATTACAATCAAAATCAAAAGATAACAAGTCTTCAATTGTTCATCTTGCCTTTCCCTTTACTCGTTGACGGTACGCCAACGTTCTCGGCTTTAACTGCAAAGGATTATTAAATATGCAAGAGTGAGCAAACAAACGCTCACTAGAATACAACAATAATAAGGATATAATTGAATAGTTTCAATAGATCTAAATAACTTTACTTTCATCAACCATAAAGAATTGAATAATAATTCTTTTATTAATAACTAGAATTTCGAACATTGAAATCATCTGAGGGTCATAAGACCTTGAACTTTTGTCCTAGGTTATAAACATTTCTATTTAAAATATTTAACAGTCATTTAGACTATGAACCTTAACTCGTACTTAGGGGGATCAGCCCTTCGTACCATATATTGTGCACAACCATCTTAACGTTTTCGCATAATAACCTCCCCTAATAAATAGGGTTGTTCATCTCAGTATTTGAGTACAAGTCCGCACCAAAGAAAGTTTAGTTTGGATAAGCTTAAATGGTAATTTAGGATTTAACGTTCATCAACTAATGAATAGTTGAATCGACTTATGACAATCAAGAATAATTCATAAACAAAATATTATGGATAACTTATATGCTTTAAAATCAAACTTAAAGCATTTAAAAGACAATATAGACCCTGTTTGAACAATTAAGTCAAGGTCATGTTAATTCAATAATAAACTTTGATAATATTTACTCAATATGAAATTTATAAAGAGTATGAATCATTAGCATCATTATGATCAATAAGAATAACTCAAGTAAGGTTTGAGTTTAGAGAACTTGCACAATATAAGAATTAAAGAAATTGTATATAATTGACGAGTTTAAGGATAGAAAATTTGCCTCAAGCGCAAGCTACTATTAAAATCACGTTCTTTAACACTTCATACACACACACACACACACACACACACACACACATATATATATATATATATATATATATATATTTAATCACAATAATTTAAATTAGTTATTACGTAACTAATTCACATATTGGTTAATCTATATAGGTTAACTCTTTCTAATTTAATTAATAAGTTAATAATTAACCGTCACATAATTAATTACACCACATAGGCATGCTCACATAATTAAATCAATAATAATTATGTGTTTCATATTAATTAAATTATAATTAAATAAATTATAATTTAAACATTTAATCTAATTATAATTACTCAAATTATAATCACATCTTATATTAATTAAATTATAAACAATTTATAATTTCTAATTAATTAAACTACATCATGCATTTACTAAATTATAATTACACAAATTATAATTAATCATGAAAATATTGAATTATAATACATAAATTATAACTTATAATTAATCATGCATTTATTAAATTATAATTACATAAATTATAATTTAAATTAATATTTACTTGATTAAAATAAATCAAATAATATTCATTATAATTTAACAAAATTATAATTTAAATTAAACCTTTACTCTAATTATAATTATTCAAAATTATAACCACACTATATATTTTATTAATATAATATATTAATATTCATTTTCATGTCATCAAATTATCACCTTCAATTAGCCTTTTATGATACAACAAAATACATAAAAGAAATAACCCATCTTAACTTTCTGCACCCCCCCCCTCCGGGGCGGGGGTTTAGGCCAACCGAGGCGGGCCCCTTATAGGGTCGGCAGACATGCTCGCAAACTGTGCACAGAAAAAGTCAATTTGGCTTATTTCTCCACACCAAATTTTAATTCCAGTCAATACAATTCATATCAATTTTATAGAAAACATAAACTTAAAGCTTCAAACATGATTTTAACATATATAAACATTACAACACATAATCAAAACAACCAATTTCATGATTTTTGAAAAAAGCCATTGTTAAGTGTTCTTCATGAAATTGAACACTGTATTTTTGTTTTTAAACCAATTCACACAATTTCAAGCATAGTCAATCAATTTTTAAATATGCTATCATCACCTACCATTAATTTAAACACAATGAACAATCAAACATGAATTCCTTTGATTTTTAAGAGAAAACTATACATATATATATATAATTTCAAAATACTTTCACTGTAGCTCTTTGAAGAACATGAATTCCTCATGTTTATCACATGTATATGAATTAAATAATTAATTAGGCATACAATTCATATATGAGCATATACATAGCCTATAAAAATCATAATTACTCAAATTACATGAAAACATGTTTTACAATGAACAAAAGTATGAAGAACATGAGAATAAAACTTCTAAAACTATAGGTTAGGATTATACCCTTTGGCTTAGTGATAGGAAGAAGATGAAGTTGCTTTGATTTCTCAAGCTTCCCTTTCTTTCTCTTCTTCTTCTCTCTTTCTCTCTATCTTTTCTTTGTTTTGTTCTTCTGACTAACTCTTGTTCTAATACTAACTAACGTAAAACTATTGATATATCATATATCATATATACATATAACTGACAAGTAATTAACCCATATAATAAATATATTTAATTATAATTATTACATGAGTTACACAATTTGAATTTAAAAAGTCATACGGCTTGTTTGGCAAAAATTGTTTATTTTTAAAAACTAACTTTTTGAGCTTAAGGCCCTGTTTGGTAAAACCTTTTAAAATCCTTTTCTTTATTTTAATAAATTCTTTTAACACATATTTTAAATGTTACACTTTAATTAATTAAATCTTTAACATTCTAATTTAATTAATTAAAATTCAACATCAATTAATCATATAAAAGTTGCCACATAATTATAATTACTCGCTAATTATAATTCATGTAACACTCATCACATAACTCATCTAATTTAATTATCTCAATTAAATTAGAACTATACTATAAAATCAATACATATTAATTAAATTAAATATTAATTAATTATTTAATTAATATATAACTCTTAATTAACTTACTCTACAATAATCACATAATTTATTTATTTAACTCAATAAATAAATCAAATAAAATATTTATTTAATTTAATAAATATTTAAAAATAATATGTAAAATTTCATTCGTTACAATCTTCCCTCCTTAAAATGATTATGTCCCCAGAATCACACTTTTAAAAAAATTCCATCTGTTACAGTTGATGTATCGTCAACACGTAAAGAAAAAGGAAAGATGTGCAAGTGAAGACTTATTGTCTTCAATTTTATTTGTAATAAGACTTAGTTGATGATGTTTTATTTTCGCATTTATTTTGGTTGATGTTAAGGTTTAGTTAACCCTCGGATTTTATATTGGACAAGTTGTAATCCTTTTTCAAGGAAGATTTTATTTAAGTATTTATAAGGGTTGTAATTTACTTTACAATTCTTTATTATTGAGTAGATGTATGATTTAATTAGAAAGTGAACACCAAATCATGTGAAAACGAAGTACCCGGATTTGGGGGTGTCACAATCATGTTTCCCTTAATATCCACCCTACAGTTCTTGTGTACGAACCTAACATGAATCACTTCCCTATTCGCAATTTCTATGTTAAGAGGATATTCTAATTCGTCCTTAGGCAATTCTAGATTCTTAACAAAGTCATCGGATATAAATGAGCAAGTAGCACCTGAATCAAATAACACGTAAGCATTTATATTATTGATCGGAATGATACCTGACACCACATTACGTGACTGCACAGAATCTTGTACGGTCATGTTGAAAGTTTTGGTGGTAGGTCGGTTGGTTGGCATCGATCCAGTGATAGTCAGAGTGCTACCACTGCTGGTTCCTCTACGTCCACCTGCTCCTGCTCCTCCTGCTGCCTTCTTGGGACAATACCTTGCCAGATGGTCCCTTGACCCACAAGTAAAGCAAGCGCCTTTCTTAGGATTAGGGTAATTTGGTGCTATGTGGCCTTCCTGACCACAATTGTAGCAGACCCTCTTTCTTTTCATGCATACCCCCAGGTGATTCTTCCCGTAGGTAGGACAAGCCTTCACATTCTTCTTCTGATTTCCTTGCTGGTTCCCGGTAGGCATGTTATCATTCCATTTCCTCTTCTGATTATTACCACCTCGACCATTGCTACCACTAGCATTGTTATTTTCACCTTATTCTTCTTCTTCTTTAGTTCTTGATTGTACCTGGTCAGAGCATCACTTCCACCTTCTGCGATAATTGCCTTCTCCAAAACTCCTGCAAAAGTGTTCAATTGGAACATTGAAACCTTGCAGTACAACCAGGGCTTCATCCCCTGTTCAAACCTTCTAGCCTTTTGATAAGTGAATAATATTCATGATTTTTGATTCCTTTATATTTGGTTTTATTGCATGTTTTGTGTTGTAAATGGACTTATTAGGTTGTTTATTAATTTCGGGATAAAATAGAGCTTAAGTGACGAAACGGGACGATTCAGAGTTGATTAGAAGCAAAAAAAGAAAACTTCGCCCCAGCTAATTGGGCGGGAAAATATTGGAAATCTTAGATTTTTGGAAAGTCTCTAAAAGTAGATTTTGGCAGCTTTCTACATGGATTTGGAATGATATTTCTATTAGATTTAGGATATCTTTAGACTAAGATTTATTTTACACTGGATTCTATTTCTTTATGGAACTAGAGTTTTGTAGTTCCTTTTAGGATTTGGATTTCTGGTTCTCATAGGATTTAGGACATTGTCTAGCATTATAAATAGATGTAATAGTCGGAGTATTATTCATTCTATCATCTAATTCATTCAATCATCTACTACATTATCTCATCTACACCATTGGAGTGCATACTTGGAAGCATGTCAGGATAGTTTTCTTTATTCAGTTCTAAGGGATGTTGAACCTTATTTATAATTATTGGTTAATTGAGTATTCATTATTTATTCATTCTCACATGAAATTCGTTCTTGATAATCTAATTTAATTTCTGAATGTTATTTGGCTTAACTATTTTGATTTCTGCAGGATTGAGTTGGTTAACAGATATCATATGCTAGATTAAGGAATAGTATTACGTGTAATTGATATTGTTCCTAATCACAAGTAGTAATTAGTAATACCTTATTGTGGACAAGCTTTTGAGTATTGCTATGATTATCAAAAGACAAGTTAAACAATCGGAGCTTATGTGTTTATTGCTTGGAATAGTCTAATTCCCTAGTTCTTAATGCTGGTGTTATATTAAATCTAGAGAGCTTGTTCTAGGTTATATAATGGTTAGAATTTTGTGAAGAACTTGTTTCATTGAGTGACATTCTAAGGGGAGTTTAAGGTAGCAGAGCTTGTTGTTACCTAGGGCTATTAGTTTCAATGAAGGGTAAATAATGTTATACTTGATTAATCTATTGTTGTAAAAAGGTGATACTGAACTGAAGAACTGAAACTTTTTATTCATTCTTAATTCTTATTAATTTATTCTTGTTAATTTAGTTTAATCAATTAAAAACCCTCTTCTTATTGGAAACAATCGAATAAATATAAAACAAATCACTCTCTGTGGGATCGATCCTTGCTTACTACTGTGCTAATTGTTTGAATCTGTAAAGTAAAAGTGAGGTTAATTTAGGAGTGTAAACGACAGCTCCCAAATTTTTACGCCGTTGCCGAGGAGTGTTATTTATTCTTTGTTTTCGTTTATTTTTATTATTTTCTTTTTCTTTTTCTTTTTATTTTATGACTCTATCCTCTCACTTTGTTGACTTAAATTTTGATCAAGAGATAGAGAAAACTACAGATACAAAAGAAGCTCTTGTTCCATTACTTGAAGAGGAAGAGATGGCGGTGCCACACAATAACATAACTTTGAAAGAACTGACTACTTTTTATCTGAATCAACCATGTTTTTGTATTGAGTATCCTACTTTAGATGTTGCTTTTGAACTTAACTCTGGACTAATTCATCTTTTACCTTCTTTTCGTGGTCTTACAGGTGAAAATCCATATAAGCATCTAAAGGAGTTCCACGTGGTGTGTTCCACGATGAAAGCACAAGGAGTGACAGAGGAACAGATCAAGCTTAGACTTTTTCCATTCTCCTTAGCAGATTTGGCTAAAGACTGGTTATACTATCTACCTTCAGGATCAATACGATCATGGACTGATATGCAAAGGTTATTCTTGGAGAGGTATTTTCTTGCATCAAAAGTTGCTGATATATGAAAGGAGATATGTGGAATCAGGCAGTTCAATGGAGAGAATCTCTATGAGTATTGGGAAAGGTTCAAGAAGTTGTGTTCCAGCTGTCCACCTCACGAAATTGATGATCATATCTTTATCCAGTACTTCTATGAGGGGTTGGTACTAATGGATAGAAGCATGATTGATGCAGTAAGTGGAGGAGCACTGGTAGACAAAACTCCACACGCTGCAAAGAACTTAATTACAACCATGGCATCTAACTCACAGTAGTATGGTACTAGGATGACTCATACATCACAAAGGGTAAAGGAGGTGAGCACTTGTAATCTGGAGAAATAGGTTTCTGAATTAACTGCTATAGTTCGACAAATGGCTGCAAGGAATATGCAAGGTTTTCAGCAAGCTCAACCTCAGTACCACACAGAAAACCAAGAAGTACTTGTCAATTCTGGGACATCTATGGAGGATATGTTCAAGGCATTTATGAACCAAACACAACAGTTCATGAATCAGACACAACAGTTCCAGCAGGAGAAGAGAACTTATGTTCAAGATCTGAGGGACCAAGTTGGTCAGCATGCAACCACAGTAGGGAGGTTAGAATCTCAAGGAGGTCACTTTCTCAAACTGTTGCAAATGTAAGTGAAATAACATTGAGATGTGGTGCAGAGGATTGGCAGCAAGGAAAGTCAATGCTTTCAGAACAAAACAGGTCAGACAATAGTGAACTGATACTACCTTTTCCGCAAGTTCTAAGAAGGAATTGGAAAGTTGGAAAAAAAATCAGAGTTATATACAGAGTCGTACGAAAAATTTCTGAAAGAAATGGCAAATAGGAAAAAAGAACTTAAAGATGATGAGGAGTTCACTAGTGGAAGCCAGTTGGAAGTGCTTGAGGCTACTACTGAATTTGAAGAAGAAATCAGGTATTCAAAATCTGAAAAGGATGAACAAGAGGAAGAGGAGAACAATTTGATAAGTTTTGCAGATCTTTACAAAGAGGATATAGATGAGATATCGGTACAAACAATTAAAACACTACATAATACATACCATAGGACCTTAACTATGGAATTGGATGAGGCACATGTCCAGTTCAGCAGATATGAAGTTGAAAGGAATCTTGGTAATATTAATTTTATTTTTTCTACTGATGTTGTTGACTCTATAGTGCAGAAATCTCTTGAGAAAATATACAAGGAGGATTTGAGAACAGGAATGGAGCAAAATCAGGATCTAAAGGATGTCCCTAATGAATTGAAACCATCACCAGTCCACTTGAAGTTCACAACTCTGATTACATAGAATGAGAAGGATGATGTCAAGTCAATGACAATAAACAAGGGTAGCTGCTTGGGAGGCAACCCAAAATCTCATATTTGATTCTTCTATCCCTTTACTTTTTATTTTTTTAGTTACATGTAGTTTCTTTCTTCTTTGCATAATTTTCTTACATTGGGGACAATATAAGGTTTGAGTGTGGGGGGGGGGGGGGGGGAAGATTTAGGTTTTTAGTTTATTTAGGGATATTGATCCGATTTTGATAAGAAATTTGAAAAATTGATGCCTTTTGAAATTTTTTGAAAAATATGGGTTCCATGATTCTATTTGCTTGTGTTCGAAGGTTAAAGTCAACAATTAAAAATTAATGCTAAATTTTAAAATCTGTTTTGATGCTTAATTGGTTAATGAGTGAGAAAAACTAAGTTATGATCCATAGTAATTGATTTGAATTGAATTTGTGTCACATGAGTACTTGAACATGTGATACATGCTCATTTGACTTAGTTATCTGTAGAGTTATCTATGTGCACTAATCGTATGCTTTAGAACTATTGAACTGCTTATGCTTTTTGCAGGACCATGTGAAAAAAAAATCAAAAAAAGTTGAAAATCAAAAAAATTGTTAAAAAAGAAGCAAAAGAGAAACCATGTGGTGGGATGAGATGGAGCGTAAAACGAACTCTCCCATAAACACGTGCGAATAAGTGAGATGGAGCATAAAATGCACTCACTTACAAAAGAATGATTAGGAAGGTGAAACGGAGCATAAAATGCATTCACCGGAAACAAAGAGGAAAATGAAAGGGTTCTGATAAAAAAATAAAGCAGGCAAAGTATTTTTTGAGTTTTTGAGTGGTGTACACGATTTTTGCTCCATGGTAACTAAGTTGAGTAAGTGTGTGAGTCATAGAAGAGTGCTTAAGTGGATACAATTTGACTTAATAAAATTCATTGGTGAAGTGGAAAGGTGGTTATCTTGAGTTGATTGACGAATCATTGATTATATATTTGTGGGTTTAGTGTTAATAATCATGATTTGATCTTGAAATCTTTTGACTTGATGGTTGAGTAAAGTTATTCTGAAAATCAAACTTTTGGTTTACACGAGGACGTGTAAAAGGCTAAGTGTGGGGGAATTTGATAAGTGTATAATATTCATGATTTTTGATTCCTTTATGTTTGGTTTTATTGCATGTTTTTTGTTGTAAATAGACTTATTAGGTTGTTTATTAATTTTAGGATAAAATGGAGCTTAAGTGATGAAACGGGACGATTCAGAGCTGATTAGAAGCAAAAAGGAAAATTTCGCCCCAACGAATTGGGCGGGAAAATATTGGAAATCTTAGATTTTTGGAAAGTTTCTAAAAGTAAATTTTGGCAGCTTTCTACATGGAATTGGATTGATATTTCTATTAGATTAAGGATATCTTTATACTGAGATTTATTTATAAATTGGATTCTATTTCTGTATGGAAACTAGAGTTTTGTAATTCCTTTTAGGATTTGGATTTCTAGTTCTCGTAGGATTTAGACCTTTGTCTAGCACTATAAATAAATGTAATAGTCAGATTATTATTCATTCTATCATCTAATTCATTCAATCATCTACTATATTCTCTAATCTACACCATTGGAGTGCATACTTGGAAGCATGTCAGGATAGTTTTCTTTATTCAGTTCTAAGGGATGTTGAACCTTATTTATAATTAATGGTTAATTGAGTATTCATTATTTATTCCTTCTCACATGAAATTCAATCTTGATAATCTGATTTAATTTCTGAATGCTATTTGGCTTAATTGATTTGATTTCTGCAGGATTGAGTTGGTTAACAGATATCATATGCTAGATTAAGGAATAGTATTACGTGTAATTGATATTGTTCCTAATCACAAGTAGTAATTAGTAATACCTTATTGTGGACAAGCTTTTGAGTATTGCTATGATTATCATAAGACAAGTTAAGCAATCCAAACTTATGTGTTTGTTGCTTGAAATAGTCTAATTTCCTAGTTTTTAATGCTAGTGTTATATTAAATCTAGAGAGCTTGTTCTAGGTTATATAATGGTTAGAATCTTGTGAAGAGCTTGTTTCATTAAGTGACAATCTAAGGGGAGTTTCAGGTAGCAAAGCTTGTTGTTACCTAGGTTTATTAGTTTCAATGAAGGGTAAATAATGTTATACTTGATTAATCTATTGTTGTAAAAAGGTGATACTGAACTGAAGAACAGAAACTTTTTATTCATTATTAATTCTTATTAGTTTATTCTTGTTAATTTAGTTTAATCAATTAAAAACCCCATTCTTATTGGAAACAATTGAATAAATATAAAAAAATCACTCTTTGTGGGATTAATCATTGCTTACTACTGTGCTAATTGTTTATATTTGTAAAGTGAAAGTGAGGCTAATTTAGGAGTGTAAACGATAGCTCCCACCTTCCTCTCATCTGTATTCACCTGATAAGTTGCAAACCTAGCCAACTCGTTAAACTTCGCGGCGTAATCCGACATAGACATGTTACCCTACTTCAATTCTAGAAATTAAAACTGCATCTGGTTCTGAGAGCTCGTTGGGAAATACATCTCAAATAACATCTTCTTGAACATATCCCATGTGATCACGCCCTGTCCTCCTCTAACCTTTTTCTCCTGCCACCAGTAGCTGGCTTCTGACTTCAGCATAAATGTTGCGAAGGCAGTCTTCTGGTCGTCATTGACCCTCACAACATCAAACACCTTCTCCATCTCCATCACCCAAATCTGAGCTTTGATTGAGTTCATGGATCCCTTAAACTCTGGCGGTCCTACCGCCTTGAAGTTTTTAAACTACGTGGCTTGTAGAGATTGCGGTTGATTTTCAAGTGCTCTAGCTAAAAGGTTAATCAATTGTTGTATAGAATTAGCATTGGCATCGGCGTTGTTGTTATTCATTAATCCCTCTTGAGCTTGCTGACGGTTTTGGGGTCTTCTTGGCGGCATTTTCTGTTTAAAATATACGTTTATTAGATCGTTACTCAATTTCTTAAGTATTTAAGATTTAACTTAAACATTTTAAGATTATCACTTAACACATAACATTATCAGATAAACTTAGATATTTTATTCATTCAAAAGTTTTAAACACAGAAAAGATAGCATCACTGCTATTTACATCAACTATTCCAAGATAAAGAATCTTCAGGATTTAAATCATCATATTCCATTGTTTATAATCACATTGGAATTTACATTATTAACTACCAAAAGAAAATTCACATAACTCTTCATATCACGGCCTACTAAGACGCTGAGCAGCTTCTCTGCGCTCTTCATCAATGATACAGAACATCGTCCTACGATCCAGCATGTACCAAGGTAAGTCCTCGAACTGGACTGGATAGTAGACAACTCGATCCTGGGCCCTATCAATCGCTGTCTAAAATGTGTATTCCGTCTCCTCAATCTTAGCCTTCTTTGCCCGTTCATTATATTCAACTAGATCTGCACGTCGTGAAGCCTTCATCCAAGCGTCCTCTGCTCTAGCACGCTGTGTTGACTCCTCCCTCAGGTCACTCTTTATTTTCTCTATCTCGGTTGACATCTCTTCATTTTGGCTCTCTCCATGAACCAGTTTCCACTCCACGTCTCCAAGATATCCATAAAGATTCTCAATCTCATCATCCTTCTGCTCTATAGTAGCCCGTTATACAACTGTCAGCTCCTTCAATTCTCTGACGTTATCCTGTAACTCTATATTACGGTCATACAGCTCGTCAAACATCTCGGTACTGATAGAGTTTGGTGGAAACTCATCAGGGTCCTCATCCTCCTCTTCAGCCTCTACCTCTATCTCCTCAGAGTCCTCCTATGAATAAAACACATGCTCATGCTCCTGACCCACAACAGTGATCAACAAAGATGGCTCTCTCTGTACCAACTGCTCCTAGACGGTATGAATATCTCGGGGCTCCTCCCCTCTAGCTACTCGGGGCTCAACCTCCCTAGGATGACTGGATCCTCTAACATCCGACATCTTGACAATTAAAATTTTAAGTTTTTAGTTACTACGTGATGCTAATCGATACTAGCGAGCACATAAGTATAACACATAAGCACATAAAGTCTTTTATTATCTTCAATAAATTCCTTAATTCATTTCTTAGAACTCGATAAGAGTTTATCATCACTATGTTTTCAATCTCCTAAAAGGCTACTACCCTACCTAAGGTTCATAACCTACAGTTTTGATACCAACTTGTGACACCCCCAAATCAGGATACTTCATTTCCACAAGATTTGGTGTTCACTATCCAAAATAACACATCTAACTACCCATAAATAAATGAAGCTCATAAATGAAATAGAAATCATCCCCTTAAGGGTTACAATATCATAAACAATAAAATCCCAGGACATCTAACCTTAATACATCAATGCATAAATAACATAAACAAATAAGTCTTGAACATAACATTTTCAAATAAATAATTAAACAAGTCTTCATCACTTGTTTGCTTTGCCTTTGCCTTTACTGGTAGATGGCTCATCAACCCTTTCAACCTTAGCTGCAATGTTATCATGCAAGAGTGAGCAACAATTACCCACAAGTATAACAACAATAATAATGATAACACACGGATAATCAATGGATACTGAGTAATAAAAAGCTCGGCTTTTGAATCAAGCATAAATAACAAGAATCAAAAGTACTTCTGAGGGTCACAAGACCAAGAACTATATCCCAGGTTATCAAGTATTTCTACTTTAAATCTTTAACAGTCGTAAGACTATATGGACCTTACTTCTCGTACTTAGGGGGATCAAATCTTAGTACCATATATGTGCACAACATCTCAATGCTATCGCGTAATATAATCCCCTATAAAGGGTTGTTCATCTCAGTTTGACATCAGAGTCCGCAATAAAGAAAGTTTGGTTTGGATAAGCTTTAATAGTAGTTCTAGAATTTTGAACGCTCATCAACTATGGACTAGTTGAATCAATAAGGGTTCGCTAGTCATTCAAGGTTCAATAATATAATTGATACTCAAATTAAATAGTGAATCTCAAAGGTATACAATTGAATAAACATTTTATAACTGAAGTATTGCTTTAGAAGAACTAGAACATCTCATTTAAAATCATAAACTTAAATAAACAAGAATAAGACTTGCTCAATATAAGAATAGGATTTATGAACTTGTGTAATGATAACAAGTAGGTTTAGAAAACTTGTGTAACGATAACAAGTTAGGGATAAAACACTTGCCTCGTGCGTAGATTACACGTTTACTATTCACGTTCCTCAATTTAATCTTACACTTATCATTGTAATCATAACATCCATTAGACTTGATAACATTAACCCTTTAGACTTAGTTCATACCTAAGTTCAACTTGTTAACTTAGTTCAAGTTCTGACCATTAAACTTTTTACACATCACGAATCTTAAATCATTGCATGACAATCAATATAAACACCAAAATCCAATCTTATGAATAACAAGCTTGGATTCTCATATACTTTGATAATTTTAACTTAAAATTATCACATATATGTTAACAATCTATTAAAACACCTTACTGTATACTTCACACGTTTTCATGCTCTTTAGACTAGGTTACATTAACATGCCACAAACTGAAAACCAAAGAAAGCCAAAATAGTTCTGATCAAGGGAGGGCGCAGTTGAGCCTTCCTGAACCATTAAACCGACGCAGCTGCGCTGTTCCTGCCCTTGACACCAGTGCAGCTGCACTGGTACGCAGATAGGAACTGCAGCAGCTCGGTATAGTAGTTCGTCCAAGCCAAAAATTTGACTTTCAACACACAAACCGCTAAATTAAGCATACCCAAATAACATAGACTTCATAGAAACAACACCAATCATACTTTATATGATTCTAATCGATAAAGCGATTATCAACAACCAAACTATAAGAATTAAACCCATATTCATGCTCAAAATTCATGTTTTAACATAATTAGCGAGAACAATCACCACGAACTCATTTCTCAACCAAATCAGTTCATATAACTTGCACTCTTTTCGTTTCTTAACGTATTAACATAATATACAACCAACTTATAGATTACAACATGGATTGAACACTAATTTTGACTCCAAAAGAGGCCTTTTTGTACATATAAGCCATATTCATAAATATTTCTCTGTAAATTACAAAATTCTAATTTAAACATGATTTCATGGATTTGATTACTCTAAATCACATATAAATCATATACAAATTGATTATGAATGCTAATAAACATATATACTCAATTTCTTAATAAATTGGTCATCAAACTTCATTTATAGAGAACTAAAATAAAATTTCATGGAGAAAACTCAATAACGTAATTGTAAAGCTTGCGATGAAGAAATTACCCTTGATTTCTCTGTTTAGATTAATTAGAAGATGATATAAACTCTCCTTTGATTTTCCAAATCTCCTTCCTCACTCAATTTTCTCTCAAATTCTCTCTCTATTCTCTTCGATTTGTGTTTTGTAAAATGAATTGACAAGGAACTAATATAATTATTATACGTATAATCAACTGGCACAACATGGGTAGCGGTTAAGTGCATTATGGCCTTAACTGCTCCCATGTTCTTAAGGACATGTTTGGTTTGGTTTTAAAATAACTCCTTGTTAATTTAATTTAATTAGCTTGTTTATTATATAGTTTATTTATCACACTTTAATTAATCAAATAATATTATTTAAATTTAATTAGTTAAAAGCCAATATTACACATTAAATCAAATCATCACATAATTAAAATTCTCATTTATTAATTATAAAAAAATCATTAAATCTCTAATTAATTATTAAATTAATTAGAATAACATTATAATTATTAAACAACTCTTTTAATTTAATAATCTCAATTAAATTCACACTTTGAACTATAAAATCATTCTTCATTAATTTAATTAATGTAGCACATTTAATTAAATTAATCTACCACAATTCAATTAAATAATTATTTAACTCAATAAATAAATTAGCAAAATATTTATTTAATTCAATAAATATTTAAAATAAATTATAAAAATCTCGTTTGTCACATCTCTCGTATGGGCTAGAAATGAGTAGACTTAGTTAATCTTTCAACAATGACTCAAGTTACGTCTAATTCTAGAGAAACCTTAGGAAGACCCGACACAAAATCCATGTTAATGTGTTCCCACTTCCATTATAGAATCTCAAGTGGTTGCAATGGACCCTTTGACACTTGATAATTTATCTTGACATGTTGACAAGTTAGACACCTTGATACAAAATCTGCGATCTCTCTCTTCATATTGCTCCACCAAAATGTATGTCGAAGATCATGATACATTTTGGTACTTCCAGGGTGGATTGCAAATGGTGTGTTATGTGTCTGCATCATGATTTTATACTTTAAATTAGAGTCGTTAGGAATACAAAGTCTAGAGTTGACTCAAAGTATCCTTTCCTTGTCAATTCTTGCTTCTGGAACAACACCTTCTTGTACTTTCTTCTTCATATTCACCAGCTTTGGGTCTGTAGCTTGAGCAGCTTTAACTTTATCGATTAAAGTCGGTTCTACTCATATATTTGACATCTTCGTGTGGGTCCCTAGAGTCTTTAACTCTATCCCCATCTTTTATAAGTCAAACAAAATGGGCCTTTGTGCTGATAGTATCGCACTTGTACCCGCATATGATCTTTTACTCAATGCGTCAGCTACCACGTTCGCCTTTCAAGGATGGTATTAAATGGTATGGTCATAATATTTCAACAGCTCAAACCAACGTTGTTTCCACATGTTGAGTTCCTTTTGGGTGAAGAAATATTTAAGGTTTTTATGATATGTATAGATCTCCACTTTTTTCTCATACAGGTAGTGTCTCAATATCTTTAATGCTAATTTGACTGCTGCCAACTCTAGATCATGAGTAGGATAATTCTTCTCATATTCTTTGAGTTGTCGAGAGCCATAGGCTATGACTTTTCCATTTTGCATGAGAACACAACCTAGACCTCTGCCTAAAGCATCGCTGTAGATGATAAATTCCTCTGAACTTGATGGTATTGTTAGAACAGGTGCTGAAATGAGTCTCCTCTTGAGTTCTTGGAAGCTCTTTTCACATTCCTCGCTCAATTCGAACTTTATATCTTTTCGAGTCAACTTAGTTAATGAAGTGACAATTCGAGAAAATCCTTCTACGAATCTCCGATAATAACCAGCTAGGCCCAGAAAGCTACATATTTATGTTACTGAGTTAGGTTGTCCCAACTTTGTATTACTTCAATCTTTGTCGGGTTAACTGATATTCAATGTTTCAATATCACGTGCCCAAGGAATGCTACTTCCTCAAGCAAGAACTCACATTTCTTTAATTTGGAATATATATTTTTTTCACGAAGCTTTTGGAGTATCATCCTTAAGTGTTGCCCATGATCTTCATGGCTTTTGGAATAAATAAGGATGTCATCAATAAAGACAACCACCGAATTATCCAAATATTCCTTGAATATTTGGTTCATCATATCCATGAAGGCAGAAGGAGCATTAGTCAATCCAAAAGATATGACTAGGAATTCATAATGCCTGTATCTGAAGGCAGTTTTTGGAATGTCAACAGTTTTAATCTTTAACTGATGATATCCAGAACAAAGATCGATATTTGAAAAGAATTGAGCACCTTGCAACTGGTCAAACAGGTTATCAATGCGAGGTAACGGGTACCTATTCTTGATGGTGACATGGTTCAACTCTTGATAGTCAATGCAAAGTCTCATACTCCCATCTTTCTTCTTTACGAATAAAATAGGAGCACCCCAAGGCGATTTACTAGGACGCATGAAGTTGATATCTAACAATTCTTGAAGTTGGACTTTTTACTCCTAAAGTGAAATAGGAGCCATTCGATATGGGATTTTGGAAATGGGTTTTGTACCAGGTTCAAGGTCAATACAAAATTTGATTTCAAGTTCTAGGGGTTGGCCAAGAAGTTCTTTGGAAAATACATCAGGGAATTTATTAACAACAGAAATTTCATTCAAATCTAACGTATTTTTGTTCAAATCGGTGACATGGGCTAAGAAAGCTTGACATCCGTTTTTGAATAAATGAATATCTATATGGCTTGAGATGACAGTGATTGATTGCAATAGTTTGGTTGCTTGAATTCGCATAACAGATTGGTTAGGAATATGAAAATTAACGACCTTACGAAAATAATTAATTTTAGCAGGATGAGTAGTTAACAAATTAATTCCTAAAACCACATCAAATTCAAGTATTTTTAAATAGATGGGATCAACGGGTAATGTGGGGGTGCCGATTTGAATCAAACAAGATTTATAAACAGCGGATGTAATTAAGGTCTCTCTTAACGAAGTTTCAACAGATAAGTTAAAATCTAATTTCTCAGGAATCAAGTTTAAACGTTGAGCACAAGAAGGTGAAATAAAAGAGTGTGTAGAACCAGTATCTGATAAGGTATAACTTCATGAGAGTTTATAATTAGCTTACCAGTTATGACTTCTTCTAGTTTCCACGCCTTTTGGGATGTTACAACAAAGGCTTTCCCTCGAACCCCAGGCTTTTCCTTGTCCGTGACAGCCTTTGGTGTCACCATTACCGCTAGATTTGACTTTGTTATAGAAAAAAATTGAGCTATGTGACCGTCCTTTCCACAAATAAAACATACCTTGGAAGGCTGTGTACAATTTGGACTGATGTGTCCTTCCTGCCCACATTTGTAACATCTAACTGGTGGTCGTTCTCCTCCTCTTGAAACTGGTGTTGGTGCTGGTGCTGATGACGGTGCCTCCATTGTCATTGTTGAATCTCCTCTTCTTAAAGTTGTTTTCACTCGACTCACTTCTTCTATTATTCGGGCCACGATTACCACTGAAGTGGTTACCATTTTTGGAATGATAATTCCCTCTTCGCTGGTTCTCATTATTCTGATGGTTATTGTCACGGTTACGATTATTATCGTAGTTTCTCTCTCGTTATCGGTTGTTATCTTCTGGTTGCAATGTTTCTTTCTCTCGTTCCACCAATTGAACCCTATCCACAATATCTGAATATAAACGAAGTTTATGAGAAATAAGATGTTGACGAATCTCAAATTTCAAACCTCGCAAAAACATTCGGGTTATGCGCTCTTCATTATCCACCAAGTGGGGTGCAAATTGGGATAACTCGACAAATTTGGCTTCATATTGTGAGACAGTCATATTATTCTGTTCCAACTTAATAAATTCCACTTCCTTCATATGACAAATGCTTTCTAAAAAATACTTTTCATTAAATATCTCTAGAAACTCTACCCAAGACATATCAGGTGCTGAATGATGTGTACACTTCACTGATTCCCACCAGTGGTCTGCCTCTCCTCGTAACATGAAAGTAGCAAAGGGAACCTTTTGGTCATCAGTGCAATGCAATACATCAACTATATTTGTCATTTGTTTGAGCCACGTCTCCGACTTGAGTGGTTCCGGTTTTCCAAGAAATTAAGGTGGTCCTAACTCCTTGAATTGCTTGTAAGTGACCAATCGTGAGTTACCTACGTTTTTACGGGTATTATGAGCAGTAGTTTCTTTCGTCTGGTTCTGCAAAAATTGCATAGAGTTTCAGAAAAACTCATCATTCATCATGTTGTTAGCATCATGATTTTTTGAGTTTGCAGCAGTATTATTTGTAGCTTCCCGATTCTCAATATTATTTGTAGCTCCATAATTCTCAGCCACAATTATATCATAGTTCATTTCTTGATTTTTAGATGTCATTCTGAAATGTGATCACAAAATAAAGATTAGTTAAAGAAATTGACATGTCACATCTTATCCCTATATATCGATCGACTAATTAAATAACGAAAAAGCTTAAGTAGAACACATTAGCGAAGGATTTTACTCATCTCTCCCCTCCTAGTTCTAATCCAAGATCTCCATCAGAGATCATATTAAAAAGCTCTGATACCAACTATGAAGCCCCCAAAATAGGTCCACACAACCTATTTTGAGTAGCCAAATACATATTACAGAATTCAAATACAAATTTTCCTATTTACAACTATTAAACTGTCGTACAAAATATGACAACACATAAACTGTGAGTTTTAATACAAATATTGTACCGTATATAATACGACAATATTCACACTCAAATTAAGTCCTTATTACAATTATTTCCAGACTATTTTATAGAATAGTGAGGACTACTATAGTAACTATTTCAGACCATTACTCCATTCCCCGACTAGTCCCAGCCGCACTCTTATTTTTTGAGAAGAACAATAGAACAGAAAGGAAAAAGGGTGAGCTGAACTAGCCCAGTAAAGAATATCATGACTAAGATAATAAAGAATAAATTATCTTTAGTCTTCAACAATGATAAATCAAATAAAATATAATGGACAACAAATTTTAGGTCAATAACTGCAGCGGAACAAACAATACATTAGAATAGTCAAGTAGAGAATGATGTCTACTATCTTCTACGATTTAAAGGTCCATCGTCAATATTTTATCCCTGTAACACCAATCAATAATTATGCAATTCAATATTTCATCTTTGCACTACGGGCCAAAGATATTCATTTGTATCACCAGTGGTCATGATTATGACAAACAACAGTCCATCTTTACACTACGGGCCAAAGAGAACTCTCACCATAAGTCTTTATTTGTAACACCAAAGGTCATAATTATACCAATATACAATTCCTGGTCATAATCATACCAATCAACAGTCCATCTTTGCACTACGGGCCAAAGATAAATTTTCACCATAATTTAAGTCTGAGGATGATGACAATGATATAAAGGATGAATAAAAGTGAGATCAAGGATAAATATTAAAGATTTGTAATTTAATTTATCTAGAGTTCAAGAATGTCCAAATTGTCAACATGATAACCAATTGTCGGGTAAAATTCAAGAATGATATTTAAGATTTATATTTCAAAGATAATCTTGACAAGAAAAGAAAACTAAATTCCGTCGTGAATAGCATCCCAGCGTGTATAGTACCCCGGTGTGAACATTACTCTGACATTTAAAATTTAATAAGAAAGTTCAGGTAATAAATTATTCAAGTGAAATGATATTAGATGAAGCGCAAATCTCAAGAACTTTCTAATCATTTTAGAAATTATAGAAGCAATACTTACCATAGTAAGTTTAGATTTAGGAGTATGAAATAAAATAATATCACTTACATAATATGGAGTATGAAGGAAAATGATATCCCTTATGAGTATTGAAAAAAAATATCTTTTATCTTAGTAGAAGACCAGATTCTTAGTATAAAGGAGTTTATTTTGAGAAAATATTGCATTATTAGTTACACTCAAAGTATCCTTATACTCAAAAAAAATACTCACAATATTAAAGTAGAAGCACTTGTATTTTTTTTGTGTCTCTAGGATGAAGGGGTTACCTCCCTTTTATAGTGCAACTCGGAGGGAAATAAATAAATAAACCTACCTAATTTTCCTGCCTAACTTTCTTTGCCTAACTTTTATCTGCCTAACTCATATTCTTTATGGGTGAGGGCCCATGAATTTGGAAAATGGATGGCAAGAGAATTATTCCTCCCACCAACTTGGAAAAAGAATAAGCAGGAGAGAAGTGCACGAATTTTTTTAAAAAACTTAACAATCTGACAAATATAATATTATATCATTATAACATTATATTAAAATATTATTATAAAATTATACTATTATAATATTATAATAATATATTTGAATGAATATTAATGGCGAAGAAGGTAGATGTGGTTTCCATATGTTAAACTTACAATAACTGCTTCATGACAAATCCCTCTAGTTATAACAAAGTTGAACAAATATTGACACGTTTTCAATCTTTCAACAATTTATTCAATATTATAGACTCACAATATTGACAACCAGATCGTTCCCAAAAAAAAGGGGGCATTCCGTATAAACGATGCGCAATTAATTAATCCATTTTTTTGACAGAACTTTCTAGATATTGTCAATAATGCTAACTAATAATATTATTTCAAATAATACGAGTTACTATGCCATGACAATTATTGATTCAATAATATGAAATACTATACAATTATCACTGTAGCAATTATTGAATCAATAATATGAATTACTGTGCAATACCGTGTACTACTGTGGAATAGCGTGTGATACTATTATTTTATTACCTGGTATTTCAATAGTTAACGGTAAAGGTTATGCAGCCAATTTTTAAAAAGGTTGTTTCTGTCGCTTTTGATATCCGACAGTTATTCCGTTGTGGGGCCCGTCAATGATTGGTTATTTCAGTGCTGTCGTACGAATATTCTCTAAGAAAAAGAATATTCACCGATAAAACGAATATTTTTCGACAACTATTTACTTTATATAATTTGCACATATCACCCACAAATATAATATTTATTAAATCAACACCTATAATATTTAGAGAAAAATTAAATCTTATTCATAAAAAGTTGGGGTCTTACACTTTCTTTCATGCATTATCACCCAAAAACGATTTTCAAATCAAAACCACAAAGAGCTTGTATAAAAATAAAGCATTTCGGGGATAAATTTACTTAGGATTAATAAATGAAAGTATCAAGAGAGCTCGATTCTTATTTAACGAATGATTTGAAAAACTTATTTTCTAAAATGTCATGTCAATATACTTTTGCCTAAAATAAACTTTTTTTAAATTAAATCATTCGTGCATAGGTCCAAAGAGGTACAACACTACTTTCAAATAACTCAAAATGAGGCTTAGAATAAACTTTAAAATCAAAGCACTTCGCATAATAAAAGCTTTCTCAAACACACACACACATACACACTTTATTCTTAAGAAATTAATAAGATGTGGTAACTATGTTTTCACGAAAGTCTAGAGTGCATAACACCTTCCCCCCCGCTTAAGTAAGCCCCGAACTCTATGAATCTCGGGTTTTAGACCAATGTTGTGGAGTCATATATTGGGCCATATTGCAAAAACTTTCAAAATTAGGATAAGTTGGTACATCATTTTGAACTTATACCAATTGGCGACTGTGTCTCATTCGTCCCAATTATTAAAATTAATCTTTTCAAACTCGTCGACACTTATGTTGGTCTTGTTTTCCTAAAAGTCCTCACCCTTGAAATAACTTAAAGAATATAGTCTAAATGGAAAAAGGGTAGGAAAAAAACAAAGAATGCAATTTCATAAACCTCTTAGGAAAAGAGGCACGGAATCTTCCCTGGCGTTGATAATTAATATTGACTTTTAAAAAGTTAATTTAAAACATTTTCAAATTTAAAATTGTCATAATTCGTTTATGTTTTGAAAATAATAACTCTAATAACTAGTAGTATTTTTTAGATATTTTATGATATTCATATTTGTATTGACATAAACTATATGAAATGTATGTCAATATATTGACTTATTGAGTTTATATGTCAAGTTTTTTAGTTGCGAATTATGTGAATAATCCTAGTTAGTAATATATTAACGATATATTTGATATAGTGAGCCAATTTTATAATCCTACCTAATTTCATTTCTTAATATACATCGAAATCGATCATAATTCGACATATAACTCTCGCAATACACATAGCAGTGTTAGGTTTGTAAGATCATATTAGCATGCAACAATTACATACATAGATACGAAAGTGTAAAAATAGAGTTTTAAAATTTTACAAACCATAAACCCGAATCATCCTTTATGCGCAATTATTGTGACACCCCCAAATCTGGGTACTTCAATTCCACAGGATTTCGTGTTCACTGTTCAATAATAACACATCTAACTGCCCATAATAAATGAAACTCATAATTAACAATAGAAATCCTCCCCTTATAACATCATAAATAATCAATCCCCAGGTTATCTAACCCTAAAACATCAAATGCGGAAACATCCTAAGAAAATAAGTCTTAAACATAACATTGTAAGTCTTAACAATAACATTCTCAAATAATAATAAACAAATCTTTATCACTTATTTGCTTTGCCTTTGCCTTTACTGGTAGATGGCTCATTAACCCGTTCAACCTTAGTTGCAATGTTATCATGCAAGAGTGAGCAACAATTTCCCACAAGTATAACAATAACAATAATGATAACTTGCGAGTAAATAATGGATACTAGATAATAGAAAGCTCGACTTTTGAATCAAGATAGAAAACAAGAATCAAAAGTACATCTAAGGGTCACAAAACCAAGAACTATGTCCCAGGTTATCAAATATTTTTACCTTAAACCTTTAATAGTCGTAAGACTATATGGATCTTACTTCTCGTACTTAGGGGGATCAGCCCTTAGTACCATGTATGTGCACAACATCTTAACGCTAACGTGTAAAATAATCCCTTATAAAGGGTTGTTCTTCTTAGTTTGACATTAGAGTCCGAACCAAAGGAAGTTTGGTTTAGATAAGCTTCAACAGTAGTTCTAGAATTTAGAATGCTCATCAACTATGGACTAGTTGAATCAAAAAGGGTTCGCTAGTCATTCATGTGACAACCCAGAAAATCGGATTGTCTAGAAATATAGGTTAAAGAATTATTAATTAATAAAATGAATTTTTCTTAGTTATCTTCTATGTTATGTGATTAAAGGTCATTCTATGACCTAGAAGATGCGAATGTGGTTAGGATTCTGGCTGTGTGCTAGAATTAAATGATTTGAATTTCCAAGACGAAAATAAAAGTTTTTTGAGAAATTTTTAAAAAATCACTATTCATCCATTTCTGCTTGGAAATTATTTTGGAAATTCCGAGAAACGCGTAATGATATGATTCTAAGACAAGATAGAATATTTAATAATATTTCAGTAATGGCTCGTGAAGTTTTCGCCTGCGGACTCCTAAGGGTTAGGGAAAGTGAAATTGAGGAAGAAATGGTTAAGTACTGTAATAATAAGGATTATTATACATAACAAATACGAGTATAATACTAGTTATTATACGAGTACAATACGAGGGTAATACGACGTATGATATAAATATCATATGAAGTATATATAAAGAAAATACGAGAATTATACAATAAGTCTTAATGGGCTTTAACTATTGGACATGGATTTTTGTCAAGCCCAGTTGGTGAATGATTAAGGCCCAATGATTATTTAAATCAAGCCCGAAGTTAAGCCCAATAGGATTTAACTCTAAGCCCAAACTAAGAAATAAAGTTGTGGGTCGAACCGATGGGTTAACGGGTGGGTAAAATCCATGTGGGCCATGGGGGCACATGGTAACACATGGGGGACACATGGTAGCACATGGTGGCATGTGGTAGCACATGGGCAAGACATGGAAGGTTGAGGAGGTTTGCCTAATGACCATTTTACCCTTGTTTTACAAATTCTATAAAAGAGAAGCTTTGTTAGTACATTTATGGTTTTTGCAAAAATCACCAACTAGCATGTGTGAGAGAGAGAAGAACTTATAATAAGCAATCCAAGGAGAAGGAAAGCTACTTAAGACTTTTGTCACGAACACAAAGTCAAGAACTCAAGAACACCAAGAGGTATAAGTATTAAACCTTGAATTTTCATCTTCTTTCAATATTTAAATTGATAATGAAGTGATTATTGGTAGATCATGAATTGTACGAAGTGATAAGATGGATATTAGTGGACTTTAAAACACTAATAACCAAGAACAAGTAAAACCATAATTGAATGGTTAAGAATTTAATGAAGAAATGAGTTAAACCCTTGAAATGATTATTAATGGATAAGTTAAACCATAATTGAATGGTTAAGAAACTTAAAGAAGAAAGCCATTAAAACTTAGGTGTTTACGATGGTTAGAATCATAGATGAATAACCAATGGATTGATTACATTTGGTTTGGAGTAAAAATCTCGAGTAACGAAGTTATAGCAAAAGTTACGAGATTAGACGTTAATCGTCGAAATCGTAAATTTTCCCAAAATAAAAGTTAAAATCGCCGTTTAACTCGAAAACCTTGGTTTTCGATGGCGTATCGTAGAATTAGGTAAGTAAGACTTGCAGAAGCAAGAACGGTCGAATTCGGACTTAAAACGAAGAAATGAGCGTCGAACGTTCACGAACGTTTAACGAACGCTTAAAAATGGACGAAACGGCGAATTGTTTGCCAACGGATTCAAAAATTGAATCTGACTAGATAGAATAGTAGAATATGTGATATGTGAGCTAATGGATTTTGAATGAGCCAATTTTGAGTTATAACGATCACGTTACGAGCTCGGCAAGTTCAAGGTTAAATTTTTTTTCTAAGGCACAGGGCTGGTGCCGCAGCGCCGCCCAAGCCTAAAAAGATGGCGCCGCAGCACCTGTCCGAGAGAAATTCTTTGGATGGATGGCGCCGCAATGCGAATTTGAGTATAAAATGTGGCGACGCAGCGCCAGTATGGGAGGTTGGCCACTGCATGTGGGGCGCCGCAGAGCGACCAAACCAAAGGGAACCGGCGTCGTAGCGCTGGTGTAGGGAAAAAGACAGTGAAGAGCTTTTTAATGCTCAACACTTGGGAAACGTGTACGGAATGATTATGAACATATAATTCACATAATGTAATAATTAAACAAATAATTTAAACCTTAAGTAAAGGTTGAACGGAAAGATTTAATGAGAATTTAAAAGTCGAGGAATGTAAACGCAAATTACATAATTGATATTCGGGAATCATATTCGCGGTGAAACGAACGTTTGGGATTGCTAGGGTTGTAATTCCATAGACGTTGAGTGACGAGGGTGACTTATAACATTTCGATGTTATGATATCGTAATGGAAGTTAAGGGCAAAGCGTATAAACGCTATAAACACAAAATTATTGCGATGAACGATTGGTCTTAGCATACGACGGATCATATGGCTTAGACATTAAGGGTTGATGATGAACGTAATATTCATGTAATGAATCACTATGGAAAGTGATTAAAACCTTAAGTAAAGGTTGAGTGAAAGTTTAAAAGATTAATAACGTGAACGCTAGATACGTAAACGATTCTCGTGAATCGTATTTGCGTTGAGCGAACGTTCTAAGTATACATTAGTTGTATGACTTAGACGTTGACGAAAGTAGTAAGTAATATGTGTAATCATCAAGGAAGCCGTAACGAACAGTAATAAGAGAATGAAGAATAACGAATAACGTATAACATTGAACAAGCCGAGTTAACAATAATAACTTTAATAATGTTCCGAGTCAAATGGACCGGACGTTGTAAGATATGAAATGAGGATTAACTTAACGAACATTATAGTTATAATGGTTTGTGTAACGATTGTGATTTTATATAATAATTTGAAATATTTATTGAGTTAAATAAATATTTTATGTGATTTATTTATTGAGTTAAGTAAATAAATCATGTGATTTATGGAGTGATTTAATTAAGTGTTATATATTAATTAAATAAATGTATAATATTTATTTAATTAATGTATATTAATTTTATATTATAGTTCTAATTTAATTGAGAAAATTAAATTAGATGAATTATGTGATGAAGTGTTACATGAATTATAATTAGCGAGTAATTATAATTATGTGACAATTTTATGTGATTAATTGATGTTAGATTTAATTGATTAAATTAGTTGATTAATATTTAATTGATTAAAATATGACATTAAGGTATGTGTTAAAATGATTTGTTAAAATAAAGAAAAAGGATTTTAAATGATTTTAAACAAACAAGGCCCTTGCTTTTATTTTAAAGGACCGTTGCCAAACAGGACTGTTGCCAAACAGGGCCCTTACACAGCATAAACCTAAATTACCTAAACCATGGTTAATTTAATAAAATTAGTTTTAAAAACTACATGTTGCCAAACATAGCCTTGTAGCTTTTGAATTTTGTAACTGCTAATCTAAATTATAGTATTAAGTAATAGTTAATACGTATTAGTGATATATCAATTATATATTGTTCCTATACTACGTTAGATTAGAAGTTAGTATGTATAGCTAAAAACAAAGAGAGAAAAGAAGAGCAGAGAAGTTAGAGAAGAGAAGGAAGAAGAAACTTGTGAAAGCTAGAGTTAATCTTTGTATTCTTCTCCAATCATCAAAAAGGTAATTACTATATTATAGTTTTAAAGAATTGTAATTAGTTGTTCTTCCTTGTTTTGGATTTCTGTAAGTTTAGTTTTCTGTGAATTTCATGAAATTGTAAAATCATGAATTTAATATATGTATTGTATCCATGTGTTGATTGTAGTAATTGTATGACATAAGAGGATTTTCAGAAATTAAATTACTGTAGAAATATATTTTAACAGAAAATTTATATTTATATGAGTTCATATGGAATTTCATGAGTGTGGTTAATTTTAATTGAGAAATTCATGCAATTGATATGTGTTAATATGCTTATTAAGTAATTACTTGATGCTATCTTCAACTTCGTATATAATGCATATATATAAGTTCGAATTGATGAAGAAAAATAGTTACAGTAGATTATTTTTGAGAAAATATGAGTTTTCATGAAAATAGCCAAATTGAATTTTAAAACTTGTGATTATCATTATTTAGATGGTTATTATATTGTAGAAACATATTGTGTTATGTGTTATTGCTTATGTATGGAGTTACAGTAATTTTCTATTTGTTGGCTTGTATGGGATGTTAGGTAAAGCAGAGAAGTGTAGCTGTCTGCGTCTGGCCGAGTTGCTGCGCAGCTGCACCGGCAGCAAGGTCAGGAGCAGTGCAGCTGCTCCGCTTGCCTTTCCCAGATCCTTACCTTGCGCAGTTGCGCCTGTGTCAAGGCAAAGGGCTGCGCAGCTGCGCCGTGCACAGTGCAGTGGCAGTGAATTTTAATCAAGTGTGCAATGTATTTTTATGTTTCCATTACATTATTGCTAAGATAATGAGCATGTATCTAGCTGCTATAACATGTGTTAACATGAAGTTGATAATTTCATAATTCGAGAAAAAGAAAGTTTTGAAAACTTAATATAGTATTTAAATTATAAGATATAATTGTTTAACTGTAAAATAAGTTACTTAATTATAATTTGATTAATTATAATTAAGAGTAAATGTTTAATTTAAATTATAATTCTGTGAAATTATAATGTATAGAAGTTGATTTATTGTAATCAATTAGATGTTAATTTAAATTACAATTTATGTAATTATAATTTAATAAATGCATGATTATTATAAATACATGATTAATTGTAAATTGTGTAATTATAATGCATGATATAGTTTAATTAACTATTAATTATGAAATTTTGATAATTTAAGAGGTAATTATAATTGAGTAATTATAATTAGATTAAGTGTTTAAATTATAATTGTTTAATTATAATTTAGCTAAAATACATAATTGATTTAATTATGTGAAGATGTATGTGATGTAATTAACTATGTGATAGTTGATTATTATTATTTATTTAATTAGAGTGAGTTAACCATGAGGGCTAACCACTTATGTGAATTAGTTATGTGTTAACTAATTTAGGTTATTGTGATTAAATATATATGTGTAGGAAGTATTAAAGTACGTGAATTGAGTTAAGTAGCTTGCGCTTGAGGCAAGTTTTCTAAACCCTAATCTTGTATTAATTTTATGCAAGTTTTCTAAACCCTAATCTTGTATTAATTTTATGCAAGTCTTCTAAACCCTAAACTTGCTATTTCTACGCAAGTTCTTTGATGTTCATAGTTTCATTGTTGAGAATGTCCTTTTCATTTATGTACTGGAAAATTATTTACTTAACCGAAGAGATCTTGACTTATTGTTCAAGTAAGATCCAGTTTAATATTTTAAATGCTTTAAGTTTACTTATAAAGCATATGTTAATTCATAATTCTTTTATTTATGAATTATTGGAAGTCGATTCAACTAATCCTTAGTTGATGAACGTGAATTCTAAATTACCATTGTAAGCTTATCCAAACCAAAACTTTCTTTGGTGCGGGCTTGAATTCAAATTACTGAGTTGAATAACCCTAATTATTAGGGGAGGTTAGTACGCATAGCGTTAAGATGTTTGTACACAATACATGGTACAAAGGGCTGATTCCCCTAAGTACGAGTTAAGGTCCATAGTCTTATTGACTGTTAAAGGTTTAAATAAAAATATTTATAACCTAGGACAAGAGTTCAAAGGTCTTATGACACTCAGATAAATTCTATTTTTGAATTGTAATTGCGATGAAAGAATTATTATTTATTTCTTTATTGTTGAAGCAAATCATATTATTCAGATTCTTTTAAATATATCCTTTCATGTCTATATTATTATTAAACTCTAGTGAGCTGTGGTTTGCTCACTCTTGCATTAAATAACAATTTCAGTAAAGGTTGATAATTCTGATGCTCCGTCGTCTACAAGTAAAGGCAAAGGAAAGTAAAACAAGTGAAGACTTGTTTCAATTATTTTGAAATGATTGTAATGAGACAGGAATGTTATGTTTTCGCACTTTATTATTTCATGTCAGGTTTAGAGTAACCCGGGATTATTTTTTTAAAAAAAATTGTAACCCTTGTTGTAAGGGAGATTTATTTATTTTAATTTAAGTTGTAGCTTATTTTGCATTATTCATTGGGTAGATGTATGTTATATTAGAAAGTGAACACCAAATCATGTGGAAACGAGGTACCCGGATTTGGGGGTGTCACAGTTTGGAGAAGTTAAGTCTAAGTTATTGTACTATCGTAGTCTATAATGGTCGAGATATAGTATCTGGGCTAAACAATTCCGTCAGAGAGCGACGGTTAATATGTGACACCCCCGAATCCGGGCTCTCTGATCCCGGTCCGGTCGCCACGAAACAATACTAACTTCCACCTTTAAGTAACATACGATAACTAAAATGCGGAATATAATAAACGTACGTCGTTCATTCAAAAGGTGTTACTAGTCCCAAGATTCGATAACCTTAATACATCAATACAAATATACCCTCGAATAAACATTAGGGTTCATATTACATTAACAATAATTAAACAAATCACAAAGACAAAGTCTGCTCCTTGCAAACCATCCTAAATCTTTCCTTTACCCTTGTCCTTCCTTGAGGGCTCGGGCTTAACTGCAATATAAGTCATGATATAGCAAGAATGAGCAACAAGTTTGCTCAGCAAGTTTAAATACAACAATAAAGGATATATCATGATGAATGGAAAAATGTCTGACAATGAATTCAACAAAATGAATATCTTAAAGATTCAACAATATGAATGTTAGAATGATTCAACAATCTGAATGATTCAATACTATGAATATCTGTATGATTCAACAATATGAATATTAGATCAATTCAATAATATGAATATCTGAACGATTCAATAATATGAATATTTGAACGATTCAATAATATGAATATCTGAACGATTCAATAATATGAATATATGATAGATTCAAAGATATGAACATCTGAACAATTCAACAATATGAATATTAAAAGCAAAGATAATAATTGCCTTTAGAATAACTGATAGTCGAGTAGACTCTGAACTATAACTTTCTAATGGGTTTAATAGCTAATTGACCCTTTTTAGAATTACTGGCTTCTGGCTACAGAAACTAAGTACCTCGAGGAGATCAGCCTCGGGCATAATGTGAATATGCATAACACTTATATCTGCTTACTCGTATCATATATATTAGATACCTGGGCACACTCCTACATATGAGGGGTGTTCTGTTCCGTCTAAGAATCCTTACCATCAATTGGTTTGGATAGCTTCAAAGAAAACTTCATACACTAGTCTGACCGAGAAAAGGTTCAGACTCTTACTGACATAGTTCAAGAAATTTAGAACCTTGAATAATGTATAAGTCCAAGACTGTACGAGCTCAAATGCTCTAGGTGCGGACATCAAGAATATCAATGTGGAATAATTGATAAGTAATTAAACCACTAAATAACATGCTTGGAAATAAAGTTCAAGCAATTAAGTAAACAACTTTCGATTTAACAATAACCTACTCAATACAATATGAGAAGGATATAGAACTTGTACAAAGTGAAGTTTAGAATTTGCACAATATATGAATTTGTGTAAGTTCGGGGAACTTGCACAATACTCAACGTGTGAAGTTCGTGGAACTTGCACGATAATAGATTCCTTGCATAAAATAAATGCATAGGCTTAAACACTTACAATATCTTAGAGTGAAATTCGAGGAATTTCACCGTAATAGATCCCTTGCATAAAGTAAATGCATAGGTTAGGACATTTGCTTACAACGTTCTTTGAGTAAAGTAAACACAAAGATAATATACTTGCACAATATACGAGTTTGTATAAATTTAGAGAACTTGCATAATAAAGAAATGAAGTTCGAGAATTTGCAAAATAACCAAAGTGTGAAGTTTCGGGGAACTTTCACAATACTCAAAATGTGAAGTTCGGAGAACTTTCACAATACTCAAAATGTGAAGTTCGGGGAACTTTTACAATAACCAAAGTGTGAAGTTCAGGGAAATTTCACAATAACCAAAGTGTGAAGTTCGGGGAACTTTCACAATACTCAAAATGTGAAGTTCGGGGAACTTGAACAATACAATAATAACCTGCTCAATACAATATGAGAAAGATAGGAAACTTTCACCAAAAACAAGTGAAGTTTAGAAACTTGCTTACACGGTTCATTGAATAAGGTAGTACAAGAATTTAGGATACTTGAATTCAATATAACAATCAACTGAAGTTAGGAAACTTGCTTGCAATATCTGTTGAATAAAGTAATGCAAGGGTCTAGGAAACTTACTCAAATATAACTTGAGGAAGATAGGGAACTTGCCTGTTTGCTCAGCTACAAATAAATTCTAGCTTTAATAAAAATGCGTTGGAACGACCTAGCATTAGCAAGTCAATCTCTCCAATTAGTATATATAAACTAATATAAGTTTACACTTAACAAACATCTACTTATCATATAATTCTAGCACATAGTTCACGTAAGTCAATCTACTCATGTCTTAGATTTAATAACTTTAGATTATCTAGTTACCATGCATCAATATAGGCTTGAAACACATAGCACTTCAAGTTACTGATATAAATCAACACACATGCTTATAGATTATAATCTCTCATTCGAAACTAACATCATAATCCAATTTCATAGTCATATGTATTCATGCCGGTAAACCTTAAGTTAAATAAGTTCATACTTCAAAGGTTCGCTACTCCGGTCATACTATCTCATAATAAGGTTAAACAATACCTAATATGTATGCTTGAGTATACTACACAAATATACTTCAATCACGTAGTTCGTGCTTCAGAAATTCATTTCTTATGAATACGTGCATATGTGAAATCCATGCTTTAACCAAAGGATGCTCATGTCAATATGTCTATAGGCATAATGAATCCTAATACACATGCTTATATGCTCACAACATGTCTCACATGGTATTTAACTTTCAAATATTAAGTTCTCTTTTGAAATCGTTGAAATCTTGCAATCGTGCATGCTAGTGTGTTCAACACTTGAAACGTACCTATAGACCATACGGTCAGGTTCATAAAATCAGAATTCATATCTCAATATAACATGCCAAGTCCATGTTCAATGCTTATGTTTCGTTAGTAAGTTTTCCCTAATGAGGTCTAACATGACCGTGCACATTTTTAAACATGTATATACCAATTAACATGCTCTTCATGCCTATCTAGGTCATACTAACATGCTTGCCAAATTAGAATGTATACACAATATCTATATGTTAAAGTTCACCTTTGAAACTTATTTCTTTCATTAGAAATGTTCAATAGTGGGGCTCACATGCTTATATTATATTATGAAACCCGTATACCTAGGTCAACATGTCTCCCATACAATTCTAAGTCATGCTATCATGCTTGCAAGGTCAGAATACTATCATGGCAAATATACATATCGAGTTTGTTTCCATATTCGAAGTTAGTTTATGAAATGCTAAGTTTATTTCAAACTATAATTACTTGTGCAACTATTAGTGAAACATGCTTACATTGCCTCCATACATCCATATATATATATATATATATATATATATCACTCATGCTAGTATGCTTAATCCAAACTAGTACCATAAGTTAGCATGAACAGATTGCAAAAAGGAAAAATTTTCTGCAGACAGGCACTGGCGCAGCTGTGCCGTTGGCCAGTGCAACACTGGCGCAGCTGCGCAGGCTGGCGGCCAGGCCTGAGGTAGTGCAGTTTTCGGTAGACTGGAAACCCAACTCAGAATTCCATACCACAATCAATTCAGTTATGCTACAATGTATTTCTAACATGCTTAAAATCTTTACACAACACTTAATAACCAATTCTCCAATCAATCAACATCTAATTCCAATGAAATCAATAACTTTGGAAATTTATAGAGAACAAGAATGAAGAGCATAAATAATAGGAATTATACCTCTGATAAGAAATGGACTGGTTCTTGCTGCTATACTAATGCTTCCTTAACTCAAATGGAAACTCAGTATACTAACTCTATTTATCAATATTTCAGCAATTGAAATGGGAAAAAGAGAAGAGCTCATTTATAGGCAACTCAATATATGGTCCATGCAATTGTTCATCAAATCAAAACAAAAGATTGTATGATTACATAATGGATTACAAGAAGTTGGTAAGGGTTGGTGCAATCCATCATCCTCTCCACTCCCCATTTCATGATTAGCTAAACTTTGTGAAGAAATTGAGGAAGATATAGAGTAGCATAGCATGTGGGTTCACGTGTATGAGAAATAAGAGAGCAATTGGGCACATAATATGGGACAAACAAAGCAATCTCAGCATTCTTGTAATGTGTGGATAATATATGGCCATACTTAGGCTATATAATATAATACACTTAGGTTATATGATATATATACACATAGTATATACTTAAGCTACATGTATCCATTCTATATATATTTAAATAGGAGCTACAATATTATTTCTAATGAACAAATAATGATATAATGTATCAAGTAAGGTATATACATATAATCCATGTACATTATATAAACACCGAATATCAAGCACTTGGGTATTATTACTATCACAATGGTTATTATTATAATAACTTATTAAAAATCATTATCAAATAACAATAGTTAATTGATATTAATATAGTGTAATAGGGTATACATATTAATGTCTTTTCATACATAACATGTAACTCACATAATGTCATTAATCATACTATATAGTCTATATGTATAATATAGAGACATATTAATGTGTCACCTTGCACCTTATACAATATACAGTTGACTACCATATACTAAAGGTTTAATATAACATATACTTGCATATAACAATTAATCAATTAACCAAGTAAATATAATATTATTAATCTCTTACTCATTAATTATTATTTATTCATAATAATAATTAATCAACACATTATCAATTAATTACTCCTAATTCATTAATTATTATTTATTCATAATAATTATAAATCAACAACAATAATAATTTCACACGTTATCAATTAATTACACCAATATCAATTAATCAATCATGATTAAATCTCTACACTATATTCAAGAAATTTGAATATATAATTACTAACACTTTTATCAATATTCTGATATAAAGATCTCAGGGTTAATCTACTAAGTTAAATAACCATTAGTAATTCCCTTTAATAAAAATCCTAGCATTTATTTGCATAGGTTAAATTCACATAAGCACATAACCACATAAGGTTTAAATAAGTTTGAAAAATTAACTCCTAAAAATTTTAAATCACAAAAAAATTAATAAGGAGCCTAAAATTCCTGGTCGTTACATCCCTCCCCCCTTATAAAAATTCCGTCCTCGGAATTCTAAAAATAAGGTTACTCCAATAAAAACAGATAATTCGCTCTTATCACTTAGATAATCTCTACCATCTGCTGTACCACTTCTGGTCCCAACAGTCGATGTTCATCTACTTTATCCCAACATAACGGTGTTTGACACTATCTCCCATAAATGCTTCTAGCAAAATCTCTTCTCTTAGTTCTAGTACTAACGGTACCCAAATTTGTCCTTCAAATCTTAGCAGTTCAGTGCTATCAATCTTAAATTTCAACTCATCACCTTCAGCTAATCACTTCATGATGTTATCACAAACTTCGTCCTTCTCTTGTGCCTCCCTAACCTTATCTAATAAAGTCGGGCTTACTGGTACTGTAATTAATCTCTCTTTGGTCTCTATCGGATACTTAACCTCTAAGTCTAGTCTTTCGAAAATCTCTCACTAATTCTCCTGAATGGTCTACCTCGATAATTTCTCTCAGCCTTCCCTACTCAAGGCATCTGTCCCTACATTTGCTTTGCCTGGATGGTACAAAATCTCACAATCATAATCATTAATCAATTCTAGCCATCGGCGCTGCCTCATGTTTAATTCCTGTTGTGTGAAGATATACTTCAGACTGTGTATATCTCACACTTCTCTCCATACAAATAATGCTTCCAAAACTCCAAGGCAAAAACTATTGCTGATAAATCTCATTTGGGAAGACATCCACGAATTCCCTTCAATTCGGTATAACAGTTCCTATGAATGTATTCTACGGGGATAACTTCCTTGTTTGCTACTCCTACGCTCATAGGGTGTTCTAATTCTTCACAGTTAAGTCTAACTGTTTAGTAAATTTTTTAAAAACAAAAGAGCAGGTGGCACCCGAATTGAATAACACATAAGCATCTAAACAATTGACTGGGATGATACCTGACACTACGTCCTTGTTGTTGCGGTTGCCGCTAGCTACAACGCCCTTTCTCTTCGGGCAGTCCTTGATTTGATGGTCTGTGGCTCTACATGCGAAATATCCTCTTTTTGGCTTATTCGGACATTGAGGAGCCATGTGCCCCGGTTTTCCACAATGATAACATGCGTACTTCCCCTTCAAGCATTCCCCCAAGTGGTTCCTTCCACAGTTACTGCACTTTAAATTTTTCTTAGCCTTTTCCCCGGATTTGCCACCTCCGGATGATTGGCTCTCCATCCATTTACGCTTATTGGGGTTGCTGCCTCCGCCGCTTCCCACTTTCGGTCCTTCCTGACCGGTCTTCTTATCTTGTTTAAATCGTGCTATGGCTTTAATGCCTCATTCGGCAATGATAGCCCTTTCCAAAAGATCAGAAAAAGTCTTAATCTTCAATACATCTATTGCCTTCTGCACCCATGGTTTCAATCCTAATTTAAATCTCTCTGCTTTCCTGGCCTCTGTATCCACCTGATACGAGGTGAATCGAGCCCACTCTTTAAATCTTGTCGCGTTCTCTGTGACTGACATACCTCCTTGTCTCAGCTCCAGAAACTTAACTTCCATATCTTGTTGCGTATTCTCCGAAAAGAAATTCTTAAATTTGTCCCACATGATAACTCCTTCGCCTGCTAGTCCTTTATTGGGTTCCCACCAATTATTAGCTTCGCCCTTCATCATGAATGTGTCAAAACTCGTCTTTTATGCCTCGGCCACCAGTGCGACCTCAAACACCTTCTCAATATCTTCTATCTATGTCTGGGCTTCAATTGGGTCCAAGGTTTCCCAAAATTCTGGTGCTCCTACCAATTTAAAGTCCTTAAAGCTAGCCAAGTAATGTCCTGGCTGCTCAGCTGCTGGCGGGGTTATGTTTTGCATTGCTTCTGTTAATAGGTTAACGAAGCTCTGCATTGGGTCGACATTTCCCCCTCTACCATTGCTAACAGATCCTTCCTCCCTCTGTTTTCGCAGAAATCCCCTAGGCGACATGATCCTGAGGACAGGAAGAAAACATTAGGCTTTATGTGATATGTTATTCATGTTAGCATTAAGAAGTTAGGACGTCTATCAATCATAGCTGATTTAAATAAAAAACTTCGGTATCATAATAAGACTCGATGGATATCCTCAATCCATCACCTACAAACTCTACTTGAGTTTTCTACTAAGGTTATAACTTAGGTTTCGCATTCCTAATGTTTATAACCTAAAGGTTTCTTACCAACCTGTGACACCCCCGAATCCGGGCCCTCTGACCCCGGTCCGGTCGCCACGAAATAAAACTAACATCCACCTTTAAGTAACATACGATAACTAAAATGCAGAATATAATAAACGTACGTCGTTCATTCAAAAGGTGTTACTAGTCCCAAGATTCGATAACCTTAATACATCAATACAAACATACCCTAGAATAAACATTAGGGTTCATATTACATTAACAGTAATTAAACAAATCACAAAGACAAAGTCTGCTCCTTGCAAACCATCCTAAATCTTTCCTTTACCTTTATCCTTCCATGAGGGCTTGGGCTTAACTGCAATATAAGTCATGATATAGCAAGAATGAGCAACAAGTTTGCTCAGCAAGTTTAAATACAACAATAAAGGATATATCATGATGAATGGAAAAATGTCTGACAATGAATTCAACAAAATGAATATCTTAAAAATTCAACAATATGAATGTTAGAATGATTCAACAATCTGAATGATTCAATACTATGAATATCTGTATGATTCAACAATATGAATATTAGAACGATTCAATAATATGAATATCTAAACGATTTAATAATATGAATATTAGAACGATTCAATAATATGAATATCTAAACGATTCAATAATATGAATATCTGATAGATTTAACGATATGAACATCTGAACAATTCAACAATATGAATATTAAAAGCAAAGATAATAATTACCTTTAGAATAACTGATAGTCGAGTAGACTCTGAACTATAACTTTCCAATGGGTTCAATAGCTAATTGACCCTTTTTAGAATTACTGGCTTCTGGCTACAGAAACTAAGTACCTCGAGGAGATCAGCCTCGGGCACAACGTGAATATGTATAACACTTATATTTGCTTACTCGTATCATATATATTAGATACCTGGGCACACTCCTACATATGAGGGGTGTTCTGTTCCGTCTAAGAATCCTTACCATCAATTGGTTTGGATAGCTTCAAAGAAAACTTCATACACTAGTCTGACGGAGCAAAGGTTCAGACTCTTACTGACATAGTTCAAGAAATTTAGAACCTTGAATAATGTACAAGTCCAAGACTGTACGAGCTCAAATGCACTAGGTGCGGACATCAATAATATCAATGTGGAATAATTGATAAGTAATTAAACCACCAAATAACATGCTTGGAAATAAAGTTCAAGCAATTAAGTAAACAACTTTCGATTCAACAATAACCTACTCAATACAATATGAGAAGGATAGAGAACTTGCACAAAGTGAAGTTTAGAATTTGCACAATATATGAATTTGTGTAAGTTCGGAGAACTTGCACAATACTCAATGTGTGAAGTTCGGGGAACTTGCACAATACTCAACGTGTGAAGTTCGGAAAACTTGCACAATACTCAACGTGTGAAGTTCGGGGAACTTGCACGATAATAGATTCCTTGAATAAAATAAAAGCATAGGCTAAGACACTTACAATATCAAAGAGTGAAATTTGGAGAATTTCACCATAATAGATCCCTTGCATAAAGTAAATGCTTAGGTTAGGACATTTGCTTACAACGTTCTTTGAGTAAAGTAATCACAAAGATAAGATACTTGCACAATATACGAGTCTGTATAAGTTTAGAGTACTTGCATAATAAAGAAATGAAGTTCGGGAATTTGCAAAATAACCAAAGTGTGAAGTTCGGGGAACTTTCACAATTCTCAAAATGTGAAGTTCGGGGAACTTTCACAATAACCAAAGTGTGAAGTTCGGGGAACTTTCACAATAACCAAAGTGTGAAGTTCGGGGAACTTTCATAATACTCAAAATGTGAAGTTCGGGGAACTTGCACAATACAATAATAACCTGCTCAATACAATATGAGAAGGATAGGAAACTTTCACCAAAAATAAGTGAAGTTTAGAAACTTGCTTACACAGTTCATTGAATAAGGTAGTACAAGAAATTAGGATACTTGCATTCAATATAACAATCTACTGAAGTTAGAAAACTTTCTTACAATATCTGTTGAATAAAGTAATGGAAGGGTCTAGGAAACTTACTCAAATATAACTTGAGGAAGATAGGGAACTTGCCTGTTTGCTCAGCTACAAATAAATTCTAGCTTTAATAAAACTGCGTTGGAACGACCTAGCATTAGCAAGTCAATCTCTCCAATTAGTATATATAAACTAATATAAGTTTACACTTAACAAACATCTACTTATCATATAATTCTAGCACATAGTTCACATAAGTTAATCTACTCATGTCTTAGATTTAATAACTTTAGATTATCTAGTTACCATGCATCAATATAGGCTTGAAACACATAGCACTTCAAGTTACTGATATAAATCAACACACATGCTTATAGATTATAATCTCTCATTCGAAACTAACATCATAATCCAATTTCATAGTCATATGTATTTATACCGATAAACCTTAAGTTAAACAAGTTCATACTTCAAAGGTTCGCTACTCCGGTCATACTATCTCTTAACAAGGCTAAACAATAACTAATATGTATGCTTGAGTATACTACAAAAATATACTTCAATCACGTAGTTCGTGCTTCAGAAATTCATTTCATATAAATACGTGCATATGTGAAATCCATGCTTTAACCAAAGGATGCTCATGTCAATATGTCTATAGGTATAATGAATCCTAATACACATGCTTATATGCTCACAACATGTCTCACATGGTATTTAACTTTCAAATCTTAAGTTCTCTTTTGAAATCGTTGAAATCTTGCAATCGTGCATGCTAGTGTGTTCAACACTTTAAACGTACATATATAGACCATACGGTCAGGTTCATAAAATCAGAATTCATATCTCAATGTAACATGCCAAGTCCATGTTCAATGCTCACGTTTCGTTAGTAAGTTTTTCCTAATGAGGTCTAACATGACCGTTCACATTTTTAAACATGTATATATCAATTAACATGCTCTTCATGCCTATCTAGGTCATACTAACATGCTTGCCAAATTAGAATGTATACACAATATCTATATGTTAAAGTTCACCTTTGAAACTTATTTCTTTCATTAGAAATATTCAATAGTGGGGTTCAAATGCTTATATTATATTATAAAACCCGTATACCTAGGTCAACATGTCTCCCATACAATTCTAAGTCATGCTATCATGCTTTCAAGGTCAGAATACTATCATGGCAAGTATACATATCGAGTTTGTTTCCATATTCGAAGTTAGTTTATGAAACGCTAAGTTTATTTCAAACTATAATTACTTGTGCAACTATTAGTGAAACATGCTTACATTGCCTCAATACATCCATATATATATATATATATATATATATATATCACTCATGCTAGTATGCTTAATCCAAACTAGTACCATAAGTTAGCATGAACAGATTGCAAAAAGGAAAAATTTTCTGCATTTGTTTTAATGTAAATTTGGCGAATTAGATTTATCTAATTCTAGCCCTTTAATTTCTAACTTTCAAACGGTTTAAAATAGGTCCAACCGGAACCAGAAAGCTAGAATAGCTAAGATTTATTTAAATCTAGTTTTTTTAATATTAAAGCAACCTCGCGGCCTTAGACCCATATCTAGCGAAAACGGGAAGCTTTAGCTACGCGCATACAAGGATTTGACTGATAAATCCTCCGTTTTACGACTTCTAGAGTACAATTCTCCTTCTATGTGAATATCTGTGCTCTGCAGGTTTTCTTGGCCCTTTTCTGTGAGCCTAGGAATCGTGGGATTGATGATCAAACTGATCTAAACCTGATTCCCACGATAGACAAACTCTGCATTGTCAACATATCTTGCCAATTTTTTTGTAAAATGTACATATGTGGGACCTTAAAACAATTATCCGGATTTAAGGTCTCAAACATGGTGAAATATTATTTGTAGTGCTAGAGTCACTTTGATGGCTCTCATGCCAACAAGCAGACCGTCACTTGTATATACATTCTGTGGTCGAGGATGCTTCGCATCCCGATAATAAAATCAAAATCATGCAAATAAGGAATAAAAAATGGAAGTATCAATATGCTTCAATTCCTATGCCAACGTAAGGGTTTGAAAAACCACCTTTCAAAACATCATTTTCATATCTTGTCTAAACAAAAGATCTTTTCAAAATAAATCAAACCCTTCGTATATAGGTCCAACGAAGCAGGGCACTACTTTCAAATCAAACAAATGTAGGCTCAATTACCTCCAGCATACACACACACATTGTAATTTAAAAGGGAAATATTGAAAAGATGCGGTAGCGTGTTTCACTGGAGTCGAGGGGTGCCAAACACTCCCCCCCCCCCCCCCCCCCGCTTAACCAAGCCCCCAAACTTTAAGAATCTTGGTCTCAAGGCCAAGTTTTGACAGCGTCCAGTAATTGGGCCTACTTGTAAAATCAAATAAAACTCGGTTGAGTTGGTACAACCATTTCAAAATATACCAACTGGCGATTCTGTAAATGTGATAACCCGAATACTTATAAGATAGTGAATTATGAAGTATATGACTTCGACGGGTAAAGTATATCGCAATGATCCTTAGAAAGGAAATGAACGAGTTAGAGAATATATAATATTTGAAACATAATTGTGTTTAATTGAATGTTTTGAAATAAAACCTAAAAATTTGTTGAAGAACTAAATGTAGTAGAATATATATATATATATATAACCTATATTAAGGTAATGCGTTGAAGTTATTCAACGATAAATATTTTTAAAGAGATTTGATGAAAACCTAAGTAAGGTAGGGTTTCGGTGATTCCGAGGACGGAATCCTTATAAGAAAGGAAGGATGTGACAACCCGAATTTTCAAAAATTATTAGAATAAGAATTTAATAAATAAAATTCTTATTACGAGATGTTTTGAGTTTGGATATGTGTATATATGTGTTATATGTTGTGAAGTACAAGATGTGGTGTGAATATAGAAGAGATATATATATATATATATATATATATATATATATATATATATATATGTATATTCATATGTTGGAAGAGTGAGGTTTAATAGTTAATTTATTTTAACTGTTGAAGAATTAAATGAAATTATTACGAAAAGAAAATTAACTGAATATTAGTAGTTAATTTAATAAAGTTAAATATTATATTATGAAATAATATAATTTGATTATTATGCCTTGTTGGCACTATAATTGTTATGAATTAAATTTCATAAATAATATGAGTAATTCACTTAATGAAATAATGAAGTAATGTGAATATATTTTTTTTAATAAAATGAGAGAGGAAGGTATGTTACATATAAACGTAATATGTTAGTGTAATACGATTGTGAATCCCGTAAATAATTAAAATATTTATCAAATAAAATAAATATTTTAGTTAAAATATTTATGAAGTAAAATAAATATTCAATGAAAATTATTATGGAATAATTTAGTTAGGTATGATGGTATTAAATAAATTGAATTAATAATTAAGTGGTGATTAGATGTATGGATTAAATAAATTGTATTGAGACAATTTATGTGAGAAAAAGGAATGAAATGATTATATATAATAATTGTATAATTCATTTGAGTTAACTAAAATAATTAGTGGAATAAATATTAACTATTTTAATGAAAATATTTATTCTAATAGAGATGTTTATTTTAGTTACAAAGGTAATTTCATAATTTATAGTGTAGTAATTATACATGTTATAATTGCATAATTACTTAATGTGGCTAAATAGTTTAACAATAAAATGAAGTGTGACATATGTATCATATAGTAAGGGAGTTGTTAGAATAAATGGATAAGGAGATTAGGGGTTCTAGCCAAACATAGCCTTGTGACCCTTTGCCTTTGTAACAGATGGGAGCCCGTGGGTTTTTTAACTGATAGACTAATTAAAAAATATAGTAGTTGTGCTAAGTCTAAGAAAGAAGAATAAAGTAGAGAAGAGAGAACATTGAGAGAGAAAAGGAGTTCTCTGTAGAGTTGGAGAAGAGCCTTGGAGAATCAAGGAGAACCAATCTCTTTCATCATCTGATTAAAGCTAAGGAGTGTTCAAGAGGTATGAAGAAATTCTTAAGTTCCTAATCTTTGGTCCTTACTTTCATTGTTAGAAATTACTATGGTTATTTGACCTTAGAAATTGGTAAAGAATGTATGTGTGTTGATTATGTAATGAATTTCTAGTGTTGTTCATATCTAAAATCAAACCAATCAAGTCTAAATTGTGTAAAAGATGGAAAAATTAGACTCTTGGTTATTACATACTATATGGTCTATTTTGGAGGTAAACATTTGGTGTAATTCTATGATGTAAGTTGTAAATTGATAGTGGTTTGTTGTTCTCCTCTAAGAAACGAAAACAACCCAATTGGAATGAACTAAAACAGAGTTAAAACGAATTCGTGATGTAAGATTTCGTTAAATATGTTGAAGTATGAAAATAAAGTATGAACACTGAATTGGAACCCTTAAATTGAATGGTTAATATTTTTGAAGTATTATAATTATTATGTAGATGAGTATTTCAGTGTTTCACGAATCCATAGAGTCGAAAACGAACTCAATCAGATGTGTATAGCTTGATTTATGAAGATTGGAAGGAGGAAAGGGTTATAAAATTCGCCAGAACAACAAACTGGAGAAGAAAATCGTGTAACAGGCTGCCAGTGGCATAGCTGCGCCAGAAGGAAAGTCAATCTGGGACTGTTTTGACCTCCTGTGATAAAACAGCCATAACGTTTTTATACAAACTCTGATTGAGGCGATTCAAATGATCCGGAACGAGCACGAGCAGACCTACAACTTTAGTTCTTTAAGTTTTTTAATTTGAGGTCAGTAGCAGGGGTCAAAATGGTCATTTGTGGGACTGATGTGTTTTTGGAGGCAATCGGGGGGCGTCGGGCATGCACGTATGTACATGTAATGCTCCCGACCATGTAAAATAATGTTCTAACTTCCATAACATGACTATTATGTATTGTAATGATACTTAACATTAACCCTTGAGTATTAGACAATTCGTATGGGCGTGCTAAGCGTGCGCAAATGCGTGTCGTTTGGGCGTTCGAATAGGCAAGTTTGACGTACGGGCGTGCAAGCGTCGCAAAGCCATAACGAGTGTATATAACCTAGTTTAATATTATACTCCTAATAAGAATGAAACATTATAGAGTAATGTAACCCAATATAGGAGCATGCTAAACACATGCAAAAGAGGCGAGTTAGGCGTGTGACGTATAAACGTCGAAACGCCGTGTAATGTGTTAATGAACGTAAAAAGTGTTTTAAGTCAAATGAAATGAACATTATAAGATATGAAATGGGGTTGGGATAAAACCAATAAGTAGTCCTAGAAAGAGTTGAACATTTGAATGAATTTTGAATATTACTAAAAAAGAAATATAGTGAGATATAAGTCAAAAGTTAACACAATCAAATTGAATGTTGTGTATTGATAATAGGAAGGGTTATGAGATGTAGAGTAAAGTTTATATTACAACTAATATGCATTGTTATGTGACTAATAATTGATGTGCATGATTATATAATTGTGTAGGGTACGTGAAGTGTAAATATATGCAAGCTGTTAAACTGTTATTGGTAAACAACAATCAAGGCAAGTCTTTCAGTTCCTATTTTCTATGTGCACTTGATGATGAACTGTTTTAAATTATTTTTCAAAGAGCATGATATGTTGTATATATGTTGTAAGCATGAAATGTTAAATTCAATTTATGACTACATTGATTGATTAAAGAATGTTGATTGAGTAAGGAACTCAATCTTTATATTTGTTATATGATGTAAAGAATGTATGTCATGTTACTTTAATTATTATGAGATGTATGTTGAGCATGTATTTAGGTGCTATGTGATGCATGAAAGCTGTTAGATCTTGCTGAGCTGTCGAGCTCATTCTTGCAAATAATCACTTTTGCAGGTTAAGGATTCAAGGTAATGCTATGTGCTACTTGAAAGAAATGAATCAGATATAATGCATGAAGACTGATATACTTTGGCTGAATTGTTATTATTTTGGACTCTGTTTAAGGTTTCAGATAATGTATTTGATAATGTATGATGGTTAACAATGTTGAGTTGTAAAGTTTAAATGTTACCCGATGTATAAGGGTTATTGAATGTGATTGTAAGTTTTAGTTTATAATAACTCTGACGAAGTGATTTATGAAATAAAGTTGAATCAAAGTTATGTAATGATAAAGGTTGAGATTCAGGGATAATAAAGAAGGAATAATATAAAAGTTTTAAATATTCCGTATTTTTAGTGATTGTATCATTGATTAATGATGTAAAGTCTGAATAAGGATGTATTGTTAACGACCGATGTCAAGAGTTGTATTGTATGAATTTTGGGGTCGTTACAGTTGGTATCAGAGCTGATAGGTTATACAGCTTAGGTAAGAGTACCTTAGGCTATGACCTTAGAGAATGAGAAGTTAAGTTACATATAACGAAAAGGTGACTTCTTTCATATACGTAGAAGTATAGGATGAGTTAAGTCCTAGAAATATTATAAGAAAAAAGTAAGAATAACGATGAATAATTTCGAATAAAACGTTGAACTTTATGAACAAATTAGAAATTCTTAAAAGAAGAGTTAATAAATAAACAAGAAGATTCAAAGAAGAATCTTGAAGAGATATGAAGATGAAAATCAGGAGTTACCTAACTCCAATAATAAAGATGACGAATAACGATGAATAGACGAAGTCTATAAAATTAAATCATAATGAGGTCATGATATGACATGATGAAAGGAAAAGATAAGAAATTTTAAAATAAAACGATAATGAGATAAGGAAGAATCATACGGGAGATCATTATAGAATAAGATCACGACGTGATCTTTTGAAGTTGAAAGACAGATGGTCTGTAATGATTAAATAGTTATAGTTTGCTGCTATAACGAGAATGTACTATAATATATTATGAGATTAACTCACGAGGAGTTATAAATGATGAGATATAGAAAGTCTGTATCGAGTACAGAATGAGATGTTATAAGTAAGATAGAGTTAAGTGAGATTTCAACTGAGAACTTATATGGTGGCTGAGTTGTACAAATCTTTGTATGGGCAGAGTTTGTGCTTACACTTGGCTTATTATATTGATAATTATTGGAAGGTTGGGTCACGCTATCGATATATATGACGAAGAGGTGATTCTTTTCTCATATTATATTTGATAGTTAGAGTCAATAGAGATTATATTAGATGATATTAAGATTACATTGGATGATCTTAAGGTTAGGCGATTTCTTAAAACTCATACTTATAGTAAGATCGTGACTCATAATCGTATGTATGTTTTGAACCCCTAAGCATATGGACAGTCTCTGATGACTACGTATTGCTAGGACAAGTTCTTAAACTCATATTATTGTGGCAAGTTCCTGAACTTTCAAAGTGTGATAAATTTGATGAACTATATTGGGTATAGAAAAGTTATGGTGTAGGAAGCATTGATGTTGTTTAAGGTTGATAGAATGATTAAGTAATGATGGAGTAAAGATTTAATTGATGGAGAAAGTTTTATATTATAAATCTCCTAGCTTTGCTAGATTTTCAAAATTTATTGACTTCGTGCTGATGTTACACTTCTATTTTCTTGAAAAACATTGGATCAAATGATGGAACTAATGAAATTTTAAAATAGTGTTATTATTCACATGTTTATACTAATTGCTTCAGCTAGACAAAAATAATTTTAAAATTTCAAAATATATTTTATGTGTTATATGCATCATTTGATATAGTGTAGAGACAATAATCGAGGAAGTTATCAATACAGTTAAACCTAGTGTTGGATGTGATCGTATGATCGTCAGTCCACTATGGTATGATGTAGTATGATGAAATCATGTAATGACGAAATCATCAACGTACTATTACTACGGTACGGTATCAGAATATTATAAAAGGATTTATTATTTTTAGTTACTTAAACTATAAAAAAAAGAATTATTCACTTTTTGCTACCTTAAACGGGAAAAAAATATTTATTTTGTTGAGTTGGTTAAATATATATATATATATATATATATATATATATATATATATATTTCGATTGATGTTCGAATTGTTGCTAGAAGTCTATACTACTTGATTCAGCTAGACAAATATTGAAAGATGTTTATGAAATTCGAGCGTTCTTGGTCAAACTATGTCAAACCAAATTATTTTGGTGCGGATTCAGATGTTAAGAAGCTGAGGTGAACAATCCTATAAAAGGGGACATGTTATCGGAGACAATAGTTCTGAGTGTAGCGCATATAGTCGTTACGATGTACTACGTTTGGGCCCGACGTAGGGGTATGATAGGCTGGCCACCTAGAGTACCGATGTGGTTTCTAGTGTGAAGTACCGGGGGTGAAGCACTGTTAAACCTAAAAACAAAGTTCAAGGTCTTGCGACCACTCAGCATAATTTGGAATCTTTTAAATTTTTGAGTTATTAATATCGCTTCTCAATTATTGAGCAATTGTGGAAGATTCTTATTATTCTGAATGAGAATGTGGCAAGGAGGATAGACCTTAGAAAGGAGTAGTTGTAGAACGCAAATAATCCAGTGTATAAGATTAACGTAAACACTATTTTGATAGATGGAATGAACGAAGAATTAATAAAAATTTCGAGGACGAAATTCTTAGAAGAAGGGGTGAATGTGATAACTCGAATACTTATAAGATAGTGAATTATGAAGTATATGACTTCGACGGGTAAAGTATATCGTAATGATCCTTAGAAAGGAAATGAACGAGTTAGAGAATATATAATATTTGAAACATAATTGTGTTCAATTGAAGGTTTTGAAATAAAACCTAAGAATTTGTTGAAGAACTAAATGTAGTAGAATATATATATAAAACCTATATTAAGGTAATGCGTTGAAGTTATTCAACGATAAATATTTTTAAAGAGATTTGATGAAAACCTAAGTAAGGTAGGGTTTCGGTGATTCCGAGGACGGAATCCTTATAAGGAGGGAAGGATGTGACAACCCAAATTTCAAAAATTATTATAATAAGAATTTAATAAATAAAATTCTTATTACGAGATGTTTTGAGTTTGGATATGTGTATATATGTGTTATATGTTGTGAAGTATAAGATGTGGTGTGAATATAGAAGATATATATATATATATATATATATATATATATATTCATATATTGGAAGAGTGAGGCTTAATAGTTAATTTATTTGAACTGTTTAAGAATTAAATAAAATTATTACGAAAAGGAAATTAACTGAATATTATTAGTTAATTTAATAAAGTTAAATATTATATTATGAAATAATATAATTTGATTATTATGCCTTGTTGGCACTATAATTGTTATGAATTAAATTTCATAAATAATGTGAGTAATTCACTTAATGAAATAATGAAGTAATGTGAATATATTTGTTTTAATAAAATGAGAGAGGAAGGTATGTTACATATAAACGTAATATGTTAGTGTAATACGATTATGAATCTCGTAAATAATTAAAATATTTATCAAATAAAATAAATATTTTAGTTAAAATATTTATGAAGTAAAATAAATATTCAATGAAAATTATTATGGCCTAATTTAGTTAGGTATGATGGTATTAAATAAATTGAATTAATAATTAAGTGGTAATTAGATGTATGGATTAAATAAATTGTATTGAGACAATTTATGTTAGAAAAAGGAATGAAATGATTATATATAATAATTGTATAATTCATTTGAGTTAACTAAAATAATTAGTGGAATAAATATTAACTATTTTAATGGAAATATTTATTCTAATAGAGATATTTATTTTAGTTACAAAGGTAATTTCATAATTTATAGTGTAGTAATTATACATGTTATAATTGCATAATTACTTAATGTGGCTAAATAGTTTAACAATAAAATGAAGTGTGACATATGTATCATATAGTAAGGGAGTTGTTAGAATAAATGGATAAGGAGATTAGGGGTTCTAGCCAAACATGGCCTTGTGATCCTTTGCCTTTGTAACAGATGGGAGCCCTTGGGTTTTTTTAACTGATAGACTAAATAAAAAATATGTTAGTTGTGCTAAGTCTAAGAATGAAGAATAAAGAAGAGAAAAAAGAAAAGGAGTTCTCTGTAGAGTTGGACAAGAGCCTTGGAGAATCAAGGAGAACCAACCTCTTTCATCATCTGATTAAAGCTAAGGAGGGTAAAAGATGTATGAAGAAATTCTTAAGTTCCTAATCTTTGGTCCTTAATTTCATTGTTAAAAATTAATATGGTTATTTGACCTTAGGAATTGGTGAAGAATCTATGTGTGTTGATTATGTAATGAATTTCTAGTGTTGTTCATATCTAAAATCAATCCAATCAAGTCTAAATTGTGTAAAAGATGGAAAAATTAGACTCTTGGTTATTACATACTATATAGTCTATTTTGGAGGTAAAAATTTGGTGTAATTCTATGATGTAAGTTGTAAATTGATAGTGGTTTGTTGTTCTCCTCTAAGAAACGAAAACAACCCAATTAGAATGAACTAAAACGGAGTTAAAATGAATTCGTGATGTAAGATTTCGTTAAATATGTTGAAGTATGAAAATATAGTATGAACACTGAATTGGAACCCTTAAATTGAATGGTTAATATTTTTGAAGTATTATAATTATTATGTAGATGAGTAGTTCAGTGTTTCACGAATCCATAGAGTCGAAAACGGACTCAATCAGATGTGTATAGCTTGATTTATGAAGATTGGAAGGAGAAAATGGTTAGAAAATTCGCCAGAACAATAAACTGAAGAAGAAAATTGCATAGCAGGCTGCCAGTGGCGCAGCTGCGTTGCCCCCAAGCCTGTTTGGGGCGCAGCTGCGTCGGAAGGAAATTCAGTCCGGGACTGTTTTGACCTCCTGTAATAAAACAGTCATAACGTTTTTATACGAACTCCGATTGAGGCGATTCAAGATGATCCAGAACGAGCACGAGTAGACCTACAACTTTTGTGCCTTAAGTTTTTTAATTTGAGGTAAGTAGAAGGGGTCGAAATGGTCATTTTTGGAACTGATGTATTTTTGGAGGCAATCGGGGGGCGTCGGGCATGCACGTATGCACATGTAATGTTCCCGACCATGTAAAATGATGTTCTAACTTTCATAACATGACTATTATGTATTATAATGATACTTCACATTAACCCTTGAGTATTAGACAATTCGTATGGGCGTGCTAAGCGTGCGCAAATGCGTGTCGTTTGGGCGTTCGAATAGGCAAGTTTGACGTACGGGCGTGCAAGCGTCGCAACGCCGTAACAAGTGTGTATAACTTAGTTTAATATTATGTTTTTAATAAGAATGAAACAATATAGAGTAATGTAACCCAATATAGGAGCATGCTAAATACATGCAAAAAAGGCAAGTAACGCGTGTGACGTATAAATGTTGAAACGCCGTGTAATGTGTTAATGAACGTAAAAAGTGTTTTAATTCAAATGAAATGAACATTATAAGATATGAAATGGGGTTGGGATAAAACCAATAAGTAGTCCTAGCAAGACTTGAACACTTGAATGAATTTTGAATATTACTAAAAAAGAAATATAGTGAGATATAAGTCGAAAGTTATCACAATCAAATTGAATGTTGTGTATTGATAATAGGAAGGGTTATGAGATGTAGAGTAAAGTTTACATAACAACTAATATGCATTGCTATGTGACTAATAATTGATGTGCATGATTATATAATTGTGTAGGGCACGTGAAGTGCAGATATTTGTAAGTTGTTAAACTGTTATTGGTAAACAACGATCAAGGCAAGTCTTTCAGTTCCTATTTTCTAAGTGCACTTGATGATGAACTATTTTAAATTATTTTGCAAAGAGCATGATATGTTGTATATATGTTGTAAGCATGAAATGTTAAAGTTAATTTATGACTACATTGATTGATTAAAGAATATTGATTGAGTAAGGAACTCAATCTTTATATTTGTTATATGATGTTACTTTAATTATTATGAGATGTATGTTGAGCATGTATTTATGTGCTATATGATGCATGAAAGCTGTTAGATCTTGCTGAGCTGTCGAGCTCATTCTTGCAAATAATCACTTTTGCATGTTAAGGATTCAAGGTAATGCTATGTGCTACTTGAAAGAAATGAATCAGATATAATGCATGAAGACTGATATACTTTGGCTGAATTGTTATTATTTTTGACTCTGTTTAAGGTTTCAGATAATGTATTTGATAATGTATGATGGTTAACAGATGTTGAGTTATAAAGTTTAAATGTTACCCGATGTATAAGGGTTATTGAATGTGGTTGTAAGTATTAGTTTATAATAAATCTGACGAAGCGATTCATGAAATAATGTTGAATCAAAGTTATGTAATGATAAAGGTTGAGATTCAGGGATAATAAATAAGGAATAATATAAAAGTTTTAAATATTTTGTATTTTTAGTGATTATATCATTGATTAATGATGTAAAGTTTGAATAAGGATGTATTGTTAACGACTGATGTCGAGAGTTGTATTGTATGAATTTTTGGGTCGTTACAGTAAACCTTTCAAAATTTTTGACATGATACATGTTGGCCTTTTCCTAAAAAAATTTCACCCTTTATAAAACAGATAAGACAAATAAGGGTAGGAAACAACAAAATTTAGGGAGAGGAAGATCTGTCCAAAGCGACAAGATTTTTTCCCGACGTTGACAGGTGACGACTCTGCTGGGGACAGTAGAGGGCTTAGGTCGTGCTCAAATCTTTTCAAAATTTCCCTTTTAAAGCTGCGTATGTGTAGATGTTGCAGTTTACATTGAATGGATGTGAATAAATGCTTTACTGCTTTATGTTAGTGCTTCGCACCAATGTCATCATTTCATACAGTGAGACACGATGTATGTGAATGTATGTTGTGTGATTCATCCACCAGAAGGCGAATCCGTCCTTGTTTGATTACTGGACTCAAAGGAGACTAATCCTGTGAGGCTCAGGAAAGGCATCACTCAGATCCGCTTCAATTGAAAGATCAGATTAATTTCCCCTCTAGTAGATTACGAAGATTTGGGGACCCTAATGCCAGAAAACCGTGAGAGTAGCCTAAGATAGGTCAGCCTCTAATTAACCAAATCCGAAGGGAAGCTTCTTCATGCCTTCCTCTTTCAATTCAAATGTAAATCTCAAGATTTAATATTCATTCAATGTCTTGTAAATCCTGTCATACTATCCTGTCATTAAAATAACTAACCTTTGTTTTACAGGATAAGATTAAAAAACCCTCAAAAATAAAAACACTGCATAGCATGCATCCGACTGATACCTACAATCGAAAATTAACACACCTACTTTTATTATAGGTAAAAATTGGTCCCGTTACCAGATCCAAATCCAAGAAAACACTAAGCCCATCTCCAAACATGGCTACAAGTGCTCAACCTGAATCCACCCCTGTTTCTACGGAAGTGTTCGAAGGACTAAAGAATCAGATAGCTGAATTAGCTATTTTCCTCAAATAGCAAAGAAAAACTCTGCAGGGTAAACAAACCCTCGATCAAGTGGAATCCTCCACACCCGGTGGCAGTCAGGATACCGGCATGAAAGATCCTCAGACCCATGAGTCTCAAAACAAGGACCCAACCAACAAAACCTCTGAAATCTTCAACCGTGATAAAAAACAAGATGCTGATGATATTATGAAAAATGTTCAACAAATTGAATAAACAATCCGGTCCATCAGAGGGACTGTGGCATTTGGGAGTGTCAATTATTCAGACTTATGTATATTTCTAGGGGCTCGATATCCCGCCAAGTTTCAAGTCCTTGATTTTGAGAAATATAATGGATTAAAAGATCCCTACACCCATTTGAAGGTCTTCATCGGAGAACTCGAATCCTATGCAGAGGACGAAAAGCTCAAAATGCAATTGTTCCAGAAGAGTCTGATCGAAGAGGCTAGAGCCTGGTATGCTTGACTGGACAATTCAAAAATTCACAGCTGGGAAGAATTAGCACATGCCTTCCTCAATCAATTAAGTTTCCAGTCTCAGATGGCTCCAGGCAAATATCAAATCACCAAAGTCAAGAAGCAAAACATTGAGTCATTCAGAGAGTATGCTTAATAATGGAGATGGATGGCAGCACAAGTCACCCCACCCATGACAGAGATTGAGATAGTCCTGACTTTCATCGACATTCAAGAAGCTTCGTATTACAAAAGGGTCCTAGCAGGTATAGGAAAACCATTCTCAGAGATGATCAAACACGGAGAGATGGCCGAAATAGATCTAAAGTCTGGGAAGATAAAAGATCTTACCGCCTTGGAAGTCGTGGTAGAGCATATCCAATCTGGGAGTTCTAGGAGTAATCCTCGGTGAGCACACAAGAAAAAAGAAGAAGAAGTGTCCTTAGTACTACAAGGACAAAATCAAAGAGGCAGTTCAAGTAGCTTGCCTATTCAAAGGAGAAACTATCCTCCTTTTCAAGCTTCCTGCACAACCTTCAAATCCTCCATTCCAAAAAATGGGAGAGGTCAGACGTCGAAGAACGTTCACCCCCTTGGGAGATTTACTAGAAAATGTGCTGAAACTGCTGACAGCACAAAAGAAGATTGTCTAGCTCCTTCTGCCAGCCAGTTCCAGGGGAAGGAATTTCGACCCAAGTAAAAAGTGTGCATACCATTCAAGATCATCGGGCCACGATACACAAGACTGTTGGGCTCTCAAACACAAAATCCAAGACTTGATAGATAACGGAGAGATTGTGGTGACAAAACCAGAGCAACCAGCATGTTCAAGATAATCCCCTCCCTCAACACAATGAGGAGAGTGTCAATATGATTAGCACAAAGAATGGAGAAGGATCCAAATACCTCTGTTATGTTGGAGAGTCAACTCAATCAAGTACCAATAGCCCAGACAGTTAGGAGTTCTCAAAAAGGCAGTTCCTGATGGAACAGAAAATCAAGTCCATTAAGGAACAAATTGGACAGTTGGCGGAATTGGTTGTGTATCAACATCAGATAACCAGACAGCTAATAAATCAGACCAACCAGCATGAATCAAGTCCTCCTACCCCTGAGATTAGCCCCATTGCTATGAGGGATCATTACCGGTTTCATTAACACGAACCCTGGGCGGACAAGGTGGCCAAGGATGTGAAGTTCCAAGCTGATAGGAAATTCGCCTTCTAGAGGAATTTCACTAATTTGAATCAACCCATGAAAGAAATCCTCTAAATACTAATCAATGAGGGGATGGTTACAGATTTGTTACCCGCGGTGAACCCTCGATCCAGGAAGTTCAAACCTGACTGGATATATCAGTATCATTCCAACGCGCCCGGTCATGACACCGAGGATTGTTGGGGACTTCGTCACCTGATTCAAAATTTGATTGAAAGTGGTGAGCCGATAAAGGCAAATCGAGATTATGGCTATCCCGATGAGGAAGCACTCCTTATTCCCATAGCATGGAATCAGGAAATAGTACCTATAATTTCATATGAGAAGGATATAGCCATCACACCCTTGATATTACAGGGGAAAGAAGTCTAAGAAGTATAAAATCCCGTAAAGGTGGCTGTGCCCGATGTGACACCCCCAAATCTGGGTACTTCATTTTCACATGATTTGGTGTTCACTTTCTAATTAAAACATACATCTACCTAATAATAAAGAATTACAAAGTAAATTACAACCTTCATAACACTTAGACAAAAATCTTCCTTGAAGAATTACAACTTGTCCAAATACAATCCCAGGGTTAACTAAACATTAACATCAATCAAATAAATGCCGGAATAAAACATAACCAACTAAGGCTTATTACAAAAGAAACTTGAAAACACAAGTCTTCACTTACTCATCTTTCCTTTTCCTTTACTTGTTGACGGCATGTCAACATTCTTGGCCTCAACTGCAAGTGGTGGTAAAACATGCAAGAGTGAGCAAACAAAAGCTCACTTAGAAATATAACAATGATAAGTCATAAGTGAATAGTTTTAAAAGAGCTTGAATAACTTTACTTCCATCAAAATAAAGAATTGAATTATAATTCTTTCATCAATACGTAAAATTTGAATATAGAATCATCTGAGGGTCATAAGACCTTGAACTATGTTCCTAGGTTATAAATATTTCAATTTAAACCTTTAACAGTCAGTAAGACTATGGACCTTTAACTCGTACTCAGGGGGATCAACCCTTTGTACCATGAATTGTGCACAACCATCTTAACGCTTTCGCATAAATGTCCCCTAGTAATTAGGGTTGTTCATTCTCAGTATTTGAATACAAGTTCGCACCAAAGAATAGATAAGGGAACTTTAGAGTTTCAACTATCATCAACTAGGAGTAGTTGAATTGACTCACAATACTTCAACAGTTCAATAATATAAGAATCATGAACCAATTATAAGATATAACAATAGATTACATGATAAGTAGGCATGCTTTAGAAATAACTTAAAGCAACTGAAAGAATAAGTAGATCTTGCTTGAACAACTAAGTCAAGACCACAATGCTTCAATAATATTTCAATACTTGTGCAATAAGAATATTATAATACAACAAAGATTGTATAAAGTAAACCACAAGTTTGAACTTGCTTAACTAGAAGACTTGCACAATTTAAATAACAAGTTTAGAGTTAGAAAACTTGCACACTAATAAGTTTAGAGATAGGAAACTTGCCTCAAGCGCAAGCTACACTTTAATAACTACAGTCACTTCCACAATTACCCTACACATTACATTACGTTCAAAACGTCTATTAGTATTCAACTACAATGTTTAAACCGTCGAACTTCATATCCAAGTCCAACTCACAATGTAATTTACCACATTGATTGCTAACTAGTCAAGTACGTGAGTCTATACTCACGGCATACATTCACAAGCTTATAACGCTTTAAATCGTGTTGTATAACTTATGAAAGTAACACACCCACACACATGTAACACATTCATATACAACTTCAATCTATCTTAAACACATCAAAAACATGTTATCTTATTACCTATTTCACTTATCAAGTCATAGAAATAAGTTAGCTAAACAAACGAGTCATGAAAACTCAAAAACCAAAAACCAACTTTCCCGGACAGCAAGAACCCCCACTGGGGCGGGTCCTCCAGGCCTAATAACCCTGCTAGGGTGGGTCACCCCCTGGTGCACATCCCAGTTCGCGAACTGGTGGAGAAATAAGCCAATTTGGCTTATTCCTTCACACCGAATTTAATTTTTCCCAACATGATAAACATGTAACTTGATACAAACAATATTTTAACCTCTTTAACATGATCATAAAATATAAAATCCATACATCACATAATCAAAACCAAGATTTCATCATTTTTGAAGAAAACTATAATATTAAGCGTTCTTGACCAAAATTGCTACTACGAATTCGTTTTTCAATCAATTCAAGTAATTCCAATTGTAATAACTTTGATTCTTAACATACTAACATAATCCATGATCAATTTCAACAATAACTCATAATCAAACATCAATTTTATAGTTTCAAAAGCCATTTTTCAGAAATTAATTCACAAAAAATCATTATGAACATAATTTCTCTTGTTTATCAAAATTTCATGGATTGAATTGTTGAAACAACTATATAACTCATATCATATCATGTTATATCACATATTACATATAACTTCATGCTTTAATTAATTTCTTTGATAATTTAAGAACTATTTTCAAAATAACTTCATAATAAAACACTATAAACATGATTTCTCCATGTTCATCATATCTTTGTGAAGTAAAACACTTAAACCACTATAAAAAATCATATGGAAACATATATATATATATATATATAATATATAAATATATATGTACACATCCCATACATATATCAAAATCAAGAACTTTCACACAAAGATTTTTACAGAAAATTTTAAAACTATTGAAGAACATAACTTTAAAAACTTATTTTTGAGACAATTGAACACGAAACTCCTTTCATGGTATACAATTACATATAAATACAACATATACATATAAAATCCACGATTATACAATTTTCATAAAAACCTAATTTGACATATAATGAAAATATATGAATTGATTCTATAACTATAAGGGTTAAGATGATACCCTTTCTAATTTGAATTGGGAGAAGAGATGGAAATGATGAACATTCCTCTTGTATTCAAAAAGTTCTTCTTCTTCTTCTCTGATAGTTCTCTCTACCCTTCTCTCTGTTTTCCTTCTTTGTTTTGCTTTAACTGACGTACTTTTAACTTAACATATATTATACAATATACAATATACATATATAATATATATGTAACCTATAAGTAATAAGTATAATACTTAACACCATATTAACTCTTACTAATAGCATAGGTTACAAAATTTGAAAAGCCCAAGGCCATATTTGGCAAACCCTTTATCTTTTAAAAATAGATCATTAGCTAAGGCCGTGTTCGGGTAAAATCACTTAAAACCTTTTTCATTATTTTAATAAATTCTTAATTCATAGATTAAATACTACACTTATTTAATTAAATTACAACATTCTAATTTAATTAAATAAAAACTAACATTCATTAATTAATAAAAACACATAATATCAAATTGTTATACAATTGTAATTCTTTTATTAAACATAATTCATGTAACAAATTATTATCAACACTTAATACATAACATTAAATCTAATTTAACTATTCTTAATTAAATTAGAATTATGCTACACCATTATAACACATCAATTTAATTAAATATTACTCTTAATTAAATCAGTCCACAAAATCACATAATTTATTTATTTAGCTCAATAAATAAATCACATACAATATTTATTAAACTCAATAAATATTTAAAACTATTATATAAAATCTTAATCATTACAATCTTCCCTCCTTAAAAGGATTCTGTTCCCAGAATCACAACATAACAAAAAAATTTCTCATAAAAAAAATTTCTCATAAAATTTCTCATCTGTTACACCCGAGCCTCTAATATTGCCCTTCAAGCCACAATATCCTGTTGTCAGCCTGAAGAGAGTTCCATGAAACTATAGGAAGGATAAAGGTTCAACCTCAAACAATATTATCAGCGTATCCAAGGAAAATCCGTAGTACCTGCCTCAGTGGGTGATCAATTCAGTCATTAAAGCTAAAGGGAGAGTAGCTGAAGAGAAGAGTTAAGAATTCTTAATCAAAATGGCATAACGAGATCAAGGTGGTGCCAAGCTTGAAAGATGCACCTAAACAGATATCCATCCTGGACCTGGTATCATCCTCGGTGGATCATCGCAACATTCTGGTGAAAGTACTGGAGGAAGCCCATTTGCCCAAGACGGTAGATACCGAGAAATTTCGTCATGTGATAGAGCATATCTTCAACAATAATGTGATATCTTTCACTGACGATGATATAGTCGCAGAAGGGACAAGCCATTGCAAGTCACTACACATAGCAGTGATGTCATCAGGGTATGTGATCGGTGGTGTCCTGATAGATGGAGGATCGTCTCTGAACATCTGTCCCTACGACACCTTGGAAATGATGAAGATCAACCCAAACCGGATCCGTACCAGTCATGTAGTTATCCGGGCTTTTGATGGATCTCGACGAGAGGTCGTGGGAGAGATTGAGCTTCCACTAGAAATTGGTCCCCATAATTTCTATATATCCTTTCAGGTACTCAACATTACTATTGGATATAATTTGTTGTTGGGAAGACCGTGGATCCACATAGCAGGTGCAGTTCCATCCACCCTTCATCAACAACTCAAGTACATCATTAATGGCAGTTTAATTATCGTAAATGCCGTGCCAGAGTATCCGGTCTATACACAGAGCGATATGTCGGTGATCAGTTTAGATGAAGGAATTGAACCTGCTAGTTTTCAAGTATTGGAGGTGAGCAATACTCAGTACTTACCTGTTGGAACACCAGCTTTGAAACCAAAAGTTTCCCTTAAAGTAATGACGGTTGGTCAGGAAATGATATCCCTGGGATTCTACCATGGAGAAAGGTTAGGGAAAAATCAGCAAGGAATCAAGAATCCAGTACAAATCTCGAGCCAGTCAGTGAAAGCAGGATTGGGCTATTCATCCGGGTAAAACCATCGGAACGCACACAAGCATCCAAGAGTTTATGTTTCCATAATTCTGTTGCCAAACCTCACTGATGCACGGTTTGTAAAGCCAATGAGGAAGATTTCTGTTGCTGTGTCAGACATGATGTTTCCTTCAGTCAAACCAATTAGTGAGAGAAAAGCCCCAGAGCTTGCGAACATGTATTTTCTGATGCACTACGAGGGTATGGACGATGATATCCTGGACATTGATGAAGAAGATCAGATCCGAATTCCTTGCATCAAAAGGGATAAAGGTAGCAGTTCAAAGAAGAACCTCAACCATGATAGGAAGGATGTCTCAGTCGTCATCAAAGAAGAGACAGGCAACCACAACTCCTTTATCCTCCCTATTCATGAGGACTTGACATTGGACAATTGGAGCAACGTCCCTTGCCTCATTCAAAAAGGGTAAAAGGGCAGAAAGTCCATATGCCCCGATGGTTTTATTTACTGTTTATTTTGTTGCACAGCTATAGCAGTTACTTTTAGCATGCTTTTGCTAAATGATTTGTATGTTTAAATAGTCTCATATATTAAAGTGAAAGCATTTTGTTTTCAGGACTCCAGAAGTGGATTTGTTTGTCCCTGCTGATGAGATGCCAAATTTTCACATTGACTACAACTTTGATGTAGAATTTGACTTCAACTTGATGGAGATTGAGCAAGAGGAGATAGATGACTATGAGGCGCCCAAGGAGATCAAAGAATGGGTCAAAAACAAACCCAAACACAACCTTGATCAAACCACCACTTTCAATATCAGAACCTCAAAAAATATTAAAGAAATCCAGATAGGCATAAACTCACCAAAGACCAAAGAGCCGACCTAATTGAACTCTTAACTCAGTTCCAGGATGTGTTTGCATTGTCACATGAAAACATGATTGGCCTATCCACTGACATTGTCATCCATCAACTTCCTATTAAAGATGGATTCAAGCCAGTCAAATAGAAACTCAGGCGATTGAAACCTGAATGGAGTCTGAAAGTCAAAGAGGAGGTCGTTAAGCAATTCAAAGCCGGTATCATCATGGTATCAACATACCCTGAGTGGCTGTTAAACATAGTTCACGTGCCTAAGCCCGGTGGGAAAGAAAGAGTATGCATGGATTACCGGGATTTGAACAAAGCTTGTCTCAAGAATAACTTCTCAGTACCTTTCATCCACATACTGATAGATAATACAGCACAGTATGACATGTATTCTTTGTGGATTGTTTTGCTGGATATCATCAAATCATTGTCGCTGAAGAGGACAAGGAGAAAACTGCCTTTATCACTCCCTGGGGAACCTTCTGTTATAGACGTTTATTTTTCGGCCTTATCAATGCCTATGCTACATATCAGTGAGCCATGATGGCCCTTTTTCATGACATGATGCACAAGGAGATAGAGGTCTGTGTGAATAACATCATCGTCAAATTCCGGAAGGAGGATGACCACATCAGCCATCTTAAAAAGCTTTTCAACAGGTTGCGTAAGTACAACCTCAAGCTAAATCCAGCCAAATGCACTTTTGGTGTTAAGTCAGGCAAGTTATTGGGATTTCTAGTGAGCAATAGAGGCATTGGGCTGGATCCCGCCAAGATTAAATCCATCACTGAGATGCCCGTACCCCGAATAGAAAAGGAAATACAGGGATTCCTGGGAAGAATCAATTTCATAAGCAGGTTCATCTCTCAGCTCACAGAAATGTGTGAACCCATCTTCAAGATACTAAGGAAGAATTTCTCCACGAAATGGAATGAAGAATGTCAAAAGGCCTTCCTTTCCATCAAGAAGCAATTGACCGAAGCACCTGTCTTGGTACCCCCAAGAGATGATGTCCCCCTGTTTATGTACCTATCTGTCAATACCAATGCAATGAGTTGTATGCTGGGACAAAAAGATGATAGAAGCAAGAAAAGAGCTATCTACTACCTCAGTAAAAGATTCAGCAGCAGCGAGCAGAAGTACACTCAGATTAAAAAGACATGTTGTGCATTAGCATGGGCCGCCACGAGATTATAACATTATCTGCATGGACACACGACCTACCTTATATCCCACATGGATCCACTGAAGTACATATTCAGAAAACCCATATTGAATTGCCAGTTGTCCAAATGGCAGTTGATTCTACAGCAGTTCGACGTTGTCTACGTGACTCAAAAGTCTATCAAAGGTTAGGGAATTGCAGATCAACTGGCCGAAGCACCATCAAGGGATTTTGAACCCTTGGAAACTTATTTCCAGGATGATGGGATCATGACAATTCAGCAAATCCCTCAAGAGAATACAGTCTAGCCTTGGAAAATGTATTTCGACGGCGCCATAAACATGGACGGTGCCAGTGCTAGGGCAGTCCTTGTCTCTAGTACAGGAGGACAGTATCATGTGGCTACCAAGCTGCAGTTTGACAATGCCAACATCACGGATGACTATGAAGGCTACATAATGGGGTTAAAACTAGCCTAGTCTATGGGTATCAGACAATTACTAGTCTTTGGGGATTTTGAGTTCGTCATTAGACAACCCACCGGGGAGTATCACACCAAAGAATTGCATCTGCTGCCCTATCACCGGTAAGTGATCAAGATATCCATGGAGTTTGAAGAGATAACCTTCATCTACATCCCTCAAGGTAGGAATGACTTTGCTGATGCATTGGCAACGTTGGCTTCCCTGATACACGTATCTGATAAGAGAGCAATTCCCGACTTTAAATTCACAAACCAAAAGCCCTCAACATATGGGAATTACATTGGAGAAGTATCAGATGAAATACCTTCTATCAAACAGCCTTGGTATCAAGATATAAAAGAATATCTCCAAGATGGATCTACACCCGCCGGAGAAAGCCAAGACAGACGAAAGCGGATTCACAAGATGGCTATGAAGTTTTATCTGAGTGGAGATGCACTCTATAAAAGGGATGTTGGAATAGGACTTTTAAGATGCCTAGAAAAAGATCAAGCCTAGAGACTGATGGATAAAGTACACGACGGAGTCTGTGGTCCACACATGAGCGGTCATTTACTAACCAAGAAGATATTAAGAACCGGGCATTACTGGATCTCTCTCAAAGATGACTGTGATGATCACGTCAGGAGATGCTACCAATTCCAAGTCCATAGAAATGCCATACACGCTCCTCCAAATGAGCTACATAATATAAGTTTGCCATGGCCTTTTTCCATGTGGGGGATGGACATGATTGGGCCAATAGAACCCAAAGCCATCAATGGTCATCGATTCATCTTCACCATGATCGATTACTTCACCAAGTGGGTTGAAGCTGCCTCTTTACCCAAAGTTACCAAAGAGGTAATCATTGGTTTCATCAGAAATAATGTCGTCTGTCGATATAGACAACCGGAGGTGATCGTATCAGACAACGCCAAAAATTTAAACAACCAGATGACGAGGGAGTTATACAGTAAGTTCCAGATCAAGCATCTCAATTTCGTCATCTACCGACCCAAGGTGAATGGTTCTGTTGAAGCGGCCAACAAAAATATCAAGAAAAATATGCAAAAACTGTCCGCCAATCATAAAAGATGGCCTGACCTATTGCCTCTAACTTTACTGGTATACAGGACGTCAATGCGTACTTCTACTAGGGATTCCCCCTACTCATTGGTCTATGGCATGGAAGCAGTACTTCCCATAGAAGTAGAAATGGAATCCCTGAAAGTGTTAATAGAAGCTTAGATGGAGGAAGACCAGTGGTTGCAAGAGCGGTACCACCAGTTGTCCCTGATAGATGAAAAGAGGGATACAACCATCTTCCACGGGCCGTTATACCAGCAAAGGATTGCTCGGTCATATAACAAGAAAGTTCGACTCCAAAAATTCAAAGAGATTGACTTGGTACTGAAGAAAACGTTTTGGACAATCATGATGAAGCCAAAGGAAAGTTTGCCCCAAATTGGGAAGGTCCTTTCATTGTCAAAGAAGTGTTAATCAGAGGAGACATCAAATTGCAAGAAATGGATGGGAACGAATTTCCCCAGCTCATCAATTCAGACACCGTGAAAAGGTACTATGTCTGAAACACCTGCAAGCCATTATCCTGGTCCTACGAATCAATTAAATCATCTCGAGTTTCATTAGAAGACCAAACTACGAATGACCTGATCTCCCTTCAACCTGGGAGTACGTAGGCAGCCATTCATGGTGCGGTCTAACCATCAAGGAAAATAAAAAACCTAATAAAAACTAGTCCCAAGACACCGAAACCCTATTAAACCCAAATCCTATCAAACCTCCCTGGTCAACAGGCCCTACTGAGGTACTCTCTGACATCTCAATGTCAATCCTTCAAGGAAAAGCTCATAATACATCAAGACAGCAAGTCATAAAAGAAGTGGTAATCATGCAGCAATGACAATATATATTGTGACACCCCCAAATCCGGGTACTTCGTTTCCACATGATTTGGTGTTCACTTTCTAATATAACATACATCTACCCAATGAATAATGTAAAATAAACTACAACTTAAATTAGAATAGATAAATCTCCCTTAAAACAAGGGTTACAACCATTTCAAGATAATCCCGGTTTACTCTAACCCTGACATGAATATAATAAAGTGCGGAAACAAAAATATAACATTCAAGTCTTATTACAATCATTCTCAATATAATAAAAAAAAACAAGTCTTCACTTGCTTTACTTTCCCTTGCCCTTACTCGTAGACGGAGCATCAATGTTATCAACCTTAGCTGAAATTGTTATTTAATGCAAGAGTGAGCAAACCACAGCTCACTGGAGTTTAACAATAACATAGACATGAAAGGATATATTTAAAAGAATCTGAACAACTTAGCTTGCTTCAATAATAAAGAATTGAATAATAATTCTCTATCAACATTAAAATTCGAATATAGAATTTATCTAAGGGTCATAAGACCTTTGAACTCTTATCCTAGGTTATAAATATTTCTATTTAAACCTTTAACAGTCAATAAGACTATGGACCTTAACTCGTACTTAGGGGGATTAGCCCTTCGTACCATGTATTGTGCACAAACATCTTAACGCTATGCGTAGTAACCTCCCCTAGTAAATAGGGTTGTTCAACTCAGTAATTTGAATTCAAGTCCGCACCAAAGAAAGTTTGGTTTGGATAAGCTTACAAGGGTAATTTAGAATTCACGTTCATCAACTAAGGATTAGTTGAATCGACTTCCAATAGTTCATAAATAAAAGAATTATGAATTAGCATATACTTTAGAATCAACTTAAAGAATTTAAAATAATAACTGGATCTTACTTGAACAATAAGTTAAGATCATTTCAATTAAATAAATAATTGTCCAATACAAAAATAGAAAAGGACATTATTAACAAGAATATATGAACTCAAGAAATTATACAAGATTAGGGTTTAGAAAACTTGCATAAAATTAACGAGTTTAGGATTTAGAAGACTTGCCTCGAGCGCAAGCTACTTAATTCAATTCACGTACTTTAATACTTCCTATACACATTCAATTATAATAATCTAAATCAGTTAACACATAACTAATTCACATAAGTGGTTAACCCTCATAGGTTAACTCACTCTAATTAAATAAACAATAATAATTAACTATCACATAGTTAATCACATCACACATATACTCACATAATTAACTTAATTATGTATTTAACTAAATTATAATTAAACAATTATAATTCAAACACTTAATCAAATTATAATTACCATTTAAATTATAAATAAGTATAATTTAAAATCAATTCAACTACATTCATACATTTATAATTACACAATTTATAGTTAATCATGTAATTATCAATTTAATTAATAATTACTTAAACTATACCATGCATTATAATTACACAATTTATAATTAATTATGTAATTATCAATTTAAAATCCACAATTAAACATGCATTTATTAAATTATAATTACATAAATTATAATTTAAATTAACATCTAATAAATCAACCTTTATTCATTATAATTTAAAATAAACATTTACTTTTGATTATAATTATTTAAATTATAATCATATATCACATTTAAATAATAATTCAAATCATACTTTAAGGTTTTCAAACCTCTTTTCTTTTCTAAATATAAATTTGTCAAATTTATGTTAACAACATGTTGTAGCAACTGGATACATGCTCACTGTCATAGCAGAATTAAACTAGGTTCAAAATCAACACTGCACAATTAGCTAACCTTCACTGCCTTAGCACTGTGCCCGGCACAGCTGCGCAGCCAGCTGCCCTATAACCGGCGCAGCTGCGCAGGGAAGGATTCTGGGAAAGGCAGCCGGCGCAACTGCGCTGCTTTTGGCTGTGTTACCGGTGCAGCTGTGCAGGAACACGGACAGAGGCAGACAGCAACGACACCCTGCTTCACTGATTAACCCATACAAGCCAACAATCGGCAATTCACAGTAACTTAAATATTGTAAATCACACCTATGCAATAATACATATATATAACATGCTTCTAAAACACAAAACCATCTAAACAATGATAATCACAAATTTTAAAATCTAATTTGGCCATTTTCATGAAAACTCATATTTTTCATAAAATAATTCACTGTAACTATTTTTCTCCATTAATTCGAACTTATATACATGCATTACATACGAAGTTGAAGATAGCATCCAGAAATTACTTAATAAGCATATTAACACATACCAATTGCATGAATTTCTCAATTAACATTAACCGCACTCATGAAATTTCATATGAACTCATATAAACATGAATTTTATGTTAAAAATATATTTCTACAGTAATTTGATTTTTGAAAATCCTCTTATGTCATACAATTACCACAATCAACACATGGATACAATACATATATATAAAATTCATGATTACATAATTTCATAAAATTCAGAGAAAACTAAATTTACAGAAACTCAAAACAATGAAGAACAACTGATCACAATTCTTTTAAATTATAAGATATTAATTACCTTTTTGATGATTGGAGAAGAATACAATGACTAATTCTAGCCTTCACAAGTTTTTTCTTCCTTCTCTTCTCTAACTTCTCTGCACTTCTTTTCTCTTTTTGTTCTTAGCTTTACAAACTAACTTCTAATCTAACGTAGTATAGATATATTATAACTGATATAATATACGTATACTAATGATATATATGTAACTGCTAATTACTTAATATATATAATAAATACATTTATTATATAAGTTACAAAATTCAAAAATCACAATGCCTTGTTTGGCAAAACAAGGTTATTTTCAAAAATTGATTATTAATGCTAAGGCCATGTTTGGTAAACAGTTTATTTAAAAATAGCTTTTTGATAGTTAGGGCCCTGTTTGGTAGAAATAGGTTTAAAACAAATACAAGGGCCTTGTTTGGTAAAAATCATTTAAAAATTCTTTTCCTTTTATTTTAATAAATCATTTTAACACATACTTTAATGTCATATTTTAATCAATTAAATATTAATCATCTAATTTAATCAATTAAAATCTAACATTCATTAATCACATAAAATTTGCCACATAATTATAATTACTCGCTAATTATAATTTATGTAACACTTCATCACATAATTCATATAATTCAATTATCTCAATTAAATTAGAACTATAATATAACATTAATATATATACATATCAATTAAATAACATTCATTAAATTAATATGTAACACTCAATTAAATCATTACCATAAATTACTTAATCTATTTATTTACTCAATAAATAATTCACATAAATATTTATTTAATTCAATAAATATTTAAAATTAAATATTAAATCTCAATCGTTACAATCTTCCCTCCTTAAAAGGATTCTGTCCCCAGAATCACGCATAAAAAAAATCTCGTCTATTACATTCTTCCCTCCTTAAAAGGATTCTGTCCCCAGAATCAGTATATAAGGGGTTACACACAACTAAGCAAATAAATGCGGATAAGATTTCATCATAACATCTTCGAGTTCCCACGTAGCTTCTTCAGCACTGTGGTTTCTCCAGATTACCTTAACAGAAGGTATCACTTTATTCCTAAGTACTTGTTCCTTTCTATCAATTATTTGAACAGGCACTTCTTCATATGTTAAGTCTTTATCAAACTGTAAAGGTTCATATTCTATTATATGTTTATAATCATGCTTGTAAGGTCTTAACACAGAAATATGGAAGATATTATGTATATTCTCGAGCTCCGGAGGTAATGCAATCTCGTAAGCAACCTCGCCCACCTTTCGTAGTACCTCAAAAGGTCCAATGAATCGGGGACTCAGCTTCCCCTTCTTACCGAATCAAATTTTCCCCTTCCAAGGAGATACTTTCAGGAACACGAAACTTCCTGGTAAGAATTCTCGGTTCTGTCGATGTAAATCGGCATACTTCTTCTGTCTGTCTTGAGCAGCAACTAATCTCGTTCTGATCAGCTTTACAATTTCGGCGGTTTGTTGTACCAATTCTGGTCCCAACAATTGACATTCACCGACTTCATCCCAGCACAAAGGAGTTCTGCATTTTCTACCATATAACACTTCGTAAGGCGGCATGCCAATACTCACATGATGACTATTGTTGTAGGCGAACTCTACCAATGGTAGATGATCCTCCCAGCTTCCATTGAAGTCCATCACACAAGCTCTCAGCATATCCTCAAGCGTCTGAATCGTTCTTTCGCTCTGGCCATCGGTCTGAGGATGATACATTGTACTCATTCGCAATTGCGTTCCCATACATTCTTGCAATCGCTTCTAGAAATTAGACGTGAAACGTGGATCTCTGTCGGACACAATCGACACCGGAACACTATGTCGAGAAATAATTTCCTTCATGTAGAGCTTTGCTAGTTTATCCAGGTTGTACTTGACCCTGATCGGCAGAAAGTGGGCTGACTTTGTCAGTCGATCCACTATAACCCATATCGCATCATATCCCTTCTGAGTCGTTGGAAGTCCTACCACAAAATCCATCGTGATGTGCTCCCACTTCCACTTTGGAATTTCTAACGGTTGCAGCAAACCACTTGGTCTCTGGTGTTCTGCTTTGATTTTCTGACACGTTAAGCATTTCGCAACGCATTCAGCCACGTCCCTCTTCATATTCGGCCACCAGAAATGATGCCTGAGATCCTGGTACATCTTCGTACTCCCAGGGTGAATAGAATATCTAGAACTATGAGCTTCGCTCAAAATCTCCTCTTTGACCTCTGGTACTGGCGGTACCCAGATTCTACCTTCAAATCGTAACAGTCCTTCAATATCGACCTTGAACTTGAACTTTTCGCCATCAGTTAACCTCGTCCGAATCTTTTCACATTCTTCATCATGAAGTTGTGCTTCTTTCACTTTGTTTATTAAAGTAGAACCAGTGGTTACTTGAAACAACATCTCATCCGATTCTTTCGAAAACTTCACTTCCAACTCCAATCTAGCCATTTATTCTATTAACCGATCCTGATCAGTTAACACGTTCAGCTTCTCCCGACCTTTTCTGCTCAAAGCGTCGGCAACAACGTTAGCTTTACCCGGATGGTAAAGTATCTCGCAATCATAGTCTTTAATCAGTTCCAACCATCTTCTTTGGCGCATGTTCAAATCCTTCTGGGTAAATATATACTTCAGACTCTTGTGATCTGTGTATATTTCACACTTCTCTCCATATAAGTAGTGCCTCTAAATCTTTAGGGCAAACACTACTGCCGCCAATTCTAGATCATGGGTCGGATACCCCTTCTCGTAATCCTTTAGCTGACATGACGCATATGCAATGACTTTGACGCTCTGCATCAATACACAGCCTAATCCTTTATGTGAGGCATCACTATATACTACGAAATTCCCCGAACTATCCGGTAAAGACAATACAGGCGCAGTACTCAACCTCTTCTTCAGCTCTTGAAAACTCTCCTCACACTTCTCCGTCCAAACAAACTTAACTATTTTACGATTTAAATTCGTCAACGGAGTTGCGATTCTAGAAAAGTCTTGAATAAATCTTCGGTAATAACGAGCCAATCCTAAGAAACTTCTCACTTCAGACGGCGTCTTCGGCTGTTCCCAACTAATTACGGCCTCAACTTTCGACGGATCTACCGAAATACCATCCTTGTCGATCACGTGGCCAAGAAATTGCACACGTTCTAACCAGAATTCGCATTTTGAGAATTTAGCATAAAGCTTTTCTCGTCTCAGGGCTTCTAAGGTTAGTCGTAAGTGTTCAGCATGCTCCTCCTCGGTCTTGGAATAAACCAGGATGTCATCTATGAACACTACCACGAACTTGTCCAGAAATGGCTTGAACACCCTGTTCATTAATTCCATAAATGCAGCTGGGGCATTCGTGAGACCAAATGACATCACCAAGAACTCGTAATGACCATACCGAGTTCTAAAAGTCATTTTCGGTATATCTTCCTTCCTCACCTTCAATTGATGATACCCGCTTCTCAAATTAATTTTTGAAAAGTATTTCGCACCCTTCAATTGATCAAACAAGTCATCGATCCTAGGTAAAGGATACCTATTCTTGATCAGTAACTTTATTCAACTCTCTATAATCAATGCAAAGACGCCCCATCCTTTTTCTTCACGAATAAGACAGGCGCTCCCCACGGTGAAATGCTCAGTTAAATATACTTCTTGTCTAGAAGTTCTTGCAGTTGAACCATCAGTTCCTTCATCTCGACTGGAGCCATTCGGTACGGAGCCTTCAAAATCGGAGCAGTTCCCGGCGCTAGATCGATCACGAACTCTGTCTCCCTATCTGGCGGAAGTCCTGGCAAATTGCTTGGAAAAACGTCCACAAACTCCTTAACTACCGATATCTCCTCCACCTTCGGGCTTTCCTTACGCGAATCTACTATGTAGGCTAGATATCCTACACAGCCTTGCGTCAAAAGTTTGTTGGCTTGCATAACCGTCAGACAACTCGCTTGCCTAGGCGATTTGCTACCATAGAACACCAACTTCGACGGAGTCGTAAGGTTTACCGACTTCTTCTGACAGTCGATTATCGCCCCATGGTTGAACAACCAATCTATACCTAGTATGACGTCGAATTCCCCAAGTTTTATCGGAATCAAATCTACTCTAAGCTCCTGATCCTTAATGTCCAATCTACATTTCTTATAAACGCTCCTAACAGGAATAACCTCCCTATTCGCAATCTCTACGTTCAAAGGGTAAATTAACTCCTCTACAGGTAAGTCTAGGGTTCTAGCAAAATCATCAGATATGAATGAGCAAGTAGCACCCGAATCAAATAATACATATGCATTTATACTATTGACCGGAATAATACCTGACACCACATCTTTTGATTGCACAGCATCCTGCACCGTCATATTGAATTTCCGTGCAGTGGGTCGAACAGCTTGCAATGGTGTAGCGATAGTAACGGTACTGCCGCTTCCATTCCCTCCGCTCCTTGTTGACCCTGCCGTCAGCTTCTTCGGCCAGTTGCGAGCCATGTGATCTTTGGATCCACATGTAAAGCAAGCTCCCTTCTACGGTTTTGGGCAATTAGGCGCGATGTGGCCTTCCTGACCACAGTTGAAGCACACCCGCTTTCCCTTCATGCACACACCAGTGTGATTCTTACCGCATGTAGCACATGCTTCGAACTTCCTCTTCTGCTGGCTTCCTTGCTGACTCCCAGTAGAGGTATTATCGGACCACTTCCTCTTCTGGTTCACAGTGCTGCTACCCCCAGACTTGGTTTCTACCTCATTCTTCTTCTTCTTATCTTGGTTGAACTTCGTCATCGCTTCGCTTCCTCCCTCAGCAAGTATGGCCTTCTCCAGCACCGCTGCAAAGGTATTCAGCTGGAACATGGAAACCTTGCTGTAGAGCCAGGGCTTTAGTCCCCGCTCAAACCTTCTCGCTTTCCTAGCGTCAGTGCTGACCTGGTATGTAGCGAACCTGGCCAACTCGTTAAACTTAGCGGCATACTCAGACACCGTCATCCCTCCTTGCTTAAGTTCTAGGAACTGGACCTCCATTTGGTCCTGCGAACTCACTGGAAAATACATCTCGTAGAACATTTCCTTAAAATGTTCCCACGTGATGATTCCCTCTCCCTCTCCAGTCTTGTTAGCCTGCCACCAAAAGCTAGCATCTGACTTCAACATGAAAGCCGCGAACATTGTCTTTTGGTCTTCTCCTACCCTAGCCACGTCAAATACCTTCTCCATTTCCATAACCCATGTCTGAGCTTCAATAGGGTTAGTCGATCCTTTGAACTCAGGCGGTCCTACTGCCTTGAATTCCTTGAAAGTAGTATCCTGCACCTGCGGCTGATTCACAAGAGCTCCTGTCAACAGGTTCACCAACTGCTGAACTGAATTGGGATTCGTTCCCTCGTTATTGTTGTTGTTCGTCAAACCCTCGAGATTTTGACGTGTTACTCTTCTTCTAGGAGGCATTTTCTGTTAAGAAAATATTATTATTAGACCCTTTATTCAATTATTAAGTACTCTAGTTCATACTTAAACGTTTAAACAATTCAGTGCACATAGAATACATAGCACGTCAATAAACTTCTTTTATTCATTAGTCGTAGTTTAAAAACATCAGTCAGATAGTATTTCTGCCATTTACATCACCCTTCCTGAACTGGAAAAGTTGCAGGATTATATTATTAACTCATCCCATTCTTATCTCAAATTATGGAATTTACTTTATTTAATACAAAAAGCAATACATAAATAAAAGCTCTACTACCACTGCTACTGCTACTACTACTATTACTGCTACTGCTGCTACTACCTAGGCATATTAATACGTCGCACAGCCTCTCTATATTCCTCTTCCATTACCCGAAATGCCGTTCTTCGGTCCACCACATACCACGATAAACCTTGGAACTGAGCTGGGTAGTAGAAAATACGGTCCTGAGCTCTCTCTATCGCTGTATGAAATGCATATTCTATTTCCCTCAGCTTGGCCCTCTTGGCTTCAGCTTCATCTTCAGCTTGATCAGCTCGTTGATTAGCCCTCAAGCTTGACTCTTCAGCTCTGGCACGCTTCCTCGACTCCTCCTGGATGTCTTGCTTCAGCTTCGCCAGTTCAAATCGAGCAGCATCTCTGTCAACCTCCATATGTATCAGGTTCCACTGTGCATCTCCCAGGTCACTTGCCATTTCCTCGATCGTCTCATCTCGTTGCTGGATAGTCTTCTCGAGATCTCCTACTCGTCCATGAAGCTCCACGTTGCTATCGTAGACTGCCTCGTACATCTTAGCACTAGTAGAGTGAGGTGGGAATTCCTCTTCGGGATCCTCTTCCTCCTCTTCCTCCTCTTCAGACTCGTCCTCGCCCTCATCCTCTGGAATAGGTGTCAGCTCACGCTCCCGACCAGCTACGGTGATCACTAGAGATGGCTCTCTCCTAACCAGCTGCTCCCAGACAATATGTATGTCACGGGGCTCTTCCTCTCTAGGCACCTGAGGTACATCCTCTCTAGCCTGACTAGGTTCTCCCACATTCAACATCCTGACAAAAGAATTTTAAAGTTCATTATTACGTGATAACGAATCGTCACTCTTCGAATACTATAATGTAAACACGTAGCACATAAGGTAGTTTATTATCTTTACCTATCACCCCTATCTTTTCGATCTTACCTATAAGGCTACTAACCTAAGGTTTTTCCCCACCTAAGGTTTCATAACCTATAGCTTTGATACCAACCTGTGACACCCCCAAATCCGGGTACTTCGTTTCCACATGATTTGGTGTTCACTTTCTAATATAACATACATCTACCCAATGAATAATATAAAATAAACTACAACTTAAATTAGAATAGATAAATCTCCCTTAAAACAAGGGTTACAACCTTTTCAAGATAATCCCGGTTTACTCTAACCCTGACATGAATATAATAAAGTGCGGAAAAAAAAACATAACATTCAAGTCTTATTACAATCATTCTCAATATAATAAAAAAAAAAACAAGTCTTCACTTGCTTTGCTTTCCCTTGCCCTTACTCGTAGACGGAGCATTAGCGTTATCAACCTTAACTGAAATTGTTATTTAATGCAAGAGTGAGCAAACCACAGCTCACTGGAGTTTAACAATAACATAGACATGGAAGGATATATTTAAAAGAATCTGAACAACTTAGCTTGCTTCAATAATAAAGAATTGAATAATAATTCTCTATCAACATTAAAATTCGAATATAGAATTTATCTGAGGGTCATAAGACCTTTGAACTCTTATCCTAGGTTATAAATATTTCTATTTAAACCTTTAACAGTCAATAAGACTATGGACCTTAACTCGTACTTAGGGGGATCAGCCCTTCGTACCATGTATTGTGCACAAACATCTTAACGCTATGCGTAGTAACCTCCCCTAGTAAATAGGGTTGTTCAACTCAGTAATTTGAATTCAAGTCCGTACCAAAGAAAGTTTGGTTTGGATAAGCTTACAAGGGTAATTTAGAATTCACGTTCATCAACTAAGGATTAGTTGAATCGACTTCCAATAATTCATAAATAAAAGAATTATGAATTAACATATACTTTAGAATCAACTTAAAGCATTTAAAATAATAACTGGATCTTACTTAAACAATAAGTTAAGATCATTTCAATTAAATAAACAATTGTCCAATACAAAAATAGAAAAGGACATTATTAACAAGAATATATGAACTCAAGAAATTATACAAGATTAGGGTTTAGAAAACTTGCATAAAATTAACGAGTTTAGGGTTTAAAAGACTTGCCTCAAGCGCAAGCTACTTAATTTAATTCACGTACTTTAATACTTCCTATACACATTCAATTATAATAATCTAAATCAGTTAACACATAACTAATTCACATAAGTGGTTAACCCTCATGGTTAACTCACTCTAATTAAATAAACAATAATAATTAACTATCACATAGTTAATCACATCACACATATACTCACATAATTAACTTAATTATGTATTTAACTAAATTATAATTAAACAATTATAATTCAAACACTTAATCAAATTATAATTACCATTTAAATTATAAATAATTATAATTTAAAATCAATTAAACTACATTCATACATTTATAATTACACAATTTATAATTAATCATGTAATTATCAATTTAATTAATAATTACTTAAACTATATCATGCATTATAATTACACAATTTATAATTAATTATGTAATTATGAATTTAAAATCCATAATTAAACATGCATTTATTAAATTATAATTACATAAATTATAATTTAAATTAACATCTAATAAATCAACCTTTATTCATTATAATTTAATTATAATTTAAAATAAACATTTACTTTTGATTATAATTATTTAAATTATAATCATATATCACATTTAAATAATAATTCAAATCATACTTTAAGGTTTTCAAACCTCTTTTCTTTTCTAAATATAAATTTGTCAAATTTATGTTAACAACATGTTGTAGCAACTAGATACATGCTCACTATCATAGCATAATTAAACTAGGTTCAAAATCAACACTGCACAATTAGCTAACCTTCAGTGCCTAAGCACTGTGCCCGGCGCAGCTGCGCAGCCAGCTGCCTTATAACCGGCGCAGCTGCGCAGGGAAGGATTCTGAGAAAGGCAGCCGGCGCAGCTGCGCTGCTTCTGGCTGTGTTACCGGCGCAGCTGCACAGGAACACGGACAGAAGCAGACAGCAACGGCACCCTGCTTCACTGATTAACCCATACAAGCCAACAATCGGCAATTCACGGTAACTTAAACATTGTAAATCATACCTATGCAATAATACATATATATAACATGCTTCTAAAACACAAAACCATCTAAACAATGATAATCACAAATTTTAAAATCTAATTTGGCCATTTTCATGAAAACTCATATTTTTCATAAAATAATTCACTGTAACTATTTTTCTCCATCAATTCGAACTTATATACATGCATTACATACGAAGTTGAAGATATCATCCAGAAATTACTTAATAAGCATATTAACACATACCAATTGCATGAATTTCTCAATTAACATTAACCGCACTCATGAAATTCCATATGAACTCATATAAACATGAATTTTCTGTTAAAAATATATTTCTACAGTAATTTGATTTTTGAAAATCCTCTTATGTCATACAATTACCACAGTCAACACATGGATACAATACATATATATAAAATTCATGATTATATAATTTCATAAAATTCACATAAAACTAAATTTACAGAAACTCAAAACAATGAAGAACAACTGATCACAATTCTTTAAAACTATAAGATATTAATTACCTTTTTGATGATTGGAGAAGAATACAATGACTAATTCTAGTCTTCACAAGTTTCTTCTTCCTTCTCTTCTCTAACTTCTCTGCTCTTCTTTTCTCTTTTTGTTCTTAGCTTTACAAACTAACTTCTAATCTAACGTAGTATAGATATATTATAACTGATATAATATACGTATACTAATGATATATATGTAACTGCTAATTACTTAATATATATAATAAATACATTTATTATATAAGTTACAAAATTCAAAAACCACAATGCCTTGTTTGGCAAAACAAGGTTATTTTCAAAAATTGATTATTAATGCTAAGGCCATGTTTGGTAAACAGTTTATTTAAAAATAGCTTTTTGATAGTTAGGGCCCTGTTTGGTAGAAATAGGTTTAAAACAAATACAAGGGCCTTGTTTGGTAAAAATCATTTAAAAATTCTTTTCCTTTTATTTTAATAAATCATTTTGACACATACTTTAATGTCATATTTTAATCAATTAAATATTAATCATCTAATTTAATCAATTAAAATCTAACATCCATTAATCACATAAAATTTGCCACATAATTATAATTACTCGCTAATTATAATTCATGTAACACTTCATCACATAATTCATCTAATTCAATTATCTCAATTAAATTAGAACTATAATATAACATTAATATATATACATATCAATTAAATAACATTCATTAAATTAATATGTAACACTCAATTAAATCATTACCATAAATTACTTAATCTATTTATTTACTCAATAAATAATTCACATAAATATTTATTTAATTCAATAAATATTTAAAATTAAATATAAAATTTAAATCGTTACATATATCTAACGGGGAAGTGAATTAAAATATATTTCTCTTCCATATAATACTGTTTGATAAATACACTGTGTCCTGTACATGATAAAAAAAAGCTGATCTAGTATGTGCAAGAAAATAAAAGCTAGTCTATGAACCCGTAGACAATCGGAATAACAGTGCCAACATGGCGTCCCTCTCAGAAGATAGAGAAGTAGCTGTAAGCTCATATCCCACGGTCTCCATACGGGCTAGAATATCCACGGCCATCTGCATAGTGCTGTTGTGACCATCTATGAAAGCACTTATATCTGCAACCAATCTATGTGTATATGATCTGTGTGCAGTGTTGTCCTCAACATAAACATCCCAAGTAGCTATGGCCTCATCCCTCTTAATATAAGCATCATCCCGGGCAACCAAAGCCTCCTCAATCTTAGCAAAATCCGCATCTCTGGTAGATCGAGCCTCATCTCTCTCAACAAATGTTGCATCCCTAGTAGCTCGAGCCTCGTCTCTTTCAATAAAAGCGGCATCACTACCAGAAAGGGCTGTCAACATCAGCGCTCTAGCTTGATCCCTCTCAAAGGTCATCCGAGCTAGTGAATCAATAAGAGCTAGATCTATCCCAGTCGAAATGCTCGGCGGGGTCACTAACCAAGGATGCTGTCAAACGAGTAAACAACTCATCCTCTGTGGGAGAATCAGGATCCTCCATAGGCTTCTCATCGTCAGAACCAATGCTTCGAGCTGACTGAATAACTGCAGCCAGTGCAATATCGGCCTCCAACCATGCCAAATACTCTGGAGAACATCAGCTATCTCCCTATAGGTCTAACGCTCGTAAGTCCTGATCAGGTCAGCTGATAACAAAAATGATGCTGATATCCACTGATCCGTAGCCCCCTCAAAATGGTGGAGACTCTGAAACTGATCAAACTGGCCCATGACTGCCAACGGATGATATGTGGTCACCCCTCTCAGACCCACCAGGGGTACATAGTCCATGCCAACTGCATGAGTGATAAAGCTGTAAGGGGAGCTAAGCCCTGATCAGGGTAAGATTGAAAAAGAGTTCTCAATCGCCGATAAAAATGTCAACCAAGATGCTGCATCTGTATACTTCGCCGGTCGAAAGGAGTAAGACATGCCTATCTCATGGGTAAAGCAGTACTCATAATGTCTGAAGGTGCCAATAGGTCTCAAATGTGTCATGAACCACACATACAGAAGAACAACGGTACCCCTGAAAAACCCCTCTGGATGGGTATTGCATAATGTAGCTGACCTCAAGGTCTCGGCTAATATCATCGGCAGAATAGTACAACCCTGTCTGAGGGCACCAACCACTACCATCAAGCCAGTATCCAAGTGGTCTATATATAGTGGCATGTACAAATAAGTCGTGATGCACATCAGCAGAACGTCCACACGAGCAAACTGCCACTCATCTGCAAGGATGATGAAGTCTCTTGAATATCGCTCATAGCTGTTTAACCGGCCAAAGCGATCAATCAAACAGTCTATGGACACCACATGTCCTGCAGTAATCTCCTCAACGACGACTCTGCATCTCAGACCAGTCATGGTCATAAATGGACATCTCATGTCACTAATGGCTGTTTGGCACAAAGCAGATCTAATGTCAAACCCGTGAGGGGCTCATACTCCTCTAGCGTAGGAGTCAACTCATAAAGGCCAAACCTAAAAACTTGGCGCTCGGGTATCCAGTAGGATAATATGTCATCCACAAACCCCTATGGAACCTAAAAAGCTAGAAGGGCCAAAGAATGCCCTAGCATCTGATCAACTGTCCCTCTGGCTGTAAGGGGCAGACTGTCATACCAAGATCTCAGCGAAGATGCAGCTAAAGAATATGGCAATTTCTCGATACGGCTGACTATGGATGAAGACATCTGTATAACCGTATTATAAGACCATCCAGGGGTCAAATCTAAACTCACCTGTCTAAATGCATATCTATGACATAATACATGCGTAATGACAATGATAAGTGACAATAGATAGAAAAACATCATGCATTTATAAAATATACTATCTACTGAAAGCATCATCTCTGTCTGCTAATAAAATGCAAAAGTAAAAAGTACAGGGAAAATGGGCACAGCCGCCCAACAACTAACAAAGGCCTATCAAAAGATATAACGAGAAATGGGGCACAGCCGCCAAATATCCAACAAAGGCCTATTAAAAGATATAGCGAGAAAAGCTATCCAAAGAAATCTATGATATCTGCATCCAGGAAATCAACCTGCTACAGCTCATCTTGAGTGACATAATCTCAGCCAGTGGGAATGTCCGGTCCATACAAAGGAGGATCAGTACTTTCATAGCTGCTAAAAAATAGATCTGCTGAGGGGCCAGCTCCGGAGTTAGAAGGATCAAACGAATCTACCTCGAAAGGATCTCTGCCAAGGTGCCTGATGAAAAAGTGAGCCCTCTCCAACCGCTGGGTCAATCCTAAAATTTGCTCCAGATGAGTCGGCTCTCGAAAGAAAGCTATCCAGTATGTCATCATCATAGACCCTGACACCATGTCCGCCATAAACTGGGTAACACGAGTCTGAGCCCCAATAGTGCGGGGACTCCACCATCTATAAAATGCCTTTTGGCTGTAAGGACCCTCCGACAGGGTGAAGCCATCTACGCCCACCATGGGAATGTCTGTGAGTGGCTGAGCTAATAGCCAATGATGCCAAACAAGAGGAATAAAGGGAATGCAGATATCTCTTGTGACACTCCGGATAGCGCGCTCACCCAAGTAGAGCTCCCAGCCTCCCTTGGTCAAAAGGGGAACCCGACGAGTGGACAAAGCAAACTCTCGACCAATCAGAAAGCCATCCTCGAACTCGACTATCAGGTAGTCCGATGTATAAGGGACCCACGAGATAGAATCGACAATTAATAACTCTAGCTGCAAGCAGGAGTGGGTAAATCCCTCGGCTATAGAGACCTCCGTCAAAGTGGAGTGATGCCAATGCCGTCCCCTCGGATAAGTCTCCAAGCTAAGAGTAGTAGTATGACGTAGGTAAGGAGGCATCTTATATGCCCAGAACTGGCAATACAAAGATTAAATGACCTCAATGATAAAATTATTAAACATAAGTGAGGAAAATTGAAAGGTGAAAGAGAAATTCTCACCAGCAGGAATGGATAAAAACCTAGTTAAGCCTCCGTCACGCCCTCAGAGCGTAGGCGCATCCCTCGAAGAAAGTAGGTGAAGGTATAGGTACCCCAATCAAAATTACTGAGGCGCTCCACGTATTAAGTAGCGCTAACGAGAGCGAAAGACACTGTCGAGGAGTTATCTGCAATGAAACAACCCCTGATGATCACCAAAAATAGTCACCGAAGGATGCGATCTCTAACCCTCTGATCATCAGGCAAAGGCTTAATCAAAGCCCCGCTCTAGGCATCTAAACTCAAGGGACTAGAATGGACAGTTCGACCCTTGATGGCCGTATCATGAACTCTCAAAAGGGAACGAACGACAGCATGTGAAATATCATCGACCAATGGCACTGGCTCACCTGCAAACTCTATCCCGGTGATGAACCGCCAGTCCATCGGTGTCATCATCACCTCGTAGTCCAACAGATGGAGAGACTGGGTCTGGTGGAACTAGTGCTCAAATAAAACCCTCAGATAACCCCAAAGGCAATGACGGGGAGGAATAGAAAAGAAGTCCTCGAACCCCCAGGTGTTGACAATGGCTTGATACTCCGGATACGGAGTATGATATAAAGAGTGGACACTGAACCAGTTCCCCCAAGGCTGCGTAAAGCTGGGAAACTGCATCAAATATCCAGTCCAAATTAAACATGTGCCCTAAAATGGCAAAAAAAAGAAAATTCCAAAATAAAAACTACTGTCACCTCATGGGCGTGAAGGTATATCGATAGATGGCGGCTCAAAAAGCCCAGCAGCTCCAGAATAGGCACAGTGATGGCTGGGAGCTCCCTACGTGGAGCATGAGCTGGGTAGGATCCACAAATGGAACATCCTTGTCGTCTACATTATCCGGCATCTCAGCTCGGAACGGACGAATCACAGACTCAGCCAACCTACGAGGTGGTTGGGCTGGACGAGGCTGAGGAACATCAGAAGCTCTCCTCCGCCTCACACCTGAAGTGACTCTGCTAGTACTACCGTGTTTATCTGGCTCCATAACCTGGATAAAGTCTCCAAATCATCTCAGAATGGGTGAGGTAAGCCTTAAACCTGTGGCTTAATAAATTAAATCATTGCTTTATGCATTTTTTAGTCCTAAGGCATGCATTAGTTAACAAAAATCCCCAGTAGAGTCAAAATTACATGTTCATTAAATAATCAGGCTTTTAAAAAAAATTCGCCAGAGTCTCCTTTGTGAAATGGACTCGCTTGCACATAGGCATGATTAGGTGGCCATTCAGTAGCACACCTATCCAAAAATATGAATAGTTTATATTTATGAAAAAAATCAAAAATTAAACTCTCCATGGCAGTTAAATTACCATATGTATTTTTAGTTAGAAATCCAGTCTCATTTGCCCTCAAATAGGACGAGTAAATTAGCCAAAAGGGCGTCAAATAACTGTCTCAGAAAATGATTTTTTTTACATCACAACGTGTAGCGCAGTAAATCATGCATATTTACTAAGTCTAAAAACTTTTATCAAGTTATATAGGCACTCCTATTCACTATATTGTGGTTAGAAGCACACTATATGATATAAAACATTCTAACGGTCAAAATTTGAAAAGAAAGGATGTACACGTTACCAGAGATGTGCAAAACATTTGAACGGTGATGGAATTCAAAAAAAGCAGCCTGAACTCAGTAGATCTGAAGAAGAAATTTTAGATTTTTTTTAGATTTCAAAGTTGAAAAGGAATTTTGAAAGCCACGGGAGCCTAAGTTATACTCGTAGGGAGTAATAACTCAACCTGTGGTAGCCATAAGTGGACTTGTGGCTCCCTAAGATGGGTCCCACCCCCTCCGGTTTGGTTCGATTGAAGGCAAAGCGGAGTTTATAGAAGCTGAAAAGTCAAATCAGGGAAAAAACTGCTACGCGATTGAGCAGAATGGCCTGAAACCCTGGTTTTAAGCGTCAAGTTATGACAAAGAAAGGAACTTCATATGAGCCATTGGTAGAACCCCTGATGTGGTATTCTGAGTGCCGATGACAAAAAATTACTGAAAAACTGCTGAAAACTGCCTCTGTCTAAGCATCGGGAAGGTCCGGCGTTGTGGACAGTAGGTCTTGAACGCGTCAAAGTGTCCAGATTGGTCTGAGGGTGTGAATTATCATAAAAATGCCCACACGTCGAGATCGATCATGACTGACATTACAAGCCATTGGCGACAACTCTAACGAAGTATCGTAAACGAGCTGATGATGAAAATCATTGCAAACTACTTCAGCGAAGGTCAAATTGACTGACATTATAAGCCGTTGGCGACAACTCAAGCGAAGCATTAGGAACGAGCCGATTACAAAAGCCATTGAAGACCACTTCAGCGAAGGTCAGATTGACTGACATTATAAGCCGTTGGCGACAACTCCAGTGAAGCATCGAGAACGAGCCGATGATGAAAGTTGTTGAAGATAACTTTAGCGAAGGTCAGATTGACTGACATTGTAAGTCATTGGCGATAACACCAGCGAAGCATCGGGAATGAGCCGATGATGAGAACCATATACAAATTTTCCCCCACAGAGAATAGATGATGGAATCTGTTATGCAAGTCCCCAGCGGGAACACCGAGAAAGATCGATGGTTCAATTGACCATTGTAAACTATCGTTCGAGTAGGCACCGAAGAGGTTCAGTGATGGTCAAGTTTTGTAAACTACCGTTCGAATAGGAATCAAATCGAGTCAATCGATCATTGTAAACTACCATTCGAGTAGGCATCGAGAAGATTCGATGATGGTCAAATCATTGTCAACTGTTGTTCGAGTAGATTATGATACTTCTATCCTCAACAGAAATGTCGGCTTCAACCGAACAGCAATCCAAATCGTTGGCAACAACTCCAACATAGCATTGGTAGAGATTCGATGACGTGAACTGGTGTAAGCTATCATCAGGATAGGCATCAGAAATCCGCCATGAGGTCACTGGTTAAAAGAAGAACATCCCCAGCGGAGGAAAAGTCAGAAAGCTTATATGCAGACAGAAGATGTTGGTGACAACTCCAGCATCGAGTTCAGGTAAAAATTATTATAAACAACTCCACCACCGCAAAAAATGACGAGAACTGCCAGTAATAGCCTACCCATGGCAACTAACACCACGAGAGCATATAACATTTGTAACATGACACATCATGCATTGCATTACATTTGTGTATCTCATATTTCCAGTGTCTAGCAGTCTTTATCCTGTTCATTCCATTGCATTACAAAAACATGATAAAGAGGGGCATCTGTAGACACTCAAAATTTTGCATTCCTGTTACTAACCCTGCAGAAGGGCTGTGACAACCCTAAAATTTACAAGATCTTAAATGATTAAAATAAAGGTTAAAGAATAAAATCTAGATGTGAATTTGAGGAATAATTTAAAAAATTTAAAGAAGAACCTAAATGGTTTATTATTTGATTAAGAATAGAGGAATTATGGGTTATAAATTTCTAAAACCTAGAGATGAATCTATATGTGTTTGATGGAATATTAAGAATAAGGTACTACGATACCTATAAAGTTCGGTGACCTAATATATAAATTAGGTATGTGAATTATGTGTATGATTATGTGAGTGTGAGTGTCTATAACTCATTAAGCCAATTATGGCTATTTAGTTAATAAACTAATAGAATGTGTGAGGACTTATATGAATTGGATGTACGATTAAATAAATATACATTATATATTGTGTATACATTTATTTTGCATATAAAGAGAATTAAGAATAAAGTCTTGTAACCTAATATATATATTAGGTATGAAAATTAAGAAACTTAAGGGTTATAATATGTAAGGATGTTAGTATTTAAAATATTAACTAACACTAAGACATTAAGTTTATTATCTTGATTTATTAATTTTATTAGCAAGCCCAAATAAATTAATTAAGTAGCCCAAGCTAAGTTCATTTGTTAAGGATCATGTGGGACATTTGTTAAGTAAATGAAGTAATAAAATTGAACTAAATTGGAGGAGAAAAGCCCATAATTTTGGCCCACACAAGGAATAAGAAGGAGGTGCATGTATGTAATTATTGTTTACTTTAGTAGGTAACCAACTCCCCACCAACTCTTCCATGTGTCATGTTATTAATGTGCCTCATCATTTTACCAGGTGTGCAAGCAATGACTTCATTAATGAGATAGAGAAAGAGATGGAGTGTTGGGTAAAAAAAATGGCATACATATGATATATCTATATCAATTTACCAACACACAAATATCATTTTCTTTCTCTTTCCTCTCACTTCATATCCTATGAACCAAACTAGAGAAATACAAGAGAGAGGGAGAAGATTTCGGTGGGGAAGAGGGAAAGAGAGGAGAAACTTTGATCTTCACTCTACTCAAAATCATCATCCAACTTGATAGATCAAGGAAGAATATTCACAAAGTAAAGGTATAAACACCTTTTATCAAAGTTCTTTTTAGTTGTTTGAATCAAAACATGGATCTATGATTCAAAACTCCAAAACCTTGGATCTATATGTATATAAGTGTGTTATGTGTAGATTTATTACTTTTGATGGTCAAAAATTGGATCAAAAGCAAGAAGAATGAAACTATGTTTCAAAAAGTTAGAAAACCTTGATTTTCTTAACATAAATTATGTTTTGTTTGTGTTTGGTGGGTTTTGATGTAATAAATCATGGATCATGGTAGATCCATGAGTTTATGATGTAGGGGTATGTATTATGATGGTTTATGATGGCCAAAGTTAGATTAATCAAGAGATCATGAAAGTGTTCTTAGAAAATACAAAGATTAAAAAATCAGATTTTTGAGAAAACGGAACATAAAATTCAAACGACCATATCTCCTAGTGTATGGTCAATTTCTGGAATTAGATATAAGTCTTCTAACTTTTTCAAATGGAATCACTGAAAAATTCCATGTAGATTTCCGTCTGGACAGTGTTTAGCAAAGGACGCAAAAACTGAAAATGACAAAAAGTAATCTGTCCGGAAATTTGAAGGGTAGTTTCGTCCACTTAATTTGTGTAATAAATTCCAATCTTTTGAGACATGAAAATATATGTTATAAAGTAGCTTGTGTCCAAAAATGAGCTCATTCCGACTTAAATTGAGCAAGTTATGACTATTTTAATATTTGTATTTTTTAGACGAAAATTTCTATAACTGGAGTTGTGTAACTCTGAGGGCCACGAAATTTAAACTGGAGGCTCACGTTAACATGTATAAGATCCCGCCAAGAGTTGGGAATTTTTGGAGTTAAGCATGAGATAGTTATTTTCTTAAGGAATTAACTAGAAATGGATTTTTGGAAAATACTTGAGGAAATTATAAAATTCCTGAAAAATTATTTTTGTGTATGGAATACATGTATTTATGTGTGGACAAAAAATAAAAAATAATAAGATGATTAGATTAAAAAAGGAGAATCCAGCTTGCTGGATTGCAATATGGTTTGCTGAATTAGGCATCAAGTTGCTGGATGAGATGTTTGGATAATCCAGGATGCTGGATTGGTCTATTTAGATAATTCAGGTTGCTGGATTAGAGGTAAGTTGAATCCAGGCTTGCTGGATTGGATGTTAGTTTGAATCCAAGCTTGCTGGATTGGAGGTCAGTTGTATCCAGTCTGCTGGATTAGGAATTAGTTACTAAATTAAAATTCAGTTTGAATCCAGGTTGCTGGATTAGGTATTCGACTTACTAGATTATAAAGAAAGACTTATAAAATGAAAGACTAAGTGTTAATTCACAAGTTATATGATACAGTAGTGTTAAGTCTAAGGTAGTACAGTCGTACCCTTTAATGGTTGATGTATAGTAGCTGGGCTAACCGACTCCTTCATATGGGGAAGGGATCTACGAATTAGTAACCGATCTAACTAACTGTGAAAATATTATAGACTCAACGAAAACTAATTTGTTAGTGGTTTGTGGGATATCACTCAGTATAATATATTGAATATTATTAAAGACTCGATGTGTGCTAGGTTTAGACTTGTGTATATGTATAGTGTTAAGGTTATCTAATATTTGACTATGTGTTTAAATGTTAGATAGTTTACTTATAAGGTATGTTGTGCTAATTGAAAGATCAATCTTATAACTGATAGGTCTTTTCAATAAAGCGATTAAATAAGATTGCGTAGCAGTAATCGACGGTTCAGGCAAGTTTCCTAACTCGAACTCGAGTTGTTATTGTAAAGCATGTTCGTGATTAATCATTGTTAATTATTCACATCTATACTGATTATTGATTTGCACGTAGTGCATATTGCATATGTTCATCAGGTATGAAAGGCTGATCACCTTCATTACCATTTGATTCAGTTGAATTTATTCATGTTCATTGTTGGCTATTCAGCATTATTGATTCATGTTCTTTCACAATTCTTATATTGTTGAAAGTTTATCAGCTTATTATTCTTTTCAATCATGATATATCTTCATTTGAACTTAAACTTGCAGGGCAAACTTGTTGCTCACCCTTACTATATCATGATAAACATTTCGAATTAAAGAAGAAACTTCAGACACAGTCAAAGGCAAAGACATATTCCAAGATGGAATTATTATACAGTTAAAATTGTAATAGTATTGGATGAAAATGATATTGTATGTCGTGTAGGATATTAAATGCAGGTATTAAGTTAAGGTTACAGACCTTGGGAATTATGTATAAAAATTATTGTATAAACAATTTATATTTATATCTTCCGCAATAGTTATAGAAATGATGTATCGTAACGTACCAGGTCCGAGGTTTTGGGGACCAGGATTTGGGGGCGTCACAATGGCAAAACTGACTTTCAGCCCCGACAACACCGGGATGTCAAGTCAAGCCCCGGCGACAACCCCGGGAGGTACAGGAGCCCCGACGACAACACCGGGAGATCAAACTCAACCCCGGTCACAACATTGGGATGTCAAGTCAAGCCCTAGAAACACTGAGATGTCAAGTTAATCCCCGGTGATAACCCTAGGAGGTACAACAGCCCCGACGACAACACCGCGAGATCAAACTCAACCCCGGTCACAACATCGGGATGTCAAGTCAAGCCCTGGAAACATCGAGATTTCAAGTCAAGCCTCGACAACAACCCCGGGAGGTACAGCAGCCCTGGCGACAATACTAAGAGATCAAACTTAACCCCGATCACAACATCGGGATGTCAAGTCAAGCCTCGGTAACACCGGGATGTCAAGTCAAGCACCGACGATAACCCGGGGAGGTACAGAAGCTACGACGACAACACCGAGAGATCAAATCAACCTTTGGAGATAGTCCCAAAGCATCAAATCATCCCCAGAGAAAATCCTAGGAGACTAAATCAACCTCGGAGACAACCATGAGGAAGAATAGAGTTGGCTGGAATCAAACCTCGGAGACAACCCCAAGAAAATAGTCAAAAACCTTGTCAATATAGGAGACAACCCATGGAAGGGAAAAATGGTTATTTTACCGACATGTTGTCAAATCAGTCAAAATCAAGCCAAATTAATGCAATGAAGGTCAGAAAGAGTCATAACATCGATCCGGAGTGAAAACAACACAAGACAGCTCAACGGACGGACCATGAAAAAATGAAGATCTGGTCATAACCCATTTTCTTGGATTCAAAAATGGTCAAATACCATGTCATTGTGTAGCTTTCGGAAAGGACTTTCTGGAAAGGTATAGCACCCCTCAAACGGACGTCCGGATCAAAAGTTATAAAGGTTCAAACCTGACATCGCGTTGATCGAAGTGTACGTACTTCGAGATGACGGGACCCATGAGAGTGGGGCACACTCGGGGAGCTACAGGCAGAGTCACAACTGTCACGAGTGCACCCGCTACCATTTTGGTCTATAAATAAGACCCCACACCCTTGCAAAAAATAGAAGAAAAAAAAATAGAAAAACGCTCTGAAACTCCATCAAGTTCGCTTAGCCTTACTTCTAGTACTCCAAACTCCAATTTTATTCTTCCAATACATTTGCATACGTATATTCTACAATATACCAAAAATTAACCGGTGGAAACATCCATTTGAAGCCCACCGAGTAGCAAAAAACCCGTGGAGTAGTCCATTGTAAGTTTTTTTACAATCAGAAGTCATTTCTTACTTTATTACGTATATGTGAACGTGCATATAAAGTTTTATCTTCTGGTTTTGCCCAGAACTCAGTTCCATGGCCCTTTTAGCTTACATTTTAGTATATATACGGTTTTCTTCGTTTGCACAGCCTAAATAGTAGATCAGTGGCTTTTACTCGCTTATATATATATATATATATATATATATATATATATATATATACACTAACTTGTTAGGCCTTGATCGCTGATTCGTGGCCTTTTCAGCTTTATTATATATATAACTGACTATATATATACTAACTTTCAATTCTATCAAACCTGGATTGCAAATCCGTGGCATTTACTGCTTTTATATATATATATATATATAACTATATATCTATAATTTTTCTGACTTTGTTTGGCCTGGATTGGAAATCCGTGGACTTTTATATATATATATATATATATATATATATACACACACACACACACACATATTTCTGTTGAGCCTGGAGTAATTCGTGGCTCTTTTCCGCTTTTATAAATATATATATATATATATATATATATATATTTACATTTCTATCGAGCATGGATCAATTCGTGACTCTTTACAGCTTTTATAACTATATATATATATATATATATATTTATATTTCAGTCGAGCCTGGATTGGAAGTCCGTGGCCCTTTACATCTTTTATATATATATATATATATATATTTCCATTTCAGTCGGGCCTAGATTGGAAATCCGTGGCCCTTTACAGCTTATATATATAAATATATTCTTTGCTCATTATGATTAAATATCTATTTTAAATTTTCATTTGATATGCATTTGTTTTAATGTAAATTTGGCGAATTAGATTTATCTAAATTTAGCCCTTTCTAACTTTCAAACGGTTCAAAATAGGTCCAACCGGAACCGGGAAACTAGAATGGCTAAGATTTATTTAAATCTAGTTTTGTAAATATTAAAGCGACCTCGCGACCCTAGACCGATATCTAGCAGAAACGGGAAACTTTGGCTACGCGCATACAAGGATTTGACTGATAAATCCTTCGTTTTGCGACGTCTTGAGTACAATTCTCCTTCTATATGAAAATTTGTGATGTGCATATTTTCTTGGCCCTTTTCTATGAGCTTAGAAATCGTGGGATTGATGATCAAACTGATCTAAATCTGATTCTCACGATGGACAAACTCCACATTGTAAACATATCCTGACAATTCTTCTTAAAATGTACATATGAGGGACCATAAAACGGTTATCCAGATTTAAGGTCACAAACATAATGAAATATTATTTGTAGTGCTAGAATCACTTTGATAGATTTCATGCCTACAAGCAGACCGACACTTGTATATACATTCTGTAGTCGAGGATGCTTCGCATCCTGACAATAAAATTAAAATCATGCAAATAAGGAATAAAAAATGGAAGTATCAATATGCTTCAATTCCTATGCCAGCGTAAGGGTTTGAAAAACCACCTTTTAAAACATCATTTTGATATCTTGTCTAAACAAAAGGACTTTTCAAAACAAATCAAACCCTTCGTATATAGGTCCAACGAAGCAAGGCACTACTTTCAAATCAAGCAAATGTAGGCTCAATTACCTCCAGCATACACACACATATTGCAATTTAAAAGGAAAATATAGAAAAGATGCGGTACCTTGTTTCACGAGAGTTGGGGGGTGCCTAACAACTTCCCCCGCTTAACCAAGCCCTGAACTTTAAGAATCTCATTTTCAAGGCCAAGTTTTGACAGCGTCCAGTAATTGGGAACACTTGCAAAATCAAATAAAACTCGGTTGAGTTGGTATAACCATTTCAAAAGTATGAGTTTCAAGAACTCGCACCTATCTTACTACATTCTACTATCCAATATACACATGAGAAAAGAGTCACCTTCTCGCCATATACATATTGATAGTGCGACATTACTATTCCAATGATTATCACTGTAATAGACTGAGTGGTTGTTACACCAAAGCACAAACTTTTTCCCATAACAAAAGTTCATACAACTCAACTATCACATGAGTCCTCAATTGAAATTTACAACCTTCTAACTTTCCCTTTCCTTAATAAGAATTTTCTTTAACTCGTATTTCATCCTCTGCTACTTGATCTGAGTTCTTCTTCCCGTACTATTCATAGTACCATTTCATTATAGCCTTAAGCTATAATTCATCCATCGTTTAATAGAAAATATGTTATTACGATTTAATATGATCTTCTTCCTTAATCGTTTAACCCAACGATTTTCTTATCATTCTCTCTCAGATTATAGCCTAAGGTATTCATACCTAAGGTTTAAAACCTATTAGCTTTGATACCAACTTGTGACACCCCGAAATCCGGTCTATCTTCACACCCGGATTCCTGTACATCGCGAGTACTCCTCGTTCCATACATACATCATTATATAATAAAGAATAATGACATATCTATTCAATTCCAAGATTCTATTACCTTAAAACCTCATTCATTACAAATAATGATAATTACATTATTCTTTACATCTTACAAGTGTGACATTTAACTGGTCACCGCATCTACAGAATAGTTTAACTAACTATTCTACAAGTCTTGTCTTAATCTTCACGCTCATTCATATGACAAATGGCACTTCATTTTGTGACGCTAATGGTACTCGCAACCATAGCACCTTACCATAGCAGGACATAGATCAGCTTGATCTTCACAGGGTCCTTTAATACATACTACCGTCGTTCGCTGAAAATATTTTTATTTCAAGTAAGTGTGAGCATTCAATTGCTCAGCAAGTCATAGCATTTGAATAACAACCAAAGCAAGAATCAAAATTCTTTTAAGAATTCAATAACCGAATAAAGGTTATGAAGCAACTCGAATAATAGGAATATGTTCTGATTCTTATCATTTTAAAATATTCATCACATTTTCTTTGTCATACTTTCATCCTTCTACCTTTTCATACATATTATGTCTGGCTAGAATTATTAGCACAGACTTAACGACAACAGTTCATAAATGAACCGCACTCTTTCACGTTGAACAGTTCAATCACAGAACAGTTCATCTCACAAAAACACTGAAGTGTTAAAATTGTGGCACAAGACCTCATACATTCTACCACATTGTACAAATATAACACAGTTGTACATACGAAATACTTTCTCATGTTCAACATCTTAGAAAGTTAAGAAACTAACATTTATAACAAAATATGAATGAAGTTAGGAAACTTGCCTTAGCGCTGCATACTGCTTACGCTGTACCATTCATCACAATCCCTATATAACACATATGGAAAACACATATCCATTAGTCATATACTTAACTTATGCATTGGTTTAAACTTCACTTTACTTCCTATGGTTCGCGTTCTTGTAATCTAAGTTTACGCAACCAACCCCCATATTCATTTCTTCTATTCTTTCAATAATCTTACACTTAGCATACATCGAGTCTCTAACAGTACTCAATATAGTACACTGAGTGGTTTCCCACAAACAACCAACAAACTTGTTTCCCGTCTCGTCTACACCGTCTTTCACAGTGAGTTAGATCGGTTGCTAGTTCATATTAACCGTCGCTTTCTAACGGAATCGTTTAGCCCAGATACTATATCTCGACCGTTATAGAACACAATTGTATTACAACTTAGACTTAACGTATCCGAACCATTATAACTATGATGTTTGTTAAGTTAATCCTCATTACATATCTTATAATGTCCGATATATCTGACTCAGAACGTTGTTAAAGTTATTATCATTAACTTAGCTTTTCAACATTATACGTTATTCTTCATTCTCTTATTACCGTTCGTTACGGCTTATTAACATTCATATGTCATAAACCGGCTCTCGTCAATCGTCGTTAGACATAACAACAAACGAAACCCTAATCGATTCGCTAGGTCGCACACATGTCCACCGAATTACCGTTATTGGACTCCGTATAGAAATTACATAAGTTTTATCTTCACTTCTTAACATTCTCATATGTCACACCTCTATTACATATCATGTAACCTTAAGGCGCGCATTAAACTCGACTACGATTCAAGGTTTACGTTTTTGGATTTCGAGTTTTAAATTTAAATACATTTATTCAATGTTTAATTCTCCAAACCATCCTTAAACATGTTGTTTAAGGGTTCACTCTTCATGAATATTAATCATTTACTTGCCCCACAATTACCATGTAAAAAGTTGGGTTAACAAACATTTGTGTCAAAAAAATTTCACTTAAGGGCGCTGCAGCGCCACTTATAGTGTTAAACCCAGCGCTGCGGCGCCGAATGGAAGTGTCTAGCTCCCGGGTCTGGCCCTGCTGCGCCAGCTTCTTAGGCTTGGGGGGTCCTACGACATCGGCCTTGTCCCTTAGAAAAAAAATTCAACTATGAACTTCCCGAGCTCGTTACGCGATCGTTATAACTCGAAATTGGCTCATTCCAAAGCCATTAGCTCACATATTACATATTCTACGATTCTATCTAGTCAGATTCAATTTCTGAATCTGTTGGCGCAAAATTCGCTGTTTCATCCATTTTTATGCGTTCGTTAAACATTGGTGAACGTTCGACGCTGAATTCTCCATTTTAAGTCCTAATTCATTTGTTCTTTTTCCTGCAAGTCTTATTTACCTAATTCTATGACACACCATTGAAGACCAAGGTTTTCGAGTTAAACAGTGACTTTTGACTTTTATTTCGGGAAAATTTATGATTCGACGATTACGTCTAATCTCGTAAAGTTCGCCATAACTTCGTTACTCAAGATTTTTACTCCAAACCAAATGGAATCAATCCATTGGTTATTCATCTATGATTCTAACCATCATAAACATCTAAGTTTTAATGGCTTTCTTCTTTAAGTTCCTTAACCATTCAATTATGGTTTAACTTATTCATTCACAACCATTTCAAGGTTTTAACTCATTTCTTCATTAAATCCTCAACCATTCCATTATGGTTTTACTTGTTCTTGGTTAATATTGTTTTAAAGGCCACTAATATCCACCTTATCACTTTATACCATACATGCACCACTAATTATCACTTCTCTATTAATGAAACATTGAAGAAAGATGAAAATTCAAGGTTTAACACTTATACCTCTTAGTGTTCTTGAGTTCTTGACTTTGTGTTCTTGACAAAAGTCTTAAGTCACTTTCTTTGCTTCTTGATTGCTTGTCAAAAGCTCTTCCTTCTCTCTTCTCTTCTCTCTTAATATATGAGTTGGTGATTTGTGAAAACACAAATCAAATGCTAAGCTTGCTATTTATAGAAATTGCAAGACCAAGGGTATAAGGGCCATTTAGGCAAACCTTCTTACCCCCATGTCCTCCCATATGTCATCCCATGTGCTACCATGTCTCCCACATGTCCCCCATGTGTTACCATATGCCCCCGTGGCCAATATGGGTTGCCCCATGAGTTTTACCCACCCGTTAACCCAGCGGTTTGACCCACTAATTCGGTTCTTAGTTTGGGCTTAACATTAATTCAACTTGGGCTTAACCTTAGGCTTGATTTAAATAATCATTGGGCCTTAATCATTCACCAATTGGGTCTGACAAAGTCCAAGTCCAATAGTTAAAGTCCATTAAGACTTATTGTATTCTTATCGTATAATTCTCATATTCTCCTCGTATATACTTCGTATGATACTCGTATCATACGTCGTAATACCCTCGTGTTGTACTCGTATAATAACTACTATTATACTCGTATTCGTTATGTATAATAATCCTTATTATTACACTGAACCATTTCTTCTTTTATTTCACTTTTCCTAACCCTTAGAGTTTTAAGTTTGCAAGCAAAAATTTTGCGAGCCATAACTAAAATATTATTAAATATTCCATCTTGTCTTAGAATCCTATCATTACGCGTTTCTCAGAATTTTAAAAATAATTCCTGAACAGTAACATGTGACGCCCCCAAAATAGGTCCAATACTCAACCCATTCTTAGTCGCCAAATACATGGTACAAAATCCAAATACAAATCTTTTTTTATCAAACGGTCGGGCAAAATACGACCACACAAACTGTGAGCTTTAATATAGATCGTATATAATACGAAATATAAACACTCAAATTCATTTCTCACTAATTACAATTATTATCACACTATTTTACAAAAATAATGAGGACTACTACAGCTCTATTTCGGACCATCACTCCATTCCCCGACTAGTCCCCGCGGTATTCTTAATTTTTGAAGAGAATAATGGAAGAAATGGGTGAGCTCAACAAGCTCAGTAAAGAATATTATGACTAAGATAATGAAGAATAAATTATCGTTAGTCTTCAATAAATCAGATAAAATATGATGGACAACCAGTTTTAGATCAACAACTGCAGCGGAAATAACAATTCATTAGTAGAGTTAAGTAGAGAATGATGTCTACTATCTTTTGTGATACAAAAGTCCATCATCAATATTTTATCCATGTAACACCAATCAATAATATTTTCAATCAACGAATTATACATGCAATACAGGCCAAATATATTTGTTTGTATCACCAGTGGTCATGATCATGTCAAACACCTGTCCATCTTTGCACTACAGGCCAAAGATATTCATAAATCAACAGCTCATCTTTGCACTACAGGCCAAAGATATATTCATCAATCAACAACTCATCTTTGCACTACGACCAAAGATATTCATAAATAAACAGCTCATCTTTGCACTACGGGCCAAAGATAACTTTCACCACAATATGAACTAAGGATGATGAAAAATGATATAAGAACGAATCTAAGGAGATCAAGGACAAATATTAGAGAATTTATCCAAAGTTCAAAAAAATCCAAGTTGTCAATATAGAGATCAAAACATGGATACAATCAAAGATAATTGGACAGAAAAAAAATATAATTTTTTTTCTCGTGAATAGTAACCCGTCATGAAAAGATAATAATTTCAAAAAAAAGTTCAAACCAATATTCTAGTGAAATGATATTAGATGAAGCGCAAAACTCAAAGAATTTCTGATCATTTCAGGAATTATAGAAGCAATACTTACCGTATTAAGTTTAAATTTAGGAATATGAAATGAAATATTATCACTTTCATAATATATAATATGAAAGAAAATAATATTCTTTATGAATTTTGAAAGGAAATAACATCATTTACGTAAAAAATAATATCATTTACCTTAGTAAAATACTAGATCTGACTGAAATATCGGATATTATGTTGCGAAAAATCTTGCACCGTTATCCACACTCAAAATATTCTTATACTCACAAGAAATATGCTCGATATTATAGAGAGAAATTTTTCTGATTCTAATGTGATTTTCATATCTAACTAAGCACCCTATTTATAGGAAATGCTTAGCACACCAAGATTGACAAATGCAACCCGGTGGCTTTCTTCAGCACACCATACTTTGAAAAATGAGCACACCACCTTTGAAATCAATTTCCAACCTAACTTCCACCCACCACATGTTTATAATATATATATATATATATATATTTAAATATTTATAATTATTAAAAGAATTATAATTCAATTTTTTTTCTTCCACCTTATACCATAAAAATAATGTCATCATTTAAATTATAAAATTGTATTATTATATTATCACATTATACAATTAATATTTAATATTATAATAATATATTTGAATAAATATTTTATCAGAGAAGATAAAATGCCAACTTTCAACAAATGTCTCATTCCAAAATTTCCTTCATTTATATCAAAATTGGACAACTATTTACTTATCATATTCATCAATAATTTTTATTTTATTCATCAATTAATATTACAGAATCACAATATTAACAACCAAGTCGTTCCCAGGAAAGAGGGGGCTTTCCAATAAGAATTTCTTCTCATTGGCGCGCAATTATATAACCTAACCCCTTTCCTCGACAGAACTTTGTAGACATTGTCAGTAATGTTATCTAATAATATTATTCTAATAATATGAATTATTAATTTAATAATGTGAAATACTGTGCAGTGGTTATTGTGACAATTATTGAATCAATAATAAAATATCAACGTAGCAATTATTGAATCAATAATACAAATTATTGAACAGTAATTATTATAATAATTATTGAGTAAGTGACTTCTTATGTAAGGACCAATAATTCAAAATATTGTGCAATACCATGTGCTACTGTGCAACAACGCGTATTACTGTATTTTTATCATCGGGTATTTCAACAGTTTAACGGTAAAAGTTTTGCCGTTATTTTTATAAAAAGGTTACTTCTGTCGCTTTCTATATCCGACATTCATTCCGTTGTGGGGTACCACCAATGACTGCGCCGTCGTACAAATATTATCCCACAAAAAGAATATTCCTCGACCAAACGAATATTCCCCGACACAACGAATATTTTATAACCACTTACTTACTTTGTAAAATTCGCACATCTCACCCATAACTTATCGCATTTATCAAATCAACACCCTACTATTTCAAAATAATATATAAAGAAAATTAAATCTTTATTCATAAAATTTAGGGTCTTACAACCTCCCCTCATTATGAAATTTCGTCCTCGAAATTGACGTACGTACCTGGTATGTCGAAAAGGTGAGGATACCTCACTTTTATTTCTGATTCTAACTCCCATGTCATTTCCTCGATATCATGGTTCCTCCACAAAACTTTAACTTGAGGTATAATCTTTGAGCGTAGGACATGTTCCTTCTTATCCAAGATCTTCACAGGTACCTCTTCCACTACAACAAAAAGAGCTAATTCTGACGGACTTAACCTCGACTGGAATACATTCCCTCGATATAAATCTAATCTCGACGAAAAATTCAGTCGAGTTTGTAGTCCCTTGAAAGTACTTTAATTCCGATGGATTTTCGTCGGGAATAACAGTTACTCCTTTGGCCCCAGAGTTCCTGCCCGCACGAAATTAATTTCGATGAAATAAGAGATACGGTCGAGGGAATTTCCGTCGAGGATAACCTAATATCGAGGGACTTTAAGACCGACGGAAATTCTATCAAAAATAACTAATAAACTTAAATCAGACCAATTCTTCTCCAGCTTGCCTCATTTCACTCTCACTCTCTCTCACTCTCTGTCTCTCTCTCACTCTCTGTCTCTCTCTCACTCTCACTCTCACTCTGGCCAACCTCCCCTCCCCCCGATCCCCCCTTCCCCCCGGACTAGCCCCCACCCCTCTACCCTCCGATCCCGGCCCCTCCCCTTGCCACCCCCTGCTACTCCCGGCCCCTCCACCTACCGCCGCTCCCCCTCTCGCGGCCCCTCCACCTGCCGCCGCTCCCCTTCCCGGCCCCTCCCCCTGCAGTTTTTCCGGCCGAAGCTCACACTGTCCTCGGCTTCCTCCTCTACCATTGTCAGCTAGCCTGATTAAGGCTTTAAGGTTCTGCAATTTGTTCCCTTATTTAGCAGTCTCCAATTTGTATTTGTTATGTTTCGAAAATATATCCTATGTTCATATATTCTGCAAATTGATTGGCATATTGTTCATATATTATGTTCTGCAAATTTTTGTTTTGGCTAAAATTATATGCAAATTGGCTGCAATTATATGATATGTTCATATAATTCTATTGTTTTAGCTGAAATTAGGTTCAAACTTAGTTCTGTAATTTTTTTTTCTGGCTGAAATTGTGTTCAAGGCATGTTCTGAAAAAAAAAAAAAATTGGCTGAAATTGTCTTATTTCATTTTATAGATTTAGATTTGTATATATTTGTTGAAAATTATATCTATTTTTTTGCTATTTTTGACAGAATTCTCGACGAAATTTCAATCAGAAATGTTCAATTACAATATTTGTGGGGCCCATTTCAATAACATTAATTAATTAGCATTTAATTAGTTTTACATAATATAATATATGATAATATAATAGAATTAAATATAATTAAATTATATTAAATAAAATAAAATAAAATAAAATAAAATTATATTATATTATATTATATTATATTAAAATAAAATAAAATAAAATAAAATAGAATTAAATAAAATAAAATTAAATTAAATTAAATTAAATTAAATAGAATTAAATTAAATTAAATATAATTAAATAAAATAAAATAAAACTATATTAAAATAAATTAAATTAATTAAATTAATAAATTAAATTAATAGAATTAAATTAAATTAAATAGAATAAAAAAATTAAATTAAATTAAAATAAAATAAATTATATAGAATTAAATAAATTGACTTTAATATACTATAATATAATATAATATAAAAATAAATAAAATAAAATAAAATACTAAGTAGTACTTGCTTAGTATTCTACAACTAAAGTAAATTAATTTAGTTTTTAAATGAAATTAAAATAAAATAAAATACTAAGTAGTACTTGCTTAGTCTTCTACAACTAAAGTAAATAAAATAAATAAAATCAAAAAAATACTAAGTAGTACATTGCTTAGTCTTCATAACTAAAGAAAATTAAATGACAATAAAATAAATTTAATAAAAAAGATAATACTAAGTAGTACTTGCTTAGTCTTCTATAAAATTAAAAAAAAAATAAACTAAGTAGCATTTACTTAGTTTTGCATTGGTAAAATAAACTAAGTAGCATTTGCTTAGTTTGCCGCAATATTCAATAAACTCAATATGACTTATATTTCACATTGACTTTGAGTGTTAAGGTTGCATCATACTTGGACGTGTCAACTTAGAAACCCGTTTGACATTCACTCAGTAGGAGTGAATGTCGAATAGTCCCCAGTTTTGGGACTGTTACTGGATGTTATGTCTTTCACTTAGGTCGGTGCTAATACGAAACAGTACGTTTTTGTTGTTTAAGTATTTTTCGGCTGTTATCTCTACATGTTCTTCGAGTACATACTTAGATTAAGTTATCTTAATCTATTTCGTGTACTTGGAGACCATGGGGAGGTGCTGTCGAAATTTTCTTAAAATAGTTAAAACGTGCTTAACGTGTTGGCACTAGTGAAGAGACGCATCCAGGAACGGGATAGAAGCCTAAATTACCCCTGTCCTATAGAGGAGATGTTGCCGAAAAATATAATTCATGCATGGACCACAGTTACAGTATCCAAAGAAACTGTACTAAATGCGTCTTATGTGCAGCATCAGTATGTCAGCTGACCGGAGTTGGATGTACCGTAGGATACCCATTGATGGGAGGGGATTATTGCTAGCTTTTCGTGATGGGGTGCCTAACTTTTTGAACAAAGCAATAGAACATGCTGAGGATCCAAACTGAAAAATGCGATGTCCGTGTGTCAAATGTAAAAATCTTATCTGGAAGAAAGCCGACGAGATTAGATTTGAATTATTTTCCCGTGGATTTGTGGATGGGTATACCCTATGGATTCATCACAGGGAATCAACTGAGTTAAGGGAACTTTCAAACAGTGTAGACCAACCAGCTGAGGTGAGGGATTCAATTGTGGATAACTATGATGCCGTGGAGATGTTGGTCGACGCGTATGGGCCTAACACTATAAACTGGGCCGATAACGAGTATGTGTCAGGCAATGCTCAACAAGAACCAAATGATTCAGCTGCTGCCTTTTACAAGATGCTACATGAATCGGGGGTCGCATTGTATCCTGGAAATGACAAGCACACCAGGCTATCTGCAATGACTAAGCTCTTACACTTTAAGAATGATGAAAACTGCAGTGAGAGAGGTTTCAACAATTTGCTTGCTCTTATCTGCGATTTTTTATCCACAAATAATACCTTACCTGCAAATTATTACGAAGTGAAGAAGATGGTCAAGGGGTTGAATATGGGGTATCATAAGATCGATGTTTGTGAGCAGAATTGCATGTTATACTATGGGGCGTACAGAGATAAAGGATAGTGTGATATATGCAGCTTGCCTCGCTTCAAGGTGGCAAAACGTGGGGGGAAGGAGAAACATGTTCCCAGTAAGAACTTACGGTACTTTCCTCTTGCGTCGAGGCTTCAACGGCTATTCATGTCGTCCCATATGGCTCAACGTATGAGTTGGCATAGAACAAGGGATGTCGTGCCTGGTCAGTTGACTCACCTTGCAGATGGAGACGAGTGGAAGAGGTTTGATGAAAATTTTCCAGAATTTGCAGAGGATAATAGGAATGTCAGGCTTGGCATGGCTACAGATGGGTTTTGTCCATTTAATAATTTTAGTCAGCCCTACTGTTGGTCCGATTAGATGACACAATTAACGCGCAAGTATACGCGGCCAACGAGTAATAAAGAGTGAGTAAAGATATCGTTCCCACGAGGAATTAATAGATAAAGGGTCGCCAAAGCACTAGTACATAATCATCTCAGTCTTATTTAAACGGATGGTAAGGAGAATGAATTAAAACTACGTTAACTAGGCAAGAATTAAAACATACAATAACTAATCCTATGGTAAATTCAAATAATGAAGACATGAGATTACAATTTCCCCCAACACTTCATTTGAATCTCTTAACTCTCTCATATGGAGCAATTAACACATAGAATTGACAACCGAGAAATCATGATCACATAAGAACCTCTTTCGACGGACAACTATGAATCTTCCTAATGCGGTATGTAGGTATATGTCTATCCTACACACTATCAAGAAACCAATATCAAGACTAATTAATAAGACACATGTCACGGGAAAATCTCGTTAACTATTCCTTCAATTACCAACTTTAACATAGGAAGTCATTAAGATTAGATTCTCAATTTGGTTGCATACGACATTTAGGTATATTTCTATCCCGAACACTATCAAATTATCAATGCTTGAGGACAATGAATAAGACACACGTCACATAATCTCATAGAATACCCATAAGAATCTCTAACTTTCGCATGTTAACATAACTAGGTCTAAACCTACAATCCATTTGTCAAGTTCATATAGGTTCACAAGAAATCAATCTGAACGCACAAGTTATGATAACCAATTCATAATAAAAGTACTGAGAGAGAAATCAATACAAACTACGCGTTGGGTTCCATTGAAATCCCAAAATATATTCAAGTCATAAATAACTAAAATAAATCATCCACAAGGTTCATAAACATCATCCAAACATACAATGAATACAAGGAGAATTAAGAGATAGAAATTGCAAATCTTGAGTCTTTCTCCAAGTGTGGATCTTTGTTGTTTATCCCCTGCTTCAATCTTCAAGTCCAAAAGAAACCCTAGACTCTACTAACTACACTAATCTAACACTAATCTACCCCTAAGCTAGCTAAACAAGAATTGAAAGGAAAAAAGGAAAATGGAATGGAAACTAGGGCTAGGGCTAAACCCTTAAGAGGAAGCTGCTGAACAAATGAGGGCTCAGCCCTTATATCATGCCTTCTCCCGTTCCTGCAAGTGTAAGTCAAACTTTGGCCGAACTCTTGACTGGCGCGGTCGCGAGCGACCAATGCTTATTCCTGGCGCGGCTGCGCGGCCCTGGAATGCTGAGTTCTGGTCTGAGGATTGGCGTGGGCGCGCGTGCCTGCTACTTTATCCCGGCGAGGCTGCGCGGACCACTGATGCTGGTTTTTCTGTTGGTTTTTCAAGGCTAGCATCTGCATAGGCTTCCTTGCTTCCTTCACATGCACTTATTGCCTTCATGCAGCCTTCTTTGCTATAGCCTCTAGCATCATGCCATCATTCATAGCTTGGCTTCTTACCTTCCAGCCACGTAGCATCATATTCATTGCTCCTACACACATGTCACCATGCCTTCCTTTAAGCCGTCTGCTGTGCTTTGCCCCTTTTAGCATTCTTTTGCCCGTTTAAGCTCAATTCGCACCCGGAGAGTTCCTAAACCTGTAAAATATAAAACAAAGCAAAAACACATTAAAAGCACGAGATTACCTAAGTTTAAGCCACGAAACAAGCTGGTTACTATCCGAATAAGTGGTCATAAAGACCACTTATCAAATATCCCCAAACTTAAACGTTGCTTGCCCTCAAGCAACCAAAATAAAACTAAACAACATATGCAATGCAGTATATACAATGTATGCAACCTACCCTATCATGAATGCAAATCCAAGTTCCAGTCAGTATTAAACTTTGAAGCAATGCCTCAGAAAAACCACAAGATAATCAAACAGATAAGCTACCCAAGAAAAGATCATAAGGTATATTCTTGCAAATCCAAAACTGTCAGCACTGATGTATTGTGCGTTGTGTGTCTAGCAACCATTATACATAATTTCAGATAAATAACTCACATACTATGTTTCTTAGGGGAAAACAAGTTTCAAGTTAAGAAAAATAGTAAATCATATAAGTTCTAACCAAGACCATGCATTACTAAAGCTAAGAGTCAACAGGGGGTTTTCATTAAGCTTTTATTACTCACTAGGGCGTATTCGCACTTTACCGTGTGCACATTCGACTGTGCAATGCCTAGTTCTCTTACGCTTTTCAATGATACCTATTTAGCGAGCTTTCGACCAACGACTCCTAGACCAGACGGCCTTAAGGCGCTGGGTGTAGAGACACCCCGAGGGCTTACTTGCTCAAATATCAAAGGCCACAAAACTCGATGTAGCCGAAGTGTTTATTCTATTTTCTCTTTTTCAATGCATTTTCTTTCCTTTTCTTTCCTTTTCTCTTTTTCTTTTTCATAGGGGAGTGCATCTTACGCTCCATCTCCCCAAATATCATGCAAAACCCCTATTTTCCCCCAAACTTAAGCTTTTAACAGTCTTAGTTATTATCATATGAGAACTGAAACTCTTTCATTAAAACACAGATTTCCCACCAGAAGACAAGTATGTGAAAATTTAAACTTAGCATGTCATGATGGTTACTCTATTGTGCTAACTGGTTACACAGTATCTGACAGATAAGGATTTATATATATGACCATACAATCAAGCTTAGGTCTCAAATCAGTTCAAAAATCAAGCGAATTTAATTTCTTTATAGGCCAAATACGTAACTCACCAACTAAAACTGGATTCATGCAAAATGTCCTAACACATAATGCAAAATAGAATGCAAAAATTTTATAATTTTTACAAATTTTAACTATTTACAACCTACATGCACTAAATGAACTGACACAACATGAAATGAACTAACTACATGCAAAAATAACACCAATACCCCCAAACTTAAACTGTTCAATGTCCTCATTGAAGGTAAAGGTAAAAAGAAAGGAAGTCCCCTATTTTGGCTAGTGGTCGCCGTCGTCCTGTCAATATGCTCGTGAACTAAGTTGGAGGACTCGGACTATACTGGTGGCATCCTCTCAGAAGTTTCCCCGTCTCTCTCTGCTCTTGGTAAAATAAACCCCGCTCAACACTATACTCAATGAACCAACACAACTCCATATCAATCTTGCTTTGCTAGAGATCCCACACTCAATATCTCAATTGTTCAGGTTGAGAGGATGAGGTGGATGAGAATTGGAACTTTGGATTGAGGAGATAGGAGGCTTTCAAAACTAAGGCTTGTAGTGGAGGGGATTGCATGAAATGGAAGAGATAGGGGATTGCATGAAGGAACTTGAGGGTTTGGGATAAGAGGCTTGTGTGCTGCTGATAATTTACATGAAGCGATGCCCCCAAAAGCTACCCAAATTTTCCTAAAGTCAGGCCCAGTCTGTGAGAGGCGCAGCGGCGAGCCAGCTCAGGCTTATCCTGGCGCGGCCGTGCGGCATGCCAGATCCTGTTTTCTGCAGAATTTTTCTAGGCACAGAGGCCATGGCATTTGAACTTTGCTCCCAAGAAGCTTTTAACCTGAAATATGCAGACAAGACTTATTAAGCCTTATTAAACCATCAAAAGTTAATACTTAATATTTACATCAAGAGAATTAAACATGGAAAGATATATGCATTTAAATTCCCAAAAATTCTCTAAAGGCGTATATGCAATGCAAGTGCATCAAAAGTATGCTATAAGCTTCATGGTCCCAAAAAGATATGCACTAATGCCTAAGTTCAAAAATGTAGGCAATGAACTCCTAATTCCTACAGTATGCAAAAATTTAAACTAAATATTAACTAATAAGAATTAAACGAGGGGGAGGGAAATGTGATAGAAAGCATGTAAATGGAGAATTAAACAAAGAGATAAAGAGAGGGACGATGGGAAGTAGGTAATAGAGAATTAAACAAAGAGAGAGAGAAATGATGGGGTGCCTCCCATCTAGCGCTTGATTTGTAGTCCTCTAGCTCGACTGTGTCTGCCCACTACTACCCAACTCCCCGACGATACTGGAGAACCCCTCCATCCATCAGAATAGCTGTGTGACTTTGGTAGCTTCCCAGTAGGAGCGGATGCAGATTTAAACTACCTAGCATTGGATAAGTAAAAGAATTCCCCGTCCTGAAGGTTGGGGAGCTAGGCAAGGGTTTCATTGTGTAGGTGGAATGATCGGGGCATGGAGGTATAGACCTACACAACAGACTCTTCTTCTATTCTCTTCTCTTCTGACCACCATGGTTTGAAGCTCACGGACTCTCTCATGTCATCGAGATCCGTATATGTAATGTGGCTTCCAAGGGGGCAAGGGTGTACAAACTTTACTGGCTTGTTCCACTCAGGCGGAGGCGGCTCTTGGGGGAACTCCACAGCCCCAATTGGCTCCTCGATATCCATTACCTTTTGCTCATCTAGTTCCAAGTGCACCTCAGGCTCTTCATCAGTATCTGCATCCATCTCATAGCACCAATCTTTTTGAGGGTCATAACTCACGGCTTCAGCCATTGGAGGCACGAAATCTTGCACTGTTGTCTCTTGTTCACATACCTCCTCCTTCTTTAATGTCGTGCTAATCTGCTCCACCCAAATCTGAAGATCCTCAATCGATTGCTCTTGCTCAATCAAGGTCTCCTCTGTCGATGCTATAGAATTCCCCCCACATAATTTCCAATCCTTCCTTTTCTATTTCAGCCTCGGGCTCCATGTACTGATGCTCATTGGTAGGAGTGTTGTGGATTAGGGCCATCTGATTCTGGAAGTTCTGGCTTGATTGCTCTTGGCTCCTAAGCCTCTCCTCTTGGCTTTCTAAGCTCCTATACATGAATTCCATTGGAGACTGTTCTCCTTGTAAATATGGGGATTGATATGGGGGTTCTGGTGCATAAGTTGGACTTGCCTCATCTTGTTCTTGATAGCTCACAGTATGGTTTTGCATCCCTTGTTCATCCTCTATCATCAAGGCCTTGTTAATCTGCTCTGCCCAGTTCTGAATACTCTTAAATGACTTCTGTTGCTCATTCAAGATGTCCTTTAGTGATTCTATGCCACTTACTTCCTCCAAGCTTGCATTTTTTGTGTCACCCTCAAAATTGTGTTGAGGCTCGTAAACTGGAGTCTGGAAGGTGCATTCTGGGGCGTATGCGGGATTTGGATCCTAGTGTTGGTCTTGATAGTAGTCTGATGAAGGGTTTGGGTTATACCCCTAATCTTGTTGATAAGTGGGATAAGGTTCAGCGTAGGAATAACCACCCCCACACTACTTCTGTCCATAACTGATAGGCTCTTGATGGCTCGCGTAGCTCCCAGCACTGTAGTCATAGGTCACTGCCGTCTCTCGATTCTGCTGAGCTAAGACAGTATCTAGCTTTCTCGAGAGAACCTCTATCTATGCTGAAAGTGTTGCAATTGGGTTAACGCCATCAGTGTATGCTTCCCTTGGTTGCTCTTGCCTTGTACCATTCCATGGATAAAAATTTAAGTCCATTGTACCTGAGATGAGAACAAATGAAGAGAATTAAAATAAAAATAAAAAGTTTAAATTAAGACTAATTTGATTTAAACTAATGTTGGCAAACAGTTATCCAAATAATTCCCTGGCAACAACGCAAAAAACTTGTTGGTCCGATTAGATGACACAATTAACGCGCAAGTATACGCGGCCAACGAGTAATAAAGAGTGAGTAAAGATATCGTTCCCACGAGGAATTAATAGATAAAGGGTCGCCAAAGCACTAGTACATAATCATCTCAGTCTTATTTAAATGGATGGTAAGGAGAATGAAATAAAACTACGTTAACTAGGTAAGAATTAAAACATACAATAACTAATCCTAGGGTAAATTCAGATAATGAAGACATGAGATTACAATTTCCCCCAACACTTCATTTGAATCTCTTAACTCTCTCACATGGGGCAATTAACTCATAGAATTGACAACCGAGAAATCCTGATCACATAAGAGCCTCTTTCGACGGATAACTATGAATCTTCCTAATGCGGCATGTAGGTATATGTTTATCCTACACACTATCAAGAAACCAATATCAAGAATAATTAACAAGACACATGTCACGGGAAAATCTCGTTAACTATTCCTTCAATTACCAACTTTCACATAGGAAGTCATTAAGATTAGATTCTCAATTTGGTTGCATACGGCATTTAGGTATATTTCTATCCCGAACACTATCAAATTATCAATTCTTGAGGATAATGAATAAGACACACGTCACATAATCTCATAGAATACCCACAAGAATCTCTAACTTTCGCATGTTAACATAACTAGGTCTAAACCTATAGTTCATTTGTCAAGTTCATATAGGTTCACAAGAAATCAATCTGAACGCACAAGTTATGATAACCAATTCATAATAAAAGTACTGAGAGAGAAATCAATACAAACTACGCGTTGGGTTCCATTGAAATCCCAAAATATATTCAAGTCATAAATAACTCAAATAAATCATCCACAAGGTTCATAAACATCATCCAAATATACAATGAATACAAGGAGAATTAAGAGATAGAAATTGCAAATCTTGAGTCTTTCTCCAAGTGTGGATCCTTGTTGTTTATCCCCTGCTTCAATCTTCAAGTCCAAAAGAAACCCTAGAATCTACTAACTACACTAATCTAACACTAATCTATACTAATCTACCCCTAAGCTAGCTAAACAAGAATTGAAAGGAAAAAAGGAAAATGGAATGGAAACTAAGGTTAGGGCTAAACCCTTAAGAGGAAGCTGCTGAACAAATGAGGGCTCAACCCTTATATCATGCCTTCTCCCGTTCCTGCAAGTGTAAGTCAAACTTTTGCCGAACTCTTGACTGGCGCGGCCGCGAGCGCCCAATGCTTATTCCTGGAGTGGCTGCGCGGCCCTGGAATGCTGAGTTCTAGTCTGAGGATTGGCGTGGGCGCGCGTGCCTGCTGCTTTGTCCCGGCGCGACAGCGCGGACCACTGATGCTGATTTTTCTGTTGGTTTTTCAAGGCTAGCATCTGCATAGGCTTCCTTGCTTCCTTCACATGCACTTATTGCCTTCATGCAGCTTTCTTTGCTATAGCCTCTAGCATCATGCCGTCATTTATAGCTTAGCTTCTTACCTTCCAGCCACATAGCATCATATTCATTGCTCCTGCACACATGTCACCATGCCTTCCTTTAAGCCGTCTGCTGTGCTTTGCCCCTTTTAGCATTCTTTTGCCCGTTTAAGCTCAATTCGCACCCGGAGTTTCCCTATACCTGTAAAATATAAAACGAAGCAAAAACACATTAAAAGTACTAGATTACTTGAGTTTAAGCCATGAAACAAGCTGGTTACTATTCGAATAAGTGGTCATAAAGTCCACTTATCACCTACTCTGTTTGGCCAGTAATAATGGTAGCTTACAATCTTCCACCGTCAATGTGCATGAGGGATCCGTATCTGTTCTTGACTTTACTGTTACCGGGAGATAAAAGTCCTACAAAAGACATAAACGTGTACCTCGGGCTGTTAGTCGATGAACTTAAGATGTTGTGGGAGACGGGTGTTCAGACCTATGATAAAGCAAAGATGCAAAATTTTATGATGAATGCAGCTTTGTTGTGGACTATCACCGACTTTCTGGCACTTGGGATGATCAGTGGATGGTCAACTCATGGGAAGCTGTCATGTCTAGTCTGTATGTAGGATGTGCAAGGCATACAACTATGTCATAGGCGTAAAACTAATTGGTTCAAAACTGCTCGTAGATTCTTTTCTGCTAACCACAGTTACAAAAAGTTGTCTACATAGTTTAACAGAAAGACAGAGAAAAAGGGGGTTGTTGGACGTTTGTCGGGTAGCGAGATATCGGGCTGGCTTAACGATCTATCTTTTCACCGCCAGGTAAGGAGCATGGTAAGTTGAGAGCAGCTGGTTACGGAATAACTCATAACTGGACACACTCGCCCATGTGGTTTGAGTTGCCATATTGGGTCACACTTTCAGTCCGTCATTGTAAAGATGTTATGCATACAGAAAAGAATGTCTTTGAGAATCTATTTTACACCGTGTTAGATGCTAGTGGTAAAACAAAAGACACTGATAAAGGACGTAAATATTTGGAGGAAATGAATATCAGGTCGGAATTGTGGCTTTGACCTAATAACTCAAAACCAAAAGCGTTATTTTGTTTAACCAAGCAACAGGTCGAGGACGTGTGCAAGTGGGTAAGTGCGTTACAGCTCCCGGATGGATATGCTTCTAACATTTCTCGTTGCACCAAGGTTGAGCAGCTGAAAATGACTGGGTTCAAATCTCACGATTGCCATGTATTCATACAAAAGTTGATGCCAATTGCATTTCGTGAGATGTTACCTAGGAAATTTGTTGATGCCTTGGCCGAAGTTTCAGCTTTCTTTTGGGATATGTGCTCAACAGTAATAAGGTACAGTGATGTTGAGCAGATGGAGAAGAATATAGTGCTGACAATGTGCAAGCTCAAAATGATCTTACCTATAGGGTTCTTTGACTCGATGGAGCATTTGCCTATACATCTACCATATGAACTGAAACTTGGAGGACCGGTGCAATATCGGTGGATGTATCCTTTTGAGAGGTAACTAATATCATCTATTTGTTTAAATTTTGATGATTTTTCAAAGGCATATTATTAGTAATAATTGCATTGAATTATATTTCAGGTATATGCGTCGATTAAAGCAGAAAGTGAAAAACAAAGCTCGTGTAGAGGGTTCAATTGCAGAATGTTATACGGAGGAAGAACTTGTAAATTTTTGCTCTCTGTACTTCGACGATGTAGTCTCAACTAAGCACACTTGTGTAAGTAGAAATGAGGTCATTGGTAATCAATCTCATTCTGATGATGAGTTAGCTGTATTCATATATCCGGCAAAACCATTTGGCTATAAGACAATGACTTACTTAAGCGACCGAGATTTGAAGATTTCATCCACATACGTGCTTCTAAATTTGCCTGAGCTGGCAGAAGACATCAAGTATGTATTATTATACGTACACATGTCAATACACTAAGATTATGATTGTAATAATGATTTTAACATATTATTTTAGTGCATTCGAAGAGGAAGTGAATGCTTCTAATCCGGGAATGACGCCAGCACAGTTGGAAGCATTCACTATTGAAAATTTTCAGCAGTGGTTTAAGAGCAGGGTTGAAGCGGATAGCGCTTATGAGCATTTCAGAGACGTTGTTTCAGGTCCGTACAAACTCATAAGTTCATTTTCTGGTTGCGTTGTGAATGGGTATAGATTCAAGGTTGATGACTTGAATGAAATGACGTCAGTCAATTCGGGCGTTGTCGTGTTGGGAAGTTGCTACCAAGACTCCAAGTCCAATTACTATGGACGATTAGAGGAAGTGGTTGTACTAAATTATCCCAATGGTAAACAGGTTGTTACATTCAGGTGTCGCTGGTTTGATACTGTTAAGGGTGTTAAAATTGATCGTAATAGAATAATCATGGTAGACATAAAGTCAAAACTACAGTCTAGTTATGTAGTCGTTCTAGCCAGCCAGGCCACTCAAGTGTACTACGCCCCGAATGTCTTAAATTATCGGAGCCCCTGGTATACAGTTGTCACAACAAAGACTCGTGCTTTTAATGGTACTAATCTGTCGGGAATAGATGAGCCGTTGTAAGAACAAATTAGCAATCCCGAGGTAGATGTCTTAAGGGATGATGATATGGTTTTTGACCTCATTGACATACGTGATGTTGAGGAAAACGTGGTTGTTAATGACTATATCATTGTACACGAAGACGACGAGTACGAAACTGAAACGGAGGTAGAGGAGTCAGAAACAGATGACGACGTTGAGATTGATTCTGACGGGTTTGATTACGTACATAGTCTTAACTTAAATGATTTTCTGTAATCGAACGATAATTTGATTTAGATAAATTAACTACAACTTAATGAATAGATTAATATATTGGTTATTTCAGTAGTACGCTGATCTATGGCTAGACATAGCAGGGGAGGTCGTCGTTCGGGACCAGATGACGGCACCCACGGTGCGGGATCTTCATCAGATAGTATGTTTCCAAACATAAATATTAAATTTATTAGAATTATAAAAATGTTTGATTTATATATTATTTTTTAAACAGATAGTGCTCGTCGACGTCAGCGAGGCACTACCCTTAGATTATTTGGCCGACCGCCGGCACAGCCACAAGTTGTCCTGGTAGATGTCGACTCGGAGCAGTAAGTATTACTTTTAATCTGTCAATTGTAATAAATTAACATGTATATATATAAGTACATTATTAATATAACAAATTATTTTAATTTTCTCGCTATATTGTAGCATCTTGGACACTGTCGCTAAGGCGACGCTACACGCCATCTGCTTGACACAATTGCCTATTGGCTGTATGCGCTTTACCCAGTTCGCCCAGTTTGATGCCTCATTCATGGATACTGTGCTGCACGATTTTCACGTAAGTCAAATTATAGCTTCAAGTAAACAATGCATTATCATTTACCATTATATACTTTTCAAATGAATTCTGATAGACTGAATAACATTTCTTATAGGTTTATTATAGATATGAGGATGGCGTGTCTCTAGCAGCCAGAGACAGTGTTATTACTACACATGTCGTAAAAAACTACTCCGGCTGGCTTTACGAGATGAGATAGCGGGCGGCCAGGGTGGTTGGCGAGCAGCCTGGGACTACGATCAGACTTCATCAGCCCCGCGTAGTCAGGTGATCTGGCTTGGGAGGCTATGTGTCGGCACTGGGAGGATGAAGTGTTCAAGAAGAAGTCGTAGCAAGTGAAGAAAAATAGGAGCCAGCTCCGAGTCGTACACACGACTGGCTAACAGTCCTTTGAGGAGGTGAAGTCGGTAAGTATTGCGTATTTTATTATTTAGTTAGTCAATTGTTAGTAACATACTTCATACAGTTTTAATTATCTTAATTCTCAGGCCATGAGCTCGAGCTTGGGCCGACCTCCTACGATGACTGAGTTTTGGGATAGGGCCCACATCCCTAAGGAGTCTGCCATACTATCTCCTGTAGCCTTAGCTATACGGGTAAGACATAGTCTAAATTTGAAGTTATTATTAATATTAGAATCTTATTTGATTAACTCGCGTATACAAATAACATTTCAGGATAGTTTTCAGTTGCTTCGGGATGCCCGTCTAGCTGAGTCGCGGGCTGCTAGGGGAGATACTAAGCCGTTAGATTCCACCACTCCTCTGCCTAAGATTGAGTTATCTCGGGATGAGGAGCTGAAACTATGGGTTGCGTCTCAGGATCCCCTTACTTCAAGTACCGGCAGGTATCGCGTGTTGTGCCTGTCGAGGATACTCGTGTATACCCTACCTGGAGGTAATATATAATATATCTTATAAAATAAAATAAAATTTATAAATACTATGTAATAAATTGGTTTATTATCGCAGGCTCTAGCCAGCGCCATCGCCCGAGAGCACACGTTGGATCATCTGATTCGGGCGCTGGCTTAGATGATGCGCTCTTCTAGAGGGTTATAGCGGCAGTATCAGAGAGGTTTCGGGCGGATCCGGCTTTCTGACATCAGCACTTACCTACCCATACGCGCCTTCACCAGTTGGATCAGGATATTGCAGCAGGAGCCTCCTTAGAGAGCACTAGATTATCACTTGAGCAGTTCACCGCATTAAGCGGTGAGGTGATCCGAATGGTGGTTACTCTACTAGTGGAGGCTTTTGGTGAGCAGTCCGAGAGTCGTCAGGTATTCTGCATGTTATTTTATTTTCATTTAGCAGTCTTTTAATTCTAACATATTATATAAACTAATGACTTGTATTTTTAATCCAATCTGCAGGGTGGAGATGGCGATCGGAGGGTCGTTGTCACTAATTCTCATCCACCAGAGCGGCCCGAGAGTCAGGTATTCTGCATGTTATTTTATCTACATTTAGAAGTCTTTTCATTCTCACATATTATATAGACTAATGATTTATATCTTTAATCTTATCTGCAGGGTGGCGGTGGCAGTGGCGATGGCGATGAGCATCAGCATCGCCCACCCTCATCTGATGATCCTCCTCCTACTAGCTAGCTAGTTTTACGTTTACTTTGTAGTTGTACATTTAGCTATTTTAATTATATTGTAGAACATTTGTACATGTATAGATTGCATTCATTATATATATTACGTGCTAGCGTTATTGGTATTAGCGTTGTTGGTACGTTGTTGTTGTTGTTGTTGTTGTTGTAGCGTACGTTGTTGTCGTCGTTATTGTATGTGATTGGTTTTAGCGTTGTTGGTATATGTGATTGGTTTAGCGTGTTATAGCGTTGTTGATATTTGTATGTGTTGTTAGGTTTTTATTTATTGTTGGCATATGTGATTGGGATAAAACAGGTTACAGGTACATTATTGGGGTTTAAAACCCTGAAAATTGAAATTACAAAAAGCTGATTAAAAAAATCTAGTTAATCTTGACGGAATAAACTAATTCCAAGGGAATTTTCGTCGACGTTAAAGATATTTAAGTAATTTAATTTTAGTATTTTCTTAGTTTCGACCGAATTATCCGTCGATCTTAGCCATTTTCCGTCGAGGTTACACATTTAAATTTAAAAACACAATAATTAATTACTTTTAATTCTGACATAATTTTCCGTCGGTAATAACACAATTCTGTCGGCCTTAACTTAATATCGACGGAACGTTTCGTCGGGGTTACTCCGTCGTATGTACTTATTTTTGACTGAAATCTCGACGGACGTAATGTCGGGGAGGTTAATGACGACGAAATGACCGATCGAATTTTTCGTCGGAAATAAGCCTAACCTCGACGGAATGGCCTTAAGTCCGATGAAAAATTCCGTCGGAATTAACCTTTTTTCTTGTAGTGTTCGTACATTAAATCTTCGGCTATCTCATCTTGTTCTAACTCAATAATGTGGTTTGGGTCTTTCACATATTTACGAAGCATGGATATGTGAAAAACGTTATAAACACGAGACATGCTTGGAGGTAAGGCGAGTCTATAGGCTACAGTTCCTACTCGGTCAAGGATTTCAAATGGACCAATAAATCATGGGTTGAGCTTTACTCTCTTCTCGAATCTCGTAACTCCTTTCCATGGAGCAACACGTAACAATACATGATCCCCAACATTAAATTTCACGTCCGTTTTGATGAAGGTCTGCATAACTCTTTTGTCGATCTTGTGCCGTTTGTATACGTTGTCGGATCATTTGAATCTTTTCCGTAGTCATACGTACTAACTCCGGCCCCAACAATGTTGCTTCACCCACCTCATTCCAACATACTGGAGAACGACATTTTCATCCATACAACGCCTCGAATGGAGCTATGCCTATACTTACCTGATAACTATTGTTGTAAGAGAATTCCATCAATGGTACGTACTTATCCCAACTCCCTTTGAAGTCTATAACACAGAGTCTCAATAGATCTTCAAGAGTTTGAATAGTACTTTCTGATTGCTCGTCCGTTTGAGGATGATATGCAGAACTGAATCGTAAATTGGTGCCCATAGCTTTCTGCAAGCTGACCCAAAAATGTGAAGTGAATCTTGGGTCACGATCCGAAACTATGGATATTGGCATGCCATGCAATCTCACAATCTCACTTACGTACATACGAGCCAGTCGTTCCAGTGAATAAGTCTCTTGTATAGGCAAGAAATGAGCAGACTTGGTTAATCTATCGACAATAACTCAAATCGCATCTATGCCTTGAGAAACTTTGGGAAGACCCGTAACGAAATCCATGGTAATGTGTTTCCACTTCCATTTTGGAATCTCAAGTGGTTGCAATGGACCCTTTGGCACCTGATGCTGCACCTTAACACGTTGACACGTTAAACACCTCGAGATAAACTCTGCGATATCTCTCTTCATATTGCTCCACCAAAATGTATGTCGAAGATCACGATACATTTTGCTACTTCCAGGATGGATTGCGAACTGTGTGTTGTGTGCCTCCATCATGATTCTATACTTCAAATCAGAATCGTTAGGAACACAAAGTCTGGAGTTGACTAAAAGTATTCCTTCTTCATTGATTCTTGCTTCTGGAATAGCACCTTCTTGCACCTTCTTCTTCATCTTCATCAGCTCCGGGTCTGTAACTTGAGCAGCTTTAACTTTATCAATTAAAACTGGTTCTATGCGTATATTTGACATCATCACGTGGGTCCCCGGAGTCTTAAATTCTATCTCCATCCTTTGTAAGTCACACAATATGGGCCTTTATGTTGACAGCATCGCACTCGTTCCCGCATATGATCTTCTACTCAACGCGTCAGCTACTACGTTCGCTTTTCTAGGATGGTATTGAATGGTATGGTCGTAATCTTTCAACAGCTCAAGCTAACGTCGTTGCCGCATGTTGAGTTCCTTCTGAGTGAAGAAATATTTAATGCTCTTATGATCCGTATAAATGTCCACTTTCTCTCCATACAGGTAGTGTCCATATTTTGAACGTGAAAACGATAGCTACCAACTCTAGATCATGAGTAGGATAATTCCTTTCATATTCTTTGAGTTATCGCGAGGCATAGGCTATGACTTTCCCATGTTGCATGAGGACACATCCTAACCCTTTGCCCGAATCATCGCTGTAGATGACAAATCCATCCGAACCAGATGGTATTGTCAGAACAGGTGTTGAAATAAGTCTCCTCTTGAGCTCCTGGAAGCTCTTCTCGCATTCCTCATTCCATACAAATTTTGTATCTTTCCTAGTTAGCTGAGTTAATATAGTAGCGATCAGAGAAAATCCTTCCACGAATCTCCGATAATAATTAGCTAAGCCCAGAAAGGTATATACTTCGGTCACCGACTTAGGTTGCTCCCAACTTTATATTGCTTCAATCTTCGCTGGGTCAATAGATACTCCATGTTTTGATACCACGTGCCCAAGGAATGCTACCTCCTCAAGCCAGAACTTGCATTTCTTTAACTTGGCATAAAGCTTGTTATCACGAAGCCTTTGAAGTACTAGCTTCAAGTGGTGCTCATGATCTTCACAGCTTTTGGAATAGATGAGGATGTCATCAATAAAGACAACCACAAATTGATCCAAATATTCCTTGAATACATGGTTCATCATATCCATGAAAGCAGCAGAAGCATTAGTCAATCCAAAAGACATGACTAAGAATTTATAATGCTCATATCGAGTTCTGAAGGCAGTCTTCAGAATATCCTCAGTTTTAATCTTTAACGGATGATATCTAGAACGAAGATCAATCTTTGAGAAGAATTATGCACGTTGCAACTGGTCGAACAGGTCATCAATATGAGGTAACGGATACCTATTCTTGATGGTGACATTGTTCAACTCCCGATAGTCAATACAAAGTCGCATACTCCTGTCTTTCTTCTTTACGAATAAAATAGGAGCACCCCAAGGAGATGTACTAGGACGTATAAAATCGATGTCTAATAACTCCTGTAGTTGGACCTTTAACTCCCGAAGTTTAATAGGAGCCATTCGATATGGGATTTTAGAAATACGTTTTGTACCAGATTCAAGGTCAATAAAGAATTCAACTTCACGTTTTGGGGGTAGACCGAGAAGTTCTTTGGGAAATACATCAGGGAATTTATTGACAACAGAAATATCATTCAAATCTGACGTATTTTGGTTTAAATCAGTGACATGGGCCAAGAAAGCTTGACATCTATTTTTTAATAAACGAATATCTTTATGACTTGAAATGACATTGATTGATTTTAGTGGTTTGGTTGTTTGAATTCTCACAACAGGTTGGTTAGGAATATGAAAACTAACAACTTTACGAAAATAATCATTTTGGCATGATAAGTGGTTAACCCAGTCAATTCCTAAAATCACATCAAATGTAAGTATTTTCAAATATATAAGATCAACAGGTAGGGTGAGGGTGCCAATTTGAATCAAGCAAGATTTGTAAACTGTAGATGTAATGAAGGTTTCTCCCAATAGAGTTTCAATAGATAAGTTAAAGTCTAATTTGTCAGGAGTCAAGTTCAAACGTTGAGCACAAGTAAGTGAAATAAAAGAATGGGTAGCACCGGTATCTAATAAGGTATAGACTTCGCAAGAGTTTACAATTAGCTTACTCAGTGATCACCTCGTTCGGGTTCCTCGCATTTTGGGCAGTCACAACAAACGCTCTTCCAGGAACCACCTACTTTGACTTGTCCGGGACAGCCTTTGGAATCACCATCCCCGCTGGACTTGGTTTCGCTACAGGACACACTCGAGCTATGTGACCTTCCTTTCCACAGTTATAGCACACCTTGGATTGCTGTGTGCAGTTTGGACAGATGTGTCCCTCTTTTTCGCATTTATATCATACGAGCGGTGGTCGTTCTCCTCCCCTAGAAACAGTTGTTGATGTTGGTGCTGCTGTCGACGTCTTCACGTTATCATTGGTGTACCTTCTCTTCTTGAAATCTCACCCCGACTCACTTCTTCTATTATCATGACCACGATTACCACCGGAGGGGTTACCTCTTCTGTCATGACACTTTCCTCCCCGCTGGTTATCATTGCTCTGATGACTGCTGCCACTGGTACGACCCTGGTTGTTCTCCCTTGGTTGGACCGACTCATTATCTCGTTCTAATAACTGAGCCCTATTCACCACATTCAAATATAAAGAAATTTTGTGAGAAATGAGGTATTAAAGAATTTTGGGTTTCAAACCTCTCAGAAACATCCGTGTCATACGTTTCTCATTATCCACCAAATGAGATGCAAATCGGGATAATTCTGTGAACTTAGCCTCGTACTGGGACACAGTCATGTTGTTCTGTTCCAGTTTGATAAACTCTAACTCTTTCATATGACGAATACTTTCTGGAAAGTACTTGTCATTGAATAGTTTCTGGAACTCTTCCCAAGACATCTTGAGTGCGGCAGGCTGGGTACGCTTCACAGATTCCCACCAGTAATCTGCCTCTCCAAGGAACATAAAGGTGGCGAATGGAACCTTCTGTTCCTATGTGCATCCCAAGACATCAAATATCTTGTTGATTTGCTTAACCCACGTTTTCGCCTTGATTGGATCTGGCTTTCCCAAAAACTCTGGTGGTCCCAACTCTTTGAACTGCTTGGCAGTGACAAGCCGTGAGTTGCTATTATTTCCACCTATATTATGAACACAAGTCTCCCTCATCTGGTTTTGCATGAACTACAAAAAGCTTCTAAACATCTTATCATTCATTGTTTGATCGGTGGTGTTATTTACATGAGGAATATTGCCTTCCTATTGCACGTTCTCCTGGTTGGTGATTAAAGGTGTCTCAACGGTCTCACTCCATTGTTTAGACTTTCAGCTACCATTCTTAAATACTGCCATAAAATAAGGGTTAATTAAATAAATTAACATATCACATAATAACCTATGTTCCGATCGACCAATTAAATAACAAATAAGCTTAGTAGGACACACTAGCGAAGGATTTACTCGTCTCTCGCCTTCTAGTTCTATTCCTAGATCTCCGCCAGAGATCATATTCCTAAGCTCTAATACCAACTGTGACGCCCCCAAAATAGGTCCAATACTCAACCCATTCTGAGTCGCCAAATACATGGTACAGAATCCAAATACAAATCTTTTTATATCAAACGGTCGTGCAAAATACGACCACACAAACTGTGAGCTTTAATACATATCATATATAATACGAAATATAAACGCTCAAATTCATTCCTCACTAATTACAATTATTATCACACTATTTTATAAAAACAGTGAGGACTACTACAGCTCTATTTCGGACCATCACTCCATTCTCCGACTAGTCCCCACGATATCCTCATTTCCTGAAGAGAACAATGGAAGAAAAGGGTGAGCTCAACTAGCTCAGTAAAGAATATTATGACTAAGATAATGAAGAATAAATTATCGTTAGTCTTCAATAAATCAGATAAAATATGATTGACAACCAGTTTTAGATCAACAACTGCAGCGAAAATAACAACTCATTAGAATAGTTAAGTAGAAAATGAAGTCTACTATCTTCTATGATATAAAAGTCCATCATCAATATTTTATCCTTGTAACACCAATCGATAATATTTTCAATCAACGAATTATCCATGCACTACGGGCCAAGGATATTTGTTTATATCACCAGTGGTCATGATCATGCCAAACACTTGTCCATATTTGCACTACAGGCCAAAGATATTCATAAATCAACAGTTCATCTTTGCACTACGGGCCAAAGACATTCATCAATCAACAGCTCATCTTTGCACTACGACCAAAGATATTCATAAATCAACAGCTCATCTTTGCACTACGGGCCAAAGATAACTTTCACCACAATATGGGACTTAGGATGATGAAAAATGATATAAAGAACGAATCTAGTGAGATCAAGGACAAATATTAGAGAATTTATCTAGAGTTCAAAAATATCCAAGTTGTCAATATAGAGATCAAAACATGAATACAATCAAAGATAATTTGGACAGAAAAAAATATAATTTTTTTTCTCGTGAATAATAACTCGTCATGAAAAGATAAAAATTTCATAAAAAGTTCAGACCAATATTCCAGTGAAATGATATTAGATGAAGCGCAAAACGCAAAGAATTTCTGATCATTTCAGGAATTATAGAAGCAATACCTTCCGTAATAAGTTTAAATTTAGGAATATGAAATGAAATATTATCACTTTCATAATATGGAATATGAAAGAAATAATATTCTTTATGAATATTGAAAGGAATTAACATCATTTACGAGAAAAATAATATCCTTTACCATAATAAAATACTAGATCTGACTAGAATATCGGATATTATATTGCGAAAAATCTTGCACCGTTATCCACACTCAAAATATTCTTATATTCACAAGAAATACGCTCGATATTATAGAGAGAAATTTTTCTGATTCTGGTGTGATTTTCATGTCTAACTAAGTACCCTATTAATAGGAAATGCTTAGCACGCCAGGATTGACAAATGCAATCCGGTGGCTTTCTTCAGCGCACCATACTTTGAAAAATGAGCACACCACCTTTAAAATCAATTTCCAATCTAACTTCTGCCCACCACATGTTTATATAATATATATATATATATATATATATATTAAAACATTTATAATTATTAAAAGAATTTCAATTCTATTTTTTTTTCTTCCACCTCATACCTATAAAAATTATGTAATCATTTAAATTATAAAATTATATTATTATATTATCACATTATACTATTATAATATAATATTATAATAATATATTTGAATAAATATTTTATCGGAGAAGATAAAATGTCAACTTTCAACAAATGTCTCATTCCAAAATTTCCTTCATTTATATCAAAATTAGACAAATATTTACTTATCATATTTATCAACAATTTTTATTTTATTCATCAATTAATATTACAGAATCATAATATTAACAACTAGGTCGTTCCTAGGAAAGAGGGGGCTTTCCGATAAGAATTTCTTCTCATTGGCGCGCAATTACATAACCTAACCCCTTTCCTCGACAGAACTATCTAGACATTATCAATAATGTTATCTAATAATATTATTCAAATAATATAAATTATTAATTTAATAATGTGAAATACTGTGTAGTGATTATTGTGACAATTATTGAATCAATAATAAAATATCAACGTAGTAATTATTGAATCAATAATATAAAATATTGAACAGTAATTACTGTAACAATTATTGAGTAAGTGACTTCTTATGTAAGGACCAATAATTCAAAATACTGTGCAATACCGTGTGCTACTTTGCAACAACGCGTATTACTGTATTTTTATCACCGGGTATTTCGACAATTTAAAGGTAAAAGTTTTGCCGTTATTTTTATAAAAAGGTTACTTCTGTCGCTTTCTATATCTGACATTCATTCCGTTGTGGGGCCCACCAATGACTGCGCCGTCGTATGAATATTCTCCGACAAAAAGAATATTCCTCGACCAAACAAATATTCCCCGACATAACGAATATTTTATAACCACTTGCTTACTTTGTAAAATTCGCACATCTCACCCATAACTTATCGCATTTATCAAATCAACACCTTTTTATTTCAAAATAATATATAAAGAAAATTAAATCTTTATTCATAAAAGTTGGGGTCTTACAAAACAAATGAATAGTGAATTTTCAGAAATTTCTCGGAAAACTTTTGTTTCCGTCTTGAAAATTCAAATCATTTAATTCTAGCCCATAGTCAGAATCCTAACCACATTCGCACATTCTAGGTCATAGAATGACCTTTAAACACATAACACATAATATAATTAATAAAAATTCTTTTATTAATTAATAATTCTTTAAACTTAATTTCTGGACAATCTGATTTTTCGGGTTGTCACATTCTTCACTCCTTATACAAATTCCATCCTCGAAATTTATAAAACCACATCCATACCCGGATGCTTCATTCTTACAACCTTTAACGAAGGTTTAATCTTACTTCTTCTTATTTATGTTGAATAAGCTCAACACACTATTTTAATTAGGTATTTAACTCATTATTCCTTCTCATTATCTCTTCAACATCCTTTCTCCCAGGGATCATCATCTGTTATAATCATCATGTGTTAAACATTATAACAACTATATTTCTAATCTTTCGAGATATCACATTCACCCATTCTTTAAAAAATTTCGTCCTCGAAATGTTAGCATCTCATTTTCTTAACTTCTCTTTTTAGAAGTTGTCATCCTTCGTACATTCAAGAACCTTCATAATTTATAATGAATTATGAAGTAGAATGAATAGTTAGGAATATAAGGATTCCTTTAAAACATTTCATACATTGTTGAGGGGTCTTATAGACCATAATCTCTCACTAGGTCTAACGGTATTTCACCGTAAACCATCCTTACTCACCCAGTACATTTACAATCACAAAGAAAGTAAATCACTTTTTTCAGTGAATTAGGTGATTTGCCCATCCCCATATCTCGGGGTTTGTTCTCCTCAGACTTATTTATCAGATTCTGCACCAAAACAATTTGGCTTGGTTCAACTTTTCAAAGAAAGCTTGATTTCCTTTAAACATGACATACCATTTATCTAGCCAAATCTAATAGCTCAGACCATACCAATAAATTGGACCCCAACTTGAAACATTCGTCTAGTCAAATCAATTGACATTGACTACTTCTTTTAAATTCCTTCACAATACTTCAAAACATTTAATGACGTCATGATATCTGTAACAAACGAGATTTTTATATTTTAATTTTAAATATTTATTGAGTTAGATAAATATTTTAGTTAATTTATTTATGGAGTTGAAATAATAATTGACGTGTAATATTAAATTGATAGTTTAATAATTTTGTGGTGAAGTTTTAATTTAATTGAGATAATTAAATTAGATGAATTATTATGTGCTAATTTGGTAGTGGTGATTTAATGAATAATTATAGTAATGTCTAATAAAATTAGAGATTTACTAATTTGTTACGGGGAATGATGATTAATAAATAAATTATAATTGTGTAATAATTTAATTTATGTGGTAATTTAATTTAAAAATTGATGTTAGCTTTAATTTAATTAAATTAAAATATTGGGATTTAATTAAATAAAGTGTGATATTTAAAACTATGTAGTAGATGGGTTATTAAAATAAATTAAAAGGGTTTTAATTTAGTTTTACCAAACAAGGCCCTTGGCTTTTAAAAATTTTATTTTAATTCAGCTTTACCAAATAAGGCCTAAGTCTTTTAAAATTTAATTTTAAGTTAGTTTTTGCCAAACTAGCCTTAGTGGCTTTTGATTTTCAAAAACTAGTAAGTGATATATATTTAATAGAGGGATTATGTTTTATTAGTTTTATATTTTGTATTATATCAGTTATATTTTATAATACGTAAAGTAAAGAGAAGAACAGAGTTAGAAAATCAGAGAAAACTAGAGAGAGAAAAGAGAGAAGAAAGAAGAAAGAAGGGAGAAAATTCCCTGTGAAATCAAAAAGGCTTACTATCATTTTCTTCTAAAGCTAACAAGGTAATAATCTAAACTTTAAGATTTTTAAATTATGTTTTTCATTGAAAGATGTTTTACTTCTCTGTTTTTGAAGTTTTTCATAATAATCATGTAAATATGGTGTATATATATAATTTGTGTTTATAAACTGTTTATATATGATTTGTATGCGAGTTTAAGTTATTTAATTCATGTACATTTGATGAACATGAAGAAATCATGTCCATAGCAATTTACAATGAAGTATTTTGAGAAATAGCTTCTTTAATATAAAAATTGATGTCTAATTCATGTTATATTATGTAAATTGATTATAGATTGTGATAATATGTTTGAAACAAAAATAACATGATTTGAATCAAGTGATTTGGTTTACAAACAAAGTCACAGTATTTATTTTTGTCAAGAACACTTAACAATGGAGTTTTCTTCAAAATCATGAAATTAAAAGGTTTTTAATTGATTGTTGTGATATTTATATGTGTAAAAACATGTTAGGAACATTAGGTTATGTTTCTATAATATTTTATCTAAATTATATCGGTAAGATTTGTTGTTTGAGTAAAGTTAAGCTAATTTGGATTTTCCTGCATAGTTCAAGAGGTTGTCTGCGTCCCACTGTGACGTGGCGCCGCAGCTCTAGTCTTATGAGTAAACAGGGCGCTGCAGCACCACAGCAACATCTGGAGCGCTGCAGCACCAGGTCCAGTTCTGCAGAGCTTTGATGACGTGGCACAGCGCTGCAGCGCAGGCTGCAGTTCATTATGTGGCGCTGCAACGCCACCTATGCAGTTTAGCCAGAAAATTCTATTTAACTGTACAATTCTGTGAGAATGCTAATGTAATAATTATAAAAGCATATTAATAAAATTATATGTTAATTGGACAGTATATGTAATCATATGTTTAATATGAGATGTATGATTTTAAATTATAATTTGATTGATCATTAGTAAGTTTAAGTTTGATGTGAATGTAAGGTTTCATCATGTTATGTGACAACTAATGATTTAAACCTAGTGATGAGTTAAGCTAGATTGGTTAACTGATGATGTGACTTAGCTATATGGTAACTAATTTGTGTTACTATTGTTAATAACGTGTATGTGACGCCCCCAGAATAGGTCCAGTCAACCCAACCCATTCTGAGTCTCCAAATACATGGTACAGAATTCAAATACAAACTTTATATCATACGGTCGTGCAAAATACGACCACACAACTGTGAGTGTCAATACAAATATGTAGAAAATATTAATATTCAAACTAAGTCCTCATTACAATTATTATCACACTATTTATCAGAAATAGTGAGGACTACTACTGCTCTAACTCGGACCATCACTCTGTTCCCCAACTAGTTTCTCCAACATTCTCATTTCCTAAAGAGGACAACAGATGAAAAGGGTGAGCTCAACTAGCCCAGTAAAGAATATTATGACTAAGATAATGGAAAATAAATTATCGTTAGTCTTCAACAAATCAGATAAAATATAATGGACAACCAACTTTAGATCAATACTTGCAGCGGAAATAACAATTCATTAGAAGAGTTAAGTAGAGAATGAAGTCTACTATCTTCTATGATTTAAAAGTCCATCATCAATATTTTATTCCTGTAACATCAATCAATATACATCTCAAATCAATATTCATCTTTGCACTACAGGCCAAAGATATTTATTTGTATCATCAGTGATCATGTTCATCTCAACACCTGTCATCTTTGCACTACAGGCCAAAGATATTCATCAGGTAATCATTCATCTTTACTCTACAGGCCAAAGATATTCAGTTACATCACCTTTTAGGACTGAGGATGATGAAAAATATTTTAAATAACGAATCCAGTGAAATAAAGGATAAGATTAAGAATTTGCAATCTAATTTATCCAAGTTCAAGAATACTCCATAATAACACTTTGTGGAGCAAAATTCAAGAATAAAGCTCAAAACTTAGATCCAATCAAAGATAGTAACTACAACAGACAATTTGGACAAATACAAGAAAATTTAATTTTTTCGTGAATAGTGCCGTACACGTGAATAGTGCCGCATACGTGAATAGTAATCCCGACGAAAAAAGTAAGAATTTCATAATAAAATCCATGTCAATATTTCGGTATAATGATATTGAAAAGAATAACATCATTTGCGAAAGAAAATAACATCCCTTACCTCAAAAGAATAGTACATCTGACTAAAATATCGGATATAATACCGAAAAAAACTTGCACTGAATACTAATACTCAAAGTATTGAAATACTCACAAAAATACGCTCGATATTATAGAGAGAAAACTTCTGATTTTGGTGTGATTTTCAATTCTAACCTAAGCACCCTATTTATAGGAAAAATTTAGGATGCCAAAGGAGACTGAATTAATAAAATAATATTATTATTTTTTAAAATTTTCGCCGCCTGGCGGCTTTCCAAAAAAACAGATTTTCAACAAAAGTGGGGCCCACCCATTAAAAAATATATATTTTTCGAAACTTCAATAATTCATAACAAATAGCCCATTTGTTAGAAAAATACAAATTCTATGTCCTCTCATAGGAAATTTAATTCTCTACAACTTTGTAGAAGAAAGTTTTTCCAATTTCAAACATAAATTATCCGAAATCCATAAACAGATGATTTCTCACACCAAAATACTGATAAAAACACATCAGCAATAATTCCTTCTTTAATATCCACAAAATAAATATTTTTTTATCATATAAATCAATAATTAATTATTCACAAATAATATTACAGAACTACAATATTGACAACCAGGTCGTTCCCAAGAAAGAGGGGGCCTTCCGATAAGGACTTCTCCTTACTGGCGCGCAATTAAATAACCCCTCCTAGACAGAACTTCCTTAGACATTGTCAATAATGCTATCTAATAATATTATTCAAATAATATGAATTATTGAGTTGATAATGTGAAATACTGTGTAGTGACAATTATTGAATCAATAATACCAAAAATATCAACTGTAGCCATTATTGAATCAATCATATAAAATAGCAATGTAGCAATTATTGAGTCAATAAAATATCAATGCAACAATTATTGAGTCAATAATATAAAATATCAACGTAGCAATTATTGAGTCAATAATATAAAATATTGAATAGTAATTACTGTAACAATAATTGAGTAAGTGCCTTCTCACGTAAGACTCAATAATTCAAAATACTGTGCAATACCGTGTGCTACTGTGCAACACCGCGTATCATTGTATTTTAACCACCGGATATTTCAACAGTACTAACGGTAACAACTACGCCGTTATTTATAAAAAGGTTATTTCTGTCGCTTTCTATATCCGACAGTTATTCTGTTATGGGGCCCACAAATGGCTGCGCCGTCGTACGAATATTTCCCGACAACAAGAATATTCCACGACCAAACGAATATTCCCCGACAACCAGAATATTTTATAACCACTTGCTCATTTTGAAATATTTGCACATTTCACCCATAACTTCACATTTATCAATCAACACCTTACTATTTCGAAATAATATATAAAGAAAATTAAATCTTTATTCATAAAAGTTGGGGTCTTACAACCTCCCCTCCTTATGAAATTTTGTCCTCGAAATTGACGTACGTACCTGGTATGTCAAAAAGGTGAGGATACGTCACTTTCATTTTCGATTCCAACTCCCAGGTCATTTCCTCAATAGCATGGTTTCTCCATAAAATTTTAACTTGAGGTATAATTTTCGAGCGTAGGACATGTTCCTTCCTATCCAAGATCTTGACAGGTACCTCCTCGTACGTTAAATCTTCAGCTATCTCGTCTGGTTCTAACTCAATAATGCGGTTTGGATCCTTCACATATTTACGTAACACGGATATGTGAAACACGTTATGAACACGAGACATGCTTGGAGGTAAAGCGAGTCTATAGGCCACATTTCCTACTCGGTCAAGAATCTCAAATGGACCAATGAATCGTGGGTTGAGCTTTCCTCTCTTGCCAAACCTCGTAACTCCTTTCCACGTAGCAACACGTAATAACACATGGTCTCCAACATTAAATTCCACGTCCTTTCGATGAAGATCCGCATAACTCTTTTGTCGATCTTGTGCTGTTTGTATACGTTGTCGGATCATTTGGATATTTTCCGTAGTCATACGTACCAACTCCGGTCCCAACAATGTTGCTTCACCCACCTCATCCCAGCATACTGGAGAGCGACATTTTCTCCCATACAATGCCTCGAATGGAGCTACGCCTATACTTGCCTGATAACTGTTGTTGTAGGAGAATTCCACCAATGGTAAGTACTTATCCCAACTCGCTTTGAAGTCTAGAACACAGAGTCTCAATAGATCTTCAAGAGTTTGAATAGTCCTTTCCGATTGTCCGTCTGTTTGAGGATGATAAGCCGAACTGAATCGTAAATCCATGCCCATAGCTTTCTGCAAACTGATCCAAAATTGTGAAGTAAATCTGGGATCACGATCCGAAACTATGGATACTGGCATGCCATGCAATCTCACAATCTCATTCACGTACATATGAGCAAGACATTCAAGGGAATAAGTCTCTCGTATCGGCAAGAAATGAGCAGACTTAGTTAATCTATCAACAATAACCCAAATCGCATCTATGCCTTGAGAAACCTTAGGAAGACCCGTAATAAAATCCATCGTAATATGCTCCCACTTCCATTTTGGAATCTCCAGTGGTTGCAATGGACCCTTCGGTACTTGATGCTCCGCCTTTACACGTTGACAAATTAAACATCTCGAAATAAACTCCGCGATCTCTCTCTTCATATTGCTCCACCAAAATGTATGTCGAAGATCACGATACATTTTGGTACTCCCAGGATGGATTGCGAATGGTGTGTTGTGTGCTTCCATCATGATTCTATATTTTAATTCAAAATCGTTAGGAACACAAAGTCTGGAGTTGACTCGAAGTATTCCCTCTTCATCGATTCTTGCTTCTGGAATGGCACCTTCTTGCACCTTCTTCTTCATCTTCATCAGCTCCGCATCCATAGCTTGAGTAGCTTTAACTTTTTCAATCAAAGCTGGTTCTAAGCATATACTTAACATCATCACATTCGTTTCCACATATGATCTTCTACTCAACGCGTTAGCTACCACGTTCGCTTTTCCAGGATGGTATTGGATGGTATGATCGTAATCTTTTAACAGCTCAAGTTCAAACGTTGAGCACAAGCAGGTGAAATAAAAGAATGGGTAGCATCGGTATCTAACAAGGTGTAAACTTCGCAAGAGTTTATGATTAGCTTACCCGTAATCACCTCGTTTGGATTCCTCGCATTTTGGGCTGTCACGACAAACGCTCTTCCAGGAATCACCGACTTTGACTTGTCTGCAACCGCCTTTGGAATCACCACCCCCACTGAACTTAGTTTCGCTATAGGACAATCTCGAGCTATATGTCCTTCTTTTCCACAGTTATAACATGCTTTGAATTAATGTGGACAGTTTGGACTAATGTGTCCTTCTTTCCCGCACTTATAGCATACGACCGGTAGTCGTTCTCCTCCCCTCGAAACAGTTGATGCTGGTGCTGATGTCGACGTCTTCACGTTCTCATTGTTGTACCTTCTCTTCTTGAAATCTCCTCCCAATTCACTTTTTCTACTATTATGGCCACGATTACCACCGGAATGGTTACCGCTTCTGTCATACTTTCCTCCTCACTGGTTGTCATTGCTCCGATGACTGCTGCCACCGGTACGACCTTGGTTGTGGTCCCTCGGTTGAACATAATCATTATCTCGTTCTAACAACTGGGCCCTGTTTACTACATCCGAATATAGAGAAAATTTATGAGAAATGAGGTATTGACGTATTTCGGGTTTCAAACCTCTTAGAAATATCCGCGTCATATGTTCCTCATTCTCCACCAAATGAGGTGCAAACCTGGACAGCTCCGCGAACTTAGCCTCGTACTGGGATACCGTCATGTTATTTTGTTCGAGTCTAATAAATTCTACTTCCTTCATATGATGAATACTTTCAGGAAAGTACTTGTCATTAAACAGTTTCTGGAACGCTTCCCAAGACATCTTGAGTGCGGCAGGCTGGGTACGCTTCACAGATTCCCACCAGTAATCTGCCTCTCCACAGAACATAAACGTGGCGAATGGAACCTTCTGTTCCTCCGTGCATCCCAAGACATCAAATATCTTGGTAATTTGTTTAATCCACGTCTCCGCTTTGATCGGATCTGGCTTTCCCAGAAACTCTGGTGGTGCGAATTCTTTGAACTGCTTAGCAGTGACAACTCGCGAGTTGTTATTATCTCCACCTGTATGTTGCACACGAGTCTCCCTCGTCTGATTTTGCATGAACTGCAAAAAACTTCTAAACATCTCATCGTTTATCGTCTGACCAACGTTATTTTCAGGATGAACATTGCCTTCTTGTTGCACGTTCTCCTGGTTAGTGATTAAAGGTGTCTCCACGGTCTCATTCACTTCGTTGTTAACATTCTCAGCTGCCATTCTCAAATACTGCCATAAAATAAGGGTTAATTAAACAAATCAACATATCACATATTAACCCTATGCTACGACTGACCATTGAAATACCACATATGCTTAGGTAGGATATACTAGCGAAGGATTTACTCGTCTATCCCCTCCTAGTTCTATTCCCCGATCTCCGCCAGAGATCATATCCCTAAGCTCTGATACCAACTGTGACGCCCCCAGAATAGGTCCAGTCAACCCAACCCATTCTGAGTCTCCAAATACATGGTACAGAATTCAAATACAAACTTTATATCATACGGTCGTGCAAAATACGACCACACAACTGTGAGTGTCAATACAAATATGTAAAAAATATTAATATTCAAACTAAGTCCTCATTACAATTATTATCACACTATTTATCAGAAATAGTGAGGACTACTACTGCTCTAACTCGGATAATCACTCTGTTCCCCGACTAGTTCCCGCAACATTCTCATTTTCTGAAGAGGACAACAGATGAAAAGGGTGAGCTCAACTAGCCCGGTAAAGAATATTATGACTAAGATAATGGAAAATAAATTATCGTTAGTCTTCAACAAATCAGATAAAATATAATGGACAACCAACTTTAGATCAATACTTACAGCGGAAATAACAATTCATTAGAAGAGTTAAGTAGAGAATGAAGTCTACTATCTTCTATGATTTAAAAGTCCATTATCAATATTTTATCCCTGTAACATCAATCAATACACATCTCAAATCAATATTCATCTTTGCACTACAGGCCAAAGATATTCATTTGTATCATCAGTGATCATGTTCATCTCAACACCTGTCATCTTTGCACTACAGGCCAAAGATATTCATCAGGTAATCATTCATCTTTACTCTACAGGCCAAAGATATTCAGTTACATCACCTTTTAGGACTGAGGATGATGAAAAACATTTTAAATAACGAATCCAGTGAAATAAAGGATAAGATTAAGAATTTGCAATCTAATTTATCCAAGTTCAAGAATACTCCATAATAACACTTTGTAGAGTAAAATTCAAGAATAAAGCTCAAAACTTAGATCCAATCAAAGATAGTAACTACAACAGACAATTTGGACAAATACAAGAAAATTTAATTTTTCTGTGAATAGTGCCGTATACGTGAATAGTAATCCCGACGGAAAAAGTAAGAATTTCATAATAAAATCCATGTCAATATTTCGGTATAATGATATTGAAAAGAATAACATCATTTACGAAAGAAAATAACATCCCTTACCTCAAAAGAATAGTACCTCTGACTGGAATATCGAATATAATACCGAAGAAAACTTGCACTGAATACTAATACTCAAAGTATTGAAATACTCACAAAAATACGCTCGATATTATAGAGAGAGAAAACTTGTGATTCTGGTGTGATTTTCAATTCTAACCTAAGCACCCTATTTATAGGAAAAACTTAGGATGCCAAAGGAGACTGAATTAATAAAATAATATTATTATTTTTTAAAATTTTCGTCGCCTGGCAGCTTTTCAAAAAATCAGATTTTCAACAAAAGTGGGGCCCACCCATTAAAAAATATATTTTTTTTGAAACTTCAATAATTCATAACAAATAGCCCCTTTGTTAGAAAAATACAAATTCTATGTCCTTCCATAGGAAATTTAATTCTCTACAACTTTGTAGAAGGAAGTTTTTCCAAATTCCAAACATAAATTATCCGAAACCCATAAACAGATGATTTCTCACACCAAAATACTGATAAAAACACATCAGCAATAATTCATTCTTTAATATCCACAAAATAAATATTTCCTTATCATATAAATCAATAATTAATTATTCATAAATAATATTACAGAACTACAATATTGACAACCAGGTCGTTCCCAGGAAAGAGGGGGCCTTTCGATAAGGACTTCTCCTTACTGGCGCGAAATTAAATAACCCCTCATAGACAGAACTTCCTTAGACATTGTAAATAATGCTATCTAATAATATTATTCAAATAATATAAATTATTGAGTTGATAATATTAAATACTGTGTAGTGACAATTATTGAATCAATAATACCAAAATATCAACTGTAGCCATTATTGAATCAATCATATAAAATAGGAACGTAGCAATTATTGAGTCAATAAAATATCAATGTAACAATTATTGAGTCAATAATATAAAATATCAATGTAGCAACTATTGAGTCAATAATATAAAATATTGAATAGTAATTACTGTAACAATAATTGAGTAAGTGCCTTCTCACGTAAGACTCAATAATTCAAAATACTGTGCAATACCGTGTGCTACTGTGCAACATCGCGTATCATTGTATTTTAACTATCGGATATTTCAACAGTACTAACGGTAACAACTACGCCGTTATTTTATAAAAAGGTTATTTCTGTCGCTTTCTATATCCGACAGTTATTCTGTTGTGGGGCCCACAAATAGCTGCGCCGTCGTACGAATATTCCCCGACAACAAGAATATTCCACGACCAAACGAATATTCCCCGACAACCAGAATATTTTATAACCACTTGCTCATATTGAAATATTTGCACATTTCACCCATAACTTCACATTTATCAATCAACACCTTACTATTTCGAAATAATATATAAGAAAATTAAATCTTTATTCATAAAAGTTGGGGTCTTACAGTGTACGTGTAGGATAATTGTGGAACGAGTTAATATTTGCTAGCATACGCACGAGGGAAGTTTTGTTACCCTAACTCGATTATGTTTACGCAAGTTTCATAATTCTACTTTTTAATTGAACAAGTTCTTTTATTCCATATTGGACAGGTATCTTATTGAGTTTCATTATTGAAAATAGTGTAACCTTGACTTAGTTGTTCAAGCAAGATTTTATTATATCTTTCAAATGCTTTAAGTTTACTTCTAAAGCATATCTGTTAAGTATAATGTCTATTGTTGTGACTCATAGTTATTCCAAAACTCTTTTGTTATCAAACCCTTAAATTATTGTAAGTTTGATTCAACTACTCCTTAGTTGATGATAATTGTTCTCTAAATTACCCTTTGAGCTGATCCAAACCAAAGTTTCTTTGGTGCGAACTCGTTAATTAAAGCTGAGATGAACAACCTTATTAGAGGGGATTACCATGCGAAAGCGTTAAGATGTTTATGCATAATACATGGTACGAAGGGCGGATCCCCCTAAGTACGAGTTAAGAGGTCCATATAGTCTAACGACTGTTAAAGGTCCAAGTAGAAATACTTACAACCTGGGACATAGTTCAAGGTCTTGTGACCCTCATATGTATTCTAAATCTTATTTTCAATTCTTGAGTATCGATGATAGAAATATTATTCAATTCTATTGAACTTATTCAGTAACAGTGTTACATTACCTTTATTGATTATTATTCAAGTGAGCTTTTGTTTGCTCACTCTTGCATATATAACCATTGTAGCCAAAGTTGAGAAAGTTGACGAGCCGTCAAGCAGTAAGGGCAAGGGCAAGGGCAACATGAACAAGTGAAGACTTGTTTAATTTGATTATGTGGTTTTGTATAAGACTTAAATTATTTATGTGATGTTTTATTTCTGCACTTTTATTGATGTTTAAGGTTAGAAACCTGGGAACGTTTTGACAAGGTTGTAATCCTTTTATAAGGAAGATTTTGATTATTAAGGTTGTAATTTATTTTGCATTCCTAATTATGGATAGTTAGTTATGTTTTATTTAGATAGTGAACACCAAATCTTGTGAAAATGAAGTACCCGGATTTGGGGGTTTCACAATATCGTGGTGGTTTACAATACGTTGAGGACTTCATCAGTTTATGACTTTGTCATACTACATACTGCCATAGTGGGTTGATGTTCTAACGATCACATCCAACACTAGGTTTAATGCATTTATAACTCCGTCTTTTTACCATCTATACATCAAATGCACTGATGATATAAAATTTATTTTGATATTTCAAATCAAATTATGTCTAGCCGAAATGATTAGCATAGACATACAAAGAATAGTTCCTTTTTAAAAATCCATTGCTTTCCAAAAGTTAAAACCAATATTTTCTTTCCAAAAACATACACATCAGCACGATGTCAATAATTTTAAAATCTAGCATAGCTAGAAGGAATTTTCTACTTCCTTCTTCTTCCTTCACTGTCATACTTGTGACAATCTTAACTTCTTCTTGCACCTTAAATGCTACTTATACTAAAAATAACTTATTTTCAGTCTAAACATTCCTATATCATAGTATAGTTCATCAACTTACCACACTTTATGTGTTCAGGAACTTTCTGCAACCATATATGTTTAAGAACTTATATTCATAGTATGTAATCCAAGAACAAATCAAGGACTATCCATATGCTCAGGGCTTAGAATCATAACATATAACTATGAGTCACAAACTTTTCATAAGTATGAGTTTCAAGAACTCGCACCTATCTTACTACATTCTACTATCCAATATACATATGAGAAAAAAATTCACCTTCTCATTATATACATATTGATAGCGCGACATTACTATTCCAATGATTATCATTGTAATAAACTAAGTGGTTATTACACCAAAAGCACAAACCTTTTCCCGTAACAAAAGTTTATACAACTCAACTATCACATGAGTCCTTAATTGAAATTTACAACCTTCTAACTTTTCCTTTCCTTAATAAGAATTTTCTTTAACTCGTATTTCATCCTCTGCCACTCGATCTGAGTTCTTCTTCCTATACTATTCATAGTACCATTTCATTATAGCCTTAAGCTATAATTCATCCATCGTTTAACAGAAAATCTATTATTACGATTTAATATAATCACGTCGTGATCTTCTTCCTTAATCGTTTAACCCAACAATTTTCTTATCCTTCTCTCTCAGATTATAGCATAAGGTTTTCATACCTAAGGTTTATAACCTATTAGCTTTGATACCAACTTGTGACACCCCAAAATCTGGTCTATCTTCACACCTAGATTTCGTACATCACGAGTACTCCTCGTTCCATACATACATCATTATATCATAAAGAATAACGACATATCTATTTAATTCCCAGGTTCTATTACCTTAAAACCTCATTCATTACAAATAATGATAATTACATTATTCTTTACATCTTACAAGTGTGACTTTTAACTGGTCAACGCATCTACAGAATAGTTTAACTAACTATTCTACAAGTCTTGGCTTGATCTTCACACTCATTCATATGACGAATGGCACTTCATCTTGTGACGCAAATGGTACTCGCAACCATATCACCTTACCATAGCAGGACATCGATCAGCTTAATCTTCATAGGGTCCTTTAATACATACTACCATCTTTCGCTGAAAATATTTTTATTTCAAGCAAGTGTGAGCATTCAATTGCTCATCAAGTTATAGCAATTGAATAACAACCAAAGCAAGAATCAAAATTCCTTTAAGAATTCAATAACCGAACAAAGGTTACGAAGTAGCTCGAATAATAGGAATACGTTCTGATTCCTATCATTTTAAAACATTTATCACATTTTCTTTGTCATACTTTCATCCTTCTACCTTTTCATACATATTATGTTTGGCTAGAATCATTAGCACAGACTTAACAAGAACAATTCATAAATAAACCGCACTCTTTCACGTTGAATAGTTCAATCATAGAACAGTTCATCTCACAGAAATACCAAAGTGTTAAAATTATGGCACACGGCCTCTTACATTCTACCACCTTGTACAAATATAACACACTTGTACATACAAAATACTTTCTCATGTTCAACATCTGAGAAAGTTAAGAAACTAACATTAATAAAAAAAATATAAATGAAGTTAGGAAACTTACCTTAGCGATGCATACTGCTTACGCTATACCATTCATCATAATCCCTATATAACACATATGGAAAACACATATCCATTAGTCATATACTTGACTTATGCATTGGTTTAAACTTCACTTTACTTCATATAGTTTGCGCTCTTGTAATCTAAGTTTACGCAACCAACCCTCATATTCATTTTTTTTATTCTTTCAATAATCTTACACTTAGCACACATCGAGTCTCTAACAGTATTCAGTATAGTACACTGAGTGCTTTCCCACAAACAACAAACAGACTAGTTTCCCGTCTCGTCTACACCGTCTTTCACAGTGAGTTAGATCGGTTGCTAGTTCGTATTCACCGTCGCTCTCTGACAAAATCGTTTAGCCCAGATACTGTATCTTGACCATTATAGACTATGATTGTACTACAACTTCGACTTAACTTATCCGAACCATTATACCTATAATGTTCGTTAAGTTAATCCTCATTACATATCTTACAACGTCCGATATATCTGACTTGGAACGTTATTCAAGTTATTATCACTAACTCAGCTTTTCAACGTTACAAGTTATTCTTCATGCTCTTATTACCATTTATTACAGCTTATTAACATTCGTATATCATAAACCGACTCTCGTCAATCGTCGTTAGACACAATGACAAATAAAACCCTAATCAGTTCGCTAAGTCGCACACAGTTTCACCGGATTACCAATATCGGACTCCGTATAGAAATTACAAAAGTTTTATCTTCACTTCGTATGTCACACTTCTATTACATATCATATAACCTTAAGGTGCGCATTAAACTCGACTACGATTCACAGTTAAAGTTTTTGGATTTCGAGTTTTAAATTTAAATACATTTGTTCAACATTTAATTCTCCAAACCATCCTTAAACATGTTGTTTAAGGGTTCTCTCTTCATGAATATTAGTCATTTACTTACCCCACAATTACCATGTAAAGAGTTGGGTTAACAAACATCCGTGTCGGAAATTTTTCACTTAAGGGCGCTGCGACGCCACTTATAGTGTTAAACCCGGCGTTCCTGCACTGAGTGGTAGTGTTTGGCTCCCTGGTCTGGCGCTCCAGCGCCAGCTTCTTAGGCTTGGGCAGCGCAACGGCGCCGGCCCTGTCCCTTAGAAAAAAATTTCAACTATGAAATTTTCGAGCTTGTAACGCCATCGTTATAACTCGGAATTGGCTCATTCTAAAGCCATTAGCTCACATATCACATATTCTATGATTCTATCCTATCAAATTCAATTTTTGAATCTGTTGGCAAAAAATTCGCCATTTCATCCATTTTTATGCTTTCGTTAAACGTTCGTGAACGTTTGACGCTCAATTATTCATTTTATGTCCGAATTCGTTCGTTCTTTCTCCCGCAAGTCTTATTTACCTAATTCTATGATACGCCATCGAAAACTAAGGTTTCCAAGTTAAACGGTCACTTTTGACTTTCATTCCGGAAAAATTTACGATTCGTCGATTACGTCTAATCTCATAAACTTCGCCATAACTTCGTTACTCGAGATGTTTACTCCAAACCAAATGGAATCAATCCATTGGTTATTCATCTATGATTCTAACCATCATAAACATCTAAGTTTTAATGGCTTTATACTTTAAGTTCCTTAACCATTCAATTATGGTTTAACTTATTCATTCACAACCATTTCAAGGTTTTAACTCATTTCTTCATTAAATTCTTAACCATTCCATTATGGTTTTACTTGTTCTTGGTTATTAGTATTTTAAAGTCCATAAATATCCACCTTATCACTTCATACCATACATGCATCACCAATTATCACTTCTCTATCAATGAAACATTGAAGGAAGATGAAAATTCAAGGTTTAACACTTATACCTCTTAGTGTTCTTGACTTTGTGTTCTTGACAAAAGTCTTAAGTAGCTTTTTGCTTCTTGATTGCTTGTCATAAACTCTTTTTTCTCTCTTCTCTTATCTCTCAATATATGAGTTGGTGATTTGTGAAAACACAAATTAAATGTTAAGCTTGCTATTTATAGAAATTGCAAGACCAAGGGTATAAGGGCCATTTAGGCAAACCTCCTTACCCTCATGTCCTCCCATATGTCATCCCATGTGCTACCATGTCTCCCACATGTCCCCCATGTGTTACCATGTGCCCCCATGGCCCCCATAGGTTGCCCCATAGGTTTTACCCACCCGTTAACCCAGCGGTTCGACCCACGGGTTAGGTTCTTAGTTTGGGCTTAACATTAATTCAACTTGGGCTTAACCTTAAGCTTTATTTAAATAATCATTGGGCCTTAATCATTCACCAATTGGGCCTGACAAAGTCTAAGTCCAATAGTTAAAGTCCATTAAGACTTATCGTATTCTTATCATATAATTCTCGTATTCTCCTCGTATATACTTCGTATGATATTCATATCATACGTTGTAATACCCTCATATTGTACTCGTATAATAGCTAGTATTATACTCGTATTCGTTATGTATAATAATCCTTATTATTACACTTAACCGCTTCTTCTTCGATTTCACTTTCCCTATCCCTTAGGGTTTTAAGTCCGCAAGCGAAAACTTCGCGAGCCATAACAGAAATTTTATTAAATATTCCGTCTTGTCTTAGAATCCTATCATTACGCATTTCTCGAAATTTTAAAAATAATTCCCAAGCAGAAATGAATGAATAGTGAATTTTTAAAAATTTCTCGAAAAACTTTTATTTTCAGTCTTGAAAATTCAAACCATTTAATTCTAGCACATAGCCAGAATCCTAACCACATTCGTACATTCTAGGTCATAGAATGACCTTTAAACACACAACACATAATATAATTAATAAAATTTCTTTTATTAATTAATAATTCTTTAAACTTTATTTCTGGACAATCCGATTTTTCGGGTTGTCACATTTTCGTAAGATAAATCTTTCTCAAATTGCAAGGGTTCATATTCGATAACATGTTTGTAATCGGGTTTATACAGTAGTAACACCGAGACATGAAAAACATTATGGATGTTTTCTAATGCCAGAGGTAAGTCTACCTCATACGCGACTTCACTAATTCTTCTCAACACTTCATCCAATGAACCTCGAGCTCAATTTCCCCTTCTTGCCAAATTAAATTTTTTCCTTCCAGGGAGATACTTTCAAGAAAACGTAGTTACCAGATTCAAATTCTCGATTCTTGCGGTGTGGATCGGCATATTTCTTCTGCCTATCTTGAGCAGTTATAAATCTTGTCCGGAACACCTTGACAATTTTGGCGGTTTGTTGTACGAATTCTGGTCCTAACAATTGACGTTCGCCAACTTCATCCCAGCATAATGGAGTTCTGCACTTTCTGCCATACAACGCTTCGTAAAGGGGCATGCCAATAGTTGCGTGGTAGCTGTTATTATAAGTGAATTTCACTAAAGGTAGATGATCATCCCAATTCCCTTTGAAATCCACGATACAAGCTCTTAATATATCCTCCAATGTCTGGATTGTCCTTTCACTCTGTCCATCGATCTGAGGATGATATGTCGTACTCATTCTTAGTTGCATTCCCATATATTCTGGTAGTCGCTTCCAGAAGTTTGATGTGAAACGCGGATCTCAATTGAAAACTATTGACACTGGAACTCTGTGCCTTGAAACAATCTCCTTCGCATACAGCTTCGCCAGCTGATCTAGGTTGAATCTTATCTTAATCGGTAAGAAGTACGCTGATTTCGTCAGTCGATCCACGATAACCCATACTGCGTCGAAACTTTTCTGAGTCGTCGGAAGACCTACTACGAAATCCATTGTGCCCATTTCCATTCTGGGATTTCTAACGGTTGTAACAACCCACTCGCCCTCTGATGTTCTGCTTTAACTTTCTGACATGTCAGGCACTTGGCCACACAATCGGCAACGTCCCTTTTTATATTCGGCCCTCAGAAATGTTATTGGAGATCCTAGTACATCTTCGTGCTCCCCGGGTGAATCGAATACCTTGAACTATGATCCTCGCTCAAAATTTCTTCCTTAATCTCTGGTACTGGCGGTACCCAAATTCTTTCCTCAAATCTTAACAGTCCTTCGTTGTCCACTTTAAATTTCCCTTCAGCCCCTTCAGATATTCTTTTCCTAATTTTCTCACATTTCTCATCTTTGAGTTGTGCTCCCTTAACTTTATTCACCAAAGTTGGGCCAGTTCCCATTTGAAACAAATTTTCGTCAGACTCTTTAGGATATTTCACCTCCAACTCCAATTTTTCCATCACTGAAATTAGCTCCTCCTGAGCGATCAACAACATCAATTTCTCACGACCCTTTCTAGTTAAGGCGTTGGCAACCACATTTGCTTTACCCGGATGGTATAAAATCTCGCAATCGTAGTCCTTTATCAACTCCAACCATCATCTCTGACGTATGTTCAAATCTTTTTGTGTGAAAATATATATTTTAGAATCTTATGGTCTGTATATATTTCACACTTCTCCCCATAGAGATAATGTCTTCAGATCTTCAGAGTGAACACTACCGCGGCAAACTCCAAATCATGGGTCAGATACCCCTTCTCATAATCCTTCAGTTGTCGTGACGCATACGTAATAACCTTGTCATTTTGCATAAGCACACAGCCTAGTCCTTTATGTGATGCATCACTGTACACCATAAAATTTCATTTGCTATCCGGAAGTGATAATACAGGTGTCGTACTCAACCTCTTCTGCAGCTCTTGGAAACTTTCCTCATACTTCTCCGTTGAGACGAACTTCACCTGATTACCTAGTCAAATTTGTTAACGGAGTCGCGATTTTGGAAAAGTCCTGAATAAACCTTCTGTAATAACCTGCCAATCCTAGAAAAATCCTTACTTTCGACGGTGTCTTCGGCTAATCCCAGTTTAGTACCGCTTCAACCTTTGAGGGATCTACCTAAAATTTCGTCCTTATCAATCACATGTCCAATAAATTGCACCCACTCTATCCAGAATTCACATTTTGAAAACTTGGCCTACAAAGTCTCTCTTCTTAGTTCCTTCAATGTCACCTTCAAATGTTCAACATACTCCTCCTTGGTTTTTGAATACACCAGAATGTTGTCGATAAACACCACCACGAATTTATCTAAAAATGGCTTAAACACCCTGTTCATTAGGTCTATGAACGCTGCAGGAGCATTCGTTAGACCAAATAACAGCACAAGAAACTCGTAATGTCCATAACGAGTCCTGAATGTTGTCTTCTGAACATCTTCCTTCCTCACCTTCAACTGATGGTAACCACTTCTCAAGTTTATTTTTGAGAAATACCTAGCTCCCTTCAACTGATCAAACAAGTCGTTGATCCTTGGCAACGGATACTTATTCTTAATTGTAACCTTTTTCAACTCCCTATAGTCAATGCAAAGTGGCATCGATCCGTCCTTCTTCCTAACGAACAACACCGGCGCTCCCCACGGCGATACGCTCGGCTGAATATATTTCTTATCCAATAGCTCTTGCAACAAAACCATTAATTCCTTCATCTCTACCAGAACCATACGGTACGGGGCCTTCGATACTAGGGCAGTTCCTTGCACCAAATTGATCATAAATTCTACTTCCCTATCTGGCAGAAGCCCTGGCAAGTCATCTGGGAATACGTCCACAAAGTCCCTAACCACAGGTATCTCCTCTAGTTTCGGACTCTCCTTTCGACTATCGACTATGTAGGCTAAATACCCTACACAACCTTGTCTCAATAACTTCCTGGCTTGCATCATCATTAAACAACTCGCATGTCTAGGCGACTTGCTTCCATAAAATACAACCTTTGACGGGGTCATAAGCTTAATACACTTCTTTTGGCAATCAATTATCGCCCCATAATTGAATAACCAATCCATTTCCAAAATAACTTCGAATTCTCCAAATCTAATCGGGATTAGATCTACGATCATCACGTTTCCCTTAATGTCCACCCTACAGTTCTTGTGTACGAACCAAACAGGAATCACTTCCCTATTCACAATTTCTATGTTCAAAGGGTAATCTAAATCCTCCTTAGGCAATTCTAGATTCTTAGTAAAGTCATCGGATATAAACGAGCAAATAGCACCCAAATTAAATAACATGTAAGAATTTATATTATTGATCAAGCTGATACCTAACACCACATCACGTGACTGAACAGCATCCTGCACGGTCATGTTGAAAGTTCTGGCGGTAGGTTTGTTGGTTGGCGTCGATCCAGTGATAGTTAGAGTGTTACCACTGCTGGTTCCTCTACTTCTACCTGCTCCTGCACCTACTCCTCCTACTGTCTTCTTGGGACAATCTCTAGCTAGATGATCCCTTGACCCACAAGTGAAGCAAGCGCCCTTTTTAGGATTAGGGAAATTTGGCGCTATGTGGCCTTCTTGACCATAATTGTAGCAAACCCTCTTCCCCTTCATGCATAACCCCAGGTGATTCTTCCCGCAGGTAGGACAAGCCTCCACCTTCTTCTTCTGACTTCCTTGCTAACTTCTAGTAGACATATTATTATTCCACTTCCTCTTTTGATTATTCCCACCTCCACTATTGCTGCCACTAGACTTGCTATTTTCACCTTCACTATTCTTCTTCTTCTGTTCCTGATTATACTTGGTCAGAGCATCGCTTCCACCTTCTGCGATGATGGCCTTCTCTAAAACTCCTGCAAAAGTGTTCAATTGGAACATTGACACCTTGTTGTACAACCATGGCTTCAGTTTTTGTTCAAACCTCCTCGCCTTCCTCTCATTAGTATTCACCTGATAAGTTGCAAACCTAGCCAATATGTTGAACTTCGCAGCGTACTCAGGTACAGATATGTTACGTTGCATCAACTCCAGAAATTGGACCTTCATCAAGTTCTGAGAGCTCGTTGGGAAGCACATCTCAAAGAACATCTCCTTAAACTTATCCCATGTGATCACACCCTGTCCTCCTCTAACCTTGTTCGCCTGCCACCAGTAGCTTGCTTCTGACTTTAGCATAAACGTTGCGAAGGCAGTCTTCTGGTCGTCATTAACCCTTGCAACATCAAACACCTTCTCCATCTCCATTACCCAAGTCTGAGCTTTGATTGGGTTCATGGATCCCCTAAACTCTGGCGGTCCTACCGCCTTGAAGTCCTTAAATGATGTGGCTTGTGGAGCTTGCTGCTGATTTGCAAGTGCTCCCATTAATAGGTTCACCAACTGCTGAACAGGATTAGCGTTGGCATCATTGTTATTGTTATTAGTCGATCCTTTTTAAGCTTGCTGACGGGTTTGGAGTCTTCTTGCCAGTATTTTTCTGTTTAAGATATACGTTTATTTGATCATTACTCAATTTCTTAAATATTTAAGACCTAACTTAAATATTTTAAGATATCACTTAACACACAACATCTTCAAATAAACTCTGATATTTTATTCATTCAAAAGTTTTAAATATAAACAAGATAGCATCACTGCTATTTACATCAACTATCCCGAGATAAAGAATCTTCAGGATTTAAATCATCATATTCTATTGTTTATAACCACAGTGGAATTTACATTATTAACTACCATAGATAGTCACATAACTCATATTGTTCCTATTACGGCCTACTAGGACGTCGAACAGCTTCTCTGCGCTCTTCTTCCATGATACGAAACATCGTCCTATGATCCAACATGTACCAAGGTAAGTCCTCGAACTGCACTAGATAGTAGACAACTCGATCCTGGGCCCTATAAATCGCTGTCTGAAAAGTGTAGTTTGTCTCCTCAATATTAGCCTTCTTTGCCCCATCATTTTCTTCAGTAAGATCTGCACGTCGAGAAGCCTTCATCCAAGCGTCCTATGCTCTACCACGCTTCGTCGACTCCTCTCTCAAATCACTCTTCAGTTTCTCTACCTCAGACGACAACTCTTTATTTTGGCTCTCTACCTGAACCAATTTCCACTCCACGTCTCCAAGACGTATGTCAAGTTCCTCAATCTTGTCATCCTTCTGTTGTATAGTATGCCATTGTACATTTGTCAGCTCCTTCAATTCTCTAACATTATCCTGTAACTCTTTGTTATGGTCATACACTATCATACATCTCGGCCCTGATAGAGTTTGGTGGAAACTCATCAGGGTCCTCATCCTCCTCCTCAACCTCTACCTCTATCTCCTTAAATTCCTCCTCTAAATCAAACACATGCTTATGCTCCTGACCCATAACAGTGATCAACGGAGATGGCTCTCTCTGTACCAACTGCTCCCAGATGGTATGAATGTCTCCGAGCTCCTCCTCTCTAGCAACTCGGGGCTCAACCTCCCTAGGCTGACTGGATCCTCCAATATCATACATCCTGACAATTAAAATTTTAAGTTTTAGTTACTATGCGATACTAATCGATACTCACGAGCACATAAGTATATCACATAAGCAAAGAGCACATAAAGTCTTTTATTATCTTCAATAAATTCCTTAATTCATTTCTTAGAACTCGATAAGAGTTTATCACCACTATGTTATCGATCTCTTAAAAGGCTACTACCCTAAGGTTTTCCCACCTAAGGTTCATAACCTACAGCTTTGATACCAACTTGTGACACCCCCAAATTTGGGTACTTCAATTTCACAAGATTTGGTGTTCACTATCCAATAATAACACATCTAACTACCCATAATAAATGAAACTCATAATTAACAATAGAAATCATCCCCTTAAGGGGTTACAACATCATAAATAATCAATCCCTAGGTTATCTAACCTTAAAACATCAAATGCGGAAACATCCTAAGCAAATAAGTCTTAAACATAACATAGTAAGTCTTAACAATAACATTCTCAAATAATAATAAACAAGTCATCATCACTTATTTTCTTTGCCTTTGCCTTTACTGGTAGATGGCTCATCAACCCTTTCAACCTTAGCAGCAATGTTATCATGCAAGAGTGAGCAACAATTGCCCACAAGTATAACAATAATAATAATGATAACACGCGAGTAAACAATGGATACTAGATAATAGAAAGCTCAGTTTTTTAATCAAGATAGAAAATAAGAATCAAAAGTACATCTGAGGGTCACAAGACCAAGAACTATGTCCCAGGTTATCAAGTATTTCTACCTTAAACCTTTAACAGTTGTAAGAATATATGGACCACACTTCTCGTACTTAGGGGGATCAGCCCTTAGTACCATGTATGTGCACAACATCTCAATGCTAACGCATAAAATAATCCCCTATAAAGGGATGTTCATCTCAGTTTGACATCAGAGTCCTGCACCAAAGGAAGTTTGATTTGGATAAGCTTCAACAGTAGTTTTAGAATTTAGAACGCTCATCAACTATGGACTAGTTGAATCAAAAAGGGTTCGCTAGTCATTCAAGGTTCAATGCAATAATATAAATGGTATTCAAATAGAAGATTGATGAGTAGGTTGAAAACCTATGATTTAATATCGTTTAGCTTGATATATTATAAGTTTTTGGGTATTGTTCATGTTACTTTTGGTGTTTTATGCTGATTTTGCAGGTACGAGGATTAGAACAGGACTTTAAAGAAAAAGAGGGAAAATTAACACGACCTGATAGTCAAGCGCGGACCGCGCGGTTTATACAAGGGAAGAGGGGGCGGAGCGCGCATTAAGAGGATGAAGTGTTGTATGTCATGCGCGGAGCGAGCGGCTGTGGGAAGAGTCCAAGCGAGGACCGCGCCTGTCAGACGGGATTGGCCAGAATTTGTTACCTTAACATACATAAGTTAATTAAAAATAGGATTTTGGCTTACTAATTGTACTAGGGTTTGATTAGACTATAAATACTAGTTATTCTCTTAGTATTAGATATCTTTGGACTAGCAATTCTTGGAGGCTATTCTTTGGAGCAGATTGGTATTTCATTGGAGGCTTTCGTGAAATAGACGTTGGATTGAAGATTGAAGAATTTCGACAGAGTTTTTTCCTTCTTCCTCTTAAATTAATATCTATAGCATGATGTCTTTTAATTATTATCTTTGTGTTTCTGAGTTGATGATGAAATAAATCTTTATTAGGAGTACAATGGAACCTTTTATGAAGTTTTAATTCAATTATTATTATTTTCACTTGATTATCTCTCTAAATTGATTGTTATTATTCTGTGCGTAATTAATTGATTCTTTGGCCAACAATTAGTCTTATATCTTTGATTGAATTGAAAAAAGATTTCTTAGAATAGAAATAAATATAACAACATATGAATTTATTAAGTCTTAAGTGAAATATCATAACAGTATATAAGATGAACGTACTTATATACCATGTGCAACTGTGATACAGGTGTGAACTTAATGAATCTATTTTAAGGATTTTACATGAAAGTAGTAAAATAGTTAAAATATATATTTTTGCTAATCATTAAAAGGTGTTAGTGAATTGTGAAGTAAATCTTGTTGTCAATTTGGTGGACTAAATTTAGAGGAAATAAGGTAAGGGAATTATTGTGGATTAATTGGGAAAATTTTATTCCTACACTTAAATCATCTAGTATTCTTTAATTGTCAGTTAATTGATTCTTAATCACTTTAATTTAGTTAATTCTCATAAATCAATTGCACTGACTGTTTAAATAAAATAATTAGTAGAAATTGGATAATTGAAATAGTTGTTAAATAACTGTTCCCTGTGGGTTCGACACTTTTTCTTACTATTATATTACTTGATTGACCGTGTGCACTTGCGCGTAATTATTATTGTATAAATCGGACAACAAAGATTTAAGCTTAAATGTATACGAGTGAATAAACATTGAATGACTGAGGAGTGTAGTGCAATCCTGCAAAACAAGTTACCACCAAAGCTTAAGGATTCGGGTAGTTTCACGATACCATGTACTATTGGGGAGAAATTCTTCGAAAAAGCACTATACGATTTGGGGGCTAGTATTAATTTGATGTCTTTATCCATTTATACACAGTTGGGGTTACCGAAAGTAAAGCCCACCAACGTGACCCTCCAGCTAGCAGACAAGTCTTTGACATATCCACGGGGAATTGTAGAAGACATACTGGTAAAGGTAGACAAATTTTTCTTCCCAGCAGATTTTATTGTACTCGACTTTGAGGAGGATAAGGAGATTCCACTCATACTTGGCCTTCCATTCCTAGCAACGGGGAGAACACTGATTGATGTCTAGAAAGGAGAACTCACAATGTGGATACAGAATCAAGAGGTGACATTCAATGTGTTCAAGGCAATGCAATTTCCAAAAGAGACTAAGGATTGTTTTGGGATTGATGTAGTGGAGACTGTGGCACAAGAGTTTGTATCAAGCAACGTATTTAGGGATCCACTTGACACGGCATTGGGAAATTCAGATGCAGCAGATTTTCCATATTCTTTGGAATATTTACACCTATTGAACGCATCTCATTCATTCAAACCATATGGGAAGAGATTTGAGGAATTAGAGCGGTCTGGGAAATCAAAGGCACCAAAGACATCAATTGAGGAACCTCCAGTCATAGAATTGAAGCCACTACCAAGCCATCTCAGGTATGCCTACTTAGGAGACTAATCTACAGCACCAGTCATCATCTCAGCTTCTCTCACAGAATCTCAAGAAGAAAAGTTATTAAGAGTACTTCGAGAGTTCAAAACTGCAATTGGGTGGACAATAGCCGACATCAAGGGAATCAGTCCCTCCTTCTGCATGCACAAAATTCTGTTGGAAGAAGATGCTAGACCAGTTATGGAACATCAGCGCAGATTGAACCCAATTATGAAGGAGGATGTCAAGAAAGAGATTATCAAATGGCTCGATGCAGGCATAATTTATCCAATATCAGACAGTTCATGGGTTAGTCCAGTTCAGTGCGTGCCAAAGAAAGGAGGAATGACAGTCGTCGAAAATGAGAACAATGAGCTCATCCCAAAAAGGACAGTAACGGGATGGCAAGTATGCATGGATTATAGGAAATTAAATAAAGCCACTCGAAAAGATCACTTCTCGTTGCCATTTATTGATCAGATGTTAGATCGACTTGCAAGGCATCAGTTCTACTATTTATTTGACGGATACTCAGGATACAACTAAATTGTTATAGCACCCGAAGATCAGGAAAAGACGACTTTTACTTGCCCCTACGGAACATTCATATTTTGTCGAATGTCTTTTGGGTTATGTAATGCACCAGCTACGTTTTAACGATGCATGATGGATATATTCTCAAACATGGTGGAGCAAAACGTAGAAGTGTTTATGGACGATTTCTCGGTGTTTGGGGACAGCTTTAATCTTTTCTTGGAAAATCATACATTAGTACTATAGAGATGTGTTGACACTAACTTGATCCTGAACTGGGAAAAATGTCACTTCATGGTACATGAAGGGATCATCTTAGGTCATCGGGTTTCAGCAGAGGGTTTAGAGGTGGATCGAGCGAAGATTGCAACAATTGAACATCTCCCACCTCCTACTTCTGTAAAACGAATCCGCAGTTTTCTGGGGCATGCAGGATTTTATCGTCGGTTTATCAAAGACTTTTCTAAGATCACCAAACCATTGTGTGCATTACTCTAGCAAAACGTACCATTCAAGTTTGATTCAGACTGTCTGAAAGCTTTTGAAGTATTGAAAGAAAAATTGATTACCGCTCCAGTCATAGTCGCACCAAATTGGACGCTACCATTTGAGTTAATGTGTGACGCAAGCGATTACACAGTAGGAGCTGTAATGGGACAAAGAAAAGATAAGGTCTTCCATGTAATTTACTATACAAGAAAAACCCTGACTGATGCACAGGTAAATTATACAACAATCAAAAAAGAGCTCTTCACCGTAGTATTTGCGTTCGACAAATTCAGAGCTTATCTGGTCGGAACAAAGGTAGTAGTCTTCACAAACCACTCGACAATAAAATACCTCATCTCGAAGAAAGATGCCAAATCTAGACTAATCCGTTGGGTTCTATTACTTCAAGAGTTTGATCTAGAGATTTCGGACAGAAAAGGGACAAAGAATTAGGTAGCCGATCACTTGTCGAGGTTAGAGAATGAACAACAGCAGGAGGCTGAAAAATCCATCATCAATTAATCTTTTCCGGATGAACAACTATTTGCGGTGGCAACAAAAACCCCGTGGTACGCCGATTTCATAAATTACATAGTCAGCGGAATTGTGCCATTCGATTTTAGTTTTCAGCAAAAGAAGAGGTTTGATAAGTGGGATTTTTACCCACTAATCAGTTACTTTTATACTGAAGAAAAATGCTTGTTCTTATTACTTTATATTATTTTTATAATGCTTTGTTATTATTTTGCGTAATATATGTTTTGTAGATATTTTCAGGTCGTTTCTAGTTTTCAGGGGCATAAAGGCCATTTTTCCAAGTTCGGCGCCGCAGCACCGCTTCATAGTATAAATCTGGCGTCGTAGCGCCAAAAAGCTTCTAATTCCCTGTATAGGTGGCTCCGCAGCGCCTCAACCATGCCTAAGCTGGTGCCGCATCGCTAACTTAATGACGGTGGAAATGGGCCAGCGCTGCAGCGCCGCCCAATGCCAAAATCCTGGCGCCGCAGCGCCAGCCCATGTTTTCAGAAGATATTTTTGGGAAATGACCTAGCAGCTGGTGTATGTAGATATATAACACTTGGGCTGTCATTTTGAGGGGGCTAAACTCCTTAGACTCTTTCTTCTCCTTCTTCTTCTTTGGATAGTTGATTGTTTATTAATCTAACTTTCTTTTCTAGAGAATACTCTAGAACAGAAAGAAGCTTGTATATATTTCCTTCACTTTCTTCGTTTCTTAGGTTAGTTTTAGTTTGTACATATAGATTAGGGATAGATAGGGATTCTTTGGAGCTCAAGAGCGGCATAGCATTAACGGATTGAAAGGCGAGTTGAAGGGAATGCTTGGAGCTTGAAGAGGCTTGACAAAGTTTATTCTTCTCTAATCTTTCCTTTGATTTTGTTATAGATGTTGTTTATGTTGATACTTTTGATTAGTTTACTAGCTATGAACTAATTATTGGCTCTAAGATTGTAATGAGCCCTTTGTCTATTTGAATTAAATTTCTTTTTTTCTTTGGTTGACACCATATGGGTTAGTTCAATATATATGCTTATTGTGCAATTTGCTAAGGAATTAGTGATTGTTTGGTATTCTATGAGAATTGGAAATGAATCATAGATTTAGACCATTATATGTTGGCATGTGTTTGTCATTTGTCTGTATGGACAGCATGATTTGCCTGTAGGATAGGAATATACCTACATGCCATGTGTGACCTATCAAGAACCTTTGCTTAATTCTTTGTTAGGGATAATTTGCTTAGGAATTAGTGGTTATTCCCTTGGCTTGGATGTTCCTCTATTTATATTCCCTTTTGGGTGGATTAGAGAGGATATGCTCATACATACCTTGGAAGAGGTGTGTGAGTACTTGTGAGTTCTTGGTCGACAATCCGTCGTGACCATTTAGACCATAGAGAGACAGTTAGGATATTTGATGAAACATAGCACACCAAGTGTTTGACAAAATGCTATTGTGGGGTGATATTATGAACTTAGCTTGAAGACCCTTAGATACATGTCTTCATCCATTTCCTTGCTTCGCTAGTTAGTTTAATTATAAATCTTTCAATTTATTCTGTTCAGACCTGACTTAGGAGATATAAAGTCGATGCTTGGTCTAGTTTAGAAATAGTTCCTAGTGGGTTCGATACTTAATTTATCACTGTATTACTTGTTTGACCGCTTATACTTGCACGTCCTCATCGATCGGTAATCCGACCAACAAGTTTTTGGCGCCGTTGTCGGGGAACTATTTAGTCTATTATAGTCCAACCTTGATTTCAATCAATTTCGTCTTGATTTGAACTTGTATAGTTGCAGTTAATTTGTTTTTGTTTTTAAGTACTTTCAGATATGGAATCTAATTATCAATGGTCTTTTGAGAGGACGACGCAACTGTTTTCCTCAGAATACCTACTATCAGACTGAAGCTGACTATGAATTAACGTATTTTCATCCTGATGTTTACAAGTATCAAAATTCCTGGGATTACAGTTAAGAGCAGTACTATGATTTGAATTTATCCTACCAAACAGAATCTGAATATCAATCTCTGACGCCGAATGAGTATGCTTCTAATTTGGAAGAGATTCTTTCCAAGATCTTTAAGCAAGAAGATGAGAAAAGGCTAGAGGATCTCCTAGCCAAATTCATAGAGCAGAATGAAATTCGAATGACAAATCAAGAAGCCTTATTGAGGAACCAAGAAGCACCATTGAGAATTCTTGAGATACAAATGGGGAAACTTGTCAAAGCTGTGATGAAGCCGCTGCAAAGAAACCTACCACCTGTTACTGATCACAACGAGGAGGTTGGAGAGAATATCAGAGTGGATATGCAAATACATGACGATGAGTCCAACGCAATTAAAAATGATGAGGTCGATGAGCTTTTGGAACAAACGGAGATATCTGAGGTAGAGATAGAGACGATCATGATAAAGTGTATGGTCAAGATTGATGAAAAGGCTAGAATCACGCTCGAATCTATGGCAATTCCAAGGGATTTAGTAGTGTTTGAAGAGCGCTTCTACTTCAACAAACATGGCAAATTAGTGAATAATTCAAGTTTGGAGCGATTCTTTGTGCCGATGGATGAAGTGAAATACGAGTCTCGCCAATGCGCCATGTCCGCCAAGATTATTAAAGAAAAGACAAAGAGGCGGCATGAGAAGGTTTTCTTTCCTTATGAGCCGGATTGAAAGTAACTGCATATAGTCAAGCTAATGACTGTAATGCAAGCGCTTGGTGGGGAGGCACCCCCATCCCAGTATCATTCTTTTACTTTCTTCTTTATGTTTGTGAATATTTAATTTCCTTTATTAAATACTAATTTAGTACTAGTATAGTATATCTTCATGTTTGTATAGTATATTAGGCTGTATATATGTTTGTATATTAGTCTTAAGTTGTATAGAAGTTTTATTTATATGTGCTAAGAATGTGGCATTGTTGCTACAGGAAAATTGGTAAAAAATTTTAAAGTTGCAGACCTGGCGCCGCAGCGCCAGCTCAGGAGTTAAACCTGTTGGGTTTGCTAGAAACATAAGCATGTAATCAAATTACATAAATGCAACGGAAAGGATGAAAAATTAGATTTCAAAATTTTCTTACAAACCCTTAACCATGATCTTTCTTGTGCATCAATTATCAGCCAATACATAGAAGGAGAGGATGGAATTATACCTTTGAAGATCCAAGCTTCCTCAAGTACAAGTTCTACTCCTTTGATTCCTTTGATTCCTCTATAGTGGCTCCTTCTCTTGATCAATGTCAGCGTCCCAAATGTTTGGCCTCTAACAGCGATCCACCAAGGAAGATGAAGAACTCAGGAAGATGGGTTATTGGCTTAACCCTTGTTTCTATCTCTATAGAACATGTGTATTCCCAACCTTTGAAAAAATTCATGTACCTTATTTCTGATATAAGACACTCTTATATAGATATTAGGTTAACCCTCCTAATCCAATTAGAATAGGTTTTTTTATTTAATTAATTAATTAAACATTTTTAATTAATTTATATCCTAATCTTATTAGGATTGAGAGAGAGTACTGATATTATATTAATTCCTAAACTCCTTTAGAATTAAAATAATAATAATAATATTAATATTAATAAGACTCCTCTTATTAATTTATAGTTAATATTTCTAAAATATTAAATAATAAATATTAAGCTATTTAATTTATTCTATCACCATAGATTAAATTAATTACACTTAATGCATTATTACTATCATGTCATTTTCTTCTTGAATAATTCTTCTTCCTTTTATGGTGTGACCTTTTAGGTTCTCCATATTAAACCGGTTGTGAATAAATCAATTAGAACAATTCTAATCTTATTTAAATAAATAAATTAAACTAATAATCTATTTAAATAAATAACATTTATTCTACAATAGGGATAAGCCTCCCTAGCGATCAACGACTTTCTAGATAATATAGATTTCAATATTAATCATAAAAGAACCTGTGAATTAATAGTTACCATACAATTCAATCCTTCCACCATACAATGTCCCAATTAAATATAAGACATGGATTTACTGTCAAGTCTTAATTTATTTAATCATATGTATTTCGATTAAAAAACGCACAACTCCAAATATTGCAAATTAGAAACCTCTTTCTAATTTCATTCTACCTTGGCCAAGGATTCCTGGGTTGTCATTTAACGAATCACATAGGACATATCTCCTCTTTTACTAGAAGTGGTAGATTCTTTATTGATCATACATTATCTCCATATGCAACTCATTATACCCAAGTATACCCTATATATGCCTTAAAAGGCCTTAAGGAATAAGTCAAAGTATAATTTGTTACATACAAGATACTATGATGATCTCAAGTCCAAGGATCACTTGTACTACTATCACATTAGGAATTCCTATTGACAGGCGAGTAAACCTCCATTAGGTATTCCATAGCGAGTCACATTCAATGAACTTATTCTCCAATAAGCACCTACATACTTGCTTTAGTGTCTCCACACAAATGACCATGAGATCAGTCATCCTCATCCAATGAGCAAGCAACATATGTACCAATCTATCCGAATTTACTAATTCTGATTTTAGTAATCCCACAATTGGGAACTATTTTAGTTTTTAAGCTTTCTAAGAATTTAGATCTCATTAGCATGATCTCATCATGATTATAAAATCATTGCTTAAAACTATGGGTTATTTACATATTATTAAAAACAGCACCATGTAGATAATTAAATGCCTTAAATAAATATTTTATTAATAAATAAATAAGATTGTTTACAAAGTATGTGCTTTATCATCATACATGATTGGCTTGTATGAACACTACTATCAATCTCCCACTTGCACTAAAGCCAATCACCATGGTATCTCATACCCATCTTCTCTAAGTGACGATCAAACTACTGTTGTGTTAGAGCTTTAGTAAATGGATATGTAATGTTGTCTTGAGAGTCCACACGCTCCAAGCTGACGTCTCCTCTTTCAATGATCTCCCTGATCAAGTGAAATCGCCGCAACACGTGTTTGGATTTCTGATGAGACCTGGGTTCCTTAGCCTGTGTAACCGCTCCGGTGTTGTCACAGTATACGAGAAATGCTTCTCTAATGCTAGAACCACACCAAGTTCAGTTATGAACTTCTTCATCCAAATAGCTTCCTTTGCAGCTTCACTTGTAGCTATATACTCTGCCTCTGTCACTAAATCAGAACTGTTTGCTGCTTAGAACTCTTCCAACTCACTGCGCCTCCGTTCAAGGTAAACACATACCCTGAAACAGATTTACTATCATCTTGGTCTGTTTGAAAACTTGAGTTCGTGAATCCCTCAAGTTTTAATTCAGACCCACCGTAGACAAGAAACATATCTTTAGTCTTTCTCGAGTACTTTAGGATATTCTTCACTGCCTTCCAGTGCTCTTCTCCTGGATTCGACTGGTATCTGCTCATTACACTAAGTGCGTGAGTAACATCCGGTCTAGTACATATCATACCGTACATGATAGATCTTATTGCAGAAGCATAAGGGATCTTACTCATACGGTCTCTTTCCTCAGGTGTCTTTGGGTCCTGTTTCTTGGAGAGATGTATTCCATGGCTCATCGGCATGAGACCTCTTTTGGAATCTTCAATGCTAAACCTCTTTAGCATCGTATCAATGTACGTTCCTTGGGATAAGCCGAGCATCCTTTTAGATCTATCTCTATAGATCTTTATCCCCAAAATATAGGATGCTTCACCCAAGTCCTTTATGGAGAAGTTTTTAGATAACCAGATTTTAATTGATTGTAACATAAGAATGTCATTCCCTATCAGTAATATATCATCAACATATAATACAAGGAATGATATTGTGCTCCCACTAACCTTCTTGTATACACATGGTTCATCCTCGTTTTTAATAAAATCAAACTTTTTGATTGTCTCATCAAAACTAATGTTCCATCTACGAGAAGCTTGCTTCAACCCATAAATGGATCGTTATAGCTTACAGACTTGATTTGTTCCAAATTTTGAAATAAATCCCTCTGGCTGTGTCATATACACATCCTCTTCAAGTTTCCCATTGAGGAAGGCCGTTTTCACGTCCATCTGCCAGATCTCATAGTCGTTATAAGCTGCAATCGCAAGCAAAATCCGAATGGACTTGAGCATGGCTACTGGTGACAAGGTGTCATCATAGTCAACTCCTTGTCTTTGTTTGAAATCTTTTGCAACCAGTCGGGCCTTATAGGTCTCTACCTTCCCGTCTGCTCTAATTTTTCTCTTAAAAACCCATTTACACCCAATAGGCATAATGCCTTCAGGTGGTGAAACCAAAGTCCATACTTTGTTCTCATACATGGAGTCCATTCGGATTTCATGGCTTCAAGCCATTTCCCTGAGTCTTTATTACTCATAGTCTATTCGTAAATCAATGGATCATCATCATCCATGATGTGTACCTCATTGTCATCCTCTATAACGAATCCATACCTCTCAGGTATCTTCGGTACTCTTCCAGATTTACGAACAGGGTGTGGTACAGTAGGTTCTTCTACTTGGTTAGGTACCTGACTTTGATCCGTGGTAATTTGTGGTTCTTGAACTTCTTCAAGATATATCTTACTCCCACTGACCCCTTCATGGATAAACTCTTTCTCCAAGAAGACAGCATGTTTCGCAACAAACACCTTTTGATCAGTTGGATGATAGAAATAATACCCTACGGTTTCTTTAGGGTATCCCACAAATCTACACTTATCGGATTTAGTCTGTAGCTTATCATTTTCAAACTTTTTGACATAAACTGGACAACCCCAAGTCTTAACATGCTTAAGATTTGGTTTCCTCCCTTTCCACATCTCATATAGAGTCTTTGGGGCTGATTTTGTAGGTACCTTGTTAAGTAGGTATGCAGCCATTTCTAGGGCATAACCCCAGAAAGAAATTGGAAGGTCGGTAAAACTCATCATGGATCGAACCATGTCCAACAGTGTTCGATTTCTCCTTTCAGATACTCCATTTAACTGTGGTGTACCTAGAGGAGCCCATTGTGAGATTATACCATTTTCTTTGAGACAATTGAGAAACTCACCGCTTAAGTATTCTCCACCTCGATCTGATCAAAGTATCTTAATACTCTTACCCGTTTGTTTCTCTACTTCACTTCTGAACTCTTTAAACTTTTCAAATGATTCTGATTTGTATTTCATTAAATACACATCCAAATCTTAAGTGATCATCAGTGAAAGTAATAAAATAAGAATACCCACCCCGTGCACTTGTTGTCATAGGTCCACAAACGTCTGTGTGAATCAATGTCAACAACTCTGTAACTCTTTCTCCTTTTCCACTAAAAAGAGATTTGGTCATTTTACCCATGAGACAAGATTCACAAGTTGGATATGATTTATAATCGGATAGCTCTAGGAGCCCATCCTTATGCAACTTGAATAATCTTATTTCATTGATATGACCGAGTCTACAGTGCCACATGTAGGTATAATTAATATCATCTCTTTTCCTTTTCTTACTTTGTTCAATTTGAAATATATTTTCTTGCAAGTCAAGTATATAAAGCCCATTTCTCAAATTTCCAATACCATATAAAACATCGTCTTTATAAATAGAACAACCATTGTTCTTTATAATAACGTCAAAACCTTCCATATCCAATACAGAATTGAAATAATATTTTTAATAATATTCGAAACATAATAACAGTTATTAAGATAAATAGACTTGCCCGAAGGCATTGCTAAACAATAAGTTCCTACAGCTAATGCAGCAACCTTTGCTCCATTCCCCACTCGTAGGATCACCTCTTCATTATTCAGCTTTCTACTTCTGAACAGTCCCTGCACAGTGTTACATATGTGAGACCCACAGCCGGTATCCAATACCCAAGTAGAATTATGACTTTTAAAAAAATTAATTTCAATCATAAACAAACCTTGATTGGAAGTCGAAGCTTCTCCAAGCTTCTTCTCTACTAGAAACTTCTTGCAGTTCCTCTTTCAATGTCTCGGCTCGTTGTAATGAAAGCACATTCCTTTAGCTGATTCAGGTTTCTTTTGTTCCTTTTCTTTCCCCTTTCCCTTAGCCTTCTTGGATTTCTTCTTTTCAGAAGACACCTTGGGCCTCTTCCTTTTATTGGAAGAATCCACCATCAAGACATGGTTCTTCTTGGATGAGAAGTGACCTTCTGCAGTTTTCAGCATGTTAAGTAGCTCAGGCAAGCTGACATCTAGCTTATTCATGTGAAAATTAACAACAAACTGCGAGAAGGTCTCAGGGAGTGACTGTAAGACCAAGTCTTGACTCAACTCCCCATCCATGACGAACCCAAGCTATCCAAGGAGTTCAATCAAATTGTTTCCTTTAGAACATGAGTCTCAACGGCAGTGCACTCGGTCATCAGAGATCGGAAGAGCTCCTTAGATATCTCATATCTAGCAGTCCTACTCTATTCACCATACAACTCCTTGAGGTGAAGCAGCATAGCAGGAGCATCCATATTTACGTGCTGACGCTGAAGCTCATTATTCATGGATGCGAGCATGATGCATTGAGCCACAGATGCATCATCTTGCCACTTATTAAAAGTGGCAATCTCTTCCTCAGAGGCTATTTCTGAAACAGATTCAGGGATAGTTGAATTTAGGATAGAAGAAATCTTTTCAGCAGTGAGAACAATTCTCAGATTCCTTAGCCAGTCCTCATAATTCGGGCCGGTAAGCTTATTTGCATCAAGTATGCTTCGTAGTGAGATTAGTGATTTTGACATTTTTAAAATTCTGCATGTGAAAGGACAACATATTTAGCAAACATTCATTTTATTAATTTTGCATACCAAAATAAATTTAGGTCTTTATTTTAAATTGGTATCTCCCACTATTTTCATCAAACTATATTACCCTCACTTATATAGTTCGGCAACATCTAATTAAAGATTTGCTAGTGAGATTAAGGATCCCATTTCAAATATATATAACCTTGTGGATAGCACAACAAGTGATATACAAATAAATAGGTAGACAACTCTTGTAAATTACATCACCATGTAACTCCTTTTATTTTGCCTCTTAAATCATAATGGTCATGTGTGTGCACATCCGAACTAAAATGATTTAAGTTAAGTCCAGCCTAGCACTTCCATAAATTCAAAAAAGAAAAATGTTCGTCCTTGTGCATAGCACAACAAGACTAGATCGTTCAATTTTCTTGATAAGCATCAAATGTGATTAATTAACATCTTAAATACTCAATACTCGCCTTGTGGATAGCACAACAAACTCATATTAAATATTTAATACTCTATTAATTAATCATGCTAAAAGGCGACCTTCGATATTCCAAATATCATTTGAACGCTTCGGACTTAATATTATTTCTTTGAGGAGTTTGTTATTATTTGTCTCATCTTGTTTAGCGCGCATGCACACACACACACACACACACACACACACACACACACACACACACACACACACACACACACTATACATATATATATATAATACGCATTATTTTATTAAACATGCGAAGCATGTTTGCATAAAATATAATATATATAATATTTAGCATGCAATATAGAATACTATATTCCACCGGATTGATTATGGACATTTATTCTAGTTTGGTTCACTAGAGCCACCAAGTGAACTAAAAAGGTCAAACCTAAGAGTGCAAGAATTTAAATTTAAATGTAACGATTACATTTAAACCCGGGCTCCATACAAATGGGTCTTCAAGCGCTCCTTGCTCCTTGATTTCTAGTTCTTCAAACATTCTAACTAATCCTACTACATAAACTATTTCATTTAAATAGAAACCTTGATCAACAGTCAAGGGAAAGTACATAGGAGAGAGATATAATTTATAATTAAAAAAAAAACCAGAAAAGACGAAGTACGCAGACCCCATTTTATAAAACCCATACATTCAAGCATTCATCCAAAATAAAATCCAATCACATTGGTCATAGTCCATAATCAATCCCTTTTATTAACATACATATCATCATACGTGTTAATAAAACTTATTCATCTCATGAAAGTAAATTAATTCCATATAAGTATTAATATCAGTTAATGGGCAAAAGTTTGCTAAACTTTGTTTTTGGAAAAATAAACTCCTTTATTTCATTCAAAAACTATTCCAAATTAAACTCTTTAATTTTAGCAATTCTGAAATAATATTTTATATAAAATAAATATCTTTATTTTAAACTTTTATTAATTAAATAAACCATTTATTTAATTAATCAAAATAAAAGAAAAATTTTCCAGTTCCTGTCCAGTGGCGCAGCTGCACCACGAATGTAAAGGGAACCGGCGCAGCTGCGCAGCATGAAAACCAAGAACAGACACCGGCGCAGCTGCGCAGCAAGAATGCCTTGAACCAGCGTAGCTGCGCAGCTTCGTAGCTTCGCATAATCTGAAAAAATTTTGTTGCCCAAGAACTCGATCGAATCGCATATCATAAATGTATGGAATAACATAAACTGATAATTAGCGCAAGATTAGCTCTGATACCACTGTTGGGTTTGCTAGAAACATAAGCATGCAATCAAAATATATAAACGCAGTGGAAGGGATGAAAAATTAGATTTTAAAATTTTTTTACAAACCCTTAACAATGATCTTTCTTGTGCATCAAATATCAGTCAATACATAGAAGGAGAGGATGAAATAATACCTTTGAAGATCCAAGCTTTCTCATGTACAAGTTCTACTCCTTTGATTCCTTTGATTCCTCTGTAGTGGCTCCTTCCCATGATCAATGTCAGCCACCCAAATGTTTGGCCTTTAACGGTGATCCACCAAGGAAGATGAAGAACTCTGGAAGATGGGTTATTAGCTTAACCCTTGTTTCTATCTCTATAGAATATGTCCCAACCTTTGGAAAAATTCACGTACCTTATTTCTGATATAAGACTCTCTTATATAGATATTAGGTTAACCCTCCTAATCCAATTAGAATAGATTTTTTTATTTAATTAATTAATTAAACACTTTTAATTAATTTATATCCTAATCTTATTAGGATTGAGACAGAGTACTGATATTATATTAATTCCTAAACTCCTTTAGAATTAAAATAATAATAATAATAATAATAATAATATTAATAAGACTCCTCTTATTAATTTATATTTAATATTTTTAAAATATTAAATAATAAACATTAAGATATTTAATTTATTCTATCACCATAGATTAAATTAATTACACTTAATACATTATTACTATCATGCCACTTTCTTCTTAAATAATTCTTCTTCCTTTTATGGTGTGACCCTTTAGGTTCTCCATATTAAACCGGCTGTGAATAAATCAATTAGAACAATTCTAATCTTATTTAAATAAATAAATTAAACTAATAATCTATTTAAATAAATAACATTTATTCTACAATAGGGATAAGCCTCCCTAGCGATCAACGACTTTCTAGATAATATAGATTTCAACATTAATCATAAAAGAACCAGTTAGTTAATAGTTACCATACAATTCAATCCTTCCACCATACAATGTCCTAATTAAATATAAGACATGGATTTACTGTCAAGTCTTAATTTATTTAATCATACTTATTTTGATTAGAAAACGCACAACTCCAAATAATGCAAATTAGAAACCTCTTTCTAATTTCATTCTACCTTGGCCAAGGATTCCTGGGTTGTCATTTAACGAATCACATAGGACATATCTCCTCTTTTACTAGAGGTGGTAGATTCTTTATTGATCATACATTATCTTCATATGCAACTCATTATACCCAAGCATACCCTATATATTCCTTAAAAGGCCTTAAGGAATAAGTCAAAGTACAATTTATTACATACAAGATACTATGATGATCTCAAGTCCAAGGATCACTTGTACTACTATCACATTAGGAATTCCTATTGACAGGCGAGTAAAACTTTATTAGGTATTCCATAGCGAGTCACGTTCAGTGAACTTATTCTCCAATAAGCACCTACATACTTGCTTTAGTGTCTCCACACAAATGACCATGAGACCAGTCATCCTCATCCAATGAGCAAGCAACATATGTACCAATCTATCTGGATTTACTAATCCCCATTTTAGTAATCCCACAATTGGGAACTATTTTAGTTTTTAAGCTTTCTAAGAATTTAGATCTCATTAGCATGATCTCATCATGATTCTAAAATCATTGCTTAAAACTATGGGTTATTTACATATTATTAAAAACAGCACCATGTAGATAATTAAATGCCTTAAATAAATATTTTATTAATAAATAAATATGATTGTTTACAAAGTATGTGCTTTATCATCATACATGATTGGCTTGTATGCACACTATTATCAAAACCCTGCTTACCTAGAGCCGCAGCACCAGCCAAGGAACAAAAGCCAGCGCCGCAGCTACAGTAGTGAGATTTTGTTTTAAAAAACAGCCTAACTCGGCAGTGTTAAGGCCATTCTACCCATTCGCTCGACAAAAATGCCCTAGCCCCCTCAAGGAAGTTCCAAAAGAAAAACTTTCTCCTTTCAAATATCAAGTCAAATCTTTAACTTAGGCCTCAAATTCCGATTGTGGTTCTTCAAATGCGTTAATAGAAATCTCCATTCAAGGGTTCTTCAACCTAGGGTTCTCAAGTTTGAAGGTATATTGGAATTTCTTTCTCACAAGTTTTTTGAGTTGAGTTTTGTGTTCTTGATTTGTTGGGCATTCTTCTTCTTCTACTTGGGTGTGAATTTCCACTGAAGGAAATTTGGATTTAAAGCTAGCCCAAATAATGTTCTGTCCGAGTTGAGTGTGAGCTATGCACACCAACTGTTTGTAAAAATTCCTCAAAGAGAATTGCAAGGGTTTTTGGCTAGTTTCTACACGAAATTGCTGGGTTTTGATAGGGAGATTATTTATTGGTGTTCAAGTGTAGAAGCATAGTTAGTATTGGAACTTTGAAAATGACTTCAAATCGTCAGAGGTGTATCATTGAGTCTAAATTTGTCAGTGATGAAGCGTGGAATAGGTTCAGGCATGACTTTTGCATAAGAGACCTCGTACCGGAGGGCGGGTTTCAGTCGAATTTTCGGTAGGATAGCAGCTTATGGGCAATGATTATGGAACGTAGGTGGATTCTTTTCACTAAATAGCCGGAAACGGCCATTGTTTCGTTGGTGCATGAATTCTATGCTAATGCGAATGTCGAGGGTTCTGCTGTAGTTACGGTTAGAGGGAAAAAAGTGGCGTATGATAGTCAGACCATCAATGCTTATTTTGGGATGCCGAATTATGATGGAATTGACTACCCCAAACCAGGGCATCGTAGCTATGAGTTGACTACTATTCTTAAGAGGCTTTGCATTCCCAGAACCAAGTGGAAAGTTTGTGCCATGACAGGCGAAGAGATGAGTTTCCCGCAGAAGGCGTTTAATCCATTTGCACTGGCATGGTATACTTTTATGTGTGAAAAATTCCTCCCTACATGCAACATTCATGAAGTGTCGAGAGAGCGTGCTGTCCTCCTGCTTGATATTATCACCGGATTGGACATTGACATAAGAGTTGTTATTCAAGAATCAATTGAACTGGCAAGCTTATCAAACGCATTTCGTGAGCTTCTGCACCCGTCATTGATCACTAATTTATGTCAGCAAGCAGGAGTCCGATGGGGAGAGGATGATATTACTTTGCCGCCCGATTCAGTTATTGGTGGGCCATTCTTCCCACCGCTGATTAAAACTGAGCCTGGAACTTCTCAAGCACCTAGGATGGGGTCGTCTTCACAGGGATTAGGGGTTGACATTCTTGCTTCTATTAACCTCCTGCAGCAAAGCCAGTCTGAACATGCACAGAGGCAGGCGAGGCACATAGCTGTTCTCGCTCACAGATAAGAAATGATGATGCAGTATCAGGCTAGGATTGCTAATTCTATGGAGGGCATTTATACATTTTATGGAGGCGAGAATCTTGGCACTTTCTATTAATTTCCAGAGCCTCCTGTTTTCCCACCCTTCCCACCACCATCTCCACCTACTGAAGATCCTTGAAGAGGAAGCAAGCTCCACCTCCTTTCTCCATACTAAGCCAATGAGCGCATTGGCCAACTCAAGTTTGGGGGTGTCAACTTTATCAGCTTTCCTTTATCTATTTTTGATATATTATGTTAGGATGCCATTAGCGCGATTATTTCAGTTTTATTAGTAGTTTTGGACTACTAAGTGATATAACTTGCAGTTGTGGATATTATTATAAGTTTTTGATGCATGGATCAGTTTGGAATGTTTATTGCCTATTTCTATCCATGCTACTGCTTTATTAGTATAAATGGATGTTTATCTATCTTTTTGTGCCATGATAGGATCCATGTTAGTTTTTGAACCCTATTTTTAATGTTTACATGATTGGAGGGTTATATTTAGTAAATTTTTGATTGTGGCCAATGATTTGTGTGTTATGGCTTTGTCAAAGTGGTTAAGCAAGTATGAATGAGTCTTAGATTATTTTTTAGTTAATACTGCTATTGATCCTGTCTAACTTTAGAGCACGTACCAATTGTGATAATTAGTTGTGTTTCATTTTAGACTTAATTGGTAATTTGTAAGGAAAATTTTTGCTTTAACTCTTGTGAACTTAAGTGAGTCGATGTAGTAAGATTTAGATCCTTATGCAAGTTTGGACACATTCATGACCTAGTTGCATATAAAAAAAAAAGAAAAAAAATAATGATCAAAGAATGATTGTACTAAACTGGGTTGACGAAGTTTGATTACGTGGCCTTTGTTACTTGAGTTAATAGATCCTTAGGGGTGTTTTACACCTAATTCCCTAAAGCCATCTGGTTTGGGAGTCATTGATCGAAAGCTTGCTACATGGGTGACTCTAAATAGCCTAAGGATTAGACATTGCACGGTCATGCTTAAGGATTCATTGAAATTATAACGGAATAGAAAATTCTAGTTGACTTAAGTTTGGCTATGTGGCTAGATTTATTTGAATTATTAGATTCTGAGGGGTGTTCTACGTCTAGTGCCCTAAAGCCTTCTGGCTTGCGTGTCACTGATCGAAAATTCGATACATGGGTAATTCAGTCTAAGATAGCCGAATTTTGCACAAGTCATGTCTAGCCGTTATTATGCTAATACCGAATGGTCTGTCCTTTCATTTGAGTCTTTATCTGAATTCTTGACGCAACTTGAGCATTTTGAGTAAGCATTTTCCTTTGTCCAATTATCTATGTTTTTGAATTATAACTGGTTAGAATAGTTGGTATTCACACACGCACGGATATGGATCAGTAGCAGTTTAAACTAGAAATTTAATCGAGCCGTGGTTATTGCTTTGCTTCCATTTTGAAATTGCTATTCTTATCCTTGAGGCCGCAATGCAGGTACATAGTAGTTAGTCTGATTCGTAGTATAATTAATTTTATAGAATGTTCATCATATTTTTGCTTGAGGACAAGCAATGGCTTAAGTTTGGGGGCTTGATAAGTGGGATTTTTACCAACTAATCAGTTACTTTTATACTGAAGAAAAATGCTTGTTCTTATTACTTTATATTTTTTTATAATGCTTTGTTATTATTTTGCGTAATATAAGTTTTGTAGGTATTTTCAGGTCGTTTCTAGTTTTTAGGGGCATAAAGGCCATTTTTCCATGTCCGGCGCCGCAGCGCCACTTCATAGTACAAATCTGGCGCCGCAGCGCCAGAAGGCTTCCAATTCCCTTCATAGGTGGCGCCACAGCGCCTCAACCATTCCTAAGCTAGCACCGCAGCGCCAACTTAATGACGGTGGAAATGGGCCAGCGCCGCAGCGCAGCCCAAGGCCAAAATCATGGCACCGCAGCGCCAGCCCCTGTTTTCAGAAGATATTTTTGGAAAATAACCTAGCAGCTGGTGTATGTATGTGACACCTCCAAATCCGAGTACTTCGTTTCCACATGATTTGGTGTTCACTTTCTAACTATAACAAACATCTACCCAATATATCTCAAAATAAATTACAATCTTTATATAAAATCTCCCTTAAAACAAGGGTTACAACCTTAAAAAAAACAATCCCAGGGTTACTCTAACCTTGACATAAACAATAAAGTGAGGAATAAAAACATGACATAAAAGTCTTATTACAATCATTTCAAAATAATTAAACAAGTCTTCACTTGTTCATCTTTCCCTTGCCTTTACTCGTAGACGGGGCATCAACGTTATCAACCTTAACTGCAATTATTATTTATTGCAAGAGTGTGCAAACAACAGCTCACTAGAGTTTAACAATAATAAATACATGAAATGATATCTTTAAAAAGATCTGAATAACTTAGCTTACTTCAACAATAAAGAATTGAATAATAATTCTCTATCAACATTAAAATTTGAATATAAAATTTATCTGAGGGTCATAAGACATTTGAACTCTTGTCCTAGGTTATAAATATTTCTATTTAAACCTTTAACAGTCAATAAGACTATGGACCTTAACTCGTACTTAGGGGGATTAGCCCTTTGTGCCATGTATTGTGCACAAACATCTTAACGCTATGCGTAGTAACCTCCCCTAATAATTAGGGTTGTTCAACTCAGTAATTTGAATTCAAGTTCGCACCAAAGAAAGTTTGGTTTGGATAAGCTTACAAGGGTAATTTAGAATTCACGTTCATCAACTAAGGATTAGTTGAATCGACTTTCAATAATTCATAAATAAAAGAATTATGAATTAACATATGCTTTAGAAGTAAACTTAAAGCATTTAAAATAATAAACTGGATCTTACTTGAACAATAAGTCAAGATCTCTTCGTTTAAGTAAATAATTGTCTAGTACAGAAATGAAAAGGACATTCTCAACAATGAATATATGAACTCAAAGAACTTGCGTAGAAATAGCGAGTTTAGGGTTTAGAAGACTTGCCTTACGCGCAAGCTACTTAACTCAACCACGTACTTAAACACTTCCTATACACATTCAATTATAATAATCTAAATCAGTTAACACATAACTAATTCACATAAGTGGTTGACCCTCATGGTTAACTCACTCTAATTAAATAAATAATAATAATCAACTATCACATAGTTAATTACATCACAGACATGCTCACATAATTAAATTAATTATGTATTTATCTAAATTATAATTAAACAATTATAATTTAAACACTTAATCTAATTATAATTACTCAATATACATTATAATTTAACCATATTATACTTTAAATTAAACACTTACTCTTAATTATAATTAATCAAATTATAATTAAGTAACTCATTTACAATAAAACATTTATAATCTAATTAAAGTTTTCAAAATTTCTTTTATTTCCCAAATATGAATTTGTCACAATCATATAGCAACATGTTATATCATTTAAATATATGTCCACTAACAAGGAATACTTAAACTAAGGCTTTAAAATAAACTGCACAAGAAACTAAAGTTACTGTCCAAGCACTGTGCACGGCGCAACTGCGCAGCCAGCAACCTGGGAACTGGCGCAGCTGCACAGGGGTCGGATCAGAGAAGAGCAAGCGGCGTCGCTGCGCTGCTCCTGGCCTTGCTGCCGTCGCAACTGAGCAGCAACGCGGCCAGACGCAGACAGTTTCAACCCTCTGCTTTACCGAACAACCCATTCAAGCCAACAAACGAAAAATTATAGTAACGTAGCCACTGTAACTCATACATATGCAATAATACATAACATAACATGTTTCTACAACATAACAACCATCTAAATAATGATAATCACAAGTTTTAAAATTTTAATTTGGCCATTTTCATGAAAACTTATATTTTTCCAAAATAATCAACTGTAAAAAATTTTCTCCATCAACTCCACTCTATATACATACATTATATACGTAATTGCATGTAATCATCAAATAATTTCCCAATAAGCTTGCTAACATATTCCAATTTATCAATTTCTCAAACCAAAATTGACAACAAAACTAAAACTCATATCAACATAAATTTTCTGTTAAAATATCTTTCTACAGTAATTTGATTTTTGAGAATCATTATGGCATACAATCACTATTAGTATAACATGAACACAATACATATATTCAATTCATGATTATATCACTTTCACGAAAATTTACTTTTACATATAATGAAAATATGAAGAACATAAAAACTTATTTTTTCAACAATTGTATTCTTGAAAACTCTCCATGGCATGCAATTATGAAAACATATGAACATCATATATACACATAACTCATAATTACAACTTCCATGAAATCTTAATATTTTACAGAGATTGAACACGAAGAACATGAAGAACATGATATATATATATATATATATATATATATATCAAATATAAGGAATTAAAGAAATACCTTAATGCTTAATAAAGTGAGGAAGAAGATTTTCCTCTTGATTACTCAAACTTCTCTTCTTCTTCTCTGTATTCTTCTTCTCTGCTTCTCTTTTCTTTCTTTGTTTTTCTTAGTTTAGACTTAGGAAAACTAACGTAGTTTTAAACATAGGTAGTATATAGAAAATATATAACTGACATATAATAATATACGTACTAATTCTATTTAAATTAACAGTTACAAAAATTCAAAAGTCATCTTGACTTGTTTGGCTACAAGAAAATTAGAACTAGCTTTATTAAATTCAAACATAGTTTACGTAATTTAGGGTTAGGCTAGTGTAAGGGCCCTGTTTGGCAACAGTCCTTTAAAACAAAAGCAAGGGCCTTGTTTGGTATAAATTATTTTAAAAATTCTTTTTCTTTTATTTTAATAAATTATTTTAACACATACTTTAATGTCACACTTTAATTAATTAAATTATTTAACAACTAATTTAATCAATTAAAATTCAGCATTAATCAATCACATAAAATTGTCACATTTTATAATTACTCGCTAATTATAATTCATGTAACACTAACACATAAATCATCTAATTTAATTCTCTCAATTAAATTAGAACTATAATATAAAATTAATATACATTAATTAAATAAATATTACACATTCATTTAATTAGTATATATCATTTAATTAAATCACTCCATAAAATCACATAATTTATTTATTTCACTCTATAAATAAATCACATAAAATATTTATTTAACTCAAAAAATATTTAAAATTAAATATAAAATCTCAATCGTTACAATCTTCCCTCCTTAAAAGGATTATGTTCCCAGAATCACACATAAAAAAAATATTGTCTATTACAATGTAGATATATAACACTTGGGCTGCCATTTTGAGGGGGCTAAACTCCTTAGACTCTTTCTTCTCCTTCTTCTTCTTTGGATAGTTGATTGTTCATTAATCTAACTTTCTTTTCTAGAGAATACTCTAGAACAGAAAGAAGCTTGTATATATTTTCTTCACTTTCTTCGTTTCTTAGGTTAATTTTAGTTTGTACATATAGATTAGGGATAGATAGGGATTCCTTGGAGCTCAAGAGCGGCATAGCATCAACGGATTGAAAGGCGAGTTGAAGGGAGTGCTTGGAGCTTGAAGAGGCTTTGACAAAGTTTATTCTTCTCTAGTCTTTTCTTTGATTTTGTTATAGATGTTGTTTATGTTGATACTTTTGATTAGTTTACTATCTATGAACTAATTATTGGCTCTAAGATTGTAATGAACCCTTTGTCTATTTGAATTGAATTTTTTAATTTCTTTGGTTGGCACCATATGGGTTGGTTCAATATATATGCTTATTGTGCAATTTGCTAAGGAATTAGTGATTGTTTGGTATTCTATGAGAATTGGAAATGAATCATAGATTTAGACTATTATATGTTGGCATGTGTTTGTGATTTGTCTGTATGGACTGCATGATTTGCCTGTAGGATAGGAATATACCTACATGCCATGTGTGACCTATCAAGAATCTTTGCTTAATTCTTTGTTAGGGATAATTTGCTTAGGAATGAGTGGTTATTCCCTTGGCTTGGATGTTCCTCTATTTCTATTCCCTTTTTGGTAGATTAGAGAGGATATGCTCATACATACCTTGGAAGAGGTGTGTGAGTACTTGTGAGTTCTTGGTCGACAATTCGTCGTGACCATTTAGACCATAGAGAGACAGTTAGGATATTTGATGAAACATAGCACACCAAGTGTTCGACAAAATGCTATTGTGGGGTGATATTTTGATCTTAGCTTGAAGACCCTTAGATACATGTCTTCATCCATTTCCTTGCTTTGCTAGTTAGTTTAATTAGTTTAATTACAAATCTTTCAATTTATTCTGTTCAGACCTGACTTAGGAGATATAAATTCGATGCTTGGTCTAGTTTAGAAGTAGTTCCTCATGGGTTCGATACTTAACTTATCACTGTATTACTTGTTTGACCGCGTATACTTGCGTGTGTTCATCGGTCAATAATCCGACCAACAAGGTTCTTATTTGAGGTGAAGCAGTATATGTGGGACGAGCCCTTCTTGTTCAAACAGTGTGCCGATCAGATGATACGGTGATGTGTGGCTGAATCCAAAATTAAGGGAATATTGCAATATTGCCATTCTTCATTGTATGGCTGTCATTACGGAGGAGATAGGAAAGCGACGAAAGTCCTACTGTCTAGATTCTTTTGGCCAACACTATAAAAAAATTCTTATGCATTTGCCAAAAGATGCGACAGATGCCAAAGAGTGGGGAATATAATGAGTCGCCAAGAAATGCCACTAAATACCATGCTGGAAGTAAAACTATTTGACGTATGAGGCATTGAGTTTATGGGACCATTCCTGTGACAACCCGAGAATTTAAAAAATCTTAAATGATTAAAATAAAGGTTAAAGAATAAAACCTAGATTGAAATTTGAGGATTTAGTGAAAAAAATTTAAGAGCCTATATGGTTTGATTTGAATTCTTAAAATGTGTATATGTATAGGTACATATATATATATATATATATATATATATATATATATTTAGTGATGTTATATATATGTTTGTATAAGAGGAATGATAAGAATAAAGATAATATGAGATTTATGGGACATTTCTCAAAGTATTAAATTATTTGGTATGTGTATGAATATTATTTGATTGCTTATATTTGTTTATTATATAATAAACAATTAAAAGAAACTAATGTAGCCTAATATATAAATTAAGTATAGGAATTAAATAACCTAAGGGTTATGGCATGGGAGAATTTGAATATTGAAAATATTAACTAAACCTAAGAGATTAATTTAATTATCTTAATTTATTAATTTCAAAGCCTAATTATAGCTAGTCTAATTGGGTTAAATACTTAAATGTGCATGAGTAAGGATTTAATTTACTTATTAAGTGAATGAAAACCCTAATTAATTGATTAGGGTAGGATAGAATTAAAATTATTGGACTATGTTAATTTACATGACCCAATTATTTTATTAGCAAGCCCAAAATAATTAAATTGGAGCCCAATCTTTTAGCCAATTAAAGAGGGGTATTTTAGACCTTTAGTAAAGTTAAATATTGTAATAAAAAACAAACCAAATTTGGAGAAAAATGGACATGTGGCCGGTTCTAACAAGAGGAAGGAAGAAGGAGAGCCATGTGATGTAATTATTGGATTTACCAACTCTCCACCTAACCTCCTTATGTGTCACTCTTATAAGCTAGCCACCATTTTATTCTTTCTTGCAAGCAACATCATAGTAATGAGTAAGAAAGATAGCATGAGATATTGGGTAAATGAATATAGATATATCAATAATATCTACACAAATCTTACTAACAAACAAAAACCTTACTCTCATCTCTCTCATTTCATTTTTCTTAACTATCCAAAACAAAGCTAGAGAGAGAAAGTCAATTGAGATTTTGGCAGCCAGAGGGGGTAAAGGGGAGGGGAATTTGATCAATCATACACCCAAGATCAACATCTAGTTTGGAAGATTAAGAAAGGCTAGCAAGAGATCAAGGTATAAACCACCTTTGATTTAAGTTATTTTTAGTTGTTTAAATAAAAACTTGGATCTATGGTTCATAACTCCAAAATCTTAGATCTACATATTTATAAGTGTTATATGTTTAGATCTATCACTTTTTATGATCAAAAGTTAGATCAAAAATAAGAAAAAGGAACTATGTTAGAAAACTATGATTTTCTTAGTATAAATTATGTTTTTCTTAGATTTGGTGTATATTTGGTGTAATAAATCATGGATCATGGTAGATCTATAATCTTAATGTGTATTAGTGTGTATTATAATGGTTTATGATGTTTAATGTTTGGTTAATCAAGAGATCTAGGAAGATTTTTTAGAAAACATAGATTAGAAAAACTGTTTTTGGGGAAAACAGAACATGATATTAAAGCGACCATATCTCTCATTGTGTTTTGAATTTTTTTGAGTGTGGTTAATTTCTAGAGTTAGATCTATGCGTCTTCTAACAGATTCAAGTGGAATCACTGAAAATTTCATGTAGATTTCCGTCTAGACAGTTTTTAGTAAAGTATAAAAAATCTAAAAAACGACAAAAGCAATCTGTCCAGATTTTTGAAGGGTAGTTTCGGCCACTTAATTTGTGTAATAAATTCCAATCTTTTGGGACATAAAAATATATGATATAAAGTAGCTTTGTCCAAAAATGAGCTCATTCCGACTTAAATTGAGCAAGTTATGACTATTTTAATATTTGCATTTTTTTCGACAAAAATCGCTATAATCGGAGTTCTGTAACTCCAATGGCCACGAAATTTAAACTGGAGGCTCAAGATAACATGTGTAAGATCCCGCCAAGAGTTGGGAATTTCTGTAGTGAAGCGTGATGTAGCAAATTTCTTAAGGAATTAACTAGAAATGGATTTTTGAAAAATACTTAAGGAACTTGAAAATTTATTTTTGTGTATGGAATACATGTATTTATGTGTGGACAAAAGATAAAAAAAATAATAAGATGATTAGGTTAAAAAAAGGAATCCAGGTTGCTGGATTGGAATCCAGTTTGCTGGATTTCAATTTGGTTTGCTGGATTGGCCATCAGGCTTGCTGAATTTAAGGTTAGTTGAATCCAAGCTTACTGGATTGGAAGTCAATTTGAATCCAGGCTTGTTGGATTGGAGGTCAGTTGTATCCAATCTGCTGGATTGGGAATTAGTTACTAAATTGAAGTTCAAGCTGAATCCAGGTTGCTGGATTAGGTATTCGGCTTACTAATTTATAAATGGACTTATAAAATGAAAGACTAAGTGTTAATTCACAAGTTATATGATACAGTAGTGTTAAGTTTAAGGTAGTACAATCGTACTCTTTAATTGTTGATGTATAGTAGCAGGGCTAAATGACTCCTTCATATGGGGAAGGGATCTACGAATTAGTAACCGATCTAACTCACTGTAAAAATAGTGTAGACTAGACGGAAACTAATTTGTTAGTTGTTTGTGGGAAACCACTCAGTATACTATATTGAATATTATTAAAGACTCGATATGTGCTAGGTATAGACTTGTATATATGTATAGTGTTAAGGTTATCTAATATTTGACTATGTGTTTAAATGTTAGATCGTTTACATATAAGGTATGTTATGCTAATTGAAAGATCAATCTTATAAACTGAAAGGTCTCTTCAATAAAGCGATTAACTTAAATTGCGTAGCAGTAATCGACGGTACGGGCAAGTTTCCTAACTCGAACTCGAGTTGTTATTGTAAAGCATGTTCGTGATTAATCATTATTGATTACATTACATCTATGATTTATTGATTCGCACGTTGTGCATATTGTATATGTTCATCAGGTATGAAAGGCTGATCACCTTCATTACCATATTGTTCAGTTGAATTTATTCATGTTCATTGTTGACTATTCAGCATTATTGATTCATATACTTTCACAATTCTTATATTGTTGAAAGTTTGTCCGCTTATTATTCTTTCTTTAAATTATGATATATCCTTGTTGTATTTAAACTTGCTGGGCAAACTTGTTGCTTACCCTTGCTATATCATAATAAATATTTCAGATTAAAGAAGAAACTTCGGACACAGTCAAAGGCAAAGACAAGTTCCAGAATGGAATTATTATACAGTTAAAATGGTAATAGTATAGGATACAAATGACATTGTATGTCGTGTAGGACATTGATTGCATATATTAAGTTAAGGTTACAGACCTTGAGAATTATGTTGTAAAAGTTATTGTATTAACAATTTTTGTTTGTATCTTCCGCTATAGTTATAGAAATGATGTATCGTAACGTCTAGGTCCGGGGTTCTGGGGACTCGAATTTGGGGGCGTCACAGTTGGTATCAAAGCTATAGGTTGTAAACCTTAGGTAGGGTTACCTTAGGCTATAACCACAGGGATGAGGATAAGGAATAAACTCAAATAGAGTTTAAGTTCTAAGCGATGAATTTGGGCAAGGTATTAATAAGTCAATAAGATTCAAAGAAGAATCCTGACAAATAATAAAGATCCAGAGTTACCTAACTCTGATAATATAGATGAACAGTAGTAATGAATAGATAGAGTCTAAAAGACTAAAAGTATAAAGAGAAAGAAGATCGTAAAATAAAACGATCATAACATAGAAAAGAATAGTAATATAATACAATTATAATATCAGATTACAACGTGATCTGATGAGGTCATAAGAGGACAGATGATCAATCAAATGATTGAAAACTTTATAGCAAAATTGCTATATGAATAGGGTACTATGAAATTGTACTATTAAAACTCAGGAAAGATTTGTGAATTATAGATACGGATTAAATGAAATTCGTATCGAGTATTGAGGGAGCTAGGATTATGTGGGATTTCAATTGAGAACTCATGCGATAGCTGAGTTGTACAAACCTTTGTATGGGCGGGGGTTTTATGCTTGGTCTAACGACTACTTAGTTTATCATATTGATAATCATTGAAATGTCGGTGTCGCGCTATTCGCTATATGTATGATGAGAAGGTGATTCTTTTCTCATGTGTATAACGGATAGGTAGCGATTATAAGATTAGGTACGAGTTCTTAAAATTCACACTTATGGTAAGTTCGTGACTCATAATCGTATGGTGAAACCACTCAGCGAATGGACGACTTTGGTCTGACTAGGATAAGTTCCAAAACCCATATGATTATGGTAAGTTCCTGAACTCATAAAGTGTGGTATGTTTAATGAACTATACGGGGGTATAGGAAAATTATGAATGAAGGATTAAGGATAATGAAAATAGATAGAATTATTATGCAATTGGTCATTAGAAGAATTAATGTTGATGGTGGAAGCATAGGTATTCGAAATCTTCTAGCTGCGCTAGACTTTGAAATTTTTGACATCAAGCTAAATTCGCACTGATGTGCCTTTTTCAAAATAAAATGAATTTTTGTTATCTTCACAACATGGTGACAAGGGTGTGGAGATGGACTTTGAGCCATTATCACATCGTTACCTTTTTCGGCATGATAACAGCAAAAATGAATTTTTGGTTATCTTCAAAACATGGTTACAATTGTGTATGTGTGGACTTCGGGACCCTGACACATCGTTATCTGTTGCGACATGATAATTCCAAAAATGATTTTCAATAGTTTTGAACGGTTTAAATGAAGAGTCTATGCTAATTGTTTCGGCTAGACAAAAATTACTTAAAATATCAAAACGTATTTTTTTTTATCATTAATGCATCATGAAACCTGGTGCAAAGATGATAAAAACGATGGAGTCATTAATGCAGTATTGCCTAGTGTTGGATGTGATCTAAAGATCGTCAGCCCACTAGGGTATATTATTTTATGACGAAGTCACAAAAATGACAGAATCTTCAACGGACTTTAAATAAAGTGCGGTATAATGACGTCATAAAATGATTTCAGAATTTTAAAGACAATTTGTTGCCAATTAATTTGGCTGGACATATGTTTCGAATAAAATTCGAATTTTTGGTATGAGTCTAAGCTATTTGATTCAGCTAGATAAATGTTTATGAAAATTTAAAGTATTCTTTGAAAGCTTATACCGAACCAAATTATTTTGGTGCGGAATCCTATGATAAGACTGAGGTGAACTATGTCGATTGGATAAAATAATCCAATCTAGTAGCGAAAATATTCGCTAGACATGATTGATACGTTATGCATGACGTAAGCGTACGATAGGCTAATAACCTAAAGTACTAGCAGCTGTAGTTTACCTTCTTCATGATTGTAAATATACCTAGTAATTTATTATTTTGCGATATAAATATTGTTAAAACTATGTGTTCATGATCTATATGACCCCTCAGCATGATATAAAATTTTTTAACTCCTTAGAGAGAAGTCTGGATAGAATGTGATGATGAAATAGTTCCTCATAGAAGGAAGCAATATGTACGCATTAAATGACAATGAATCAGGTAAAGGTTAACTTCCAAACCTAGTCTTGGTGAATAAAAAGTGTAGGGAATAGTAGACTGTAATTTCGAGGAAGAAATTTTTAGAAGAAGGGGTGAATGTGACAACCCGAGAATTTATAAAATCTTAAATGATTAAAATAAAAGTTAAAGAATAAAACTTAGATGAAAATTTGAGGATTTAGTGAATTAATTTTAAGAACCTATATGGTTTGATTTGAATTCTTAAAATGTGTATATGTATAGGTACATATATATATATATATATATATATGTATTTAGTGATGTGGTATATATGTTTGTACAAGAGGAATGATAAGAATAAAGATAATATGAGATTTGTGGGACATTTCTCAAAGTATTAAATTATTTGGTATGTGTATGAATATTATTTGATTGCTTATATTTGTTTATTATATTATAAACAAATAAAAGAAACTAATGTAGCCTAATATATAAATTAAGTATAGGAATTAAATAACCTAAGGGTTATGGCATGGGAGAATATTAATATTGAAAATATTAACTAAATCTAAGAGATTAATTTAATTATCTCAATTTATTACTTTCAAAGCCTAGTTATAGCAATTCTAATTGGGTTAAGTACTTAAATGTACATGAGTAAGGAGTTGATTTACTTATTAAGTGAATGAAAATCCTAATTAATTGATTAGGGTAGGATAGAATTAAAATTAGTGGACTATTATAATTTACATGACCCAATTATTTTATTAGCAAGCCCAAAATAATTAAATTAGAGCCCAATCTTTTAGCCAATTGAAGAGGGGTATTTTAGACCTTTAGTAAAGTTAAATATTGTAATAAAAAACAAACCAAATTTGGAGAAAAAGGGACATGTGGCCGGTTATAACAAGAGGAAGGAAGAAGGAGAGCAATGTGATGTAATTATTGGATTTACCAACTCTCCACCTAACCTCCTTATGTGTCACTCTTATAAGCTAGCCACCATTGTATTCTTTCTTGCAAGCAACATCATAGTAATGAGTAAGAAAGATAGCAAGAGATATTTGGTAAATGAATATAGATATATCAATAATATCTACACAAATCATACTAACAAACAAAAACCTTACTCTCATCTCACTCATTTCATTTTTCTTAACTATCCAAAACAAAGGTAGAGAGAAAGTCAAGTGAGCTTTCGGCAGCCACAAAGAGTAAAGGGGAGGGGATTTTGATCAATCATACACCCAAGATCAACATCTAGTTTGGAAGATTAAGAAAGGCTAGCAAGAGATCAAGGTATAAACCACATTTGATTTAAGTTATTTTTAGTTATATGAATAAAAACTTGGATCTATGGTTCTTAACTCCAAAAACTTAGATCTACATATTTATAAGTGTTATATGTTTAGATCTATCACTTTTTATGATCAAAAGTTAGATCAAAAACAAGAAAAAGGAGCTATGTTTTAAAAAGTTAGAAAACTATAATTTTCTTAGTATAAATTATGTTTTGCTTGGATTTGGTGTAATAGATCATGGATCATGGTAGATCCATGATCTTAAGGTGTATTAGTATGTATTATAATGGTTTATGATATTTAATATTTGGTTAATCAAGAGATCTAGGAAGATTTCTTAGAAAACACAGATTAGAAAAACTATTTTTGGGGAAAACAGAACATGATATTAAAATGACCATATCTCTCATTTTGTTTTAAAGTTTTGAGTGTGGTTAATTTCTAGAGTTAGATCTATGCATCTTCTAACAGATTCAAGTGGAATCACTGAAAAAGTCCATGTAGATTTCCGTCTGGACAGTTTTTAGCAAAGTACGAAAAATCTGAAAAATGACAAAAGCAATCTGTCCAGATTTTTGAAGGGCAGTTTTGGCCACTTAATTTGTGTAATAAATTCCAATCTTTTGGGACATGAAAATATATGATATAAAGTAGCTTGTCCAAAAATGAGCTCATTCTGACTTAAATTGAGCAAGTTATGACTATTTCAATATTTGTGTTTTTTCGACGAAAATCGCTATAACCGGAGTTCTGTAACTCCGATGGCCACAAAATTTAAACTGGAGGCTCACGATAACATGTGTAAGATCCCGCCAAGAGTTGGGAATTTCTAGAGTTAATCCTGATGCTTAAAAGTTCTTAAGGAATTAACTAGAAATACATTTTTGAAAAATACTTAAGAAAATTGAAAAAATCCTGAAAAATTATTTTTGTGTATGGAATACATGTATTTATGTGTGGAAAAAAGATAAAAAAAATAATGAGATTATTAGGTTAAAAAAGGGGAACCGGGTTGCTGGATTGGAATCTAGTTTGCTGGATTTCAATCTGGTTTGCTGGATTGGGCATCAGGCTTGCTGGATTTAAGGTTAGTTGAATCCAGGCTTACTGGATTGGATGTCAATTTCAACCAGGCTTGCTGGATTAAAGGTCTGTTGTATCCAGTCTGCTGGATTGGGAATTAGTTACTAAATTGAAGTTCAATCTGAATCCAAGTTGCTGGATTAGGTATTCGGCTTACTAATTTATAAATGGACGTATAAAATGAAAGACTAAGTGTTAATTCACAAGTTATATGATGCAGTAGTGTTAAGTTAAGGTAGTACAATCGTACTCTTTAATGGTTGATGTATAGTAGCTGGGCTAAACGACTCCTTCATATGAGGAAAGGATCTACGAATTAGTAACTGATCTAACTCATAATAAAAATAGTGTATACTAGACGGAAACTAATTTGTTAGTTATTTGTGGGAAACCACTCAGTATACTATATTGAATATTATTAAAGACTCGATAAGTGCTGGTTTAGACTTGTGTATATGTATAGTGTTAAAGTTATCTAATATTTGACTATGTGTTTAAATGTTAGATAGTTTACTTATAAGGTATGTTATGCTAATTGAAATATCAATCTTATAAACTGATAGGTCTTTTCAATAAAGCGATTAACTTAAATTGCGTAGCAGTAATTGAAGGTACATGCAAGTTTCCTAACTCGAACTCGAGTTGTTATTGTAAAGCATGTTCGTGATTAATCATTATTGATTACATCACATCTATGATTTATTGATTCGCACGTTGTGCATATTGTATATGTTCATCATGTATGAAAGGCTGATCACCTTCATTACCATATTGTTCAGTTGAATTTATTCATGTTCATTGTTGACTATTCAGCATTATTGATTCATGTACTTTCACAATTTTTATATTGTTAAAAGTTTGTCAGCTTATTATTCTTTCTCTCAATCATGATATATCCTTGTTGTATTTAAACTTGCTGGGCAAACTTGTTGCTCACCCTTGCTATATCATAATAAATATTTCAGATTAAAGAAGAAACTTCAGACACAGTCAAAGGCAAAGACAAGTTCCATAATGGAATTATTATATAGTTCAAATGGTAATAGTATAGGATATAAATGACATTGTATGTCGTGTAGGATATTGATTGCATGTATTAAGTTAAGGTTACAGACCTTGGGAATTATGTTGTAAAAGTTATTGTATAAACAATTTATGTTTATATCTTCCGCGATAGTTATAGAAATGATATATCGTAACGTACCAGGTCCGGGGTTCTGGGGACCCGAATTTGGGGGAGTCACAGTTGGTATCAAAGTTGTAGGTTATAAACCTTAGGTAGGGTTACCTTAGGCTATAACCACAGGGATGAGGATAAGGAACAAACTCAAATAGAGTTTAAGTTCTAAGCGATGAATTTGGGTAAGGTATTAATAAGTTAAAAAGATTCAAAGAAGAATCCTGACAAATAATAAAGATCTAGAGTTACCTAACTCTGATAATATAAATGAACAGTAGTAATGAATAGATAGAGTCTAAAAGACTAAAAGTATAAATGGAAAGAAGATCGTAAAACAAAATGATCATAACATAAAAAAGAATAGTAATATAATACGATTATAATATCAGATTTCAACGTGACCTGATGAGGTCATAAGAGAACAGATGATCAATCAACTGATTGAAAACTTTATAGAAGAATTGCTATACGAATAGTGTACTATAAAATTGTACTATTAAAACTCAGAAAAGAGTTGTGAATTATAGATATGGATTAAATGAAATTCGTATCGAGTATTGAGGGAGCTAGGATTATGTGGGATTTCAATTGAGAACTCATGTGATAGCTGAGTTGTACAAACCTTTGTATGGGCAGGGGTTTTGTGCTTGGTCTAACTACTACTTAGTTTATCATATTGATAATCATTGAAATGTCGGTGTCGCGCTATTCGCTATATGTATAATGAGAAGGTGATTCTTTTCTCATGTGTATAACAGATAGGTGGAGATTATAAGATTAGGAACGAGTTCTTAAAACTCACACTTATGGTAAGTTCGAGACTCATAATCGTATGGTGGAACCACTTAGCGAATGGACGACTTTGGTCTGACTAGGATAAGTTCCAAAACTCATATGATTATGGTAAGTTCCTGAACTCATAACGTGTGGTATGTTTATTGAACTATACGGGGGTATAAGAAAATTATGAATGAAGGATTAAGGATAATGGAAATAGATAGAGTTATTAAGCAATTGGTCATTAGAAGAATTGATGTTGATGGTGGAAGCATAGGTATTCCAAATCTTCTAGCTGTGCTAGACTTCAAAATTTTTGACATCAAGCTAAATTCGCACAGATGTGACTTTTTTGAAATTAAATGAATTTTTTTTATCTTCACAACATGTTGATAAGGGTGTGGAGATGGAATTTGAGCCATTATCACATCGTTACCTTTTTCGGCATGATAACAACAAAAATGAATTTTTGGTTATCTTCAAAACATGGTTACAATTGTGTATGTGTGGACTTCGGGACCCTGACACATCGTTATCTGTTGCGACATGATAATTCTAAAAATGATTTTCAATAGTTTTGAACGGTTTAAATGAAGAGTCTATACTAATTGTTTCGGCTAGACAAAAATTACTTAAAATATCAAAACGTATATATTTTTTTTTATCATTAATGCATCATGAAACCTGGTGCAAATATGATAAAAACGATGGAGTCATTAATGTAGTATTGCCTAGTGTTGGATGTGATCTAAAGATCGTCAGCCCACTAGGGTATATTATTTTATGACAAAGTCACAAAAATGACGGAATCCTTAACGGACTGTAAATACAGTGCGGTATAAAGACGTTATAAAATGATTTCAGAATTTTAAAGATAATTTGTTGCTAATTAATTTGTCTAGACATATGTTTCAATTGAAATTCGAATTTTTGGTATGAGTCTAAGCTATTTGATTCAGCTAGACAAATGTTTATGAAAATTCAATGTATTCTTTGAAAGCTTATGCCGAACCAAATTATTTTGGTGCAGAATCTTATGATAAGACTGAGGTGAACTATGTCGATTGGATTAAATAATCCAATCTAGTAGCAAAAATATTCGCTAGACATGATTGATACGTTATGCATGATGTTGTATCGGAAAACCGATCACTAAACACGCGCAAGTATACGCGGTCTAACAAGTAATACAGTGATAAGAAAAGTGTCGTACCCACGAGGAACTATCACTAATATTTACCAAGTACCAACTTTGTATCGCTTAAGTCTTATTCGAACAGTAAACTAATAGGAGTGTGGTTAAACTAGTTATAACTAATTATAAAAGCAAGTAAACGGATAACGAATGGTAAACGAAGGAATTACAAGCTAAGGTTACAACTTCACCCCACACAGGCATTCCGTCGAACACCTGGTGTGCTATGCTTCATCAAACTTCCTACCCTTCTCTCTTTGGTCTTAATGGTCACGACAGTTTGTCGACCGAGAACGCACAGGTGTTCATACACCTCTGTCGAGGTATACACAAACATATCCTCTCCAGATCCACCCGAAAGGGAATAGAACAGAAAAGAACATCCAAACTAGGTGATAATCCTACACATGTCTATGCGAATTAACCTAACAAGGATTTAAGCATAAGTTCTCAATTAGGTCACACGTGGCACACAGATATATGTCTATTCTACGCACAACTTATGCAGTCGAAACCCATAATCACATGCCAATATATTTAGGTGTAAATCTACAATTCTTCTTTCGATATCATATAGATTACCAAAATCATCACTAATGTCTTAGTGAGAATCGTTAAGCATGAATATATTAAACCAAACCATATGGTGCCAACCAAAGAGATAAGACAGTCAATTTAACTAACAAAGGGTTCCATTATAACCTTAGAGCTAATACTTAGTTCATAGCTATTGAACAAAATATAAGTAGCAATAAAGACAACATTTATGGATTACAAAAGTAGAGGAAATAAATGGATAAGAATAAACTCTGTCAAGCCTCTTCAGTCTCCAAGCATGCCGCTCCTTTCAAGCTCTCCAATCCGTGTAGCTCAATGCTCTTGTTGCTCCAAGGAACACCCAAACTTTACCCTAATCTACCTAATCTATATTTACAAACATTACCTAATAACTAAAGAGAGAAAGTACAAAAGAGAAGAGAAAACTATATTATCCTAAGCTAAGCTAACCGATTCTCTATCAGTATCCCCCCTCCTCTCTTTTCTCTTGCTCTCCCTTTATATATATCTGTTCTTCTCTTTTTCTAGGTCAAAAGCAAGCCTTCTCTGTCTGGGCACCGGAGGTCGCGCTGCGGCGCGGGATATAGGCTTATGGATGGCGCTGCGGCGCCATGTTAAAATCAAAAGACCGGAGGTCGCGCTGCAGCGCGAGTTTATAAGGGCTCAGGGACGCTGCAGCGTCATGGTGACGTCAGGCTGAATAGGTAGGTGGCGCTGCGGCGCGAGATGGAGGTATAGCATTGACGCTGCGGCGCCAGTGTATGTAAATTGCCCATTTTGCCTAGAAAAGTACTGCAGAGCCTGCAACACAACGGTTAAGCATACTAATACTAAAATAATATAAAAATATATAAACAAAGCGAAGATCAGGCAACTATTTAAGCCATAAAGTATCCGATTCGCGGGTGTAAATCCCACTCATCAAATACCCCCAAACTTAAGTCTTTGCTTGTCCTCGAGCAAACTATCTAACACAAACACACAGTAAAACACGCGCAAAAGAACAATAAAACTGCACTAGCATCACGGCTTCTAAGCTCGAACATAGCTATTCCCAGAGAACAGGGCAAACATAGATATTAGCAAGAGTTCATTCAGCTTCAAGCATAAGACTGTATTCGATCCGTTCTATGTGTGTGTGTGGGGACCAACCATCCTAACTAATCATTGCTCAAATAAGATCGCACAGTCAATTGCTAAAAACAATATGCACACTACGCAACTTAAACAATCAACAAGCATTAAGACTAGGATGCAATCATAGGAAAAGATCAAAAGGCTCTAGCATGAAGACAACAAAAATCTGACTCGGACAGTCCTTAATTACCTTAGGCTAGACAGAGCTACCCATAAATGAGCTTTTGATCAGTGACTCCCAAGCCAGACGGCTTTAGGGCACTAGGCGTAAAACACCCCTATGAATCTAATCACTCGAGCAGCAAAGGCCACGTAATCAACATAAGCCAAATTAGACTTTAAGAAATCTGAAGATTATATGACGAGTGCATTTTATGCTCCATCTCAACATCGGTCCTGCGTTTATGGATGAGTGCGTTTTACGCTCCATCTCGACCCACCGCAAGACTTTCGATATTCAATCTCCTTTTCAAAAATTTTTTTTTTATTTTTTATTTTTTATTATACAACATGCCAGAATCCAAGATCCAAAACTGTATATGCGTCGAAGTCTTTTATTACCTTGTAAAAATGAAAGTTTATAAAAGTGAACATACTCCCAAAGCAATAAACAGGCGAACTAAATTCAAAAAATAACTAGTTAGCACAGTTGGTCGGTGCTTGCTAAGAAGGACGGATCAATAACAGTCTCAACTTATCGATTGAACAACCCCTAGCTCATACATGCTTGACACGATTCTAAGAGATAAGCATAATTACTTGACGCTTGTCATTAGCCACAATCAAAAATCAGCGAAAAATATACCACCCTCGCATAAAAGCAGCTCAAAATAGGGTAATAAAGCCATTAACATGGCACAAGCATATAAATCTGTAAAAGCCCCAAAAAGATGGCTATAAACCACAAACATGCTAAAAACAAACAAAGTGCTAATAAATAACCAAAAACTGTTCATGGCATCCATCATAATAAACCCAAAACATAATACCGCAGTACAAAACGACTGCACTACACTCCTGATAAAAACCTAAATAAAGTACTAAAATAACAACCTATCATGGCAATAGACAGAAATAAAACAGATAATAAACCATAACACCCCCAAACTTAAGGTGAGCAATGCCCTCATTGCTAAACATATATCACTCTAAACAAGAGAGCTTCCCTGAAGTCTGGTCACTCGGCAGCAGCTGCGTCCTCGTCAGCTTCGGCGGGTGGTGATGGTGGAGGGTATGGCGGGAAGACAGGAGGCTCCGGGAACTGGAATGGCGTGAACTCTGAATCCTCGCCACTATACACAGTGTAGATGCTCTGCATCGTGTTGACCAGCTCAGCCTGATACTGCATCGCTATGTCCTGCCTCAAGGCCACCGCTGCTATGTGCCTCTGCTGCCTCTGAGCATTAGCTTCCTGGTTCTGATGTAGCAGAGTGAGGGATGCCATGATTTCTGCCAGTAGTCCCTGTGAAGCTGTGCCTGCGTCTGATGGCTGCGAAGGCTCTGCTGTAGGAGGTGGCTCAGTAGGTGGCCCGAATCCTTCGCCTCTAGCATGAGAAATAGCCCCATCCCACACATCGAAGCGTGAAATGGTCTGATGGTCAATGACTGACATGGGCGGCAAAGCTATCTCTTCTGGCCCCCAATGTATACCTGCCCTCTTGCACAGCCGGGTGATCAAGGATGGATGTGGAAGTCCCGTAGATACATTGCTCTTGATTGCCTTTATGATGGACTCATGGATGAGAACTCCGATGTCCACGTTCAGCCCCGTGACAATGGCAAATAATAGGATCGCTCTATCCTTAGTCACGTTGCTCAGGTGACGAGTCGGGATCATGTTGGCACAAATAAAACTGAACCATGCCTTCCCATAGCGACTGAGTGCAGCATGTGGGAAACTGGTCCTCTCACCCGTGAAGTCATTTGTCTTCCATGTAGTCCCGGGCTTGCAGAGCCTCCGAACAATCTCCTCGAGGTCATAGCTGCGGAGTCCCGGCCCCATATAATCCTTACCCTCGAAACCGGGCGTCGCGAACAGTGCATTGATGGCTTGGCTTCCAAACGCCACTGATCGCCCCCTGACTTGGACAACAGCAGGACCCTCGGCACTAGCATTAGCGTAGAACTCACGAACCACAGAAACAATGGCCGATTCGGGTGGTTTTGTGAAGTGCACCCACTGGCGACCCGCAATCATGGCTAACAACTCGCCATCCTTTGTTTTGTCAGGCCTCAAACCCCGTTCAGGAATCAAATTTCGTGCGGCAAAGGAGCTTTTGTATCGTTTCCATGCCTCTTCGTTAACAAATTTGGTGTTGTCCCATGCCGTTGGTGCTGCGGACGAGGAACCGCCGACGCTCAGGCGTTGCCTTTTTGAAGCCATGTCAGAATTTGTAGCAATTGGCTTGAACACAAGCAGGACTCGATTCCACACTTCGCCAAACTTAGGCTAGAATAATTCCCAATGCAACTTCAATGTCAAACAATCCCAAACAGTCAAATTATCTCTCAGTCAATTTATCAAACACCTTGTGCGCGCTTTCAAAACCCAATTTGGACAGCCCTTGCTTGACAGTGCTCTGTCCCGATTTCCGTCAGTGGAAATCACCCCAATCAACAGAGTAAAACCAACCCAAATATCGAAATCAAACAGTAAATGAATGACTAAAATCCCCCAAATACCTTGAGTGGGAACCCTAGATTGATTCTGATCTCCTCTTGCTGCGTGCACTGGCTTGGGGTTTTGTGAAACAATGAATGGATTGCTCTCTTGTGGTAGATTGATCAAAGGTTCGGGGGTGGAGAAAGGCACGTTTTTGTTTTGGGTCTCTTTAGGTTCTTTGTGCTGCCGAAACTGTCGAGAGAATTGGGAAGGAATGGGCACAACTGCCGGCTTCAGCTGTGCTTTTAAAAACACAAATTCGCTACCGGCGCTGCGGCGCGAGTATTCCTTCTTTGCTTGGCGCCGCGGCGCGACTTGGCAGTAGCTTTGCCTGCTTTTGGCGCTGCGGCGCGAGACCCTCTTTGTTCCTGGGCGCTGCGGCGCGAAGCAGAGAATTTGAATAAAAGGCTTGGCGCTGCGGCGCGAAGTTCAGGGTAAATTCTGGCGCTGCGGCGCGAACCTTGTATCTGAGTTTTTCTGCATAAAAACCATGTATTAGACAACATATATTACACAGATATCATGCTAAGTAAATAACATGCTATATACTATATCTAACTAAGATATACACTAGCAACATACTAAATGACATGCTCCCTGCATCCTATGATCACAAAAACATACGCATTGGCAACGACGTTTAAATGGTAAAAAGAAAAGACACAATATAAACTAGACATAAGTAAAGAAAACAGAGAAAATTGATACTGAGATGGGGTTGCCTCCCCACCAAGCGCTTGTTTTAAAGTCGTCAGCTTGACTATACCGATGCCGCTCAATCCGGCTCATAAGCAAAAATGACCATTTCATGCCGCCTATTTGTCAATTCCTTTAAATTTGTGGCGGACATGGATGATTGATCATCCTCGTTTTCGTCACCCATCGGCACGAAGAATCTTTCACCACTGGAATTATCCAATAATTCGCCTTTTTCATCAAGTTGAAAGCGTTCTTTGTGCACTAGCGGGTCCTCCAGGGTTTCCACAACCGTGAGCTTGGCATCCGGTTGTTGATTAGTCTTGACAATATAGCCACTCTTTATCCTCTTCTCTCCAACTTCAGTCTCCACCTGTTGGACAATTTGCGCTATGACATCTCCCTCAACAACTTTGTGAGACTCCCCGCCTTCTCCTTGCGTATCCACCGTGCAATGCTCTACTGCTTCACTGTTGAGATTGGTTATGACCGGTAGATTGCCCTGTGGTAGATTTATGATGGCATTGACGAGTTGTCCCAATTGATTTTCGAGGCTTTGCAATGCGGCATCTTGGCTTGCCATTCGAACCTCATTTCTTTCTATAAAGTTGGTGAGGAGCTCTTCAAGCCTTTTCTCTTCTATTAAGTCTGCCGAAAAGCTCTCATTGGGTTGGAATGTCACCTTATATTGCAGAGGTGATGGACATTCAAATTGATTCGGATAGGAGTAATTCAGATCATGATATTGCTCTTGACTATAGTCCCAAGAGTTTGGATAACCCTGACAGTTTGGATGATAGGAACTTGGTTCAATGTCAGCTCGCTCCTGACAGTAGGCAGTCTGAGTGGACTCACACTCAAGATTATCAGAAAACCTCAAGACATTTGCAATTTGAGCTCGCAATTTCTCGAGTCCTTCTTCCGAGCTTGGTTGTGTAGTCCTCTCATAAGGCCATTGATAATATTGCTCGTCCATAACCTGTAAACTTAAAAACACAACGGAAGATCAAACAAATAAAAGAAATATATACACGTTCAAATTAAGACTAAATTGATTTAAATCAATATTGGACAATATTAGAATAATAGTTCCCCGGCAACGGCGCCAAAAACTTGTTGTATCGGAAAACCGATCACTAAACACGCGCAAGTATACGCGGTCTAACAAGTAATACAGTGATAAGAAAAGTGTCGTACCCACGAGGAACTATCACTAATATTTACCAAGTACCAACTTTGTATCGCTTAAGTCTTATTCGAACAGTAAACTAATAGGAGTGTGGTTAAACTAGTTATAACTAATTATAAAAGCAAGTAAACGGATAACGAATGGTAAACGAAGGAATTACAAGCTAAGGTTACAACTTCACCCCACACAGGCATTCCGTCGAACACCTGGTGTGCTATGCTTCATCAAACTTCCTACCCTTCTCTCTTTGGTCTTAATGGTCACGACAGTTTGTCGACCGAGAACGCACAGGTGTTCATACACCTCTGTCGAGGTATACACAAACATATCCTCTCCAGATCCACCCGAAAGGGAATAGAACAGAAAAGAACATCCAAACTAGGTGATAATCCTACACATGTCTATGCGAATTAACCTAACAAGGATTTAAGCATAAGTTCTCAATTAGGTCACACGTGGCACACAGATATATGTCTATTCTACGCACAACTTATGCAGTCGAAACCCATAATCACATGCCAATATATTTAGGTGTAAATCTACAATTCTTCTTTCGATATCATATAGATTACCAAAATCATCACTAATGTCTTAGTGAGAATCGTTAAGCATGAATATATTAAACCAAACCATATGGTGCCAACCAAAGAGATAAGACAGTCAATTTAACTAACAAAGGGTTCCATTATAACCTTAGAGCTAATACTTAGTTCATAGCTATTGAACAAAATATAAGTAGCAATAAAGACAACATTTATGGATTACAAAAGTAGAGGAAATAAATGGATAAGAATAAACTCTGTCAAGCCTCTTCAGTCTCCAAGCATGCCGCTCCTTTCAAGCTCTCCAATCCGTGTAGCTCAATGCTCTTGTTGCTCCAAGGAACACCCAAACTTTACCCTAATCTACCTAATCTATATTTACAAACATTACCTAATAACTAAAGAGAGAAAGTACAAAAGAGAAGAGAAAACTATATTATCCTAAGCTAAGCTAACCGATTCTCTATCAGTATCCCCCCTCCTCTCTTTTCTCTTGCTCTCCCTTTATATATATCTGTTCTTCTCTTTTTCTAGGTCAAAAGCAAGCCTTCTCTGTCTGGGCACCGGAGGTCGCGCTGCGGCGCGGGATATAGGCTTATGGATGGCGCTGCGGCGCCATGTTAAAATCAAAAGACCGGAGGTCGCGCTGCAGCGCGAGTTTATAAGGGCTCAGGGACGCTGCAGCGTCATGGTGACGTCAGGCTGAATAGGTAGGTGGCGCTGCGGCGCGAGATGGAGGTATAGCATTGACGCTGCGGCGCCAGTGTATGTAAATTGCCCATTTTGCCTAGAAAAGTACTGCAGAGCCTGCAACACAACGGTTAAGCATACTAATACTAAAATAATATAAAAATATATAAACAAAGCGAAGATCAGGCAACTATTTAAGCTATAAAGTATCCGATTCGCGGGTGTAAATCCCACTCATCACATGACGTAAGCGTACGATAGGCTAATCACCTAAAGTACTAGCAGCTGTAGTTTACCTTCTTCGTGATTGTAAACATACCTAGTAATTTACTGTTTTGCGATATAAATATCGTTAAAACTATGTGTTCATGGTCTATATGACCCCTCAACATGATATGAAAATTTTTAACTCCTTAGAGAGAAGTCTGGGTAGAATGTGATGATGGAATAGTTCCTTATACAAGGAAGCAATACGTACTCATTAAATGAGAATGAATCAGGTAAAGGTTAACTTGCAAACCTAGTCTTGGTGAATAAAAAGGGTAGGGAATAGTAGACTGTAATTTCGAGAACAAAATTCTTAGAAGAAGGGGTGAATGTGATAACCCTAGAATTTATAAAATCTTAAATGATTAAAATAAAGGTTAAAGAATAAAACCTAGATAGGAATTTGAGGATTTAGTGAAAAAAAATTAAGAACCTATATTGTTTGATTTGAATTCTTAAAATGTGTGTATATATATATATATATATATATATATATATATATATATATATATATATTTAGTGATGTGATATAAATGTTTGTACAAGAGGAATGATAAGAATAAAGATAATATGAGATTTATGGGACATTTCTCAAAGTATTAAATTATTTGGTATATGTATGAATATTATTTGATTGCTTATATTTGTTTATTATATAATAAATAAATAAAAGAAATAATGTAGCCTAATATATAAATTAAGTATAGGAATTAAATAACCTAAGGGTTATGGCATGGGAGAATATTAATATTAAAAATATTAACTAAACATAAGAGATTGTTGTATCGGAAAACCGATCACTAAACACGCGCAAGTATACGCGGTCTAACAAGTAATACAGTGATAAGAAAAGTGTCGTACCCACGAGGAACTATCACTAATATTTACCAAGTACCAACTTTGTATCGCTTAAGTCTTATTCGAACAGTAAACTAATAGGAGTGTGGTTAAACTAGTTATAACTAATTATAAAAGCAAGTAAACGGATAACGAATGGTAAACGAAGGAATTACAAGCTAAGGTTACAACTTCACCCCACACAGGCATTCCGTCGAACACCTGGTGTGCTATGCTTCATCAAACTTCCTACCCTTCTCTCTTTGGTCTTAATGGTCACGACAGTTTGTCGACCGAGAACGCACAGGTGTTCATACACCTCTGTCGAGGTATACACAAACATATCCTCTCCAGATCCACCCGAAAGGGAATAGAACAGAAAAGAACATCCAAACTAGGTGATAATCCTACACATGTCTATGCGAATTAACCTAACAAGGATTTAAGCATAAGTTCTCAATTAGGTCACACGTGGCACACAGATATATGTCTATTCTACGCACAACTTATGCAGTCGAAACCCATAATCACATGCCAATATATTTAGGTGTAAATCTACAATTCTTCTTTCGATATCATATAGATTACCAAAATCATCACTAATGTCTTAGTGAGAATCGTTAAGCATGAATATATTAAACCAAACCATATGGTGCCAACCAAAGAGATAAGACAGTCAATTTAACTAACAAAGGGTTCCATTATAACCTTAGAGCTAATACTTAGTTCATAGCTATTGAACAAAATATAAGTAGCAATAAAGACAACATTTATGGATTACAAAAGTAGAGGAAATAAATGGATAAGAATAAACTCTGTCAAGCCTCTTCAGTCTCCAAGCATGCCGCTCCTTTCAAGCTCTCCAATCCGTGTAGCTCAATGCTCTTGTTGCTCCAAGGAACACCCAAACTTTACCCTAATCTACCTAATCTATATTTACAAACATTACCTAATAACTAAAGAGAGAAAGTACAAAAGAGAAGAGAAAACTATATTATCCTAAGCTAAGCTAACCGATTCTCTATCAGTATCCCCCCTCCTCTCTTTTCTCTTGCTCTCCCTTTATATATATCTGTTCTTCTCTTTTTCTAGGTCAAAAGCAAGCCTTCTCTGTCTGGGCACCGGAGGTCGCGCTGCGGCGCGGGATATAGGCTTATGGATGGCGCTGCGGCGCCATGTTAAAATCAAAAGACCGGAGGTCGCGCTGCAGCGCGAGTTTATAAGGGCTCAGGGACGCTGCAGCGTCATGGTGACGTCAGGCTGAATAGGTAGGTGGCGCTGCGGCGCGAGATGGAGGTATAGCATTGACGCTGCGGCGCCAGTGTATGTAAATTGCCCATTTTGCCTAGAAAAGTACTGCAGAGCCTGCAACACAACGGTTAAGCATACTAATACTAAAATAATATAAAAATATATAAACAAAGCGAAGATCAGGCAACTATTTAAGCCATAAAGTATCCGATTCGCGGGTGTAAATCCCACTCATCACATGACGTAAGCGTACGATAGGCTAATCACCTAAAGTACTAGCAGCTGTAGTTTACCTTCTTCGTGATTGTAAACATACCTAGTAATTTACTGTTTTGCGATATAAATATCGTTAAAACTATGTGTTCATGGTCTATATGACCCCTCAACATGATATGAAAATTTTTAACTCCTTAGAGAGAAGTCTGGGTAGAATGTGATGATGGAATAGTTCCTTATACAAGGAAGCAATACGTACTCATTAAATGAGAATGAATCAGGTAAAGGTTAACTTGCAAACCTAGTCTTGGTGAATAAAAAGGGTAGGGAATAGTAGACTGTAATTTCGAGAACAAAATTCTTAGAAGAAGGGGTGAATGTGATAACCCTAGAATTTATAAAATCTTAAATGATTAAAATAAAGGTTAAAGAATAAAACCTAGATAGGAATTTGAGGATTTAGTGAAAAAAAATTAAGAACCTATATTGTTTGATTTGAATTCTTAAAATGTGTGTATATATATATATATATATATATATATATATTTAGTGATGTGATATAAATGTTTGTACAAGAGGAATGATAAGAATAAAGATAATATGAGATTTATGGGACATTTCTCAAAGTATTAAATTATTTGGTATATGTATGAATATTATTTGATTGCTTATATTTGTTTATTATATAATAAATAAATAAAAGAAATAATGTAGCCTAATATATAAATTAAGTATAGGAATTAAATAACCTAAGGGTTATGGCATGGGAGAATATTAATATTAAAAATATTAACTAAACATAAGAGATTGTTGTATCGGAAAACCGATCACTAAACACGCGCAAGTATACGCGGTCTAACAAGTAATACAGTGATAAGAAAAGTGTCGTACCCACGAGGAACTATCACTAATATTTACCAAGTACCAACTTTGTATCGCTTAAGTCTTATTCGAACAGTAAACTAATAGGAGTGTGGTTAAACTAGTTATAACTAATTATAAAAGCAAGTAAACGGATAACGAATGGTAAACGAAGGAATTACAAGCTAAGGTTACAACTTCACCCCACACAGGCATTCCGTCGAACACCTGGTGTGCTATGCTTCATCAAACTTCCTACCCTTCTCTCTTTGGTCTTAATGGTCACGACAGTTTGTCGACCGAGAACGCACAGGTGTTCATACACCTCTGTCGAGGTATACACAAACATATCCTCTCCAGATCCACCCGAAAGGGAATAGAACAGAAAAGAACATCCAAACTAGGTGATAATCCTACACATGTCTATGCGAATTAACCTAACAAGGATTTAAGCATAAGTTCTCAATTAGGTCACACGTGGCACACAGATATATGTCTATTCTACGCACAACTTATGCAGTCGAAACCCATAATCACATGCCAATATATTTAGGTGTAAATCTACAATTCTTCTTTCGATATCATATAGATTACCAAAATCATCACTAATGTCTTAGTGAGAATCGTTAAGCATGAATATATTAAACCAAACCATATGGTGCCAACCAAAGAGATAAGACAGTCAATTTAACTAACAAAGGGTTCCATTATAACCTTAGAGCTAATACTTAGTTCATAGCTATTGAACAAAATATAAGTAGCAATAAAGACAACATTTATGGATTACAAAAGTAGAGGAAATAAATGGATAAGAATAAACTCTGTCAAGCCTCTTCAGTCTCCAAGCATGCCGCTCCTTTCAAGCTCTCCAATCCGTGTAGCTCAATGCTCTTGTTGCTCCAAGGAACACCCAAACTTTACCCTAATCTACCTAATCTATATTTACAAACATTACCTAATAACTAAAGAGAGAAAGTACAAAAGAGAAGAGAAAACTATATTATCCTAAGCTAAGCTAACCGATTCTCTATCAGTATCCCCCCTCCTCTCTTTTCTCTTGCTCTCCCTTTATATATATCTGTTCTTCTCTTTTTCTAGGTCAAAAGCAAGCCTTCTCTGTCTGGGCACCGGAGGTCGCGCTGCGGCGCGGGATATAGGCTTATGGATGGCGCTGCGGCGCCATGTTAAAATCAAAAGACCGGAGGTCGCGCTGCAGCGCGAGTTTATAAGGGCTCAGGGACGCTGCAGCGTCATGGTGACGTCAGGCTGAATAGGTAGGTGGCGCTGCGGCGCGAGATGGAGGTATAGCATTGACGCTGCGGCGCCAGTGTATGTAAATTGCCCATTTTGCCTAGAAAAGTACTGCAGAGCCTGCAACACAACGGTTAAGCATACTAATACTAAAATAATATAAAAATATATAAACAAAGCGAAGATCAGGCAACTATTTAAGCCATAAAGTATCCGATTCGCGGGTGTAAATCCCACTCATCAGAGATTAATTTAATTATCTCAATTTTTTAATTTCAAAGCCTAGTTATAGCAAGTTTAATTGGGTTAAGTACTTAAATGTACATGAGTAAGGATTTGATTTACTTATTAAGTGAATGAAAACCCTAATTAAGTGATTAGGATAGGATAGAATTAAAATTAGTGGACTATATTAATTTACATGACCCAATTATTTTATTAGCAAGCCCAAAATAATTAAATTGGAGCCCAATCTTTTAGCCAATTAAAGAGGGGTATTTTAGACCTTTAGTAAAGTTAAATATTGTAATAAAAAACAAACCAAATTTGGAGAAAAACGGACATGTGGCCGGTTATAACAAGAGGAAGGAAGAAGGAGAGCCATGTGATGTAATTATTGGATTTACCAACTCTCCACCTAACCTCCTTATGTGTCACTCTTATAAGCTAGCCACCATTTTATTCTTTCTTGCACGCAACATCATAGTAATGAGTAAGAAAGATAGCAAGAGATATTGGGTAAATGAATATAGATATATCAACAATATCTACACAAATCTTACTAACAAACAAAAACCTTACTCTCATCTTTCTCATTTCATTTTTCTTAACTATCCAAAATAAAGCTAGAGAGAGAAAGTCAAGTGAGATTTCAGCAGCCACAAGGGGTAAAAGGGAGGGGATTTTGATCAATCATACACCCAAGATCAACATCTAGTTTGGAAGATTAAGAAAGGCTAGCAAGAGATCAAGGTATAAACCACCTTTGATTTAAGTTTTTTTTAGTTGTTTGAATAAAACCTTGGATCTATGGTTCATAACTCCAAAACCTTATATCTACATATTTATAAGTGTTATATGTTTAGATCTATCATTTTTTATGATCAAAAGTTTGATCAAAAACAAGAAAAAGGAACTATGTTTTAAAAAGTTAGAAAACTATGATTTTCTTAGTATAAATTATGTTTTGCTTGTATTTTGGTGTATGTTTGGTGTAATAGATCATGGATCGTGGTAGATCCATGATCTTAAGGTGTATTAGTATGTATTATAATGGTTTATGATGTTTAATATTTGGTTAATCAAGAGATCTAGGAAGATTTCTTAGAAAACACAAAGATTAGAAAAACTATTTTTGGGGAAAACGGAACATGATATTAAAACGACCATATCTCTCATTGTGTTTTTAATTTTTGAGTGTGGTTAATTTCTAGAGTTAGATCTATGCATCTTCTAACAGATTCAAGTGGAATCACTGAAAAATTCCATGTAGATTTCCGTCTGGATAGTTTTTAGCAAAGTACGAAAAATTTGAAAAACGACAAAAGCAATCTGTCCGGATTTTTGAAGGGCAGTTTTGGCCACTTAATTTGTGTAATAAATTCCAATCTTTTGGGACATGAAAATATATGATAGAAAGTAGCTTGTTCAAAAATGAGCTCATTCCTTTTTAAAGTGAGCAAGTTATGACTAATTCAATATTTGCGTTTTTCTGACGAAAATCGCTATAACCGTTGTTTTGTAACTCCGATGGCCACAAAATTTAAACTGGAGGCTCACGATAACATATGTAAGATCCCGCCAAAAGTTGTGAATTTCTGGAGTTAAGGGTGATGTAGTAAATTTCTTAAGGAATTAACTAGAATGGATTTTTGAAAAATACTTAAGGAAATTTAAAAATTCCTGAAAAATTATTTTTGTGTATGGAATACATGTATTTATGTGTGGACAAAAGATAAAAAAAATAATGAGATGATTAGGTTAAAAAAGGGAAATCTAGGTTGCTGGATTGGAATCCAGTTTGCTGGATTTTAATCTGGTTTGCTGGATAGGCCATCAGGCTTGCTAGTTTAAGGTTAGTTGAATCCGGGCTTACTGGATTGGATGTCAGTTTGAATCCAGGCTTGCTGGATTGGAGGTCAGTTGTATCTAGTTTGCTGGATTGGGAATTAGTTACTAAATTGAAGTTCAATCTGAATCCAGGTTGCTGGATTAGGTATTCGACGTACTAATTTATAAATGGACTTATAAAATGAAAGACTAAGTGTTAATTCACAAGTTATATGATATAGTAGTGTTAAGTCTAAGGTAGTACAATCGTACTCTTTAATGGTTGATGTATAGTAGCTGGGCTAAATGACTCCTTATGGGGAAGGGATCTACGAATTAGTAACCGATCTAACTCACTGTAAAAATAGTGTAGACTAAACGAAAACTAATTTGTTAGTTATTTGTGGAAAACCACTCAGTATACTATATTGAATATTATTAAAGACTCGATATGTGGTAGGTTTAGACTTATGTATATGTATAGTGTTAAGGTTATCTAATATTTGACTGTGTTTAAATGTTATATAGTTTACTTATAAGGTATGTTATGCTAATTGAAAGATCAATCTTATAAACTGAAAGTCTGTGTTTAAATGTTAAATTGTATATGTTCATCAGGTATGAAAGGCTGATTAACTTCATTACCATATTGTTCAGTTGAATTTATTCATGTTCATTGTTGGCTATTCAGCATTATTGATTCATGTACTTTCACAATTCTTATATTGTTGAAAGTTTGTCAGCTTATTATTCTTTCTTTCAATCATGATATATCCTTGTTGTATTTAAACTTGCTGGGCAAACTTGTTGCTCACCCTTGCTATATCATGATAAATATTTTAGATTAAAGAAGAAACTTCGGACACAGTCAAAGGCAAAGACAAGTTCCAGGATGGAATTATTATACAGTTCAAATGGTAATAGTATAGGATATAAATGACATTGTATGTCGTGTAGGATATTGATTGCATGTATTAAGTTATGGTTACAGACCTTGGAAATTATGTTGTAAAAGTTATTGTATAAATAATTTATGTTTATATCTTCCGCGATAGTCATAGAAATGATTTATCGTAACGTACTAGGTCCGGGGTTCTGGGGGCCCGAATTTGGGGGCGTCACAATTGGTATCAAAGTTGTAGGTTATAAACCTTAGGTAGGGTTACCTTAGGCTATAACCACAGGGATGAGGATAAAGAATAAATTCAAATAGAGTTTAAGTTCTAAGAGATGAATTTGGGCAAGGTATTAATAAGTCAGTAAAATTCAAAGAATAATCCTGGAAAATAATAAAGATCCAGAGTTACCTAACTCTGATAATAAAGATGAACAGTAGTAATGAATAGATAGAGTCTAAAAGACTAAAAGTATAAAGGGAAAGATGATCGTAAAACAAAACGATCATAACATAGAAAAGAATAGTAATATAATACGATTATAATATCAGATTTCAACGTGATCTGATGAGGTCATAAGAGGACAGATGATCAATCAAATGATTGAAAACTTTATAGCAGAATTGCTATACGAATAGGGTACTATAAAATTGTACTATTAAAATTCATGAAAGAGTTGTGAATTATATATACGGATTAAATGAAATTCGTATCGAGTATTGAGGGAGCTAGGATTATGTGGAATTTCTATTGAGAACTCATGCGATAGCTGAGTTGTACAAACCTATGTATGGACGGGGGTTTTGTGCTTGGTCTAACGACTACTTTGTTTATCATATTGATAATCATTGAAATGTCGGTGTCGCGCTATTCGCTATATGTATGATGAGAAGGTGATTCTTTTCTCATGAGTATAATGGATAGGTGGAGATTATAAGATTAGGTACGAGTTCTTAAAACTTACACTTATGGTAATGACAAATCTTCTAGCTGTGCTAGACTTCGAAATTTTTGACATCAAGCTAAATTCGCACTGATGTGCCTTTTTCAAAATAAAATGAATTTTTGTTATCTTCACAACATGGTGACGTGGGTGTGGAGATGGACTTTGAGCCATTATCACATCGTTACCTTTTGCGGCATGATAACAACAAAAATGAATTTTTGATAATCTTCAAAACATGGTTACAATTGTGTATGTGTGGACTTCGGGACCCTGACACATCATTATCTGTTGCGACATGATATTTCCAAAAATAATTTTCAATAGTTTTGAACTGTTTAAACGAAGAGTCTATGCTAACTGTTTCGGCTAGAAAAAAATTACTTATAATATCAAAACGTATTTTTTTTTATCATTAATGCATCATGAAACCTGGTGCAAAGATGATAAAAACGATGAAGTCATTAATGCAGTATTGCCTAGTGTTGGATGTGATCTAAAGATCGTCAACCCACTAGGGTATATTATTTTATGACAAAGTCACAAAAATGACAAAATCTTTAACGGACTGTAAATACAGTGCGGTATAATGACGTCATAAAATGATTTCAGAATTTTAAAGATAATTTGTTGCCAATTCATTTGGCTAGACATTTGTTTCGATTGAAATTCGAATTTTTGGTATGAGTCTAAACTATTTGATTCAGCTAGACAAATGTTTATGAAAATTCAATGTATTCTTTGAAAGCTTATGCCTAACCAAATTGTTTTGGTGCGGAATCCTATGATAAGACTGAGGTGAACTATGTCGATTGGATAAAATAATCCAATCTAGTTGCAAAAATATTCACTAGACATGATTGATACGTTATGCATGACGTAAGCGTACGATAAGGCTAATCACCTAAAGTACTAGCAGTTGTAGTTTACCTTCTTCGTGATTGTAAACATACCTAGTAATTTACTGTTTTACGATATAAATATCGTTAAAACTATGTGTTTATGGTCTATATGACCCCTCAACATGATATAAAATTTTTTAACTCGTTAGAGAGAAGTCTGGGTAGAATGTGATGATGGAATAGGTCCTTATAGAAGGAAGCAATACGTACTCATTAAATGAGAATGAATCAGGTAAAGGTTAACTTGCAAACCTAGTCTTGGTGAATAAAAAGGGTAGGGAATAGTAGACTGTAATTTCGAGAACAAAATTCTTAGAAGAAGGGGTGAATGTGATAACCTGAGAATTTATAAAATCTTAAATGATTAAAATAAAGGTTAAAGAATAAAACCTAAATAGGAATTTGAGGATTTAGTGAAAAAAATTTACGAACCTATATGGTTTGACTTGAATTCTTAAAATGTGTATATGTATAGGTACATATATATATATTTAGTGATGTGATATATATGTTTGTATAAGAGGAATGATAAGAATAAAGATAATATGAGATTTGTGGGACATTTCTCAAAGTATTAAATTATTTGGTATATGTATGAATATTATTTGATTGCTTATATTTGTTTATTATATAATAAATAAATAAAAGAAACTAATGTAGCCTAATATATAAATTAAGTATAGGAATTAAATAACTTAAGGGTTATGGCATGGGAGAATATTAATATTAAAAATATTAACTAAACCTAAGAGATTAATTTAATTATCTCAATTTATTAATTTCAAAGCCTAGTTATAACAAGTCTAATTAGGTAAAGTACTTAAATGTACATGGATAAGAATTTGATTTACTTATTAAGTAAATGAAAACCCTAATTAATTGATTAAGGTAGGATAGAATTAAAATTAGTGGACTATGTTAATTTACATGACCCAATTATTTTATTAGCAAACCCAAAATAATTAAATTGGAGCCCAATATTTTAGCCAATTGAAGAGGGGTATTTTAGACCTTTAGTAAAGTTAAATATTATAATAAAAAACAAACCAAATTTGGAGAAAAAGGGACATATGGCCGGTTACAACAAGAGGAAGGAAGAAGGAGAGCCATGTGATGTAATTATTGGATTTACCAACTCCTTGCCAACTCTCCACCTAACCTCCCTATGTGTCACTCTTATAAGCTAGCCACCATTTTATTCTTTCTTTCAAGCAACAACATAGTAATGAGTAAGAAAGATAGCAAGAGATATTGGGTAAATAAATATAGATATATCAATAATATCTACACAAATCTTACTAACAAACAAAAACCTTACTCTCATCTCTCTCATTTCATTTTTCTTAACTATCCAAAACAAAGCTAGAGAGAGAAAGTCAAGTGATATTTAGACAGCCACAAGGGCAAAAGGGGAGGGGATTTTGATCAATCATACACCCAAGATCAACATCTAGTTTAGAAGATTAAGAAAGGCTTGCAAGAGATCAAGGTATAAACCACCTTTGATTTAAGTTATTTTTAGTTGTTTGAATAAAAACTTGGATCTATGGTTCATAACTCCAAAACCTTATATCTACATATTTATAAGTGTTATATGTTTAGATCTATCATTTTTTATGACCAAAATTTAGATCAAAAACAAGAAAAAGGAACTATGTTTTAAAAAGTTTGAAAACTATGATTTTCTTAGTATAAATTATATTTTGCTTGGATTTGGTGTATGTTTGGTGTAATAGATCATGGATCATGGTAGTTCCATGATCTTCAGGTGTATTAGCATGTATTATAATGGTTTATGATGTTTAATGTTTGGTTAATCAAGAGATCTAGGAAGATTTCTTAGAAAACACAAAGATTAGAAAAACTATTTTTGGGGAAAACGGAACATGATATTAAAACGACCATATCTCTCATTGTGTTTTGAATTTTTATGTGTGGTTAATTTTCAGAGTTAGATCTATGAGTCTTCTAACAGATTCAAGTGGAATCACTGAAAAATTCCATGGAGATTTCCGTCTGGACAGTTTTTAGCAAAGTACGAAAAATCTGAAAAACGACAAAAGCAATCTATCCGGATTTTTGAAGGGCAGTTTCGGCCACTTAATTTGTGTAAAAAATTCCAATCTTTTGGAACATGAAAATATATGATATAAAGTAGCTTGTCCAAAAATGAGCTCATTCCGACTTAAATTGAGTAAGTTATGACTATTTCAATATTTGCGTTTTTCCGACGAAAATCGCTACAATCGGAGTTTTGTAACTCCGATGGCCACAAAATTTAAACTGGAGGCTCACGATAACATGTGTAAGATCCCGCCAAGAGTTGGGAATTTGTAGAGTTAAGCATGATGTAGAAACGTTCTTAAGGATTTAACTAGAAATAGATTTTTAAAATATACTTAAGGAAATTAAAAAATTCCTAAAAAATTATTTTTGTGTATGGAATACATGTATTTATGTGTGAACAAAAGTTAAAAAAATAATGAGATGATTAGGTTAAAAAATGGGAATTTAGGTTGCTGGATTGGAATCCAGTTTGCTGGATTTCAATCTGGTTTGCTGGATTGGCCATCAGGCTTGCTGGATTTAAGGTTAGTTGAATCCAGGCTTACTGGATTGGATGTCAGTTTGAATCCAGGCTTGCTGGATTGGAGGTCAGTTGTATCTAGTCTGCTGGATTGGGAATTAGTTACTAAATTAAAGTTCAATCTGAATCCAGGTTGCTAGATTAGGTATTCGGCTTACTAATTTATAAATGGACTTATAAAATGAAAGACTAAGTGTTAATTCGCAAGTTATATGATACAGTAGTGTTAAGTCTAAGGTACTACAATCGTACACTTTAATAGCTGATGTATAGTAGCCGGGCTTAACGACTCCTTCATATGGGGAAGGGATCTACGAATTAGTAACCGATATAACTCACTGTAAAAATAGTGTAGACTAGACGGAAACTAATTTGTTAGTTGTTTGTGGGAAACCACTCAGTATACTATATTGAATATTATTAAAGACTCGATGTGTGCTAGGTTTAGACTTGTTTATATGTATAGTGTTAAGGTTATCTAATATTTGACTATGTGTTTAAATGTTGGATAGTTTACTTATAAGGTATGTTATGCTAATTGAAATATCAATCTTATAAACTGATAGGTCTTTTCAATAAAGCGATTAACTTAAATTGCGTAGAAGTAATCGACGGTACATGCAAGTTTTCTAACTCGAACTTGAGTTGTTATTGTAAAGCATGTTCGTGATTAATCATTATTTATTACATCACATCTATGATTTATTGATTCGCACGTTGTGCATATTGTATATGTTCATCAGGTATGAAAGGTTGATCACCTTCATTACCATATTGTTCAGTTGAATTTATTAATGTTCATTGTTGACTATTCAGTATTATTGATTCATGTACTTTCACAATTCTTATATTGTTGAAAGTTTGTCAGCTTATTATTCTTTCTTTCAATCATGATATATCCTTGTTGTATTTAAACTTGCTGGGCAAACTTCTTGCTCACCCTTGCTATATCATGATAAATATTTCAGATTAAAGAAGAAACTTTGGACACAGTCAAAGGCAAAGAAAAGTTCTAGGATGGAATTATTATACAGTTAAAATGGTACTAGTATAGGATACAAATGACATTGTATGTCGTGTAGGATATTAATTGCAGGTATTAAGTTAAGGTTACAGACCTTTGAAATTATGTTGTAAAAGTTATTGTATTAACAATTTATGTTTATATCTTCCGCGATAGTTATTGAAATAATGTATCGTAGCGTACCAGGTCCGGGGTTCTGGGTACCCTCATTTGGGGGCGTCACAATTCCCATCATCCTTCAACAATAAATATATACTGGTTGTAGTGGATTATGTATCCAAATGGGTGGAAGCAGTGGCTCTACCTACTAACAATGCCAAGGTAGTGTTGAGCTTTCTCCGTAAGAATATCTTCACCAGATTTTGGGACACCAAGGGCCATTATTAGTGATGAAGGCACTCATTTTTGCAACAAATCCTTTGCAGCACTTTTGGCCAAATATGGAGTTCGGCATAAGGTTTCCACGGCTTATCATCCACAGACAAATGGCCAAGCAGAGGTGTCTAACCGGGAAGTGAAACAGATTCTAGAAAAAAATTTAATCCATCACAAAAGGAGTGGGCAAGTAAGCTAGATGAAACACTATGGGCATATCGCACGACTTACAAGACTCCAATCAGTATGTCGCCATATCGACTGGTGTTCGGTAAAGCCTGCCACTTACCAGTGGAACTAGAACACAAATCTTACTGGGCTATAAAAAAGTTAAATCTGGACCTCGAAACAGCCGGTGAGAAGCGATTGCTGCAGCTGAGCGAATTGGATGAATTCCGAGTGCAACCTTATGAGAACGCCAAATTATACAAAAAGAAAACCAAGAGATGGCACGACAATCGAATTGTCCAACGAACCTTTGAACCCGGACAATCTGTGCTACTTTTCAATTCCCGACTGAAGCTATTTCTAGGTAAATTGAAATCAAGATGGTCAACCATTCAAGATTGCAAAAGTATATCCAAATGGCGCAATAGAAGTGCAGGATTCCACAGGCCAACACTCGTTCAAAGTTAACGGGCAAAGACTTAAGCATTATCTGGGCGGAGAATTGAATCGCGAACAAACTTCTATCAGTCTCACGGATCAACAATGAGTCAAGAGACCAAGTCGGGCTGACGACATTAAACCAAGCGCTTTATGGGAGGCAACCCATGTTTCTAAATTATTATTTTTTAGTATTATTAGTTACTTGCATGTAGTCAATAATAAATTTTCTTGTAGTTAATTTCTTAAGGTACTGATACTGGCAATTTAATTATTGTAGGAGAGCAAGATTAAAGCAGCAAAATAATCAATAGACGTGAAATGGCGCGGAGCGCGCCTCAACAAGCGCTGACCACGCAACCTATGCAGCAAATACATCAATTTTCCCCTCGGAATGGCGCGGAGCGCGCCTCATCTAGCGCTAAGCGCGCCAACAATACAGTAATTTGGGAGCATGTTACTACGACCAAGCGCGGAGCGCGCGTCCATTACAGATTTTTCACAGAGTGACTGTGACGCCCCCAAATTCCAGGACCGCCATTTGGTCACTCGAATTCGGTTCGTCACGTGCTCATGGTAACACATCACAATAATAATACGACTAAATATCGCATCGCACAACAGAATAATACACAACTAATACCGAATAAATTACATTTAAATAATATAATTATTCACGTCCCAAGGTCTCGTAACTTAAACAGTGATTACATAGCTTAGACATATCTTAAGCATAAATAACCTTAACTAATACATAATATCATAAATTTTGTATTACAATCATAAGTCCTACATAATATTAAGCTACTCCGTAGCCTTTTCCTTGCCCTTGTCGGTACTCGAGGGTCCACACTGCTTGGCCTTAAATGAAATTTTTTAGAAAAAGCAAGAATGAGCACAAATTGCTCAGCACGTAATATACAATAAGGGTTTGTAATATAATTCTCAATTCTCGAAAGGGTATAGCAAGGTTTGATAGTTCAAGGATAACAAGAATATCAACAGTTTTCAATAACAGTCGCTAAGGACAGAATAATATCAATGTGATTCAATAATAAATCAATTCAAGATTTCAAGATAACCGAATACTGAGCAGTCACTAAGGACTATGAACTTCTACTAGAATTAACAGTATTAAACTGATTACCCAAATCAAAAACAAGTACAACAGGTGATCAGCCTAAAGTACCCTACGTTATGCATAACAATCAATCATACTCAAGTGCGCACGTCGAATCTCCGACAATTATATTTTCCCTTCAAAGAAGGTTGTTCTTCTCAGTCAAATACGAGATCCCGCACAAATCAATTGGTTTGGGTCGCTTTTCAATAATATAAGTCTAGCCGAATCAAATGGCATAGACACTTTCACAATATTCAAGAAAAATACCAAGTTCAACATGAATAATAGCATTAATAAAATAAGAGTTCAAGTATGCTAATTCAATTCAAACGAGTAAGTAAAGAAACTAGCTCGCAATATACAAGGATAGAATACTTGCACCGTAAAAGAGTGTAAGTTAGGAAACGTGCCTTAATAGTAGTTTATCCCCGTAAATTAATCAACACTTTTCGAATCCTATCGTAATATAGTTATGTATATATGATATTCATTAGTCATATAGTTTAACATTATATCTCATCTCGTATATACGATAATCACATAAGCTAAGTCTTAACCTAGCGACACAGTTATATAGTATCAAATTAATATAATTTATATCCTTAACTTTCCTCTTTTCTCAAGTTAATCATCTTCATACATCATTACTATTATGTGAGACTACCACAAATAGCAAACATATTCTAAATAGCGAGTTATAGCATTACTATAAGTTAACCATCAAAAATTAGATTCAAACATTAATATGTGATATCACCTTAGCTATCATGTTTGTCATTTTAAACATATGAGGTGATCACATTACTCATTCCAGGCATACTTGCAAGTTTCTACTTCATATACACATGTCAAGGATACTTCTATGTTTGTATAACCTTTCCTCGTTTCACACATACATGATATAGACTCTAAGTTAATACTTTCAATAACTTAAAGTCATTCAAGGTTATGAAATCATATAATCTAACATGCTCGCCTTTTAAACACATAAGGTAATCGTACTTCTCGTGTTAGGCAAGCTTATGAATATTCTTGTAACTATCGTAGTTATTAGTTTGAAAACATATTTCGTTTACGCTAAACTTGGTTTCACGACATCTAGCATGGTATATATACATGTATGATATGTGAGTGAGTCTAATAGTATTATCTCATGTATCCGTAAACTCCAGAATACGAAACTTGTAATAACACGTTTAGGTTCACAATCAAAACTTATATTTTTATTAGTGTTATTCACTATTTAGGTCCATATGTTCATGTCATATTATGAAACCAGTATACCCAAGTCAACAAGCCTTTCATGCACTTCTAAGTCATGATATCATGCTTTCAAAGTCAGTATATAACATGGCACGCATAGTATCGAGTTCACTTCTAAAGTTCTAAAGTTATTTCAATTATATGCTTTTGGTAACCATACATGCTAATATAGTAAAACATGCTCAAATTAGATTAATATACTCATATATATACATTACCCATGCTTACATACTTTCCTAAGCTTATAGTAATTCATTACACTTAGCAGATTTTTAAACAAAAGTCAAAACTGCAGCAAGCTGCTAGCAGCAAGCTGCTGGCGCAGCTGCGCCGACTAGCGGCCAGCGGCAGACAGTTCCAATTTTCAGCAGCTCCAAAATCCAAACACAGAAATTCTCTATGAAATCAGTTAAAACCCATCTACATTGACTACTAACACATACATTGGCTTATATAACAACTAAACAAGCATCTCATGCTTCAATTACCATCTTAATTCATCATGGTCAAGAATGAAATTTTGACAGAGAATAAAATTTGACAGAGAATCAAAATGAAGAACAAGAAGAGGGATTATACCTCTGTAATATGAATTAAGAACTTGATGCTAAGGAATTCTCTACTCTTCAGACTACTAACACATATATAAATGCTCTCAATTTCAAACTCAAGTAATTCTCAGCAATGAAAACATGAAGAGAAAGGGCCATATATATAGCAAAATAAAAACCCAGACCATGCATATGTACAACAAATTAAACTAACATAAGTTTGAATTGCATGCTAGATAAGAGGGGGTTGGTAAGAGTTGTTGAAAGCAATCATGATTCCCACATCCAAGTTCATCATTTGCTGTGATTTCACTGAGTTTGAGGAGTAGAGAGTAGGCTAGCTTGCAAGCTATACACGTGAAGAAGAATGAACTGAGTCTCTTATTATGGGACAAGACACAATACTCAGCATTTGCAACACACATACATACTTAGGCTATATATCAGCATTCTAGCAATTGTGATACAATGAGATGTTTAAATTAAATAAGCCTACCATATATTATATACAATACCTTTATTATAACATATATGCCTACTATATATTATATACACTTAAGCATTATATGTATACTTAGGTAAAATTAATATGCCAATACCAATAATATTTCATGTAGTACATTTAATTTGTACATATATAATCCATGTACATTTTATCTTACCAATATAGTCTTTTCAGATATTATCACACTATACTGTCTCCTTTATTATTAAATTGTATTAATCAACAATTGTTTACAATATATCCATGATACATTATTTTAATGTTCACACATTCACATAGTCACATAGGCTTTGATATGTAACTTAATAAATCTTAATATATGGTTTCTATATATAATATAGTTACACTACACTTCACACTTCATATAACATATAGTTAGTTACTATACGTTATACTTTTTAAATCGTATGCTTGCACATAGAAGTTAATAATTTACTTATCTCATCAATAATTAATAATAATATTAATTAATCCATTTCTCATAAATCAATGAAATTATAATTTTCACAATGATTGCTCATTTATCACGCATAGTATATAAATATAAATCTTATTATATTTATAGACACGTTGCTCATTATTATTATTATATTTCTTGTAATAATAATAATCACATATTAATCATTATTAATATTTTATAACAATTAATTAATATTCTATAATAACAATTAGCAATTAATATAGATTAATTGCTCACTTAATAATTCCTTCGTTAATTAATATCATCATTAATATTTCTCATCACTGTGCCACACAAGGCTTTCAACGAGTTTATCGCAAACTCCATATATTCTCAATTATTATAATTATTTAATTTAATATAATTGAGTTAACTCACAAATACATTTATATTCAAATAAATATTCATTTCCATTAATATATTTATTTAATAATATATAAAAATTCTCGGGTATTATAGTGACCAGTAGGGAGTGGGGCACGCCTTCTCCTTCTCAATGCAAGCACAGACCGCGCTGTGCGGTTGGGAGAAGTTTAAAAACACAAAATTTTGTCTCCTCCACACTCCTCTTCTACTTCAACTTCTTATAGACCGCTCCTATTCTATTTCATCGTCGAAGTTTGCCTCTCCTCTCCTACTTAAACCCTAAATCAACAACACACATTCACTCAATACACATCTTAAACAAAAAATTCCCCCATTCTCTCACCTCAAATCTGCCATAAAACTCAAGCACAAGTTCTCTCTAACACCACCATCAACATACAATCTCCACAGCGGCTGATTTTATCTAATACACCCCATTACGACTACATCCCCCTACACATCATTGTTCATCACGATTATGGTAAGTTTCACAGGCATTCAGTCCAAGTAAAAAGAGGTAACAACTTCAGTTAGCGCTAACATAATTCGTATACATATTCAATTGTGTTGCTTTACTGTTATAACTGTGATTGGGATACCTTGGGTTTCTGAAGACCCAAGGATTTTATTGATAATTTGTGGAGAGAGTTGTGATAGCCAGGAAAGTAAGTTTGGGGGAAAAACAAGGGTGCACGCCAACTGTTCGATGAATTGTCTTTACTAGTATTTTGGGCTCTAACAACCACCTACATCATATATGGCTTCCAAATGTCACAGAGCTTCAAGTTCAAGTGCTAGGCAGCAATTTGATGGGTCAAAGTTCGTCAGCGAAGCAGCCTAAAGAAGGTTCAACACCGTGCTTGAAAAGAAAACTCTGGTTTTGGAAAGGGGGTTGAAGCCAGACGCAAACTTAGATGGCGACATGGCCCTGATGATTGTTGAGAGAAATTGGTTCCAGTTGGTAGAACAACCACAACCAGTCGTGCCGTCCATAGTTAAAGAATTCTATACTAATGCTATAGAACATGAGGGGCGGGTTGTGCTAGTTAGGGACAAGCCCGTATCCTTTCATGCCACTGTGATTAATGAGTATTTTGGGCTAGAAACACCTATGGGGGACAAATATGAAGACCTCCTCCCAAACTTGGATGAGCTTATCGCCTGTCTCTACAAGCCGGGAACGCAATGGGTAACCAAGCCTGGGACGGACATTAAAGTCACGTTCCCACACTCGGCGTTGAGCAAGTATGGTAAGACCTGGTACGCATTCCTCTGTGCAAGACTTATGCCCACATGACATCAGAATGATGTAACTAAGGAACGAGCCCGACTTCTCTATGGCATCGTCCACCACTGGTATGGAACGAGAAACGTCATTGAAATTCCACAAGATGATGTGGGATTCGGCAATCAAGAGTCTATTAACTGATTTTTACGAGGAGGCACCACCGGCGGCTTAGTGCATGAGTTTCTTATCACATATTTATGCCATAAGGCCAGGGTACAGTGGAATGTAGCAGAGCCAGTACAAATGCCCACAGCTGTGATTGATCATAAAACGATCGTTACATACAAAGCATGGGATGGCGCACATTCACACCCACGGGGTGAAGGTTATATCATGCTTCAACATTCATCACCACCAGTCACGAAAGTGCCAATTTCCAAAGAGGCAGGAGCAGAACCATCTACATCGTCTTAGACACGAAGTTAAAAGTAGAGGTTACGGCTTGCTCAATGCCAGGATACAATGCATGCTTATAACATTGGCGCATTCACGGCATTGGCGGATGCCTTCTCTCGTTTCACTCAAAATTCGGATCCAGTCCAGCTTCCTATCCCTCCTGTTTTACCTGCCTACCCCCCTTCGGATGATGAAGGTCCTCACGACGAGCATTGACTCGTCTCGCAGGGAAGTCCTCGTGCTTAAGTTTTTTATTTTTACGTAATGAGGACATTACTACTGATAAGTTTGGGGGGTAATTTAGTATCATATTTATGTTTATTCATGGTAGATTATAGTTGCATATAATATAGGTTCACTTTAGTTTTTAGTCGACATCTAAAAAAATATAAAAATAAAATAAATATTTGCATTCACGTAGGATTTTTGGTAGTAGATTTGCATTGAGATTGAGCAGCTATGCATTAGTAGTTGAGATGAAAGCCAATGATGAGTTTGATTTACGACTTACATGTGTGCATTGACTATCATGTGTTGATTAATTTTGATCATAGGAACTTCATAGCATAAGTCTTGTGTTTTTCTAATCTCAAGAACACCATCTGATTATCAGTAGTAGCAAGAAAGTTGATATAAGATAAAATATGGGCATGTATTCACTTGATCATAGATTATAATTAAACATTAAGCCTGTACATAAGTTGGGGGAGTTGTGGCTCAAATAAAAAGAAAATAAAGACAAGAAAATCAAAAGAAAAAAAGGAATAGTTCTGGAATAAAAACTGACTTAGTTTAACTTCGTGACCTTTGTTACTCGAACAAGTAAATCCTAGGAGATGTCTTCACACCTAGCGCACTAAAGCCTTCGGGTTTGGGAGTCGTTGGTCAAAAGTTCGTTACACGGGTAGCATTGAAAAGCCTAAGGAAGTTGGACATTGCACAAGTCGGACTCGAGAAATAACTGGGTGGGACGGAGCATTAAAATGCACCCACCTGGTATAAGAGCTTGGAATTATTGTTCATCTTTTGATTTCCCTCGTACTTATGTGTATGTCGTGATTGGTTACAAGTCTGTTTTGATTGGTGGCCATGCGTATGAATTTGTCTGTATTGCTCATTGTTATTGTTGGAGTTATGTTGGCCACACACGCACAGAGAAACAGGCAAGAGTTATGTTTGTAAAGTAAGAATGTAAGAGGTTAAGATAACGCATGATGTGATATTGACTGGGTTTTTATCTCTGAGGCATATTTTTCATCTAGTTACTATAGTTGATGCTCAATCTCTGTAATTGCATTCATCATAAGTAAATTGTTAGTATAGTTCTGTTTGCTTGAGGACAAGAAATGGTTTAAGTTTGGGAGAATTTGATGAGTAGGTTGAAAACCTATGATTTAATCTCGTTTAGCTTGATATATTGTAAGTTTTTGGGTATTGTTCATGTTACTTCTATTATTTTATGCTGACTTTGCAGGTACGAGGATTAGAGCATGACTTGAGAGAAAAAGAGGGAAAATTAACATGACCTGGTAGTCAAGCGCGGACCGCGAGGTTTATACAAGGGAAGAGTCCAAGCGTGGACTGTGGGAAGAGTCCAAGCGTGGACCGTGCCTGTCAGACGGGATTGGCCAGATTTTGTTGCCTTAAAATGCAGAAGTTGATTAAAAATAGGATTTTGGCTTACTAATTGTACTAGGGTTTAATTAGACTATAAATACTAGTTATTCTCTTAGTATTAGATATCTTTGGACTAGCAATTCTTGGAGGCTATTCTTTGGAGCATATTGGTATTTCATTGGAGGCTTTCGTGAGATAGACGTTGGATTGAAGATTGAAGAATTTCGATAGAGTTTTTTCCTTTTTCCTCTTAAATTAATATCTATAGCATGATGTCTTTTAGTTATTATCTTTGTGTTTCTGAGTTGATGATGAACTAAATCTTTATTAGGAGTACAATGCAACCTTTTATGAAGCTTTAATTCAATTATTATTATTTTCACTTGATTATCTCTCTAAATTGATTGTTATTATTCTGTGCGTAATTAATTGATTGTTTGGCCAACAATTAGTCTTATATCTTTGATTGAATTGAAAAAGGATTTCTTAGAATAGAACTGAATATAACAACACATGAATTTGTTAAGTCTTAATTGAAATAACATAATAGTGTATAAGACGAACGTACTTATATACCATGTGCAACTGTGATACAGGTGTGAACTTAATAAATCTATTTTAAGGATTTTATACAAAAGTAGTAAAATAGTTAAAATAAATATTTTTGCTAATCATTGAAAGGTGTTAGTGAATTGTGAAGTAAACCTTGTTGTCAATTTGGTGGACTAAATTTAGTGGAAATAAGGTAAGAGAATTATTGTGGATTAATTGGGGAAATTGTATTCCTACACTTAAATCATATGTTATTCATTAATTATCAGATAATTGATTCTTAATCACTTTAATTTAGTTAATTCTCATAAATCAATTGGAGTGACTGTTTAAATAAAATAAATTGGTAGGAATTGGATAATTGAAATAGTTTTTAAATAACTGTTCCCTGTGGGTTCGACACTTTTTCTTACTATTATATTACTTGATTGACCGTGTGCACTTGCGCGTAATTATTATTGTATAAATCGGACAACAAAGATTTAAGCTCAAATGTATACGAGTGAATAAACATTGAATAATCAAAATATAACTTTCAAAGAATTTAAATCATCTCATTTGGAATCATGAACTTGAATAACAAAAGTACAAAACTTGTTCAATATAAGAATAGGATTTAAGACTTGCGTAATTGTAATCAAGATAGGGTAAGGAAACTTGCCTCGTGCGTAGATTAACGCTCCTCAATTAATCTTACATACCATTACATTCACAATATCAATTAATTATAACATACTAGCGTCATGAGTATATTCTCTTTTGTCTTAACTTAACTCTAGGTCTGATTATATCAATCAAATCCACAAACATTAGCTCTTAAACACATTATTAAACTTCATAATTAACGAGTTTAAACACATATACAAATCATCAATTAATCACGTAAAACCACAATTGACATGTTAATATTCTGTTTTAACATCTCAATATATGATTTACACATTTTCATGTTCGTTAAATTACATTTGAATCACATTTTCTAGACTTGAACACTTAAAAAGAATTTTCTGGGCAATTCTGCATACCGTCGTTGCGGCGCGGCCCCAAAGGCTAGTAATCGGCGCTGCAGCGCGCCGAAAGGCCTACTATGAGGTGCTGCAGCGCTACGTAACAATTCCAGAATCTCAAGTTCGCAAAAAATACAAAACAGGGCCATAAACATCCAATTTCTTTGTTCATATCACGAATTAAGCATACACATACATAATAATTCACATAAGATCATTACCCAACCTTTCTAGCATGATTTTAACAACATATATCACATAAACAACTAAATTTGAACACATAATTTTCATGTTCTTGCTATTTTTCAAAGTTTCGTCAAATTTCATAAAATTTCATATTACAGATTCGTTATAATGTCAAATCAGTTCGTTTAAGTTTCGTTCTTTTCGTTTTTGCATGTATAAACATAATCAATCATCTATTCACCGTTTAATATGCAATTTAAACATAAATATTTGTACATTGAAGCCATATTCAAATATTACTTCTCTGTAAACTCAAAACTCCAATTTAAACATAATTCCATGGATTTAATTACTCTAAATCACATACAAATCATATACGAACGAATTATGCATACTGATAAACATGTAAAAATTAATTTCTTACCAATTCAACCATGAAATTCCATTTACAGAGAACTCAAAACACTTTTCATAGAGAAAACCTGAAAACGTAAAATAAAGTTTGAGACTAAGAGATTACCCTTGCTTTCTTAATTAGATTATGCAAGATGATAGGAATTCTTCTTCTAATTCTCCAAACTTCTTCAATCTCAATATCTCCCAAGTTTTTCTCTCTTTTTCTCTCTGTATTGTGTTTGTAAATGAACTGACATAATAACTTAGTTATACGTATAATATAATTAACTGGCATAACATGGGTGTCAGTTAAGGCCATGATGTCTTTAACTACTCCCATGTTCATAAGGCCATGTTTGGCTAGCCTTTAAAAGGCTCTTGTCCATTTATTTTAATTAACTTGTTTATAATATTTTTATTTCTCACACTTTAATTAATCAAATAATATTATTTAAATTCAATTAAATAAAAGACACAATTACTCATTAAATCAAATTATGACATGATTAAAATTCTCATTTATTAATTATGAAAAATTATTAAATCTCTAATTAATTATTAAATTAATTAGAACAACATTATAATTATTAAACAACTCATTTAATTTAATTACCCCAATTAAATTCAAACTTTGAATTATACAATTATTCCACATTAATTTAATCAATGTAACACATTTAATTAAATTAATCTACCATAATTTCATCAAATATTTATTTAACTCAATAAATAAATTAACAAAAATATTTATTTAATTCAATAAATATTTAAAATAAATTAAAAAAATCCCATTCGTCACAATTATTAATTTAATCTAAAGAGATGAAGAATGAATCCTACCCTTGAAGTTTCGTGATTCCTCGGGTACGAGTTCAACTCCAATATGAAAGTTCAATAATAATCTAGAAGGGAGATTGAATAGATTATTACATATTAAAAAATTATATTAGGCCTTTTTGAATTTTTAGATAATTAATTTGCAGTGTTAGAAATTAATATGCAAGACATTAAAAATTCAATCACACAATGCACAGAGATTTGTCTGGTTCACAACATACATCCCGGGTATGTTGCTACGTCCAGTCTCAAACTCCTCTCCAGGACTTAAGATCCTATTACTATCAGTAATAATACTCCTTTAACAGGCGGAGAAGCCTTTACAAAGTTTTATAGACATACTTTCAACTATTCACAACTACCTATCTTGGATAGCAAGCTCCCAGCTCCCTCCTCAAGCTTAGTTGTACTTCTTTTGAGTTCAATTTTATTTTATGATCTGATCTTAAAACAACAACCTCTTCCTTAACTCACAAGTTCTGTGACGCCCCCAAATTCCAGGACCGCCACTTGGTCTGTCGAATTCGGTTCATCACGTGCTCATGGTAATACATCACGATAATAATAACTAAATATCACACGATCACAGCGAAAAATCTATTCTAGAATAATTTACAATAATTTATTATAATTATTCCCCCAAGTCTCGCAACCTACAGTACTTAATAGATTACATAATAATATCAATTAACGACTTATTACATAACCTAACTTAAGCTTAAACATAATCAAAACCAGTCTTACTACATCATCTTAATACAACATTAAAATATTTAAAAACGTAAAAGAGACAAGCTAGTTGGTAGCCTTGCCTTTGCCCTTATCAACGCCCGAAGGTTCGCCATGCTCTGCCTTAACTGAAATATTTTAGGAAAAGCAAGAATGAGCACAAATTGCCCAGCAAGTAATATATAATAAGGGTGAGTAATAAGATTCCCAATTCTCGAAAAGGTATAACCAGGTTTGATAGTTCAAGGATAACAAGAATATCAACAGTTCTCAATAACAGTCGCTAAGGACAGAAATAATATCAATATGATTCAATAATACGTCAATTCAAGATTTTAAATAATTGAATACTGAGCAGTCACTAAAGACTATGAACTTCTACTAGAATTGACAGTAATAAACTGAAAATCCAACAAAAACAGGTACAACAGGTGATCAGCCTAAAGTACCATCGTTATGCATAACAATCAATCATACTCAAGTGTGCACGTCGGTTCAACGACAATTATATATTCCCTTCAAAGAAGGTTGTTCTTCTCAGTCAAATACAAGATCCCGCACCAATCAATTAGTTTGGGTCATTTTTCAATAACATAAGTCTAGCCGAATCAAATGGCATAGACACTTTCACAATATTCAAGAACAATACTAAGTTCAACATGAATAATAGCTTTAATGAAATAAGAGTTCAAGTATGCTAATTCAATTCAAACAATTAAGTAGGAAACTAGTTCGCAATATACAAAGACAGAATACTTATATCCAAAGAGATAAGTTTTAGATACTCGCTTACGATATCCGTTGAATAAAGTAATGCAAGGGTTTAGGATACTTGCCTTATGCGTAGTTTACTCACGTAAAGCTAGTCAACACTTTCGAATTCCTATCGTAATACAATTACGTATATATATGATAGTCATTAGTCATATAATTTAACTTCACATTTTATCTTCGAATATACGATTAACACATAAGCTAAATTTTAACCTAGCTACACAGTTATATAGAATATAATTTCTACCCTTAACTTTCTCTTTTCTCAAGTTGATCATATTCATACATCGTTACTATCATGTGAGACTACCACAATTAGCAAACATATTCGCATATTATTAATATCACATAAGACTCAAACCAATACTAAATATATTTTATTTTAGCAAGTTATGTCATTCTAATAAGTTAACCGTCAAAATCGGGTTCAAGTACATCATATAATATCACGTACCGTGTATACATGTTTAAAGAATACTTTTATGTGTATACAACCTTTCCTTGTTCCAATCATACATGCAATAGATTCTAAGTTAACACTTTCAATAATTTAAAGCCATTCAAGGTCATGAAACCACAAAGTCTAACATGCTTGCTTCTTAAACATATAAGGTAGTCATATAACTCATATTAGACATACTTGTGAGTATTCATATCGTATATGTGCAATTAGCATCGTTTTGGTTTGAAATATTCTTCGTTTATGCTTTACTTGAGTTACGACACCTAAGCATGGCACATACACATATATGATACATGAGTGAGTCTAAGAGTATCATCAAACATGTTCACAAATATCAGATTCTAACTCTCAAAGTAGCATCTTAACATTTACGTTCAAAGTTCGTATTTTCATTAGTAAAGCTCACTAATAAGGCCTAACATGCTCATGCTATCTAGATTCATACGTTAACATGTTTGACACGCATTTTAAGGTCGTATAACATGCTCAAAAATCAGAACCTAGAATCCTAATATAACATGTTAGAGTCCATGTTCAACGCTTGTGTTTTCGTTAGAAAGGTCCACTATTGAGGTTCACATGCTCAAGTTACATTATGGAGCTTAGATACGCAAGTCGACATTCATATCATGTGTTCCTAGGTCATACAAACATGACTCAAAATCAGACATCAATATAGGGCCAACATATCAAAGTTTCTCTTTTCATATCTTTAAGTTTTCTTTGAAATATTCAACTAAAACAACTAGCATGGATTGCTATAACCTAGTAACCTTATTCCATATGTTAATGTGAGTTATATTCATATCCTAACAATACATCATGCTCAACACATCAGAAGATATAAAAGAAATCATCAACAAATTCTGCAGTGGCGCGCGGCCGCGCCCAAATTGTACTAGGGAGACGCGCGGCCGCGCGGCACCCGTTCCAGACCAGAAGATGTTCTGTTATTGCAGAGTTCAGAATTTCTCATAATGTACTTAGCTAGCATGCTTGCCTACCATCACTTTACATTCCTGACACATAGATATACTTAACAACTTATGCTAGCACCTTATCACACACTAATTTCAACAATATCATGCAATCTCTATGAATTGAAATTTAAATGGGTTTAGAGGTTATACCTCTTGAGCTCAAACTTGCACAAGACTTGTTCTCAAATTCAGATTATAAACTCACAATACTCTCTCTGTATCAACTTAGCACAAATTTTAGCAACATAGAAAATAAAGAGAGGCTTGGAATTTATAAGAGAATTCAATATCCATACAAAGCAATTGCCCCAAGGTTTGAAACAATGGGGGAAATGAAGAACTAGAGGATTGAGGGGAGTTGATGGAATAGTGTCCAACCACCACCTCAACCCACACCCCTTGTCATTATCACCCTCAATGCTAGCTAGGAAGAGAAATGATGAAGGAGTAGCTTAGATCATTAGCTATTCACGTGGGAGAAGAGATGGGGAAATTTGGACACTCAATATGGGACAATACTTATATCTCAGCATTTCAAGAATAGCATTTCATGTACATATGGTTGATACTTGAGTTAAATAAGCATGTATATATTTCTTAGGTTTAAATTCATTTAGGGCACACATAGACTTAAATATCCTAACAACATTACATGGTAGCACATAGGGATATATATATCTATTCACATCATATAATCCATGTATATTTTTATCATACTAGTATAATTTACTCGGATATAATCACATCACATTATCTCATGTATTATTAAATTATCTACCACATACTCATGATGTCTCACTTTAATGTATATTTACATTGTCACATAGGCATTTCATGTAACTCTCATAATTTAATAACTTTACTATATAGTTTATGTACATAATAGAATCACATTGCACTATAGTTTATATATACATGCATGGTCACACTTAAGTGTCTCACTACACTATATAATATAGTTGTATTCTATATACTTTATACATTCAAGTATTGCACATTTGCACATATCAATTAATATAATCTTATTATATTAATAACTTACTTATTTATTTTATTATTCATAGTGTCAAATAAATAATTTATTTATCTCATTGATTAATTAACAATAATATTAATTAATCCATTCCTCATTGATTATTAATTTATATGATTAAATATCATACATTGCTTATTATTATTATATTTCTTGCAATAATAATAATCACGTATTATTAATCAATCACAGTTAATATTCCATAACCATCAACTAATATTTTACAATAGCAATTAACAATTAATATAGATTAATTGTTTACTTAATAATTCATTCGTTAATTAATATAATCATTAATAATTCTCAACAATTAATTAATATTCTACAATAACAATTAATATAGATTAATTGTTCGCTTAAATTAATATAATCATTCTTATATTACGTCACTGTGCCACACAAGGCATTTCATCGAGTTTATCGTAAACTCCATCAATTTCTCAATTATTATAATTATTTAATTTAATATAATTGAATTAATCATTCTCATAACACAAAATCATTATATTCAAATAAATTCTCATTCCCATTAATATATTTATTTAATTATATATGAAAATTCTCGGGTATTACAAGTTCACTAGCGACCCAACTCTCAGCTGACCTCTCTAAGACTCTGATCTTGGTCGAAGAATTACTCGTCTTTCTCACAAGTACATAAAATAAACTAACTCTATCCTTTTTCTTTTTTACAAAAGATTTTACAACAATTTGCTTCTTAAAATAAGCAGATAAAATTTAGTACAGATTGATGCTTCTCAAATAAGCAGATATCAATTAAATAGCAAATATTTTTATAAAAGTTCAGAGACTTTTATACTTGAGAAAATATGTTTCTTTGTAAGCAGATAATAATTTATGCTTAGATTAAATAATGCTTCTATGTAAGCAAATATGTAAATTTGGGTACTGTTATAAAAGTTTAAATTACTTTTATATTTTGTATGAAAAATGCTTCTTGAATAAGCAAATATGTCAATTTTAGCTTTAGCTTAAAAATGCTTCTGTATAAGAAGATATATAGTTTAATGCAAATTTATAGAGAAATATTTATTCTTTATGGATTAAAGACATGTAACTTTAAGTGCAAAATATAAAATTTTAAATTACTTTTATATTTAGAGTGAAAATGCTTCTGAGTAAGCAGATAAGTTATTTTAAGCTTTGAATCAAATATGTTTCTATTTAAGCGGATATATTCACTTAAGTTTGTGATATAAAAGTTTAAATAACTTTTATATTATGTAACAAGTATTTTATGAATAAATAAATTTATGATCAAATACTTGTGATGACAGAAATCAAGTATAATAACTAAATCAGTTAAGTAATACTTGATATAACAAATATATTTGTTTAACTCAAATAATATATATTAATATTTTATCTATTATGTGATAGATTATAAACAAAGTCACTTAGTACTATAAGGAATCGTACGGTGTGAATCCCTCATTAAGAGGAATATCTCTTGTAGCCTTGCGACGTCTAAGTATGACAATATTTATAATTTTCACAATTGATATTTATATAAATACTTTCAATAGATCACTAAGATTTTCAAATACAGTTCGGATGATTCACTCTTTAGAGGAATTATCTCAGTGTTATTTTTGAACAATCAAGTGTATATCTATTTTATAATATTTATATAAGTAATATCAAATATAAAGTTATTTTAGTACTATAAGAAATCGTACGGTGTGAATCTCTCATTAAAAGAAATATCTCTTGTAGCCTTGCGACGTCTAAATATAACTTTCTATTAGATATATAAAATTGTGTATAACAATTTATATTCGTATATCTATAAATATAATAAGTAAGAGATAATCAATATAACTTCAAATAAATAACTTATCTCAATTTACTTAGACCAATTTTTCCTTCGTAAGTAATCAGAACTTTTGGACAAGAAGAAATTTGTAAGCTTTTTAGTGAGAGAGTATGTAGGCAAGGAGAGTAAGCTTTTCTTTTCAATTGAATTGGTAAAAACCAAATGAATGAAAGACTTTCCTATATATAGAATTTTGAAGTTGAGGGCAAAAAGGTAATTTTTGGAAATCTGAATTTGAATGAATGGATGAGATTTGTTTGTTTAAAAACAATGGTCAGGATGCTATATAGCTCACATGGATTGCCAAGTTTTTATCCAAGTGTTTGAAATGTGTTTTCTGAAATAAATTCAAGATATCACGTTCATCTCTTTAAATCTCAATATCTTGCTATAATCTTTTCAAACACAATCTCATACAATCTTAGCATTATTTATTATGCTAATGTTCCATCCAAAAATTCATGCATGTATGTAAATGTCCCAAACATCAAATTCAGTAAAAGTCCATATTAATCATATATGCCTATATCATTAAATGCTAGAGTCCATTTTCTTCATGCATACACATGGACATGCATACAAATTATACAAATATGCATTTATTATCCATTACACACACACATATATACATATATATATATATCATATTTAATGAACTACATATATATATATACACATTTAATGCACATATATATATATATATACACACACACACACACGAAATTATATATATATACACACATTTTAGCCAATTTGTTCATTAAATGCCATCCTTAAAGAAAAACTATCATCATTTATTCATTTAATGCTCACATAATTGCTTTTGTTTTTCCTCTTTTATGTGTATGGGCAAAAGTCATTCTTTTTCATTTAAAGACCCACATTAAATGCCCAATGGATACAAGCATACACAATTACACGCTAACTTGCTTGTCCTAATTTTAGTGACCCTTTATTTCATACATACATACATGCATCACTCCTCTTTACACGCCAGTTAGCTTGTCCCAATTTTAATGTCCCCATTAAATTAGCAAACTTGTATTTAATGCTCTCATTTATATATATATATATATATATATATATATATATGCACTTAATTCACATTTGCAAGCATTGTCCCAATATAAGTGACTTTAAAAAAATCAAGATCAAGAAAATCAATTAAATAAGATTTAGAAAATATCTTTGGTCAAGATAAATAATTAAAAAAATCCTATAGAGAGGATTCTACCCTTTTAATTAATTTATTTACTAATTATTGTTATCATCAAAATAAACCTAAAAGTTGGTGACCCAACACAATACTTTCCTTGTTCAACTTGAATCTATTGGGTGTAATTCCTTCCTTTGATCAATGTCAGTCATCCAAGTGTTTGGCCTCTAGAGATGATCCACCAAGGATGAACAAATATTAAGAAGGTGGGTTATTGGCAAAACCCTAGTTTTCTCTCTTTCTAAAAAAGATGTGCTCTCCCAATAATTGGAATTGCATTAGTCCCTAATCAAAATAAGACTCTTCTTATTTATAGATGTAGGCAACCCTTGTAACCATTTTAAGATTAGAATTTCATATTAATTAATTAAATTCTTTTAATTAATTAGGCTTCCTAATCTTATTAGGAGAAATTAATTAAATTCCTTTAATTAATTTACCTCCTAATCTTATTAGGAATATGGGAGAGTACTTTTATTAATTAATTCTCAAACTCCTTTAGGAATTCAAATTAATAATAATAATAAGACTCTTCTTATTAATTTATATTTAATATTTCTAAAATATTAAATAACAAATATTAAGCTAATTAATTTATTCTATCACCATAGATTAAATTAAATACACTTAACTTATTATTACAATTATGTCATTTGCTTATTCAATAAATATTCATCCTTTTATAGTGTGACCCTTTAGGTTCTCCATATTAAACCGGTTGTGAATAAATTAATTAGAATAATTCTAATTTTATTTAAATAAATAAATTAACTATTTATTCATTTAAATAAATATTTATTCTACAATAAGGGTAAGCCCCCTAAGCGCTCAACAACTTTTCAGATAATATAGATTTCAACATTAATCATAAAAGAACCTTTGAGTAAATGGTTACCGTACAATTCATTCCTTTTATCATACAATGTCTCAATTAAATATAAGACATGGATTTACTATCAAGTCTTATTTTATTTAATTATATGTATTCCGATCCTAAATGCACAAACTCCGACAATGCAAATTAGAAACTAATTTCTAATTTCATTCTACATTGGTCAATGACTACTGAGTTGTCATTTATCGAATCACATAGGACATTCACTTCTTTTACTAGAAGTGATAGATCCTTTATTGATCATTCATTATCTTTATGTATAATTAATTACATCCAAGCATACCCTTTGATATACTCTCAGGGATCTTAAGGGATATATCAAAGTATAACTCATCATACATAAGATACTATAATGATCTCAAGTCTAAGGATTACTTATACTACTATCACTAAAGGAATTCCTATTAATAGGCAAGTAAAACTCCATTAGGTATTCATTAGCGAGCCACGTTCAGTGTATTTTTTCTCCAATAAGCACCAACATACTTGCTTTAGTGTTTTCACACAAATGATTATGAGATTGATCATCCTCTTCCAAAGAGCAACCAATGTATGTACCAATCTATCCGGATTCATTAATCTCCTATTTAGTAATCCATCAATTGAGAACTATTTTAGTTTTAAGTTATCTAAGAATTTAGATCTCATTAGCATGATCATCATCATGATTCTAAAAGCATTGCTTAAAACTATGGGTTTATCATATTTAAATATAACAGCATGATGTAGATAATATAAACGCCTTTAAATAAATAATTCTTTTATTAATAAATGAATAAGATTGTTACAAAGTGTATGCTTTATCATCACACATGATTAGCTTGTGTGCATACTACTTTCAATCTACCACTTGCACTAAAGTCAATCGCCATGGTATCTAATACCCATCTTCTCTAAGTGACAATCAAATTGCTGCTGTGCTAAAGATTTAGTAAATGGATCTGCAATGTTGTTTTGAGTGTTAACTCGCTCTAGGGTGACATCTCCTCTTTCACTGATCTCTCTAATCAAATGAAATCGTCGTAACACGTGTTTGGATTTCTGATGTGACCTGGGTTCCTTGGCCTGTGCAACAGCTCCGGTGTTGTCACGGAATAAAGATACTGCTCCTCTAATGCTAAAAATCACTCCAAGTTCAGTTATGAACTTTTTCATCCAAACAACCTCTTTTGCAGCTTCACTTGCAGCTATGTACTCTGCCTCTGTCACTGAATCAGCAACTATTTGCTGCTTGGAACTTTTTGATAGTAGTGTGCATACAAGTCAATCGTGTATGATGATAAAGCACATACTTTGTAAACAATCTTATTTATTTATTAATAAAAGTATTCATTTATTAAAGGCATTTAATTATCTACATGATGTTATTTTTATAATATATAAATAACCCATAGTTTTAAGCAATACTTGTAGAATTATGATGTTGATCATGCTAATGAGATCTAAATTCTTAGAAAGCTTAAAACTAAAATAGTTTCCCAATCGTTGGATTACTAAAAAGAGGATTAGTAAATCCGGATAGATTGGTACATATGTTACTTGCTCATTGGATGAGGATGATTGATCTCATAATCATTTGTGTGGAGACACTAAAGCAAGTATGTAAGTGCTTATTGGAGAATAAGTTTACTGAACGTGACTCGCTATGGAATACCTAATGGAGTTTTACTTGCATGTCAATAGGAATTCCTAATGTGATAGTAGTACAAGTGATCCTTGGACTTGAGATCACCATAGTATCTTGTATATAATGAATTATACTTTGACTTATTCCTTAAGAACCTCAGGGTATATCAAAGGGTATGCTTGGGTATAATAAGTTACATATGGAGATAATGAATGGTGAATAAAGAATCTATCACTTCTAGTAAAAGAAGAAATATGTCCTATGTAATTCGTTAAATGACAACCTAGTAGTCTTTGGCCAAAGCAGAATGAAATTAGAAAGGAGTTTCTAATTTGCATTATTTGAAGTTGTGCATTTTCTAATGGAAATATATATAATTAAATAAAATAAGACTTGACAATAATTCCATGTCTTATATTTAATTGGGACATTGTATGGTAAAAGGATTAAATTGTACGGTAACTATTTACTCACAGGTTCTTTTATGATTAATGTTGAAATCTATATTATCTAGAAAATCGTTGATCGCTAGGGAGGTTTATTCCTATTGTAGAATAAATATTATTTATTTAAATAGATTATTAGTTTAATTTATTTATTTAAATAAGTTTAGAATTGTTCTAATTAATTTATTCACAACCGGTTTAATGTGAAGAATCTAAAGGGTCACACCATAAAAGGAAGAATAACTATTTAAGAATGTAATGGCATAATCGTAGTAATGCATTAAGTGTAATTAATTTAATCTATGGTGATAGAATAAATTAAATAGCTTAATATTTACTATTTAATATTTTGAATATATTAAATATAAATTAATAAGAGGAGTCTTATTAATATTATTATAATTATTATCATTTTATTTCTAAAGGAGTTTAGAAATTAATTTAATATTGATTGATCTCTAATTTTGAGTATTTTATTTTGATGATAACAAATTAGGTAAATAGGTCAAAAGGGTAGAATCCTCTCCATAAGATTAAAAGTATTAAATTTGATCTTTAAATACCTCGAATATTTTGACCAAAAATATTTATTTTCTAAACTCCATTTGAATTTATTTTATGACCTTGATAAATCTAATATCAAGTGTTAATAAAATGAGTTCATATAGTAACATTTCTTAAAGCAGGGAGATTCCTATTCAAAATGTTTTTAAATATTTTATGGGCAAAAAGAAAAAAAATTAAATATTATATATATATATATATATATGTGTGTGAAGTATATATATATATATATATATATATATGATATATTTGTGTGCATGTGTATACGTGCAAGTGTGTACATGTGTATGTGCAGTGCATGTGTGTGCTGAGAATTGTGTATGTTTGCATGCTGCAAAGAGAGTGCTAAGTTATATGCCCAAGGCAAATGAAAAAGGCTTATGCCTTTGTTAAAGTGCTGGCATACTTGGGCACATGTAATGAGTCATAAGTTGAAAACATTTTTGTTGGGCCAAAGCATTCCTCCATCCGGCTATTTCAAAGTGATCCGAGCCTTTTATTTTCCATCATGAAATCCGGACCTTCTATTTCAAAAATAAATTTCTAAAATTATGGTTTTGCCCTAACCTCAAAAATCCTATAAATAGGAAGCTTTTTCATTCATTTCAACTTACCAATTTTATATATCTGAAAAAGCTTACTCTCCTTGCCTACATTCTGTCCGATTAAGCTTTTACTTTCTTCTTCTAATCAAAGTTCTAATTCTATATTGGAAGAGAAAAATTGGTCAAAGTATCTGAGATAAGTTGTTAAATTATTATTATTCATATTATCTCATACTTGCTTATATATATATATATATATATATATATATATATAGATAATCAGATATAAACTGCGATACACATTTATATATATATCTATACTTCATCTATCATATCAAGTAAAAAGTCAGTACTTAGATATTGATATAATTCGGAAGCTATTTCTTTGAAATTCTCTGAACGGTCTTTAAAATCCTAAGTGGCCTTTTACTGATACAAATAATCTATATAAATATTGTATAATATTTATATACGATTATCAAGTTGTGAATCAAAAAATTTAGTCAGTACTTAAATACCGATATTCGGATAAATTTCTTAACAAAGAATATTATCTGGATGGTCTTTGAAATCCAAAGTGGCCAAATTATTCACAACTTAGATCAAATATAATATAATATATATAAGTGGGTGAAACAAGTTTATTCAAGTATTATCTAAATTGATCATATTACTTGATAAATTGTCATTAAATATACTGCTCAAATAATTGATCATAAATTATTTGTTGCATTATATGTAAGTTTATATGATTGTTTAAATTCAAAGTTACATCTATTTTAAAAACCATAGAAACACACTTTAAAAGAAAAATCTTTTTCTTAAACCATAGAAACACATTCTTTATTAAAGAAAAAAAATCTTTATTAAAAGTGCTTAAATTCAACTATCTGCTTTCACAAGAAGTACATCACATAAAAGTCTTGAACTTTTATCCAATACTTTAATTCTATATCTGCTTATCTGAGAATTATCTGTTCTACAAATTTATCTGCTTAATATTATAAGCTAATATTCAAACAAACTTTTTGTAAAACGAAAAAGGTTGAGTTAGTTTATTTTATAACTGTGAGAAAGATAAGAATTCTTTGACTAATACCAAAGTCTTAGAGAGGTCAGCTGGGAGTTGAGTTTCTAGTTTACTTGTGAGGTGAGGAAGAGATTGTTATTTCAAGACCAAGCTATAGAATAGTTGTGACGCCCCCAAATTCGGAACCGCCACTTAGTCTCTTGAATTCGTTTCGTCACGTGCTCATGGTAATACAATCATAATAATAATACGACTAAATGTCGCATCGCACAGCGGAATAATACACAACTATTACCGAATAGATTATATTTAATTAATATAATTTATTCACGTCCCAAAGTCTCGTAACTTAAACAGTGATTACATAGCTTAGACATATCTTAAGCAATAATAACCTTAACTAGTACATAATATCATAAGTTCTTTATTACAATCATAAGTCCTACATAATTAAAGCTACTCAGTAGCCTTTTCCTTGCCCTTATCTGTGCCCGAAGGTCCGCACTGCTCTGCCTTAACTAAAATATTTTATGGAAAGCAAGAATGAGCACAAATTGCTCAGCAAGTAATATACAATAATGGTGAGTAATAAAATTCTCAATTCTCGAAAGGGTATAGCAAGGTTTGATAGTTCAAGGATAACAAGAATATCAACAGTTCTCAATAACAGTTGCTAAGGACAGAATAATATCAACGTGATTCAATAATAAATCAATTCAAGATTTCAAGACAACTGAATACTGAGCAGTCACTAAGGACTATGAACTTCTACTAGAATTAACAGTATTAAACTGAAAATCCAACAAAAACAGGTACAACAGGTGATCAGCCTAAAGTACTCTACGTTATGCATAACAATCAATCATACTCAAGTGCGCACGTCGATTCTCCGACAATTATATATCCCCTTCAAAGAAGGTTGTTCTTCTCAGTCAAATACAAGATCCTGCACCAATCAATTGATTTGGGTCGCTTTTCAATAATATAAGTCTAGTCGAATCAAATGGCATAGACACTTTCACAATATTCAAGAATAACACCAAGTTCAACATGAATAATAGCTTTAATGAAATAAGAGTTCAAGTATGCTAATTCAATTCAAACGATTAAGTAAAGAAACTAGTTCGCAATATACAAGGATAGAATACTTGCACCGTAAAAGAGTGTAAGTTAGGAAACTTGCCTTAAGCGTAGTTTATCCCTGTAAATTAATCAACACTTTTTGAATCCTATCGTAATATAGTTACGTATATATGATATCCATTAGTCATATAGCTTAACATTATATCTCATCTCGTATATACGATTAACACATAAGCTAAGTCTTGACCCAGCGACACAGTTATGCTATGTATAGTATCATACAATTTCACAAGTCTCGACTTTTAATATCTTTTATCATTAACGTTCCTCTTCTCAAGTTAATTGTCTTCATACATCATTACTATTATGTGAGACTATAACAAATACCAAACATACTCTATTTTAGCAAGTTATAGCATTACTATAAGTTAACCGTCGAAATCGGATTCAAATATATCACATAGTATATATACATGTTAAAGAGTCTTTTTATATTCGTATAACCTTCCCTTGTTCCAAACATATGTGATATAGATTCTAAGTCGACACTTACGGTCATTCAAGGTCATAGAATTTACAAAGCCTATCATGCTCGCTTTTAAAACACATAAGGTATTTATATTAAGCATACTTATGAGTATTCGCATTCCATATATGTGACTATCACATTTATTAGTTGAAAACATGCTTCGTTTATGCTAAATTGGAATCACGATATCTAATCATGGTATGCATACATGTATGATGTATGAGTGAGTCTAAAAGTACTATCACATATGTCCATAAATATCAGAATACGGAACTCGCAATAACATGTTAAGATTTACGTTTCAAACTTACACTTTCACTTAGTAAAGTTCGAAAATGAAGTCCACATGCTCATGTCATACTATGAAACATATATAAGCAAGTCAACATGTCTTCCATGCATTTCAAAGTCATCTAAAGATGCTCATAACATCAGAACGTATATATGGCATTTACATGTCCATATTCCACTTTCAAAACTTACATATTCGTTAGGAAGGCGCACTAGTTAGGTTCACATGTTCATATTATATCACAGAACCTATATAGATAAGCTAACATGCACTTCATGTGTTTCTAAGTCATACTAGCATGTTTCAAAAGTCAGAATGTATTCATGGTCTATATATGTTAAAGTTTGTTTAGGAAACTTGAAATTTATTTCAACGCTATTCGTCATTCCATTAATCTTGCACGACATCATAGCAACACACGTGCACATCATGTTAATATACGCATGTATAGGTAGTACTCATGCTAACATGTTCATCAAAGTTATTCAAGTAAACTATCACTTAGCAGAATCAAGCAAAAAGCAAAATCTGCAGCAAGCTGCTGGCGCAGCTGCCCAGTGCAAAACTGGCGCAGCTGCGCCGGCTCACGTCCAGCGGTAAACTGTTCCAGCCTCGGCAGATTTCCGGCCCATATCACAAAATTACTTCACGAAATCAGTTTCAATCAACTACATAATACTTCTATTATACTTATAAGTCCATATAGCAGCTAAGAAACATATCCCAATCCAAATTGACATGAATTGCAACAAGAATCAAGAATTTGATTTTGACAGAAAATGAAAATGGAGTTCTTGACAGAAAAATGAGAATGGAGAACAAGAATGTAAAATATGGAAGCTATATTGAAATCCCAATCATGTATGTATGTCCATATAACAATTAAACAAACATTCTTCAACCCAATTGAAATCTAATTTAACATACTCAAGAAATTGGAATTCAAAACTAGAAGTTTTTGACAGAGAACGAAAAGGAATACAAGAAATGCTCATTATACCTCTGTTAATGCAATCTAAGTTTGAATTGAACTCCTCAACTCTTAGAACACTTCAAACTGATATATATGCTCTCTCTCAACACTTAAGAATTTTCTTAGCAAATGATATGTGAAAAGAAAGGGCTTAATTTATAGAAAATATATTATCCAGACAATGCTTATACACTCCAATACAAACTAACGGATTGTCAAATTGCATGGAGGTTATCAAAGGGTAGGTAATTAGTTGTTAGATTCATCATGAATCCCACATCCTTGATCATCATGAGCTATAAAAGCTATGAAATGTTTGTTGAGTTTGTGGGATATAGGCCTCAGACTTCATAATGCTATTCACGTGTACAAGGTTTGTGTCTATCAATATGGGACAAGGAATGGTATCTCAGCATTTGTAACACTCCACACTTAAACTATTATACATACATAACATACACTTATGTTATAATTTGAGTCACAATGCACCTTTAATAGGTAACAAATATTACAATGTAGCAAGTAGGGATACATATATTTAACATATAATTCATGTATATTTTGTTAATATCCGATATAATTTTATCAGATATTACCACATTACACTATCTCATTTATTATAGGCTCTTATAATTCAACAATTGTTTACTATACTTGTGATGTATTATTTTAATGTTCACACACTTACCTTGTTACATACACATTTCATGTAATTCTTATAACTCAATAAACTTTACTATATAGTTTATGTATATAATATAGTCACATTATGCTTCATATAATATATGGTTAGCTACCATAAATTCGCATGCTTGCACATAGAAATTAATAATTCACTTATCTTATCAATTAATTAACAATAATATTAATTAATTCATTCCTCGTAATTATTAATAACACTTAATTAATAATCATAGGATTAATTATCACATTAACAAACATAATTCTCAGCATTTTTATGAACAAGTGTTTTATTATTATTATTATATTTCTTGCATTAATAATAATCACATATTATAACTTAACCAAAATTAACAATTAATATAAATTAATTGTTCACTTAATAATTCTTTCGTCGATTAATATCATTATTAACATTTCTCATCACAGTGCCACATAAGGCTTCCCGAGTTTATGATAACTCCACATTTTGCTCAATTATTATAATTATTCAATTTAATATAATTGAGTTAACTCACAAAATCATTTATATTCAAATAAATATTCATTTCCATTAGTATATTTATTTAATAATATATGAAAATTCTCGGGTATTACAATAGTTCTAAGCTCAAAAAGAAGATTCAACTAAGCTTGAGGAAGGAGCTGGGAGTTCGCTGTCCAAGATAGTTAGTTGTGGATAGTTGTAAGTTTATCTTTGAAACTTTGTAAAGGCTTCTCCGCCTATTGAAGGAGTATTTATTAAAGATAGTAATAGGATCTCAAGTCCTGGAGAGGAGCTTGAGACTGGATATAGCAACATACCCGAGCTGTATGTTGTGAACCAGATAAATATCTGTGTATTGTGTGATTGAATTTTAAACTGCTTATTAATTTCTTAAAATTAACCCACTAAAATTCAAAAAGGCCAAAGATAATTTTTAAACAGTGATAATCTATTCAACCCCCCCCTTCTAGATTATTATTGGACTTTCAATTGGTATCAAAGCAGTGCTATTTATCTTGTTTGTTGAGTAATTACAGGCATATCTAAGAGTAGATCCATCTATGGCATACACAAATGCTATCGGTTACGGAGAAGGACTATCAATGTCCAGACCTCCACTATTTGATGGCACAAACTTTGCCACCTGAAAAAATAGATTCAAAATCTACGCCAAATCACAAGGAATCAAAATTTGGCTAGCAATAGAACGAGGTGTAAAGATTCTCACAAAAATCGAAGATGAAAAGATCGTCAAAAAAGATGCCGGGGAATTCATTACCGAGGATGAGGAGATTATGAATATCGCCTCCAAGGCTGAACAAGTGCTAACCAGTGCTCTTGTAGAAAAAGAATATAAAAGAGTTAGCAACTGCAAAAATACTAAAGAAATCTGAGAAAAATTGATTGTAACCTATAAAGGAACCAGTTATATCAAAGAAACCAGAAAAGATGCTCTAATCCAAGAGTATGAAAGCTTTAAGCTGGAAGAAGGTGAGAAAATCATTGATATGGAAACTCATTTTTCCAGAATCATTGATGAGCTAGAACAACTGGGAAAAGCTTATACAATAAATGAGAAGAACAGAAGAATTCTCAAAGCACTTCCATCTGTATGGAAAATAAAAGTTACAGCCATCAAGGAAATAAAGGATCTAACTGCTTATTCTCTTGATAGCCTCATTGGAAATCTTCGTGCCCACGAAGTCGACATGCTAGTCGAAAAAGCAGGATCAGACACAGACCTCAAAAAGAAAGGAATCGCTTTCAAAGCCTTACTCATTGATCAAGAAAGCGATGATGATGAATTGAATGAAGAACTCTTGAGTCTAGATAATAACGAAGTTTTATTATTATCAAGACAACTCAGGAGAGTAATCCAAAGCAAAGCAAAGAGATATGGCAAAGGCTTTATGAAAACAAATAACAACTTCAACAACTTCCGAAATAAGCAAGTCTTCAAGCCAAAAATTCCAGGAGGGAATTTTAAAGCTACCAACAGCAACTTCAGAAATGCTGGCTCAAATGAAAATTTAAATAACTGTTTTGAATGGAACCAACCAGGACACTTCAAGAAGGATTGTCCAAAACTAGTCAACAACAAAGTTCTAGTAGCTAAAGAAGGTTGGGATCTAAGTGATAAAGAATAACCCACTGAACCAACAGAGGAAACCGCAAATTTATGTTTAATGGCGGACAATGACTCATCACCAAGATCTGAGATAAATTCGGAACATCAATTATCTAGCACTTCATTTGCCACACATAATTTAGAAAACATAAATGAAGAACATCATGAATTACAAGAAGCATATAATTTTCTATATGAAGATAATGAAATTATTAAAGAAGATTTTATTAAATTAAAAATATCATTAGAAAAATTAATTAAAACCAATAGAAATCTTGAAATAGAAAATTCAAATTTAATTGTGATTAATGAAACCTTAAAAGAAGAAAATGAGAAACTAGAAAATGATTCTTTAGAAAATCTTGCAGCAAAAGAAGAACTAGAAAAATTAAAAAAAAATAAACAGAAATCTTGAAATAGAAAATTCAACACTTATTATTTCTATTAAAAATTCAACACTTATCCTTGGCTTTGGCATCGTAGACTAGGACGCATTAATATGAAATTAATTAACAATATATCTTCTAAGGAACATGTTCGTGGTCTTTCTAAACTTAAATTCCTTAAAGACCATATCTGTGAAGCCTGTGAATTAGAAAAACAAATTCATGAATCTCATAAACCTAAACTCATAATATCAACCTCTCGACCACTAGAACTCTTGCATATGGACTTAGTAGGACCTATTCCTAAACATAGCATGGGTGGTGCTGTCTACATCTTAGTCCTAGTTGATGACTATTCAAGATTCACTTGGGTTGATTTTCTAAAATTTAAAAATGAAGCGATAAACTCTTTCTCTGCTCTATGTAAGAAAATTCAGAATCAACGGGGAAGCTCTATTGTTTATATTCGGTCTGATCACGGAAGAAAATTTGACAATTCTGATTTCATAATGTTCTGTGATGAGCACGATATAAGTCATAACTTTTCTGCAACTTACACACCTCAATCAAACGGTGTTGTTGAAAAAAAAATTGTATTCTACAAGAAATAGCCAATACTATGCTTAATGAATATCGACTTCCTAAATATTTTTGGGCCGAAGCAATTGCAACATCCTGTTATATTTTGAATCGAGTCTTGCTAAGACCAATGTTGCTCAAAACTCCCTATGAACTTTTTTATAAAAGAACTTCAAAAATAAATTATTTTCGTGTCTTTGGGAGTAAATGCTTTATTCTAAATACTAAACAATATCTAGTGAAATTCGATCCCAAATCTGATGAAGGAATATTTCTAGGATATTTACTAAATAGTAAAGCATATAGAGTCTTCAATAAAAGAACTCTAGTCGTGAAGAGTCAATGAATGTAACCTTTGATGAATCTAAACCTCCTCCAAAATACAAAGAACTGGCAGAAAATGATACAATCATTGAGGACATTCTCAGAAATATGGAAGAACTAAAAATAGATGATATATCTTCACCTGTCACTATTAATCCTCTTGAAAATCCTAATCCCCAGTTAAATGACTTGCCCAAGAAATCACATGCTATAAGAAATCATCCAATAGAGAATGTAATTGGTGATATCGATAAATAAATTCTTACAAGATCACAAGCACAAAACATGGCCAGTCATCTATCCTTTTTATCACAAATTGAGCCTAAAAATATAAAAGATGGATTGCTTAATGAAGAATGGATAATACCTATACAAGAAGAACTTGAACAGTTCACAAGAAACAAAGTCTTCCAACTCCCGAAGAAACCTCCATTATTGGAACTCGATGAGTGTTTCGTAACAAATTAGATGAAAATGGAACTATTAAACGTAATAAGGCACGATTAGTTGCACAAGGGTATAATCAACTTGAAGGAATTGACTATGATGAAACATATGCTCCTGTTGCTAGAATGGAGTCTATACGTATGTTATTAGTTTTTGTACGCCATTAAGATTTTAAATTATTTCAAATGGATGTGAAATCTGCTTTTCTGAATGGTGTTATAGAAGAAGAAGTCTATGTTAAACAACCCCCTGGCTTTGAAAACTTTAGTCATCCTGATTATGTGTATAAACTGTACAAAGCTTTATACGGTCTAAAACAAGCTCCCAGGGCATGGTATGAGAGACCAAGTAAATTTTTGTTAGAAAATGGTTATAAAAGGGGCACAGTAGATACTACCCTTTTTACAAAATATAAAAATGATGATATTCTTATTTTACAAATATATGTTGATGACATCATTTTTAGATCTACTAATATGACTATGTGTAATGATTTCTCTGAAAGCATGAGTAAGGAATTTGAAATGAGCATGATAGGAGAATTGAATTTCTTCCTAGGACTACAAATCAAGCAAGGAGAAAAAGGTATTCACATCTCTCAATCCAAATATTGCAAAAAAATGATTAAGAAATTTGGTCTAGAATCTGTGAAACCTCTTAATACTCCTATGTCAACTACTAATAAACTAACTGCTGATGAAAATGGAAAAAGTGTTGACACAAAAAAATATCGAGGAATGATTGGAAGTCTCCTTTACATCACAGCTAGTCGACCTGACATCATGTTCAGTGTCTGCAAATGTGCCAGATTTCAAGCAAACCCTAAAGAATCTCATTTGGTTGCAGTAAAAAAAATATTTTGATATCTTAAAGGAACTACAGACTTAGGTCTTTGGTGTCCTAAAGGTCAACCATATGACCTTGTGTGTTGTTCTGACTCTGACTATGCCGGTCATCATGTTGTTCGAAAAAGCACAAGTGGTACTTGTCAGTTCTTAGGCGGATGTCTAGTTTCCTGGTTCTCTAAGAAACAAAACTCAGTATCTATTTCAACCACCGAAGCCGAATATATAGATGTTGCACGGTGTTGTGCATAGATATTGTGGATGAAACAGACTCTTGCCGATTATAATATAAAATTTAACTGTGTCTCAATCTTATGTGATAATACAAGCACTATTTAACTTGAGGAAAAATACCGTATTACATGCTAGATCAAAACACATTGATGTTAGACATCATTTCTTACGGGATCATGTAAACAATGGTATTATTAAACTAGAACATATTGACACATAATTAAATATTGCTGATATATTTACTAAACCATTAAGTTCTGATAGATTTTGTAAATTACGTTTAGATTTGGGAATATTAGATATTATCTCATAAAATATTAAATCTTTCTCTTATTTAAATTCTATTTTTATTATTTTTCTAGTAATATATAAATATAATTTTCTTAAGTTATATAGTCAAAATTACTAATATTACTAATTTTATTTTTATTATATTTTAACATATATACAATGCTAATTTATATATACATATATACACATAATTATAAATATATATATATAATATAGTTGTTCTTTTATATATGTTAATATATCTATATACTTATATTATTTAATTATGTATGTATTTTTATATATTAAGATTTTATATTTATAATCTTTCTTAATTACACATTATATATCAAAAATTATACTAACATAAATATTTTATTAAAATCTTTACAATATTCATAAAAATGAAAATTATTAATTTATAGATTTTAATATAAATATTTTAGTATTTTTTATTATTAATTATATCATAAAATTATATTTTATATCATTTATTATATATGTATTTATCTGATCAAATCTGAGCCGCTGATCAAGGAACTCATCTAACGGTCAACTACAAGCACCATTCGCATCTGTTAACTCCAACCAACCAGAAGCCAAATAGCCAAAACACACGGATCATGCTGATCAACCGTTCGATTAACACAAGAAAGCACAAATCCATACCAGCCGTTTGATTAAAGTCAAACGATTAGCTAAACCGTTTCAAACGCGCGATCACTTCTTGACTGTTGATCAATTCTAATTAACCTAAATATAAAAATCTAAAATCTATTTTTAATTTCATTTCTCTCCCTCTCTTCTCTTACCTCTGCCGGCTCTCTTTCTTTTCTCTCTCTATCTCTCAAACGCTCTCATACCCTAACATTTCTTTAGCCAAAATCGAGCGATCCAAGTGAGTTTTTTGTGTCTCTCCTTCATTAAAATGAATCTTCTTAGTCTTGTTAACATTTCTATAGATTTAAATTTTTTCTTTACGTCATTTTTTTGTTTCTCCTTATTTTTTTTGTATCTTGGTGTTCTTAAAGATTTTCAAACCCTAGAACCATGAATATTCTTTTATTTTTGTCCATATATATACCATATATTTATATTTAAAAAAAAAAAAAATTGTTTACCAATGTGTTTCTGGGTTCGATCTCTCTTTAAAAAAATCGTTTCTGATTTTCCATTCCTGTTTATATTTTTTTTGGTCTTCAAACGATTGATTTAAAAAAAAACTAGATCCATATTTTTTTTTTCGAGTTCATATATATATATAAAATATATATACTATCTTTTTAATTCATATGCTTACCGATCTTCTAGGGTTCAATTTTTTAAAAAAATGTATATATTCTTTTCTATTTTTCTTCTTCTTCCTCTTCTGTTTATTTTTTAATGTAGAAAAAAATGTGTTTATTTGTGAAACCCTAAAAGTTCATATATATATATATATATATATATATATATATATATATATATATATATATATATATATATATATATATATATATATATTTCAAAATTTTATATTCACAAAATTATTTTTATAAGTATATAAATATATATTTTTTTTAAATGTGTATATTATATATACATATGTGTGTATGAATAATTTATAAGTATATAAATATTTTTTTCTTTCTTAGTATATGTTCAAAACTAATATGTTCTTGACTTTCGAAACTCTAAATGTTTCTGTTTAAATTCTGTCTTTGAAATTTTTGTTTAGACCCTAATTTTTGAAAAATTTCTGTCAAACCCTAACTTTTTGTTAACAATTTTTTTTTTGTTAACAAATTTATTTTTGTCAAACCCTAATTTTTGTTAATAAATTTAAAGATTGTGTGTGTGTGTGTGTGTGTGTGTGTGTATATATATATATATATATATATATATATTCTTATTTTATCAGAATATACATACATATATAACGATATATTTGAAAAATCATATATATGTGTAATAACTGTTATATACATTATATATACCTGCATGATTCCAGTCTGTTACCCTATATTTTCTACGTGTATATACACAAATGTATGTGTGTGAGTGTGGTTTCTTATTCTACTAATACACCTGTGTTATACTGTGGATAAACTGAAAGCTGCTTAGCTTGTGATTAGCTGTGCTCAGGTAATATCCTTTCTCTCTCTCTGATAAACTATGAGTATGATACCATTGGATAACTGTGATGAGTCTCATGCTTATATTCTGCAACTTTGATGTCTATCTAAATATTGACATTAGGTGATGAAAATAATTACCATGATATGTGTTACTATCTTTACCATTGTTATATGTTGTTATGTATGACATAGATCATGTGTTCTGTATCAGTATTATGTAACATTGACTTGTTGATCTCTGTGTTAACTCGCTATCTTTTGATATGGGCATCGAGCAATGATAACATGTTAGTGTTATGTAACACTGACTTGTTGAATCTCTGTGTTGATTTGTAATATAGTCTGATATGGGCATAGAAGTAATAATAACATATCTATGTGTTATCTTTAACACTAACTTGTTGAATCCCTATATTGGGTTACTATCTTCTGATATGGGCCAATAAGTAATAATAGCATGTCTCTTTATTGATATTGGACCATACCTGTTATGTCAATAACCTGCATATTTTTGAAATGTTCTTTGTGTCTTCTGATTGGACATCTGGGTTATTTTTTTTTAAAAAAGGGAACTGACTTAGTCTGATCTAACATTTCTACCCATGTGCTTTTAAAAAAAAGAGAAAACTGACAAATGATTTAAATCTACTACAGTACTAAGCATGACTGTTTCTTACTGCTCACTGTGCACAGTCATCACTTGAGAACTGTTTAGTTTTGACATTCAAGTCATGTCATATTACTTAAACTGAAAGTTTTAGAAATGTACTTTTTCTATAAAATGATAGTTTTTCAAAAACTAACTACTTCAAACTACTTCTACTTTTTTGCAGTCTTTGAACTTCTATTTTTTTATTCACTATCTTTCAAAAATGCCTCCTATCTATTCTTCAAAAAGAAAGAAACTTGAAATACTTTTTGAGTCTCACCCTGATATCTATACCCCTATGCTTCTTACTCTTACTGCCAAGACTAAATATGAACATATGAGGCATAACTTGCTTCCTGGGGTAGGGACTTCTTTCAACAATTTTCCAAATTTGTTAGAAAGCATAACAAATATAGGATGTGATTGTCTTATTTCTTTCATAAATAGAGAAATATTTCCTAGTTTCATTGCAGAATTCTATGCTCACATGACTTTTGTTCATGATTCAACTGGTTTCTTGTCTAGTATTAAAACATGCATACAAGGCCAAGATTATGTGATTGATGAAATTCTTCTTCTACATGCACTTAGTCTCATAAAGGAGTTCTTAGATTTTCCAAAGATAAATGAATACACTTGTCCTACAGGAATTTCTACTACTGAATGCCTTACTTTCAAACACAATCTCTCACTCACCACTGATCAACTTGTGCCTGCAAACTTGTTTGAATATCCATGCAAACTGCATCTTGATTACTTCACTACTGAATGTCAGTTTTTGGGAAAAATTCTTAGACACAATTTCATGCCTGTCAGAAATGACAAACTGTTAAATCCATTTGACATAGAACTCATGAAATGTGTTTTGACTAAATGTATGCCATATAGTCTACCATATTTTCTCTTGACATCTTTTGAATTCTGCCACTCTAACAACTGCATGGGATATGGACTTTTATTGACTAGAATTTTTATACATCTGGGCATTCCTATTCATTTTCATAAGGCTCAATTAGTTCACAATAGTAATATTGTATCACACTTAAACCTTCCCCGTAAGCCTTTGATCATTTTTCAACCAAATGACACTGATCACATTGAGTCACACTTAAACCTACTATCACAAATTGACTCTCTGAACAGTATGAATCAGCTATCTTTGAAGAATCAAACTGCTATTACGAGTCAATTAGAGGCTTTGCAATTGTCTGTGCATCACATACAAGACATGATGAGTGTGTTAATGGAGCACCATAAGGTATCAATTCCTCCCTATAAATTCACTGCCACTACAAGTTCTGCACAGCTTGATCATACTAATCAAACTCCAACAGATCCCCTTCTTACAAACCTTGGTTTGAACTTCTCTCCACTTAACTTTGATGAACTCTAACTATTCAGGATGTATGTATCCTTAAATACTTGACTAACTATTCAGGATTACTGTATAACCATACTAACATACTAATAACTTAGGAATATCAATCATATTTGCTTATTATTCTGACTTGCAGGTAAAACTAACAGTTTCTGCAGGAACCTTGGTATCTTTTCTTAACCCTCCATTTTTGTTAATGACAAATGGGGAGAAGAAAAATATCAAATGAGAAAAAAAATATCATATTATATTACTTAATATATACTAAGTAGCATACGAGTGAGCATAAATAAATCTGCAGGTTATACATGTTATAACTGCCTGGATGGTTATAAATTGCATATGAGATTGACAGGGATAAGCATACAGGATATAACTGCTATATAACTAACTGTCTGGATGAGATGAATGGTTTGTATGCTGGATACAATCTGCATACTGGATATAACTGTTGTAGACACTCGAAATTTTCCTTGCCCCAATACGAACACTGTAGGAAGGCAAAGCAGTCAATCAAATTGACCCCGGTACCGATACCAGGCTTCCAACCCAAATTAGATCCCCAATATCGGTAAACCTAAATCCGGCCACCAATGCAAGTAAACTTAATTTCGATCCCCAATGTCGGTTAACCCAAATCCGACCCCCCAATATCGGTACTCTAGTCAAATTCGATCACCAATATCGGTACTCCAGTCAAATACGATCACCAATATCGGTACTCCAGTCAAATCCGATCACCAATATTGATACTCCAGTCAAATCCGATCTCCAATCGGACCGTCTATCCATCTCTGATCTCCAATCGGACCGTCTATCCAGCTCTGATCTCCAATCAAATAGTGTATCCAGCTCCGATCTCCAATCAGACCATCTATCCAGCTCTAATCTCTAATCGGACCGTCTATCTAGCTCCGATCTCCAATCGAACCTTCTATCCAGCTTCGATCTCCAATCGGACCGTCAATCCAGCTCTAATCTCCAATCGGACCGTTAATCCTGCTCCGATCTCCATTCAGACCCTCTATCCAGCTCCGATCTCCAATCGGACCCTCTATCCAGCTCCGATCTCCAATCGGATCGTCTATCCAGCTCCGATCTCCAATCGGACCGTCTATCAAGTTCCGATCTCCAATCGGACCGTCTATCTAGCTCTGATCTCCAATCGGACCGTATATCCATCTCCGATCTTTAATCGGACCGTTTATCCAAATTCGATCACCAATCGGACTATCTATCAAGCTTCAATCTTCAATTGGGCAGTCTACCAGCGTCGATCGTCAATCGAACCGTCAATCCAGCTTTGATTGTCAATCGGACCGTCAGATCAACCCCAATCTCAATGTTGGGCCTTTAAATCAGCCTCGGCAGCAACCCGAGAGGTACAAATCAGCCCCAGTAGCAACCTGAGAGATATCGATCAATCCCAATCTCAATATTGGGCTGTCAGGTCAGCCCCGACATCAACCCGGGAGGTACAGGTCAACCTTGATATTAACCCAGGACATGTCGAGTCATCCCGGTCTCAGTCTGAGAAGTGCAGTTCAGCCCAGAGATGACCCTGGGAAGCCAGATCCACCAATGACCATCCCGGGAGAGGCAAAACATTCATTTTATCAACTCTCAGTCGATTCGGTCAAAATCAAGCCGAATTGATGCCATTGAAGTCAGAATGAGCCATAACGACAATCCCGAGTGCAAACGATGCAAGACAGCTCAACGGATAAACTGCGGAAAATCAAAGACCTGGTTATGAACCCGTCTTCTAGGACCCAAAAAATGCTTTATTCCATGTCATTGCTACACTCTTGGCAAGGGCTTTCCAAAAAGGTATCGCACGCCTCAAACAGAAGCTCCGATCAAAAGTTAGAAAGTTTCGACTTCGACTGCGCGTTATCCGAATTGCACGTACTTTGAGATGACAGAACCTGGCACCGCAGGCCCCACTAGGGGAGCCGCACCTCTACTTGTGATAGAAGAAGGTAGAGTGGAGGCTCCCTGGCCTATAAATAGAGGTGCCCCCTTCATTTGAAAAAAGAAAAACGCAACGAAGCTCTGCCAGTTCGATTTTCTAAATTTTGCACCTCTTCCAAACCCAAATATTTTCACTCTAACACGTAGATATACCCATATACTAACACATATCAGAAAAAACTGGTAGATTTAGACGTATAGAGCCTACAATTTGGCAAAAAGCCCGTGTAGCAGTCAATTATAAGTATTTTCACGATCAGAAAGTGAATATTACTTCTTCGTACTTTTATACACTTGCACGTTAAGTTTCATTTTCTAACAATGCCCGGAACATAGTTCCTGGCCGTTTTCGTCAAAATTTGGTATATTTTTGTAAATAAACTGATTTTCTGGCATTTCTATAACTCGAATTGACGATCCGTCAGCTTCAGCAGCTTTAATGCACTAGCATAAATGATCTGGCAACTTCGCCAAATTGGGTTATCTTCCTGGTCCGGGTTTGGCCCTTTTTTATATATATTTAACTATATATATACTAACATTTCAATTCTGTCAAGTCCGGCTGTCAAATCCGAGGTAGATTACCGCTTTTATATATCTTTACGCATATATGAGCGATTTTCACCATAACTGGGTTCTTTTCCCAGTATTGATTGACTACATTTCTATCAATATATATATATATATATATATATATATATATTTCAATTCCAGTCCGGGCACCGGCGTGAAAACCCATCGCCCTTGATACAGTTTTTGCACACTTCACCATACTGGGTGATCTCCTCAGTCACTGGTTGACTACTTTTCTGCAATTTACATTCCAGTCTAGCCTGGACTATTTTGTGGCCTTTATACTATTTTTGCACTCTTCGCCATACTGGGTGATCTCCCCAGTCACTGGTTGACTACTTTTCTGTACATTTACATTCCAGTTCGGCCTATATCATTTTGTGGCCTTTTTACTGCTTTTATATATATTTATGCATATTTAAGCAGCCTTCACCATCACTGGTCCTCTTCCTAGTCTTGGTTGACTACATTTCTGTCAATATAATTTATATATATATATATATATATATTTCAATTCCAGTCCAGGCACCGGCGTGAAAACCCATCGCCCTTTACAGCTTTTATATATATTTGTATATATATATATATATATATATATATATATATATTGCTTTACTCACTTTCTATTCAACTGCTACTTTAAATATTCATTTTATATGAACTGGCACTAACATATCTGCAGGCGGACTAGATTTATTTAAATCTCGCCAATTCTAGTTTTCAAACGGTTCAAAACCTCCAGACTGAACCGGGAAGCTAGAATGGCTGAGATTTCTTTAAATCTAGCTTTCTTTCTAGTTTCAGCTTCAAAGGCAACTTCGCATTCCTTAGATCGCTATCTAGTGGGAACGAGATGCTTCAGCCGTGCGGATCAGGATTTACTGAATGAATCCTCTGTTCTGGCAATATTGGGATATTTATCTATTTCTGTACAAATTTGAACTGTGCAAGTTTTGGATACTCATATGTGAGACTAGGAATCATGGGATTCACGATCAAAACGATCAGAATCTGATTCCCACGACGGACAAACTCCAATTTTCAACTGTACTCTGCCAGTTTTGCGGTAGAAATGTACATGTAAAAAGACCTTAAAACGGTTATCCGAATTTAAGGTCTCAAGATAATGCAAAAAATGTGAATTATCGTGTCAGCGTCCCTCCGATGGTTTTCATACCCATGAGGAGACCGACACTTGTCTATTTTTTGTGGTCGAGGATGCTTCACAGCCCGACAAATCACCATTCACATGCAGCCTTAAGGCTATAAAGATAAAATTGGAAGTATCAATAGGCTTCAATTCCAAATGGCAGCGTAAGGGTTTGATAAACCAGCTTTCAAAACATCATTTTCAAATTAATCAAAAGAAAAGCTTTTCAAAGAAAATCAAATTAAATGCTTTAGCAAATCAAATCAAAGACTGATTTTCAAATCAAATCAAACCTTTCGTATATAGGTTCAATGAAGCAAAGCACTACTTTCAATCAATCAAATCAATAGGCCCAATTTTCAAATAGCATTCACTCACGCATTCTAGTTTTTAAAGGGAAATATTGAAAAAATGTGGTACCGTGTTTACACGGGAGTCGTGGGGTGCTTAACACCTTCCCCGCACTTAACCAAGCCCCCGAGCTCAAAACTTTGTTTTCAAAGATCAAGTTTTGATAGTGTCCAGCAATTGGGCCTCTTTCAAACAAAACTCGGTTGAGTTGGTACAACCATTTTCAAATCTACCAACTGGCGACTCTGTAAAATGTTTAAATCATCGACATGATACATGTTGGCCTTTCTCCTAAAAACCCTTCAAAACCTTTTTCCTAAATAAAAAGAATAAGGGTAGAAAGAACTTAGGAAAAGAGATTAAAAGATCCGGGTTGTGACCCCCGCGGATTTTTTAATCCAACGTCGACAGGTGGCGACTCTGCTGGGGACAGTAGAGGGCTTAGGCCGCTTTCAAATATTTTCAAATATTTCCCTTTCAAAACTATTGAATGCGTGAAATTCTGCATCTCCACAGTCAATGAATAAGTGAATGCTGCGTCTTTATTGAATGTATGAATGCTGCATCTTTACATTGAATGAATGTGAATGAATGCTTTCCTACTTTTTAGTGCTTCGCACCCATATTTAGTGCTTCGCACCCATGTCATCATATGCACTACGGTGAGGCACAATGTATGTGAATGTATGTTGTGTGTCCCTCTCACAAGGAGGAAAACCTGGTCGGTGATAAGTAATGTCTCTGGGGACGACTAAGTCTCTGGGGCTCATGAAAATGCACCACCTAGATTCACTCCAGTTGAACGATCGGATTAATTTCCCCTCTAGTAGATTGCGATGATCTGGGAACCTTCATGCCGAAACAAAAGCTGCGAGAGTAACCTAGGATAAGTCAGCCTCTGATTAACCAAATCCAAAGGGAAGCTTCTTCATGCCTTCTTCTTTCAATTCCATGTTAAGTCTCCAATTATCAAGGAGCGCAATGTAAATATCATAATGAAAGATTTACTTTCCCTGTTAAAATACCATGTCATCTTGCCATCAAAATAACTAACCTCGGTTTTGCAAGATAAAATCTAAAAAACACATTATGCATCCTGTCCTTACCTACATTAGAGAATTGACACGCCTACGTTTTGTTGTAGGTAAAAATTGGTCCTGTTACTAGGTCTAAATATAAGGCACCCAGTCCATCCACAAACATGGTTTCTTGTGCTCAACCAGAATCCGCCCCAGTATCCCGGGAAGAGTTCGAAGGACTGAAAAATTAGATAGCTGAGTTAGCTGGTTTCCTACGAGAACAAAGCAAGGCCCTTAAAGGGAAACAATCTCAAGCTCACATAGAACCAGGAGCATCTGGTGGTAGTGCTGGCGGTCAAGAGACTAAAAAGGCCGAAACTCAGATTCCTGGACCACAAACTAGGACACGACCAACAAAACCCCTGAAATCACCCCCCTCGTCAAAGATTAGGAAGCTGGTGACATTATGAAGAAAGCACAACAAATGGAGGAAGCTCTCCGATCAATCAAATGGATTGGGGCATTCTGTAGTGTCAATTACTCCGACCTCTGCATATATTCCCCGGGGCTAGTTATCCTGAAAAATTTAAAACTCCTGAGTTCGAGAAGTATGATGGAACGGGAGATCCTTACACACACTTAAAAATATTTATTGGAGAACTCGAATCCTATGCAGAGGACGAGAAGCTTCGAATGCAGCTATTTTAGAATAGTCTAACCGGAGAGGCGAGAGCATGGTATGCCCGTTTGGACAACTCCAAAATCCACAGTTGGGAAGAACTGGCCCACGCTTTCCTCGGTCAATACAGCTTCTAATCTCAGCTGGCTCCAGACAGATACCAAATTAACAAGATCAGGAAGAATAACACTGAATCATTCAGAGAATATGCCCAGCGATGGAGACGGGTCGCAGCACAAGTCACCCCAGCCATGACTGAATCTAAAATAGTCATGAACTTCATCGACATTCAAGAAGCGCCTTATTATGAGAGGGTCCTAGCAGGCATAGGAAAACCATTCTCTGAAAAGATCAAACATGGCGAAATGGCCGAATTGGGGCTCCAATCCGGGAAGATAAAAGATCTAACCGCCCTCAAAGCTGTAGCTGAGCATATCCAGTCCAGAAATTACGGGAGTAATTCCCGAAGGGTGCACAAAAAGAAAGACGAAGAAGTCTCCTTGGTCTTACAAGGATAAAATCCAAGGGGCGAGTCAAACAGTATGCCCATTCAAAGGAGGAATTATACCCCTTTTCAAAATCTATCACAGCCTTCAAATCCTCCATTTCAAAAAAATATAGAGGTCAGACAGCGAAGAACTTTCACCCCTCTAGGGGATTCACTTGAGAACGTATTTAAACTTCTGACAGCCCAGAAGAAGATTGTTCAACTCCTTCCACCAACCAACACTAAAGGACGAAATTTTGACCCAAGCAAGAAGTGTGCTTATCACTCTGGATCTCCAGGTCATGACACCCAAGATTGTTGGTCTCTCAAGCACAAAATACAAGATTTGATTGACAGCGGAGAGATTGTGGTCACAAAGCCTGAGCAACCCCATGTGCAGGACAATCCTCTGCCATAACATAAAGAGGAGAATGTCAACATGATCAGCACCACAAATGGAGAAGGATCCAATTACCTCTATTATGTGGGAGAATCAATTCAATCCAACAACACCAGCCCGGATAGTTGGGAAGTTTTTGAAAGGAGGTTCCTGATAGAGCAGGAGATTAAATCTATCAAGGAGCAGATCGAGCAGTTAGCAGAACTGGTCGTTTACAAGCATCAACTTACTAGGAGTATGGTGAAACAAATCAACTAGTCCATTGTCGATCGTCCTCCCACAACGGAGATCACTTCCCCAAGAAATCAATACCAGTCTAATGAGAATGATCTTTGGGCTAACAGGGTGGCCGAAGAAGAGAATCTCCGAGCAGATGGGAAATTCCTATTCCAGAGAAACTTCACCAACCTAAATCAATCAATGGAAGAAATCCTTTAAATGCTAATCAACGAAGGAATGGTTGCAGACTTATTACCTCCATGAGCCAGAAAATTTAAACCTGACCAAATATGTCAGTACCATTCAAATTCACCCGGCCATGATACTGAAGATTGTTGGGCACTTCGTAACTTGATTCAAGACATGATTGAAAATTAGGATCTGATCAGGGGAAATCAAATCCTCGATCTCCCAGACAATGACACTCTCTGGATCCCCACTGTATGGAACCAGAACACAGTGGTTGTTATATCCTGCGATGGGGAGTCGACTCTCAAACCCTTAGTACTGCCTGGGAAAGGGGTTCAAGAACTACTAGATCTTGTGAAGGGGGCTGCACCTCAGCCTCTAATCTTGCCCTTCAGACCTCAGTATCCAATCATCAGTCTGAAGTGTGTCCCATAGAACTACGGGGATAATGAAGGCTCCACTTTAAACAACATTACCGTTGTGCCGAAGGACAATCCCTTATACCTACCTCAGCGGGTAATCAAACTGGTCATCAAAGCAAAAGAGAAGGTGGCTGAAGAGAAAATCAAAGAGTTCCTCAACAAAATGGGACACAATGAAATCAAAATAATGCAAAGCTTGGAGGACGCACCTAAATAAGTGTCCATCCTCGACTTGGTCCTATCCTCAGATGATCATCGCAACATTCTAGTGAAAGTACTAGAAGAAGCTCATTTGCCACGTACAGTGGATACCGAGAAATTCTGTCACGTGATTGAACACATCTTCAATAGCAATGTAATATCTTTCACTGACGATGATATCCCGGTAAAGGGAACGGGCCACCACAAGTCCCTGTATATAGCTGTAATGTCCTCCGAATATGTGATCGGAGGTGTGCTCATAGATGGAGGATCATCCCTCAACATTTGTCCATACGATACTTTAGAAAAGATGAAGATCAATCCAAACCGGATCAAAACCAGTCATATGATCATCTGGGCCTTCGATGGATCTCGCCGACAGGCTATGGGGGAAATAGAGCTTCCTTTAGAGATTAACCCACACACATTCTACGTATCTTTCTAATAGTAGTGTGCATACAAGCCAATCATGTATGATGATAAAGCACATACTTTGTAAACAATCTTATTTATATATTAATAAAATATTCATTTAAGGCATTTAATTATCTACATGGTGTTGTTTTTAATAATATATAAATAACCCATAGTTTTAAGTAATGATTTTAGAATCATGATGAGATCATGCTAATGAGATCTAAATTCTTAAAAAGCTTAAAAACTAAAATAGTTCCCAATTGTGGGATTACTAAAATGGGGATTAGTAAATCCGGATAGATTGGTACATACGTTGCTTGCTCATTGGATGAGGATGACTGATCTCATGGTCATTTGTGTGGAGACACTAAAGCAAGTATGTAGGTGCTTATTGGAGAATAAGTTCACTGAACGTGACTCGCTATGGAATACCTAATGGAGTTTTACTCGCCTGTCAATAGGAATTCCTAATGTGATAGTAGTACAAGTGATCCTTGGACTTGAGATCATCATAGTATCTTGTATGTAACAAATTATACTTTGACTTATTCCTTAAGGCCTTTTTAAGGCATATATAGGGTATGCTTGGGTATAATGAGTTGCATATGGAGATAATGTATGATCAATAAAGAATCTACTACATCTAGTAAAAGAGGAGATATGTCCTATGTGATTCGTTAAATAGCAACCCAGGAATCCTTGGCCAAGGTAGAATGAAATTATAAAGAGGTTTCTAATTTGCATTATTTGGAGTTGTGTGTTTTCTAATCGAAATACATATGATTAAATAAATTAAGACTTGACAGTAAATCCATGTCTTATATTTAATTGGGACATTGTATGGTGGAAGGATTGAATTATACAGTAACTATTAACTCACAGGTTCTTTTATGATTAATGTTGAAATCTATATTATCTAGAAAGTCGTTGATCGCTAGGGAGGCTATCCCTATTGTAGAATAAATGTTATTTATTTAAATAGATTATTAGTTTAATTTATTTATTTAAATAAGATTAGAATTGTTCTAATTGATTTATTCACAACCAGTTTAATATGGAGAACCTAAAGGGTCACACCATAAAAGAAAGAAGAATTATTTAAGAAGAAAATGGCATGATAGTAATAATGCATTAAGTGTAATTAATTTAATCTATGGTGATAGAATAAATTAAATAGCTTAATATTTATTATTTAATATTTTAGAAATATTAAATATAAATTAATAAGAGGAGTCTTATTATTATTATTATTATTATTATTATTATTATTATTATTATTATTTTAATTCTAAAGGAGTTTAGGAATTAATATAATATCAGTACTCTCTCTCAATCCTAATAAGATTAGGATATAAATTAATTAAAAGTGTTTAATTAATTAATTAACCTATTCTAATTGGATTAGGAGGGTTAACCTAATATCTATATAAGAGAGTCTTATATCAGAAATAAGGTACGTGAATTTTTCCAAAGGTTGGGAGTACACATATTCTATAGAGATAGAAACAAGGGTTAAGCCAATAACCCATCTTCCTGAGTTCTTCATCTTCCTTGGTGGATCACCGTTAGAGGCCAAACATTTGGGTGGCTGACATTGATCAAGGGAAGGAGCCACTATAGAGGAATCAAAGGAATCAAAGGAGTAGAACTTGTACCTGAGGAAGCTTGGATCTTCAAAGGTATAATTCCATGTTCTCTTTTTCTGTTATTGATAACTAGCACAAAGCATGATCATGGTTATTGTGAGAACCCGAATTTTTAGATATTATTAAATAAGGATTTAATAAATAAAATTCTTAAACTGTGAGAAGGGTTCGAATAAGAGTATATATATGTGATATGAGGTATGTGGTATTATATTACATAGGGTAATATGGACTATGTAATATGTATTTTTGTGATTTATAAAAATATTATTAATATATATTTGTTACTTATCGTAGAGACGATCCAGTTGAGATAAAGGAGGTGGATAAATTCCTATCGATATTAAATAATTTGTAGAATTATTTTATCATAGTAAGTTGGTGACATTAAATATCATTAATGTATAATCATCATATTCTTGTGTATGTGTATTAATAACTAGAATGTTTATTATATAGGTTATTAATAGCACTTTAAGTTATCCGTGAATAGGTTTGGATGGTGAAGCATGAGTTAGTTAAGGAATTAACTAATAAGAATAAATATTAAGTTGGGAGTTATATTAGGGAATAATATAATGTGAGTATTGAACCTTAATTAATTATGATGATATAGTACAATGTTTAATTTACTTAAGTAAAGGAGTGAATTAATATGTGTGTTGAATATGTAATTATAGTTGATACTTTTTATATATATTACTTAGAGTGGTAATATGTGAGAAAGTCTAATGGGCGAAAAACGTTAAATATATATACGTTATTAAAAGAGAAATGGAAATCATTATATCTTTAAATGAATATTTGAAGAAATTATTTTGGGAACAATTTATAGAAAAGAAAGAAAACTAATAATTATATATTTCTAATAAAGGGTATTGAAATAATTTCTAATATTGAATTATTTTAATAAAAGGAGGAAATGTCATTTTTGAATAATAATATTACCTTATATATTTTTGTATGAGATAATTGGTATGATTAATTAATATTGTAAATATATTAAAACATATTTGCTATATGTAAATAAATTGATGGAAACAAATTATTATAATAGAAAATAAATTATTACCTATTTTCTATATATAATGTACATGTGTCGTGCATGTGATTATTTCTAATAGATATTATATTAATTATAATATCTTGAGATAATAAGTAAATTATTTTCTAATAATGAATGTGCTTATTTGGAGAAAATATAATATTTTATGATATGGCTAAATACATAATTTTAAATGTATTTTCAAGGGAGTTTAATTAATGAAAGGAAACTAAGTTATTTTTAATATATTAAATAACTTAAGTTATTATTTGATCGTGAATATTATTATTGGAATAATTAATAGAGTATATATTAATTATTATAAGCGTAAAGGTTATACTTATTATAAGTATAATTAATTGAAGTAGTTTAGCATTTTAATAGCTTGAGTTATTATATTACCGTAAAGGTTATATAGAATATTGGAGTATTTTCATTCACGATATATTTATATATGTGAACCTTGTGACTTAATAGTTCTAATTATATTGAACATGTTATAAGTAGTAAGTGATGGAAATATTAATAAGCTTGAGATTAAGCTTGTGAGAAATGCCTTGTGTGGCACGATAATAGATTCGGTAATGAATTGATTAATTCGAAGATGGAAGAATTATTAATTAAACAATTAATCTATATTAATTGTTATTATAATAATATGTTAAATTATTATTATTGCGAGTGATAGCATGATAATAAGTATATTTGTTATAAATATAATAAGATTTATATTTATTTATTGTGATAATTAACTATATAAATGTTAATTAATTGTTATGAAAATTATAATTCCATTGATTAATGAGAAATAGATTAATTAATAAAATAAGTAATTTATTAATGTGCAAGCATGCGACATTAAAATATATAACGTATGATAGTTAACTATATGTTGTACGAAGTGTAAAGTGCGACGTGACTATATAAGCTATATAGTAAGGTGATAGAGTTACATGAAATATGTATATAATGCAGTGTGACGCTTTAATATAGCTATATTATATGTATATATTATATAGTATGATTGGTTGCATTAAGAGCGTTACATAATATTATTGCTTATGTAACATGATATGTGTGAGTAAACCTTAAGGAATACCCTATTAACATATAGCAATTGTTAAATTGATAATGGTTTCTATAGGATATTATAACTGTATTAATAACCGTTATAATAATGAGTAATACCCGATAGAATTATATCCGGTAGGATGAAATGTACATGAATTTATATATGTGCAAGTTAAAATTTACTACACGATAGTATTATTGGGACTACATTGTGACACATTAAGTTATAACTTAAGTTATATAAAATGGAATGTATACAACTTAAATATATGGAATAAATATATATGGCCTAAGTATATACTATATGTATACATATATAACATTAGTATGTGGAAAACAAGTTGCTGTGATTGTTTGAGAGTCTTTCACTCCCACACGTGAACTCCCACATGGCTAGCTACTCTATATCTCTTCTCAATTTCAGCAAATGTAGCTTATGATTATGGGGGAGTGGAGATAATGATGGGATTCACCAACCTTCTACCTAATCTACATGAACCATTAGACACTTGCTCAACCCATGGGATTGGTTTGGAGGATTATTGCAATATCTGTGTATCAATTCTTCTATAAATAAGACTCCCAGCTTCTTCATTGCATTTACTGAGAGTTGTATTGGCTAAGGAATTTATAGAGAGTGAGTGTAGTGTTATTGTGAAAGAAACCAAGAAATTGTATTGTTTAGCAGAGGTAATCCCCATTCATGCTCTTCATTTTCTGAAAAATTTATAAATCCTTGATTTTTGAAGTAAGCATGTATTGATTGATAATTTGTTTGATAAATGCTTGTTGAGTCTTATATAAGTTGCTATGTATGTTAGCTCTATAATGTAGCATGTCTAGAAAGGAATTCGTATAAAATTTGTGAGTTGGGTTGCAGTCTGCCGAGCAGAAAGCTGCTCTGTTTCTGGCCGGCCACCTACGCAGCTGCGCCAGTTTTGTACTGGCCAGCGGCGCAGCTGCGCCGGTACCAAATTCTGGTTTTGGTTTCTGTTTCAGTTCTGTTAAGTGTTAGCATGTGGCCTCACTTGGAACAAGCATGTGAACATAATTAAACTATAGATATTAGTACATTGCATGACATAAGCATGAATAATCATGATAGTGTACACGATTGACGAAAAACTTATGATTTTGAAATGAAACTTATGGTTTCGGTTGTGAACTTAGAGACATATGTAATATATATATTCTAACTTTTGGGACACATTAGTATGGTTTAAGAATGCATGAAAGGCATGATGATTTGCATACATATGTTTCATAATGTAACATGAGCATGCATACTTCACTAGTGCACATTTCTAACGAAAGTGTAAGTTTTGAAAACAAACTTTGACACGTATGTACCATATCCATATTCTGATTTTGCAAGCATGTTTACATGGCCTTGAAATACATGGCGAACATGTTAACATATGTATATATATAACATGAACATGTTAAGCCTTGTTAGTAAACTTTACTAATGAAAGTATAAGTTTTGAACGTGTACCTTGACATATTACCTTGAGGTTTGGATTCCGATAATTATGAACATGTTTGATAGTACACTTGGACTCTCTCATGTATCATGCATGTATATACACCATGACTACATATCGTGCAACCAAGTTTAGCATAAACGAAGTATATTTTCAAACTAATAACTATAATAGTTACATGTATGAAATATGAATATTCATGAACATGCCCAATATGAGTTACATGAATACTTTATGTGTTTAAAGAGCTAGCATGATGAACTTTGAGATGTTCATGACCTCGAGTGGCCTTAAATTGTTGAAATGTTGACTTAGGACCTAAATCATGAAAGATTGAACTTAGAAAGGTTAGACAATCATGGGAGTGCCTTTTAATAGGTATACATGCTATGTAAGATCATATGTTAATACTTGAATTCGATTTCGACGGTTAATAAAGTATATTTGCTTTGTTATGGTCTTATGTGTTAGTAATAATATATGAGAATGATTAACTCGAAAGATGGATTACACTGGCTACATGTAAATAGATTAGTGGTAGACGGAAATGTGTATGTGAAGCATGATAGTAAGTACGTATGGTTAAAGTATACTTATACGTACATAGTTATTCTAAGAATACGATAAGAAAGTGAAACGAAGGTTCTAAGAACCAAGTTAGACAACAATGTAACCTTTATTATTACATTGAGAATGTGTGGATACACATAACTAATGAGTGTGATCTCTATGGTTAATATAACTGTGTAGGATTACACGAAGTGCAAATATTCTTAAGCAGTTAAGTCGTAGTTGTTAAACTACGAATCAGGCAAGTCTTTCAGTTCCTATTTGATATATGAATTGAATAACTGTTAGTTGAATTATATTATGCTATGATAATGTGAACTTATATATGAACTGTATATGAGATATAAATGAGATTGAAAGTTGATCTTTGATGATATACTTGTTATGTGAAAAGTAACATGCGTAGTAAATATAAACTGTTTATAAATGCATGAACTGAGTATGATGTTATATGCTATGTGATGCATGAAAACTGTTAGAATTGTTGAGCTTTCGAGCTCACTCTTGCAAATAACCACTTTTGCAGGTTAAGGACTTACAATAAAGACTTCGTGCTTCTTGATTGTAAAGATAGATAGTATCGCAATGAAGAATACTGTTTAGATTATTACTCGAACCATGTTTAGGTTCTAGTAGTTGTACTTGATATTTGTTTACGAGGTTTAATACTTGTCGTACTGTAAAGATGTATTAGATAATACATAGAGGATATTAAGTTAAAATGTATGCGATTATACAGAAATTTGAATAGAGTGAATCATGATATAGTTTGATTCAGGAAAATGTAATGGATTTAAGTTATGGAATCAATAAAAGATTTTGTTTAAGGAAGACTGAAAAAGTTTAAATTATTCCGCATTTTAGTAACATCGAATATGATGTAAAGACGAGATCTTGGATATAAATAGAATTTATATTCTAAATTGTAATAAACAAAGTTGTATTCTTTTACTAATGATTAAAAGATGTAATAGTTTGACGATAGTAGTATCGTGACTGCACCGAATCCGAGATTTTTAAGGAACGTGGATTTGGGGGCGTCACAGTTATGGGTTTGTATAAATTTTTGAAAACCTATGTTTCGCGCTTCCGCCCTATTTATGTGATTTGATTGCATGATTGCGTTACGTACAAACCCAACATGCATCTCTCTCTAAAGATGGGGGAGCAGCTGTAAGTGCAATCCACTCAGCCTCAATACGGCTCAATACCTCCACGGTCATCTGCAAGGTGGCACTGTGGTCATCCATATACGCACTCATCTAGGTAACCAAACCATGAGTGTAAGATTGAAGAGTAGTACTATCAGCAATGTGGAAACCACGGGAAGCTATAGCCTCATCCCTCTCCGCAAAAGCTGTGTCTCAAGCAATCAAAGTCTCCTCGATCTCAATATATGCTGCGTCTCTAGCCGAGCGGATCTCGTCTCGCTCTACAACAGCTGCATCTCTGGCAGATCGGAGCTCCTCCCGCTCAATTAATCCAGCATCTAGAGCGACCTTGAGTCCATCTCTATCAGCAAAAGCTAAATCTCTGCCAGACAAGGCAGCCAACATCTGCGCTTTAGCTGAATCTCGCTCAAAGGTCATCCTGAATAGTGAGTCCGCTAAAGCCGGATCCGTCTCTGCAAAAATAATCGACGAATCACTCACTAGAGCAGCTATCAAACCCGTAAACAGCTCATCCTCGGTAGGAGAATCCAGATCCTCCATAGGCTCCTCCTCGTCGGAGTCCACAATCAGAGATAAATGAGGCTCTGCTACTACAACTGCTGTCTCTGCCACCAACCATGCAGAATACTCCTGAGAACGACCCAAATGGCTACCAGAGAAATCAGCCCTCTCTCGATGAGTCCAACACTCATATACTCTAACCAAATCGATGGAAGACATAGAAGAAGCCGACGTCCTCTGATCAGCAGACCCCTTAAAATGGTGCAAACTCTGCAACCAATCGAACTAACACATGACTGCCAGGGGATGATAGGTAGTCACTCCCCTCAATCCTGCTAGGGGCAAATAATCCAGGCTAGAAGCATGGGTGATAAAGTTATATAGGGACGCTAGCCCTGAGCATAACAAGATCGTGAACAGATGCTCAATATTCGACAAAAATGACAACCATGACTCTGCATCAATGCACTCCGCAGGCTGAAAGGAGTAAACTGTGGATGCCTCGTGAGTAAAGCAAAAACCCCGAGGCCTGAAGAATCCAATCGGTCAGTATATGGGACATCAGCCATATATACAGTAAGACCGAGCTGCCCCTAAAAACCCCTCTGGATGGGTACTATAATGTGTGGCGGATCTAAATATCTCAGCCAATATCATCGGGATGATGGTGCTACCCTGTCTAAGGGCCCGAACCACAACTACTAATCCCACGTCCAAATGATCCAAGTGAAGCGGCATATAGACGTATGCCACAATACACATCAACAGAATGTCTACTCTGACCAGATGCCATGCCTCTGCTGAAATAACAAAATCTCTGACATGGCGATCATAGCTGTCGAGCTCACCAAATCGATCGATCAGGAAATCAATCGAGATCACGTGTCCAGATACAATCTCGTCCCTGATCACGCTCTGACAGAGACCGGACATATGGGTAAACGGTCTCCTCATATCAATAATAATCGTACGAGCACACTGCAGATCCAGAGCCAACCCAGTAAATTACTCGTACTCCTCGAGAGTCAGCGTCAACTCATGTCGCCCGAATAGGAACACCTGTCTCTCAGGTATCCAGAAGGGAAAAATGCCATCAACAAATCAAACGGCACCCAAAAATCTGTAAGGGCCAACAAATGCCCCAGCATATGGTCCACTGTCCCTCTAACTGGGTAGGGCAGACTCTCAAACCATAACCTTAATGATGTGGCCACCTCAAACAGTGGTGAATGCTCAATATGGCTGACCGCAGATGATGTCATCTGTAGCACCGTACCTCAAGACCATCCAGAGGTTAAATCAAGTCGCAGCTGTCTGAATGCATACAAATGACATAATATATGCATGATGACAAATATAAACATGATGCGATAGATATAAAAGATCATGAATATCTACAACAAACTATCTACTACAGGACATCATCCCTGTCTGATAATATAAAGCAAAAAGGAAAATACAGGGAAATGGGGGCACCACCACCTAACTAATACAGTGGTCTATCAAAATGATGGCACAACAGCCAAATAGCCAAAACAGTGGCTGACCAAAAATATAGCTCCAATAGCTATCAGAGGAAGTCGAAGACATCAGTGTCAAAGCGATCGACCTACTCCATCTCCTCAGTGGATACAAAACCGCTGCTATTAGGCATGTCTGGGTGGTATAAGGGAGGATCTTCCCCTGCATAGCTAATGCTAAATGGACCAAAAGAGGGACCCGCTCCTGAGCTAGATGGGTAAAAAGAAGATGCCTCTGACGGATCTGGGCCAAGGTGCTTGATAAAGAAACGAGCCTGCTCTAACTCTCTAGTCAGATCTACTATCTGGTCTGCATAAGTAGGATCCCTAAGGCAAGCGATCCAGTTCGTCATCATCACGGACCCTAGCACCATGTCTGCCATGAACTGGGTGGCATGAGTCTGAGCTCCAATAGTGCGAGGACTCCACCAACTGCTAAAGGCCTCCTGGATGTACGGGCCCTCTGATAAGGCAAAGCCATCTATGCCCTCCATATGGATATCTGTCAATGGAACGGTCAATGGCCAATGATGACAAGCAGGAGGAGCAATGGGAATACGCATCTCCCCCGTAACGCTCCTAATGGCACGCTCTCTAAGATAAAGCTCCCAGCCTCCCATTGTCAACAAAGGGACTCTGCAGGTCGACAAAACAAACTCCCGACCTGTAGGGACGCCTCCCTCGAATCTGATGGTCAAAAACTCAGAGGTATACGACGTCTAGGTGATCAAACCCGCCGTCAAAAGCTCCAACTGCAAACGGGCGTGAGGGAATTCCTTAGCAACTGAGACCTCCGTCAAAGTGGAATGATGCCATCTCCGTCCTCGAGGATAGGTCTCCAGACCTAGGGCAGAAGCGGGTCCGTAGGTAAGGAAGCCTCTTAAATGCCCAAAGCTGATCATACAAATATCAAAAGTCCTCAGTGACCATGATTGACAAAAATGGATGCTGAAATCAAAAAGGTACAGAAAGATGTACTCACCAGCAGTGGGTAAAATCCTAACCAACCCTCCATCACACCCTCTGAAAGTATGTGCATGCCACTGAGAAAATAGGCAAAGGTATAGGAGCCCCAATCATAGTCATTGAGGCGCTCTACATATCGAGTGGCTCTAATCAAGGCGAATGACACAGTAGACGAGTTGTCCGCCATAAAACAACCACTGATGATCGACAAAAACAATCGCCTCAGAATGTGATCTCTAGCCCTCAGATCATCAGGAGGGGACTCTTGTAAAGTCCCATCCTGGGCATCTATACTCAAGGGACCAGATCGAACCGTCAGACCCTTGAATACCGTCGTAGGGACTCCCAGCAGGGACCGAACGATAGTGGGTGTAATATTAGCCACGACAGGCACTGACTCGCCCTCAAACTCAATGCCGGTGATAAATCTCCAATCTATAGGAGTCATCATCACCTCGCAATCTAGCAGATGAAGGGACTGATTCTGGTGGAGCCAGCGCTCAGACAAAGCCCTCATATACCCCCAGGGGCAATGGCGGGGAAGGATCGAGAAAAAGGCCTAAAAGCCCTAGCCATCTACGATCTCCCTGTAAACCTCGTGCAGAATATGATATAAGGAATGCACGCTAAACCAGTTCCCTCGAGGCTGCGTAAAGTCGGGAACCTGCATCAAAAACCATCCCATGTCAAAAACATGTGCCCTGAGAATGGCAAAAAGGAAGAAAAGAATCCAAAGAGAAGAAAAACTTCAAGTCACCTCGTTGGCATGAAGATATCTCGATGGATGGCAACTCAAGTCGCCCAACAACTCCTGCGTCTGCACAACAATATCAGGGACCTCCGCACGTGGAGCCTGAGCGGGAATAGGAGCAGCAAAAAAAGCCTCCTCATCGTCAATATCAAGTGGATGTTCGTCCTGTGCTAGACGAATCACCGCCTCCACCAATCTATGAGGCGTCCGAGCTGGACGAGGCTGGGGAACATTAGAAGCACTTCTCCGTCTAATACCTGATGATACCCTGCTGGAACTGCCAGGTCTATCGCGATCCATTGCATACACCAATACTCCAAATCACCTCAGAAGGGGTGAGGTAAGCCTAAAACCTATGGCTTATCATTTTCAATCAGTCTAGCATATATCTCTAGGTCCTAAGATATGCATGGGTCGGTCAAAAATACCCAGTAAAGTTAAAACTGCATGTTATCAAAACCTAAAAGCTAAAAACCTGCATAGGTCAGTCAAAAATCCCCAGTAGAGTCAAAAATGCATGTTTTTCAATGCCTAAGATTTTGGAAAAATTTCGTCAAAGTCTCCTTTGTAAAATGGACTGTCCACATGCACGCAGGCATGTCTAGGTGGCCATTCAGTAGCACACCTACCCAAAAACAGAAACACTTCATATTTATGAAGAAAAATCAAAAATTAACCTCAAATGATAGCCAAATTACCATGAACATTTTTAGTTGAAAATCCAGGCGCACTAGTCCTCAAAAAGGATAACTAAATTGGTCAAAAAGTGCAAAATAGCACTGTCTCAGAAACATGAATTTTCTTACATCCAAAACGTGCATTACAGTAAGTTATGCATACATATGTAGTCAAAAAAAATTTAGCAGGTCATGTAGTCATACATTGTGTCTGAAAAGCCCCTAAGTGGTTCGCATGCTTTTAACGTTCAAAACTTGCGAAAAAAGGACGTAAAACGTTACCTATGCTGCACTGATCGCGTAGGAACTGACAGGAATTAAAAAACAACTGCCCGAATTTCGTAGATCTAAAAAAGAAGATCGAAAATCCGTTTGGAACTCAAAACTAAAACTTAAAAAATGAAAATCCCGCAACCCATTAAATAGCCCAGGTGGAAGCAGGCCCACTTGTAGCTTCCACACCTCCACCTGTGGCACCCCAGGGTGGGTCCCACTCCCTCGGGCTCAATTTAGTTCGGGTCAAAACGGAGTTCTTATGTGCTGCCAAGTCAAATCTGAAGAAAAATTCGCTACGCGATTGAGCGGTTTGTCCTGAAAATTTGCGTTTAAGTAGCGGGAATCTGACAGAAAGGGAAGCCCCACAGAGACCCTTGGTATTTATCCCGGAGCCATGTTCGGGGATCAACAAAGCTAACTACGAAAAAACTGCGCAAAACTGCCAAAAACTGCCATTTTTGAAGTTTGGGTACAGACCGAAGCCAAGTTCAACCGTTGGCAGTGAAGTTCGGTTGCAGACCGAAGTCAATTTCAACCATTGGCACAACCCCAGTGAAGTTTGGGTGCAGACCGAAGTTAATTTCAATCGTTGGCTCCATTCCAGCGAAGTTTGGGTACAGACCGAGGTTAATTTCAATCGTTGGTTCCATTCCAGCGATGTTCGGGTACAGACCGAAGCCAGTTCAGCCGTTGTCACAACCCCAGTGAAGTTCGGGAACAGACCGAAGTCAAGATTAGCCGTTGGCACAACCCCAACGAAGCGTCGGGTACTGACCGATGACAGTTCAGCCGTTGGCACAACCCCAGTGAAGTTAGGGTACAGACCGAAGCAGTTTCAGCCGTTGGCACAACCCCAGCGAAGCGTCGGGTACTGATAGATGATGGTTCAGCCATTGGCACAACCCCAGCTAAATGTCGGGTACTGACCGATGACAGTTCAGCCGTTGGCACAACCCCAACGAAGCATCGGGTATTGACCAATGATAGTTCAGCCGTTGGGACAACCCCAGCGAAGTATCAGGTACTAACAGGTGACAAGTTCAGCCGTTGGCATAACCCCAGCGAAGCACCAGGTACTGACCGATGATAGTTCAGCCATTGGCACAACTCCAGCAAAGCGTCTGGTACTGACAGATAACAGTTCAGCCATTGGCACAACCCCAGCAAAGCGTCAGGTACTGACTGATAACAGTTCAGCCGTTGGCACAACCCCAGCGAAGCGTCGGATACTAACCGATGACAGTTCAGCCGTTGGCACAACCCCATCGAAGTGTCGGGTATTGACCGATACAGTTTAATCGATGACGGAGGCAATTATAGCAATTCATCGCCAATAATGGAATCTGTTATACATATCCTCAAAAGAGAATGAGGTAAAAAAATTGGATATTCAGCTCTCTACTGCAAGCTGCCAAGTGAAACCTATCATCTAGACAAAACATCGAAAGATCCCAGCAAGGTGACTCGATACCTGAGGGACAACCCCGTCAGAGGAGCCTTCCGAAACACACAAACGGCATCAGCCAAGAGAAGATCTGCCCTCTAATAATGCTGACAGATGCGGGAAACCATGTGTTTCAAACCATAGTAACATCAACATAATAGCATCCTTATCAGAGTTAAATAGGCTACCGTGAATAACATTATCCCCAGCAAAAAATGACAAGAATAGTTCGCGGTAACCTATCAATAATATCAAGGGCTGTCCATGACAACGTTATCCCCAGTAGATAGATGACGTAAGCAGCCAAGAGCAGCCCGGTTCCACTCAAAGACACCCAGCCTTCATAGCGACTCTGGCATTTATCTTATTTCCTGTGTCTACTAATCTTTATCCTGTCCATTCCATTACATTGCATGGACATAATAAAGAGGGGCATCTATAGGCACTCAAAATTTTCCTTGCCCCAATACAAACACTGTAGGAGGGCAAAGTCGTCAATTAAATCAACCCCAGTAGGAATACCAGGCTTCCAACCCAAATTTGATCCCCAATATCAATAAACCTAAATCCGGCCACCACTGTCGGTAAACTTAAATCTGATCCCAATGTCGATAAACCCAAATCTGACCACCAATATCAGTACTCCAGTCAAATTCGATCACCAATATTGATACGCCAATCAAATCTGATCACCAATATTGGTACTCTAGTCAAATCTGATCACCAATGTCGATACTCCAGTTAAATCTGTTCTCCAATTAGACCGTCTATCCAGCTCCGATCTCTAATCGAACCGTTTATCCAGCTCCGAGCTCCAATCGGACCGTCTATCCAGCTCCGATCTCTAATCGGACCGTCTATCTAGCTCCGATCTCCAATCAGACAGTCAATCCAGCTCTAATCTCCAATTAAACCGTCTATCCAGCTTCGATCTCAAATTGAACCATCTATCCAGCTCCGATCTCCAATCGGACCGTCTATCCAGCTCTGATCTCCAATCGAACCGTCTATCTAGCTCCGATCTCTATTTGAACCATCTATCCAGCTCTAATCTCCAATCGGACCATCTATCCAACTCTAATCTCCAATCAAACTGTCTATCCAGCTTCGATCTCCAATCGGACCGTCTATCCATCTTCGATCTCCAATCGGACCGTCTATCCAAGTTCGATCTCCAATCGGACCGTCTATCCAACTCTGATCTCTAATAGGACCGACTATCCAGCGTCGATCGTCAATCGGACCATCAATCCAGCTCTGATCGTCAATCGGACCATCAGATCAACCCCAATCTCAATGTCGGGCCTTCAAAATAGCCTCGGCAGCAACCCGAGAGGTACAAATCAGTCTCGGCAGCAACTCGAGAGAAACCGATCAATCCTGATCTTAATATCAGGCCGTCAAGTCAGCCCTGGAATCAACCCGGAAGGTACAGGTCAACCTCGACATTAACCTAGGACATGTCGAGTCATCCCGGTTCTAGTCCGGGAAGTGCAGTTCAGCCCCAAAGATGACCCTGGGAAGCCAAATCCACCAAGGACCACCCCGGGAGGGGCAAAATGGTAATTTTATCAACTCTCAATCTATTCAGTCAAAATCAATCCGAATTGATGCCATCGAAGTCAGAATAAACCATAACAACAATCAAGAGTGCAAACGACGCAAGACAGCTCAACGAATAAACTGCGGGGAATCGAAGACCTGGTTATGAACCTGTCTTCTGGGACCCAAAAAATGTTTTATCCCATGTCATTGCAACACTCTCAGCAAGGGCTTTTCGAAAAGGTATCGCACGCCTCAAACGGACGCTCCGATCAAAAGTTAGATAGTTTCGACTTCGACTGTGGGTTGTCCGTAGTGCACGTACTTTGAGACGATAGAACCCAGCACTGCGGGCCCCACCAAGGGAGCCTCACCTCTACCTGCGGCAGCAGCAAGTAGAGTGGAGGCTACCTAGCCTATAAAAAGAGGTGCCCCCCATTCATTTGAAAAAAGAAAAATGCAGCAAAGCTCTGCAAGTTCGATTTTTTGACTTTTACACCTCTTCCAAATCCAAATATTTTCACTCTAACACGTCGATATAACCATATACTACTGCATATCAAAAAATAACCAGTAGATTTGGACGTATAGAGCCTACGATTCGGCAAAAAGCCTGTGTAGCAGTCAATTGTAAGAATTTTCACAATCAGAAAGTGAATATTACTTCTTCGTACTTTTATACACTTGCACATTAAGTTTTGTTTTCTAACAATGCCCGAAACTTAGTTCCGTGGCAGTTTTCGTCAAAATTTGGTACATTTTTGTACATAAACTGATATTCTGGCATTTTTACAACTCGGATTGACGATCCGTCAGCTCTAGCAGCTTCAATGCACTAGCACACAAGTTTTGGCAACTTCGCCGGACTGGATTATCTTTCCAGTCCGGGTTTGGCCCTTTTTGTATATATTTAACTGTATATATACTAACATTTCAATTCTGTCAAGCCTGGATGTCAAATCCGAGGCAGATTACCGCTTTTATATATATTTACGCATATATGAGTGATTTTCACCATAACCGGGTTCTCTTCCTAGTATTGGTTGACTACATTTCTGTCAATATATATATATATATATATATATATATATATATATATATATTAATTCCAGTCCAGGCACCGGCGTGAAAACCCATCGCCCTTTATACGATTTTTGCACACTTCACCATACTGGGTGATCTCCCCAATCACTAGTTGACTGTGACGCCCCCAAATCTGGGTCCCCAGAACCTCAGACCTGGTACGTTACGATACATCATTTTTATAACTATTGCGGAAGATATAAACATAAATTGTTTATACAATAACTTTTACACATAATCCCCAAGGTCTGTAACCTTAACTTAATACCTGCATTCAATATCCTACACGACATAGAATGTCATTTGTATCCAATACTATTACCATTTTAACCGTACAATAAATTCAATTCCATCCTGGAACTTGTCTTTGCCTTTGACTGTGTCCGAAGTTTCTTTTTTAATCTAAAATATTTATCATGATATAGCAAGGGTGAGCAACAAGTTTGCCCAGCAAGTTTAAGTTCAAATGAAGATATATCATGATTAAAACGAATAATAAGCTGACAAACTTTCAACAATATATGAATTATGGAAGAACATGAATCAATAATGCTGAATAGCTAACAATGAACATGAATAAATTTAACTTAACAATATGGTAATGAAGGTGATCAGCCTTTCATACCTGATGAACATATACAATATGCACAATGTGCGAATCAATAAATCATAGATGTGATATAATCAATAATGATTAATCATGAACATGCTTTACAATAACAACTCGAGTTCGAGTTAGAAAACTTGCTTAATAAAAGAGTTATAGGAACTTGCATGTACTGTCGATTACTGCTACGCAATTTAAGTTAATCGCTTTATTGAAAAGACCTATCAGTTATAAGATTGATCTTTCAATTAGCATAACATACTTTATAAGTAAACTATCTAACATTTAAACACATAGTCAAATATTAGATAACCTTAACACTATACATATACACAAGTCTAAACCTAGCACACATCGAGTCTTTAATAATATTCAATATAGTATACTGAGTGATTTCCCACAAACAACTAACAAATTAGCTTCCGTCTTGTCTACACTGTTTTCACAACGAGCTAGATCGGTAACTAATTCGTAGATCCCTTCCCCATATGAAGGAGTCGTTTAGCCCAGCTACTATACATCAACCATTAAAGGGTACGACTGTACTACCTTAGACTTAACACTACTGTATCATACAACTTGTGAATTAACACTTAGTCTTTTCATTTTATAAGTCCTTTATAACTAAGTAAGTCGAATTCCTAATCCAGCCAACCTAAATTCACACAATCCCACAATCTAGCAACCTAGATTCAAATTGACATCTAATCCAGTAACTGGATTATCCAAACAGACCAATCCAGCATCTTGGATTGTCTGAACATCTCATCCAGCAAATTGATGGCCAATCCAGCAAACCAGATTGCAATCCAGCAACCTGATGGTCATTCCAGTAAACCAGATTGCAATTCAGCAACCTGATGGCCAATCCAGCAAGCTGGATTCTCCTTTTTTAATCTAATCATCTTATTATTATTTTTTCTTTTGTACACACATAAATACATGTATTCCATACACAAAAATAATTTTTCAATTTTCTTTAGTATTTTCCAAAAATTCATTTCTAGTTAATTCCTTAAAAATTTGCTACATCACGCTTAACTCCAAAAATTCCCGACTCTTGGCGGGATCTTACACATGTTATTGTGAGCCTCCAATTTAAATTTTGTGGCCATCGGAGTTATAGAACTCCGGTTATAGCGATTTTTGTCGAAAAAATAAAAATATTAAAATAGTCATAACTTACTCAATTTAAGTCGAAATGAGCTCATTTTTGGGCACAAGATACTTTATAACATATATTTTAATGTCCCAACAGGCCAGAATTTATTTCATAAAATAAGTGGATGAAACTGCCCTTCAAAAATCCGGACAGATTACTTTTATGGTTTTTCAGATTTTTCTTGCTTTGCTAAAAACTGTCCAGACAGAAATTTACATGGAATTTTTCAGTGATTCCACTTGGATCTGTTATAAGACTTCTATATCTAACTCTAGAAATTAACCATACTCAAAAATTCAAAACACAATGAGAGATATGGTCATTTGAATTTCATGTTACGTTTTCTCAAAATCTGATTTTTTAGTTTTTGTGTTTTGTAAGAAAACATCCATAATCTCTTGATTAATCCATCATTAGCCATCATAAACCATCATAACACATACTAATACCTCTAAGACTCATGGATCTACCATGATCCATGATTTATTTCATCAAACTTTCACCAAATCGAAGCAAAACATAATCAAGACTAGGAAAATTATAGTTTTTTAACTTTTTAAAACATAGTTTCCTTTTTCTTGCTTTTGGTCCAACTTTTGATCATCTAAAGTGATAGATCTAAACATAAAATACTTATAAACATGTAGATCTATGTTTTTAGAGTTTTGAAATCATAGATCCAAGTTTTAACTTAAAACAATCCATAATAAATTACATAACTAGTTCAAAGTTATACCTTTGCTTGAGCTTCCCTCTTCTTCTTCCTTCTTCTCTTCTTTAATGGCTTCCATGGCCCCTCTTCTCTCTCCTTATCTCTCTCTTGATCTAGCCGAGTTCTCTCCTTTCTCTCCCTCTCTTTGTTTTCTTTGTCTTAGTTAATAGGAGATGAGAGAGAAATAGAATAGGTTTTGGGTGTTAGGAATTTGTGTAGATATATTTTATCTATCTACTTACATTTTCCCCAACTTATTTCTCTTTCTCACTCATCATCTATTAGTTGCTTGTAAGTTTAGTTAAAAGATGGCTTGCACTCTTAATGTTACTTGTGATCTTGGTTAAAATGAGTGGCTTCATAAGAGATGGACACTTGTTGGGAGTTGGTAAATTAAATCATCACATTCATGCACTTCCTTCCCCTCTCTTTCTTGGGCCGAAAATTTTGGGCTTTTTTCCTCCAATTTAGTTCAATTTTATTACTTCATTTACTTAACAAATGTCCCACATATTCCTTAACAAATGAACTTAGCTTGGACTACTTAATTAATTCTTTTGGGCTTGCTAATAAAATAATTGGGCCATTCTTTTAATTCCTTTGGCTACTAATTAATTAGCTTGGGCCATCAAAATAACCATAGTCCATTAACTTTAATTCTATCATATCCTAATTATTTAGGATTTTCATTCACTCAATTAGTAAATCAAATCCTTACTCATGAAATTACTTAACCCAATTAGACTTGCTTTAATAAAATTAATAACTTGAGATAATAAAATTAATCTCTTAAGTTTAGTTAATATTTTAAATACTAACATCCTTACATATTATAACCCTTAAGCTATTTAATTTCTATACCTAATATATATATTAGGTTATAAGACATTATTCTTAATTCTCATTATATGTTAAATAAATATATAAACAAAACCATATAATTTCTTCACAAAATTTTTATATCCATATCCTATTTCCAGTCTACGTCTTATTATTTAACCTTTATTTAATCATTTAAGATTTTATTAATCTTATAAATTCTCGGGTTGTCACATTGACTACTTTTTTGCAATTTACATTCCAGTCTGGCCTAGACTATTTCGTGGCCTTTATACTATTTTTGCACTCTTCGTCATACTGGATGATCTCCCCAGTCACTGGTTGACTACTTTTCTGTACATTTACATTCCAGTTCGGCCTAGATCATTCTGTGGCCTTTTTACTGCTTTTATATATATTTATGCATATATAAGCAGCCTTCACCATCACTGGTCCTCTTCTCAGTCTTGGTTGACTACGTTTCTGTCAATATAATATATATATATATATATATATATATATTTTCAATTCCAGTCCAGGCACCGACGTGAAAACCCATCGCCCTTTACAGCTTTTATATATATATATATATATATATATATATATTGCTTTACTCGCTTTCAATTCAACTGCTGCTTTAAATATTCATTTTATATGAACTGGCACTGACATATTTGCAGGCGGACTAGATTTATTTAAATCTCGCCAATTCTAGTTTTCAAACGGTTCAAAACCTCCAGACTGAACCGGAAAGCTAGAATGGCTGAGATTTTCTTAAATCTAGCTTTCTTTCTAGTTTCAGCTTTAAAGGCAACCACGCATCCCTTAGATAGCTATTTAGTGGAAACAAGATGCTTCGGCCTTGCGGACCAGGATTTACTGAATGAATCCTCGGTTCTGGCAATATTGGGATATTTATCTGTTTCTGTACAAATTTGAACTGTGCAGGTTTTGGATACTCATATGTGAGACTAGGAATCGTGGGATTCACGATCAAAACGATCGAAATCTGATTCCCACGATGGACAAACTCCGATTTTTAACTGTACCCTGCCAGTTTTGCGGTAGAAATGTACATGTAAACAGACTTTAAAACGGTTATCCGAATTTAAGGTCTCAAGATAATGAAAAAATGTGGATTGTCATGTCAGCGTCCCTCCGATGGTTTTCATACCCATGAGGAGATCGACACTTGTCTATTTTTTGTGGTTGAGGATGCTTCGCAGCCCGACAAATCACCATTCTTATGCAGCCTTAAGGATATAAAGATAAAATTAGAAGTATCAACAGACTTCAATTCCTATGGCAGCGTAAGGGTTTGATAAACCAGCTTTCAAAACATCATTTTCAAATCAATCAAAAGAAAAGCTTTTCAAAGAAAATCAAATTAAATGCTTTTACAAATCAAATCAAAGACTGATTTTCAAATCAAATCAAACCCTTCGTATATAGGTTTAACGAAGCAAAGCACTACTTTCAATCAATCAAATCAATAGGCCCAATTTTCAAACAGCATTCACTCACGCATTCTAGTTTTTAAAGGGAAATATTAAAAAAATATGGTACCGTGTTTACACGGGAGTCGTGGGGTGCCTAACACCTTTCCCACACTTAACCAAACCCCCTAGCCCAAAACTTTGTTTTCAAAGATCAAGTTTCGACAGTGTCCAGCAATTGGGCCTCTTTCAAATAAAACTCGGTTGAGTTGGTACAACTATTTTCAAATCTACCAACTGGCGACTCTGTAAAACGTTCAAATCATCGACATGATACATGTTGGCCTTTCTCTTAAAAAATCCTTCAAAACCTTTTTCCTAAATAAAAAGAATAAGGGTAGAGAGAACTTAGGAAAAGAGATTAAAAGATTCGGGTTGTGACCCGACCCGCGGATTTTTTAAACCAACGTCGACAACTGTGATATAACTTTCATAACTGTCTGGATAAGTTGAATGGTTTGCATGCCAGATATAACTGCTATATAACTGCCTGGATGGTTTTTGGATGGTTGGTTCGTCTGATGGTTTTTTCCAAAAATTTAAAAATTTCTTTTGAAAATCGATTCATGATCCAAGGGGGGCATCATGAATTAAGGGGGAGTTCTGAAAACTAAAATATTTTTACTTATTGTCATCATCAAAAAGGGGAAGATTGATAGGTCTCTAATTTTGGGTATTTTATTTTGAAGATAACAAATTAAGTAAATATGTCAAAAGGGTAGAATCATCTCCATAAGATTAAAAGTATTAAATTTGATCTTTAAATACCTCGAATATTTTGACCAAAAATATTTATTTTCTAAATTTTATTTGAATTTATTTTATGACCTTGATAAATCTAATATCAAGTGTTGATAAAATGAGTTCATATAGTAACATTTCCTAAGGCAAAGAGATTCCTATTCAAAATATTTTTAAATCTTTTATGGGCAAAAAGAAAAAAAATTTAAATATTATATATATATATATCTGATTATATATATATATATATATATATATATATTTGTGTGCATGTGTATACATGCAAGTGTGTGCATGTGTATGTGCAGTGCATGTGTGTGCCGAGAATTGTGTATGTTTGCATGCTGCAAAGAGAGTGCTAAGTTACATGCCCAAGGCAAATGAAAAAGGCTTATGCCTTTGTTAAAGTGCTGGCATACTTGGGCACATGTAATGAGTCATAAGTTGAAAATATTTTTGTTGGGCCAAAGCATTCCTCCATCCGGCTATTTCAAAGTGATCCGAGCCTTTTATTTTCCATCATAAAATCCGGATCTTCTATTTCAAAAATGAATTTCCAAATTTACGATTTTTTCCTAACCTCAAAAATTCTATAAATAGGAAGCTTTTTCAATCATTTCAACTTACAAATTTTACATATCTGATAAAGCTTACTCTCCTTGCCCACATTCTGTCCGATTAAGCTTTTACTCTTTTCTTCTAATCAAAGTTCTAATTCTATATTGGAAGAGAAAAATTGGTTAAAGTATCTGAGATAAGTTGTTAAATTATTATTGTTCATAGTATCTCATACTTGCTTATATATATATATATATATATATATATATATATATATATAATCAGATATAAACTGCGATACACATTTATATATATCTATATTTCATCTATCATATAAAGTAAAAAGTCAGTAGTTAGATACCGATATAATTCAGAAGCTATTTCTTTAAAATTCTCCGAACGGTCTTTAAAATCCTAAGTGGCCTTTTACTAATACAAATAATCTATATAAATATTGTATAATATTTATATATGATTATCAAGTTGTGAATCGAAAAATTTAGTCAGTACTTAGATACCGATATTCGGAGATATTTCTTAACAAAGAATATTATCTGAAAGGTCTTTGAAATCCTAAGTGGCCAAATTATTCACAACGTAGATCAAATATAATATAATATATATAAGTGGGTGAAATAAGTTTATTCAAATATTATCTAAATTGATCATATTACTTGATAAACTGTCATTAAATATACTACTCATATAATTGATCATAAATTATTTGTTGCATTATATGTAAGTTTATATGGTTGTTTAAATTCAAAGTTACATCTGTTTTAAAAACCATAGAAACACACTCTAAAAGAAAAATCTTTTTCTTAAACCATAGAAACACATTCTTTATTAAAGAAAAAGAAAATCTTTATTAAAAGTGCTTAAATTCATCTATCTGCTTTCACAAGAAGTACATCACATAAAAGTCTTGAACTTTTATCAAATACTTTAATTCTATATCTGCTTATCTGAGAAGTATCATTTCTACAAATTTATCTGCTTACTATTAGAAGCTAATATTCAAACAAACTTTTTGTAAAACGAAAAAGGTTGAGTTAGTTTATTTTATAACTGTGAGAAAGACAAGAATTCTTTGACCAAGACCAAAGTCTTAGAGAGGTCAGCTAGGAGTTGAGTCTCTAGTGTACTTGTGAGATGAGGAAGAGATTGTTGTTTGAAAACCAAGCTATAGAATAGTTCTAAGCTCAAAAGAATATTCAACTAAGCTTGAGGAAGGAGCTGGGAGTTCGCTGTCCAAGAGAGTTAGTTGTGGATAGTTGTAAGTTTATCTTTAAAACTTTGTAAAGGCTTCTCCGCATATTAAAGGAGTATTTATTACAGGGAGTAATAGGATCTCAAGTCCTGGAGAGGAGCTTGAGACTGGACGTAGCAACATACCCGAGCTGTATGTTGTGAACCAGATAATTATCTGTGTATTGTGTGATTGAATTTTAAACTGCTTATTAATTTCTTAAAATTAACCCACTAAAATTCAAAAAGGCCAAAGATAATTTTTAAACAGTGATAATCTATTCAACCCCCCCCCCCCCCCTTCTAGATTATTATTGGACTTTCAAATATTAGTACTCTCATTTATTCCTAATAAGATTATGAGGCAAATTAATTAAAGGAGTTTACTTAATTAATCCCAATATGTTGGGAAGCCTAATTAATTAAAAGAGTTTAATTAATTAAATGAAGCCCTATGTCTAATATGATTAGAAGGGTTGACCAATATCTATATAAGAGGAGTCTTATGTTAGATATCAGTTGATGCAATTTCAATTGGTTGGAGAGTACTCCTTTTTTATAGAGGATAGAAAACTAGGGTTTAGCCAACCATCCTCCTTCTTAAATAATTTCTATTCCTTGGTGGATCACCACTAGAGGCCAAACACTTGGGTGGCTAACGTTGATCAAAGGAAGGAATCAATCCTGGATATTCAAGAAGATCGCGAAGAACAAGGAGTTGAACTTGTACCTGTAGAAGCTTCGTTCTACAAGGGTATGAATTCCATAACTTTTTATTTATCGTTTTAAATTAATAATTTACATAAACGATGATCCGGATAATGGTTTTGTAAAAAAATTTAAACTCTGATATACCAGGCTTCCCCTTATTTTGCAATTTGATTGCCCCATGATTTCGTACAAACTCAACAGTGGTATCAGAGCCAAACCTTTATGCAATTATTAATTATTTTTGATTTCATATATATATGCGTATGTATTTAGAATAATTTATTTGGCATAATTAGTTGTATAAAATTATTTTTTTATGAAAAAAAACGGAAACCAATTTTTTTTTTCGCTTTAGATCCGTGTTATCAAAAAAGGGCAGTGGATCATTGATTTTTTTTTTTCTCCAAACGTGACTCCAGACTTCCCGTTAAAAAAAGGCGGATTGATTATGCGAATTGATTTGTTTTAAAAGTGAATCCAAACTTCCATTAAAGTAATGCAGACTTCATTCACGTTATATATATATATATATATATATATATATATATATATATATATATATATATAATATTCTTAATAATTTTATAATTAAAATAAAGAGTTTATTTTAATCTTGAAATTAGATTTCATGCAACTTAAAATTGTCCATTAAATGATACTCATATATATATGGAATGATTTTAATTCATGAGATGAATGTTTATTTATTGATGCATATGGTGATATGTATAATAATAAATGGGGTTGATTATGGACTATTGATTAATGTGATTGGACTTTATTTTAGTTGAATGCTTGAATGAATGGATTTTATTAAATGGGGTCTGCGTACCTCGTCTTCTCTGAGTTTTTTTGATATAAAATTTTATCTCCCTCCTATGTACTCTCCCTTAACTGCTGATTAAGATTTCTATTTAGATTAAATAGTTTAATGTAATAAAAATAGTTAAAATTATCTTGAAGAAATTGGAGACCAATGAGCAAGGAGCGCGTGAATACCCGTTTATATGGAGCCCAGGTTTAAATGTAACAGTTACGTTTAAATTTAAATTCTTGCACTCCTAAGTTTGACCTTTTGGTTCACTTGGCGGCTCTAGTGAACCAAACTAGAATAAAAGTTCATAATCAATCCGGGTAGAATATAGTATTCTATACGTGCATGCTAAGTATTATATATATTATATTTTATGCAAACATGTTTCCCATGTTTTAATAAAATAACGCGTATTTTATATATATACATGCATGCGAGCTAAACAAGATGAGATAAATAATAACAAACCCCTCAAAGAAATTATATTAAGTCTAAAGCGTTCAAAGATATTTGAAATATAGAACGTCGCCTTCTAGAATGATAAAATTAATAGAGTATTAAATATTTAATATGAGTTTGTTGTGTTATCCACAAGGCAAGTATTAAGTATTTAAGATGTTAATTTAATCACATTTGATGTTTATAAAGAAAACTGAACAATATTATTTTGTTCTGCTATCCACAAGGACAATATTTTTCTTTTTTGAATATATGGAAGTGCTAGGTTGGACTTAACTTAAATCATTTTAGTTCGGATGTGCACACACTTGACCATTATGATCTAAGAGATAAAATAAAAAGGAGTTACATGTTGATGTTATATGGTTTGTTGTGCTATCCACAAGGCTATATACATTTAAATAGAATCTTTACTCTCACTAGCAAATCTTTAATTAGATGTTGTCGAACTATATAACTGATGGTAACATAGTTTGAAGAAAATAGTGAGAGATACCAATTTAAAATAAAACCTAATTTATTTTGATATATAAAATTAATAAAATAAATGTTTGCTAAAATGTTGTCTTTTCACATGTAGAAATTTAAAAATGTCGAAATCACTAATCTCACTGCGTAGCATACTTGATGCTAACAAACTAACCGGACCGAATTACACGGACTAGTTAAGGAATCTGAGAATAGTTCTCACTGCTGAAAAGATTTCTTATGTCCTAAATTCACATATCCCTAGAACTGTTCAAGAAACAACCTCTAAGGAAGGGATTGCCACCATTGTAAAGTGGCAAGATGATGCATCTGTGGCTCAATGCATCATGCTCGAATCCATGAATAACGAGCTTCAGCGTCAGTATGAAAATATGGATGCTCCTACTATGTTGCTTCACCTCAAGGAGTTGTATGGTGAACAAAGTAGGACTGCTAGATATAAGATATCTAAGGAGCTCTTTTTCGATCTCGGATGTCCGAGGGCACTGCTGTTGAGACTCATGTCCTAAGGGTGATCAATCTGATTGAACGCCTTGGACAGCTTGGGTTCGAAATGGATGGGGAGTTGAGTCAAGACTTAGTCTTGCAGTCACTCCCTGAGACCTTCTCGCATTTCGTTGTTAATTTCCACATGAATAAGTTAGATGTCAGCTTGCCTGAATTACTTAACATGTTGAAAACTGCAGAAGGTCACTTCCCATCCAAGAAAAATCATGCCTTAATGGTGGATGAATCTTCCAAGAAAAGGAAGAGGCCCAAGGTATCTTCTAAAATGAAGAAATCTAAGAAGGCTAAGGGCAAGGCAAAATTGAAGGATCAAAAGAAACCTGATCCAGCTAGCAAAGGAATGTGCTTCCATTGCAATGAGTTGGGTCATTGGAAGAGGAACTACAAGAAGTTTTTGGCAGAGAAGAAGGTTGGAGAAGCTTCGACTTCCAATCAAGGTTTGTTCATGATTGAAATTAATTTTTTTAAAAGTCAAAATTCTACTTGGGTATTGGATACCGGCTGTGGTTCTCACATATGTAATACTGTGCAGGGACTGGTCAGAAGTAGAAAGCTGAACAATGATGAGGTTGTCCTACGAGTGGGAAATGGAGCAAAGGTTACTGCATTAGCTGTAGGCACTTATTGTTTAGCACTGCCTACGGGAAAGTCCATTTATTTAAATAATTGTTATTTTATTCTGAATATCATTAGAAACATTATTTCTATTTCTGTATTAGATATAGATGGATTTGACATTATAATAAAGAACAACAGTTGTTCTATTTATAAAAATAATGTTTTATATGGTGTTGGTAATTTGTGAAATGGACTTTACATACTTGACTTGCATGAAAATATATTTCAAATAGAACAAACTAAGAAAAGGAAAAGATATGATGTTAATTATACCTATATGTGGCATTGTAGACTCAGTCATATCAATGAAACAAGATTATCCAAGTTGCATAAGGATAGACTTTTAGAGCTATCCGATTATGAATCATATTCAACTTGTGAATCTTGTCTCATGGGTAAAATGACTAAATCTCCTTTTAGTGGAAAAGGAGAAAGAGTTACAAAGTTGTTAGCGTTGGTTCACACAGACGTTTGTGGACCTATGACAACGAATGCACAGGGAGGGTATTCTTATTTTATTACTTTCACTGATGATCACTCAAGATTTGGATATGTGTATTTAATGAAATACAAATCTGAATCATTTGAAAAGTTCAAAGAGTTCAGAAGTGAAGTAGAGAAATAAACTGGCAAAAGTATTAAGATTCTTCGATCAGATCGAGGTGGAGAATACTTAAGCAGTAAGTTTCTCAATTGTCTCAAAGATAATGGTATAATCTCACAATGGACTCCACCAGGTACACACAATTAAATGGAGTATCTGAAAGGAGAAATCGAACATTGCTGGACATGGTTCGTTCTAGAATGAGTTTTATCAATCTTCCAATTTCCTTATGGGGTTATGCCCTAGAAACGGCTGTATACCTAGTTAACAAGGTGCCAATCAAATCCGCCCCAAAGACTCCATATGAGATGTGGAAAGAGAGAAAACCAAATCTTAAGCATGTTAAGACTTGGGGTTGTCCAGCTTATGTCAAAAAGTTTGAAAATAATAAGCTACAAACTAAATTCGACAAGTGTAGATTTGTGGGATACCCTAAAGAAACTTTAGGTTATTATTTCTATCATCCAACTGATCAAAAGGTGTTTGTTATGAAATATGCTGCCTTCTTGGAAAAGGAGTTTATCCATGAAGGGGTTAGTGAGAGTAAGATATATATTGAAGAAGTTCAAGAATCACAAATTACTACGGATCAAAGTCAGGTACCTAACCAAGTGGATGAACCTACTGTACCACACCCTATTTATAAATATGGAAGAGTTTCGAAGATACCTGATAGGTATGGATTTGTCATAGAGGATGAAGGTGAGGTACGCATCATGGATGATGATGATCCATTGAATTACGAACAGGCTATGAGTAATAAAGACTCAGGGAAATGGCTTGAAGCCATAAAATTCGAGATGGACTTCATGGATGAGAACCAAGTATGGACTTTGGTTTCACCACCTGAAGGCATTAAGCCTATTGGGTGTAAATAGGTCTTTAAAAGAAAGACTGGAGCGGACGGGAAGGTAGAGACCTATAAGGCCCGACTGGTTGCAAAAGGTTTCAAATAAAAACAAGGAGTTGACTATGATGAAACCTTATCACTAGTAGCTATGCTCAAGTCCATTCGAATTTTGCTTGCAATTACAGCTTATTACGACTATGAAATCTGGCAGATGGATGTGAAAACGGCCTTCCTCAATAGGAAACTTCAGGAGGATGTGTATATGACACAGCCAAAGGGATTTATTTCAAAGGTTGAAACAAATCAAGTATGTAAGCTGCAACGATCCATTTATGGATTGCAGCAAGCTTCTCGTAGATGGAACATCCGTTTTGATGAGACAATTAAAGAGTTTGATTTTATCAAAAACAAGGATGAACCATGTGTGTACAAGAAGGTTAGTGGGAGCGTTGTTTCATTCCTTGTATTATATGTTGATGATATATTACTGATAGGGAATGACATTCCTATGCTACAATCAATTAAAATCTGGTTATCTAAACACTTCTCCATGAAGGACTTGGGAGAAGCATCCTATATTTTGGGGATAAAGATCTATAGAGATAGATCTAAAAGGATGCTTGGCTTATCCCAAGGAACGTACATTGATACCATGCTAAAGAGGTTTAGCATGGAAGATTCCAAAAGAGGTCTCATGTCGATGAGCCATGGAATACATCTCTCTAAGAAACAGGCCCCAAAAACACCTGAGGAGAGAGACCGTATGAGTAAGATTCTTTATGCTTCAGCAATAGGATCTATTATGTACGGTATGATATGTACTAAACCGGATGTCGCTCATGCACTTAGTGTAACAAGCATATATCAATCGAATCTAGGAGAAGAGCACTAGAAGGCAGTGAAAAATATCCTAAAGTACTTACAAAGGACTAAGGATGTATTTCTTGTCTACGGTGGGTCTGAATTAAAACTCAAGGGCTTCACGGACTCAAGTTTTCAAACAGACTAAGATGACAGTAAATCTGTTTTGAGGTATGTATTTACCTTGAACGGAGGCGCAATGAGTTGGAAGAGTTCCAAGCAGCAAACAGTTGCTGATTCAGTGACTGAGGTAGAGTACATAGCTGCAAGTGAAGCTGCAAAGGAGGCTGTTTGGATGAAGAAGATCATAACAGAACTTGGTGTGGTTCCTAACATTGGAGGAGCAGTCCCCTTGTATTGTGACAACACCGGAGTTGTTGCACAGGCTAAGGAACTCATGTCTCATTAGAAATCTAAACAACAAACTTGGTACATATGTTGCTTGCTCATTGGATGAGGATGATTGATCTCATGATCATTTGTGTGGAGATACTAAAGCAAGTATGTAGGTGCTTATTGGAGAACAAGTTCACTGAACGTGACTCGCTATGGAATACCTAATAGAGTTTTACTTGCATGTCAATAGGAATTCCTCATGTGATAGTAGTGCAAGTGATCCTTGGACTTGAGATCATCATAGTATCTTGTATGTAATGAATTATACTTTGACTTATTCCTTAAGACCCTTAGAGTATATCAAAGGGTATGCTTGGGTATAATAAGTTACATATGGAGATAATGAATGGTGAATAAAGAATATACCACTTCTAGTAAAAGAAAATATATGTCCTATATGATTCGTTAAATGACAACCTAGTAGTCCTTGGCCAATGTAGAATGAAATTAGAAAAGAGTTTCTAATTTGCATTATTTGGAGTTGTGCATTTTCTAATAGAAATACATATAATTAAATAAAATAAGACTTGACAGTAATTCCATGTCTTATATTTAATTGGAAAATTGTATGGTGGAAGGATTGAATTATACGGTAACTATTTACTCACAAGTTCTTTTATGATTAATGTTGAAATCTATATTATTTGGAAAGTCATTGATCGCTAGGGAGACTTATCCTTATTGTAGAATAAATATTATTTATTTAAATATATTATTAATTTAATTTATTTATTTAAATAAGATTAGAATTATTCTAATTGATTTATTCACAACCGGTTTAATATGGAGAACCTAAAGGGTCACACCACAAAAGGAAGAATAATTATTAAAGAATGTAATGGCATAATCGTAATAATGTATTAAGTGTAATTAATTTAATCTATAGTGATAGAATAAATTAAATAGTTTAATGTTTATAATTTAATAATTTGGAAATATTAAATATAAATTAATAAGAGGAGTGTTATTAATATTATTATAATTATTATTATTTTAATTTATAAAGGAGTTTAGAAATTAATTTAATATTAGTACTCTCATTTATTCCTAATAAGATTAGGAGGTAAATTAATTAAAGGAGTTTAATTAATTAATCCAAATATGTTGGGAAGCCTAATTAATTAAAGAAGTTTAATTAATTAAATGAAGCCCTATGTCTAATAGGATTAGAAGGGTTGACCAATATCTATATAAGAGGAGTCTTGTGTTAGATGTCAGTTGATGCAATTCTAATTGTTAGAGAATACTCCTTTTCTATAGAGGATAGAAAACTAGAGTTTAGCCAACCACCCTCCTTCTTGAATAATTCCTATTCCTTGGTGGATTACCTCTAGAGGCCAAACACTTGGGTGGCTAACATTGATCAAAGGAAGGAATCAATCCCAGATATTCAAGGAGATCGCGAAGAATAAGGAGTTGAATTTGTACCTTTGGAAGCTTCGTTCTGCAAGGGTATAAATTCCAAAACTTCTTATTTATCGTCTTAAATTAATAATTTGCATAAAGGATGATCCGGAAAATAGTTTTGTAGAAATTTTTAAACTCTGATATACCATGCTTCCGCTTATTTTATAATTTGATCGCGCCCATGATTTCATACAAACCCAACACTTTTCTAACTCACTGCACCACCGTTTAAGGTAAACACAAACCCCGAAGCGGATTTACTCTCGTCTTGATCTTTTGGGAAACTTGAGTCTGTATAGCCCTCTAGTTTTAATTCAGATCCACCGTAGATAAGAAATACATCCTTAGTTCTTCTTAAGTACTTTAGAATATTTTTCACTGCCTTCCAGTGCTCTTCTCCTGGATTCGACTAGTATCTGCTCGTTACACTAAGTGCATGAGCGACATCCGATCTAGTACATATCATACCGTACTTGATAGATCTTATTACTGAAGCATAAGGTATCTTACTCTTACTGGTCTCTCTCCTCAGGTGTCGTTGGGGCCTGTTTCTTGGAGAGATGTATTTCATGGCTCATTGGCATGAGACCTCTTTTGGAATCTTTCATGCTAAACCTCTTTAGCATCGTGTCAATGTACGTTTATTGGGACATGTCAAGCATCCTTTTAGATCTATCTCTATAGATCTTAATCCCCAAAATATAGGATGCTTCTCCTGAGTCCTTCATGGAGAAGTGTTTAGATGACCAGGTTTTAATTGATTGTAGCATCGAAATATCATTCCCTATCAGTAATATATCATCAACATATAATACAAAGAATGATACAGCGCTCCCACTAACCTTCTTGTACACACATAGTTCATCCTCATTTTTGATAAAATCAAACTCTTTGATTATCTCATCAAAACGGATGTTCCACCTTCGAGAAGCTTGCTTCAATCCATAAATAGATCGTGTCAACTTACAGACTTGGTTTGTTCCAACCGTTGAAACAAAATCCTCTGGCTGTGTCATATACACATCCTCCTCAAGTTTCCCATTGAAGATGGTCATTTTCACATCCATATGCCAAATCTCATATTCGTTATAAGCTTCAATCGCAAGCAAAATCCGAATGGACTTGAGCATAACTACTAGTGAGAAGGCTTCATCATACTCAATTCATTGCCTTTGTTTGAAATCTTTTGCAACCAGACTGGCCTTATTGGCCTCTACCTTGCCATCCTCTCCAATCTTTCTCTTAAATACCCATTTGCATCCAATAGGCTTAATGCCCTCAGGTGCTGAAACCATAGTCCATACTTGGTTTTAATACATGGAGTCCTTCTCGGATTTCATGGCTTCTTGACATTTCTCTGAGTCTTTACTACTCATAGCCTGTTCGTAATTCAATGGATCATTATTATTCATGATGCGTACCTCATCGTCATCCTCTATGACGAATCCATACCTATCAGGTATCTTCGGTATCCTTCCAGATTTATGAATAGGGTGTTCTATAGTAGGTTCTTCTATTTGAACAGGTTCATCCACTTGATCTGTAGTGGTTTACGGTTCTTGAATTTCTTCAAGATCTATTTTTCTCTCACTAGCCCCTTCTAGGATAAACACCTTTTCCAAGAAGGTAGTGTGTTTCGCAACAAACATCTTGTGCTCTGTAGGATTGTAGAAATAGTATCCTAAACTTTCTTTAGGATATCCCACAAACGTGCACTTATCAGATCTTGTCCCAAGATTATCATTTTGAATCCTTTTCACATAAGCTGGACATCCCCAAATCTTAACATGCTTAAGACTAGGTTTCCTCCCTGTCCATATTTCATATGGTGTCTTGGGGACGGATTTTGAGGGGTCCTTATTTAGTAGGTATGCAGCCGCTTCTAGGGCATAGCCCCAGAATGATACTGGAAGATCGGTAAAGCTCATCATGGAACGAACCATGTCCAATAATGTTCGATTTCTCCTTACAGATACACCATTCAATTGTGGTGTTCCTAGTAGAGTCCATTGTGAGATTATACTATTTTCTTTGAGATAATTGAGAAACTCGCCGCTTAAGTATTAACCACCTCGATCTGATCGAAGAATCTTAATACTCTTGCCAGTTTGTTTCTCTACTTCACTTCTGAATTCTTTTAACTTTTTAAATGATTCAGATTTGTATTTCATTAAATACACGTATACAAATCTTGAATGATCATCAGTGAAAGTAATAAAGTAAGAATACCTTCCTCGTGCATTCGTTGTCATAGGTCCACATGCGTCTGTGTGTACTAACGCTAACAACTCTGTAACTCTTTCTCCTTTTCCACTAAATGAAGATTTAGTCATTTTACCCATGAGACAAGATTCACAAGTTGCATATAATTCATAATCAGATAGCTCTAAGAGTCCATCCTTATGCAACTTGGATAATCTTGTTTCATTGATCTGACCAAGTCACAGTGCCACATAAAGGTATAATTAACATCATATCTTTTTTGTTTCTTAGTTTGTTTAATTTGAAGTATATTTTCATGCAAGTCAAGTATGTAAAGTCCATTCAATAGTTTACCAACACAATATAAAACATTCTTATTATGAATAGAACAGTTGTTGTTCTTTATTATAATTTCAAGCACATCCATATCCAATACAGACATTGAAATAATATTTCTTATAAGAGTTGGAACGAAATAACAATTATTTAAAGTAATGGACTTGCCCGTAGGCAGTGATAAACAATAAGTCCCAACAGCTAATGCAGCAACCTTTGCTCCATTTCCCACCCGTAGGACAACCTCAACCTTGTTCAGCTTTCTACTTCTGACTAGTCCCTGCACAGTATTACATATGTGAGAACCACAGCCGGTATCCAATACCCGAGTAGAATTATGACTTTCAGAAAAATTAATTTCAATCATGAACAAACCTGAAGCTTTTCCAAGCTTCTTCTGCTTTTGTTCCGCAAAGTACTTATCATAGTTCCTCTTCCAGTGACCCGGCTTGTTGCAATGGAAGCATATTCCTTTGCTGTCTAGATCAGGTTTCTTATTTTCCTTTTTCTTCGCCTTGCCCTTAGCCTTTTTTCTTTTCTTCTTTTCAGAAGATAGCTTAGGCCTCTTCCTTTTCTTAGAAGAATTATCTACCATTAAGACATGGTCCCGCTTGGATAGGAAGTGACCTTCAGCAGTTTTCAACATGTTAAGTAACTCAGGCAAGCTGACGTCCAACTTATTCATGTAGAAATTTATAACAAATTGTGAGAAGGTGTCCAGGAGTGACTGCAAGATCAAATCTTGACTTAACTCCCCATTCATGATGAACCCCAATTGTTCTAGTTGTTCAATCAAATTAATCAACTTTAGACAATGAGTCTCAACTGTAGTGCCCTCAGACATGCGAGATCGAAGAGCTCTTAGATATCTGATACCTAGCAGTCCTTCTTTGTTCACAATATAATTCTTTTAGGTGCAACAAAATAGAATAGGCATCCATTTTCTCGTGCTGACGTTGTAGCTTGTTACTCATGGATGCGAGCATGATGCACTGTGCAATAGATGCATCATCTTGCCACTTTCTAAAAGTAGCAATCTCTTCCTCAGAGGCTGTTTCTGCGGCCTTTGCAGGGATAGATGAATCTTGGATATAAGAAAGCTTTTCAGTCGTGAGAACAATTCTCAAATTTCTTAATTAGTCCGTGTAATTCGGTCCAGCCAACTTGTTAGCATCAAGTATGCTACGCAGTGATAGTGAGTGTGACATTTTTCAAATTCTTCATGTGAAATAAAAACAACATTTTAGCATACATTTATTTAATTAATTACCAAAATAAATTAAGTCTTATTTTAAATTGGTTTCTCCCACTATTTTTTTCAAACTATATTACCCTCGCAATATATAGTTTGGCAAATTTAATTAAAGATTTGCTAGTGAGAATAAGAATCCTACATCAAATATATATAGTCTTGTGTGTGCACAACAAACTATATATAAATAAATAGGTAGACAACTTTTGTCAATTACATCACCATGTAACTCCTTGTATTTTACCTCTTAGATCATTATGGTCAAGTGTGTGCACATCCGAACCAAAACGATCTTAGTTAAGTCTGACCCAGCATTTCCATATAAGTGAAAAGAAAATTACAGCCCTTGTGTGTGCACAACAAAGCAGTAATGTTCAATTCCTTTATAAACATTTAATGTAATAAAACAACATCTTAAATATTTAATACTCGTCTTGTGTGTGCACAATAAACTCATATTAAATATTTAATACTCTATTTTTCTATCATGCTAGAAGGCGAAGTTCGATTGTCGAAGTTGGAAAATTTAAGAAATACCGCGGGTCGATTTATAACTCGATTTTCCTCAAATCGATCTTCCTAAGTTATCTCTACCCTTATTCTTTTTATTTCAAAAAAAGGTTTTGAAAGGTTTTTTAGGAATGAGGCCAACATGTGTATATGTCGACGATTTGATTTAAATAGAGTCGTCAGTTGGTAGTTTCGAAAATGGTTGTACCAACTCAACCGAATTTTGATTTGAAAAGAGGCCCAATTGATGGACACTGTCGAAACTTGATCTTTGAAATCAGAGTTTTGAGTTCGGGGGCTTGGTTAAGTGTGGGGAAGGTGTTAGGCACCCCACGACTCCCGTGTAAACACGGTACTGCAATCTTTTCAATATTTCCCTTAAAACTAGGAATGCATGAGTGAATGCTGTTTGAAAATTGGGACTTTTAATTGATTGAAAGCTTTGACAGGCTTCGTTGAGCCTATATACGAAGGGTTTAATTTGATTTAAAAATCAGCCTTTGATTTGATTTACAAAAAAACATTTAATTTGATTTGTAAAAGCTTTGAAATTGATTTGACAATGATGTTTTGAAAGCTGTTTATCAAACCCCTACGCTGACATAGAAATTAAAGCATATCGCTACTCTCAATTTTATCTTTATAGCCTTAAGGCTGCATGCAAGTGGTGATTTGTCGGGCTGCGAAGCATCCTCTACCACAGAAGTATTACAAGTGTCGGTCTCCTCATGGGTATGAAAACCATCGGAGGGACGCTGACATGACAATTAATATTTTCACTATGTTGAGACCTTAAATCTAGATAACCGTTTTAAGGTCTGTGCATGTACATTTTATAGAAAAAAACTGGCAGGGTACATCTGTAATCGAAGTTTATCCATCGTGGGAATTAGATTCTGATTAGTTTGATCATGAATCCCACGATTCCTAGGATCACATATGAATAGCTAGAAAACCTGCACAGTTGGAATTTGTACAAAAACAGATAAATATCCCAAGATAGCCAGAACCAGGGATTCATTTAGTAAATCCCGGTCCACACGACCGAAGATTCTCGTTCCCACTAGATAGCGATCTAAGGGACGCGAGGTTACTTTTGAAGCTGAAACTATAAAAATAACTAGATTTAAAGAAATCTCAGCCATTATAGCTTCCAAGTTCTGTCGGGACCTGTTTGAACCGTTGAAAGCTAGAAGTGGCGGGATTTGGATAAATCTAGTTCGCCCGCAGAAATGTCAGTGCAAATTCATATACAAATGAATATTAAATGCAAGCAGTTGAATAAATTGAGCAAAGCAATATATATAGTTAAATATATATAAAAGTTGTAACGGGAGATGGGTTTTCACTCGCAAGCCCAGACTGGAATTGAAATATATATGTAGATATATATATTGACAGAAATGTAGTCAACAAAGACTGGAAAGATGACCAGTGATGATGAAGGCTGCTTATATATGCATAAATATATATAAAAGCAGTAAAAAGGCCACAGAATGATCCAGGCCAAATTGAAATGTAAATTACAGAAAAGTAGTCAACCAGTGACTAGGGAGAGCACCCAGTATGGCGAAGTGTGCAAAAATAGTAAAAAAGGCGATGGGTTTTCACGCCTGTGTCCGGACTTAATTGAAATATATATATATATATATATATATATATATATATATATATATATATATATATTGACAGGAATGTAGTTAACCAATACTGGTATGAAGACCAGTTATGGTGAAAATCGCTTAGATATGCGTAAATATACATAAAAGCGGTAAACTACCTCGGATTTGAAATTCGGGCTTGACAGAATTGAAATGTTAGTACATAAACAGTTAAATATATATAGAAGAAGGCCAAACCCGGACTGGGAAGACAACCCAGTTCGGCGAAGTTGCCAAAACGGTGTGTGCTAGTGCATTGAAGCTACTGGAGCTAACGGATCGTCAATTCGAGTTGTAGAAATATTGAAAACGGAGTTTATGTTCAAAATGTATCAAATTTTGACAAAAACGATCACGGAACTATGATCCGGGCATATTTAAAAGATAAAACTTAATGTGCAGGTGTAAAACAGTGCCAAGTAGTAGTATTGACTTGCTAATCGTAAAAATACTTACAATGGGCTGCACTACGGGCTTTTTGCCAAATCGTAGGCTTTAAACGTTCAAATCTATCAGTGGTTTTTTGATATATGGTAGTATATGGGTATATCTACGTGTTCGAGTGAAAATATTTGGGTTTGGAAGAGGTGTAAAAGTCAGAAAATCAAACTGGCAGGGCTTCGCTGCGTTTTTGAATTCTTGAAAATGAATGGGGGTGCACCTCTATATATAGGCTAGGGAGCCTCAGCTCTACCTGCTGCTGCCACAGGTAGAGGTGTGGTTCCCCAGGGTGGGGCCCACATGCTCGACTTGGTGGTCTCGAAGTGCGTGCATGCCGGGCGACGCGATGTCAGGTTCGAAACTGCATAACTTTTGATCGGAGCGTCCGTTTGGGGCGTGCTATAGCTTTCTAGAAAGCCCTCGCTAAGAGTGTCACAATGACATTAGATTTAACCCCTTTTAAGTTCCCAAACATGGGTTCATTATTGGGCCTTTATTTCCCCACAGTTTACCCGATGAGCCGTCTGATGCTGTTTTCACCCAGGATCACCGTCGTGGTTCTTTCTGACCTTGGTAGCATCAATTTGGCTTGAGTTTGACTGAATTGGATGAGAGTTGGTAAAATGACCATTTTTCCTCTCTCGAGGTTGCCTTTGGTGTCTGCATGGCCTCTGGTTGACTTTCGGGAGCTGTTTCCAAGACTTGGATCCAATTCGAGTCTGTTTGTCCCCAGCGTTGCCTCTGTGGCTGACGTGGTCATTACAGGTTTTCTTTTGGAAGTGTTGTGGTGCTTCAAGTTTATGTCTAAAGTCGACCTGACTTCCCAGGCTGATGCTGGGGCTGACCTATACTTCCCGGGTTGCTGCCGGGGCTGATTTGTACCTCCCGGGTTACTATCGGGGCTGCGTTGTAACTTCCAGGTTACTGTCAGCATAGACATCCTGATATAGATGATTGGTGATATGGTTGTCCCGATATCAGTGATCGAGTTTTAGCTGATGTCCCGATATTGAGATCGGAGATGATCTGACGGTCCGATTGACGATCGAAGTTGGATTGACAGTCAGATTGACGATCAGAGTTGGCTGGAGTACCAATATTAGTGATCGAATTTGACTGGAATTGACCGACATTGGGGATCAGATTTAGGCTGAAGGACCGGCATTGTTGGCCGGATTTAGATTGGATGTCTAGTGTCGGGACCGAGGTTGGCTTGATTGACGGTTTTACACTCCTATAGTGTTAGTATTGGGCAAGGAAAATTTTGAGTGTCTACAGATGCCCCTCTTTATCATTTTTATGTAATGTAATGGAATAAATAGGATAAAGATTGCTAGACACTTGAAATATGACAAGATATTAATGATGCAAATCGCAATGCAATGAATGTTAACATGTTTTCGCAAATCGCATCTTGTATCGCAAATCGCATATCGCATCGCAAATCACAGCATATCGCAAATCGCATCGAATCCCTTCGCATCTCAAATCGTATAGCACATCGCATATCGCATCGCATCGCATATCGAATCTCATCAAAGATTATTTTACCTTTATCGGTGTTTGTGTTGGTGCTGATATCCACTGTTTGGCTTTCATCAATGCTATTGATGTCTATGCTTGTGTTGACTCCAACGGTCTGATTTCCATTGGCGTTGCTGATGCTTGTTTGATGAAGACAAACTGAAATGTTTCCCAAATTTCTGCTGGGGATGACGTCGTCTGTGATGGCCCTTGGTGCTACCTTGGTTTAAGCCTAATGGTTTCTCACATCTGCTGATACTCTTTGTGGGGCATACTTTCTGATGTCGTTTGTACATTTTTGAAGACTCCTCTGCTGAGGATATATTTCTTTCGTCAAGTTACCTCAATGGGTGTTCCCGATGCTTATCCTGATGATAACTTACATCGGTAGTTCGCAACAGCGCCTACCTTGATGGTAGGGATAATGGTTGATCACTGGACTTTCCCGATGCCTACTTGAACGGTAGAAGACTTTTTCATCGAGTTTGTGTGTTCAATATGTGTGCATTTTTGACTCTATTGGGTATGCATGCCTAATGTTTTGATAAAGATGTGTGCTGATGTAGCGCTTGTTGCACATGTGCAGACCAGACATGATAAGATGATCTTAATTTATCCTAGGTTGATGCATATGCTTAATTAAATTGATGTAGAACCATACCTGACCCTCTCTGAGGTAATTTGGAGTTTCTTTCACATGAAATTTGATAGGCTTAATCGCTTTAACTCCCGTATGGTTCCTTTTGTCATTTGCAAAGCAGATTCGGACGTTCCCCTTTCATATACCGTCTTTAGTGAAGATCTCGCAAGGGCTGCTATTTTTTGGATCTAGATTTGGTCCTGGTCCCTCTGGTGGTCCAAGCACTGATGGCTTTATTAAGAGGTATCTCGATATTTTTACTGAAGTAGCATTCCACAGCCTACATCACTGGATCCTTCTCAATGCCCCTTCTAAAGATTTGTATAACAGATTCCATCATCTGTCCTCTGTGGGGATGGATCGATATACTGTTTCTGCCATCTAGCCATTCCTGATGCTTTGCTAGGGTTGTGCCAACGGCAGATCATTGAGTGCGAAAAGGGCCAGCTCTTCACTTGTGACCTTGCTGGATTAGTGATGGCTTGGCTGATGACCCGGGTGATGCTAATGTCCTGGAGGATGTAGCCCGTTCTTTCATTGCCTAGATTTGAACTTCAGTGTAGAGGCCTCGACTGATGAGGACTTGGCGCAGGTTAACATGTTTGATGATGCAAATTTCTTCGCTAGATCTTTTTGTCATCTAGCATCTGTTCTTCTCGAGTTAAGGACTCTGTTGAGAATTTTCTTTCTTTTGTAGGCGCAAGCTGATTTTGCCGTGATTTCTTTCAGGAATTCTTCCTTTTCTTTTGATGAGGAACTTGCTCCCACCGTAGATTCTTTCCATTTCTTAGAATGGAGAACTGCCCCAGCCCTTTTATAGGTTGTTACTGGGGTTCATAGAAAAACTCGCTTTGTTGACCATGTACACGGTGAGCAATATCCTGCACATTCAAAAAAACAACAATATGTGCCGACAGCTTGATGGCTCGGGCCTTCGGGATTAGTATGAGGCATTTGAAATTTAGAGTTTATGAAATTGAATGCTTGTATTCAATGCGCTCTCATCTTATCCCTAAAGATCTTGAAAGGGAGTATGAAAATGAATTTTTTCTAAGGAAATCGAAATTTTTGCTTGACAAGTTATGAAATCGCAAGAAAACTTTTAAGCTTCCATGGTCATTTTTCATGGGTAGGATTAGATTCACAAGACTTATCTCCCTTCATCAGAGATATCTCATCTTCGCGTTAGACACTGCTCTTCACAAGATTAAGATCATATAACATGTGCACTATGTGTGACGCAACCCTTAGCAGGGGTTTCTCTTTTATGATTTCTAGATGATCTCATTTTTTCTTGCAAAATTTTTTGCTTTTCTCGCTTAACTTTGTGTCATTTTCTTAGGTCTTTCAGAGTTACCCATATAACGAGTTTTGGACCAATAACTCCTAAACCAGACGGTTTTAGGGCACTAGGTGTTAAAACACCCCTTCTGGTTTACTGGCTCGAGTAACAAAGGCCACACTTCGAGACAAGTTAGGCCGTCTATTCTTTTGATTCGCCTGAGCTGGTGCAAGATTCATTTTCTTAGGCTCTAAGTCACCCATGTAGTAAATGTTGTCATCCTTATCGTCATAGTTTCATACCCCACAGCTAAGAGTCAGGTCAATCACAAAGTGCTGACATGCACATAAGGTCAAGTTTGCTCTAAAAAGTGCTTTTAACTAGGACGTCGTGCCTAATCAAAAGGTTGAATAGTCTTAATTCTCTAATCGCTTTCATAATTCTTGCTCCATGGATGCTTTTCAGAATTAATCCAATTCATAACAAGTTAAGCAAAAATCTTTTTTTTCTTCTCTTTTTCTAAGACTCTAATGCAGGATTTATGTGTATGATCGCTAATGCATGGAATTTGAAAGCACATAAAGAGATGAAAGAGTCATACCTTATCAGCGGATCGCAGTATTCTAAGAAAATTATAATTAGAAAAGATCAATTGATCATAACGAATCACCAATGATGGAAGCTGGGACGATGATGGACCATGCTGATGGTGCCGACTGGTGCATGTTGATTGGATGGTTGATAAATGCCCCAGTATTGAATTGTCGCCATTTCTGGAATTGGTCCAGTCTTGTTGCAAGGGTCCCAACATCGAATTGTGGTTGACTGTGAACTTGCCCCAGTCTTGCTTGTCATCTGGGACGATTTCTTGGTTGTATGCCTGACCGATGTGCTGATAAGATGTCAAGATCGCAAGAGTCTTTAATCTCATGAACCCCATGGTGAACAGGTAGTGGATTTTGGCTTTAATGCTTGGATTCCCCAGTCATTGTTTTTGATTTGTAGGAGCAATTGGATTTGATGGCCTTTCTTCTAGTTTGATGAAGGTTTCAGATTGAGGCTTCAGCTCTTTGTTGGTCCTTGCGGGTGTTTATGCTTGATATATATTGTGTTGTTGTTCCAACTTTGACGATTGATGTCAAGATACCTTCGGACTCTAATAAATTGGATACAAAGGCTTGTGATAGTTGGTGGTGATGGCTTTGACCGTGGCTTTGGTCGGTGACCTACTGAGTGTCCCTGCCGGGAAAGATCTGGCTATGGCAGATTCGACAGCTTGAATGAACTTCGAGAGAGATCAGGCCAGGGCATTGATGTTGATGACCCATTCTATTAGAGATACGACTTCTGTTGATAGAGGCGAGGCCCGAGCCACTCGAGATGTTGCCTTTGCTGAGAGGGACGAGGCTATAGTATGCAAATGGCAGCGGATGTTCTGGCTCGTATGGAGACCGAGGGTTAGTAGCATGCAGCTGCTCCTCTATCTTTAGAGAGATGCCGTGTTGGCACTGGTATCCCACTTATCCACGAGTTTAGAGACTAGCTTTGATTTTCTTCAACAAGGCCTGTTGACCAGGTGGTTTGATAGAATTTAGCTTTTATTTATCTTCGGTGTCTTACAACTGGTCTTTATTTTTTTGTTTTTCTTAAAGGTCAAACCGCGCCGTAGATGGCTGCCTACGTACTCCCGGGTTGAGGGAGATCAGGTCACTCGTAGTTCTGTTTTTGAAAGAGGGCTGAGAAGTGTCCCTTTTGGGTTCTGAGTTTGGTTTGATGAGCTTTTGAGTTTTTGTTTATTTTGTGTTTGGGTTCGAGGGTTTTTGAATTTTTTGTTTGGTTTGACCGCACCAAGATGGTTGTCTACGTACTCCCGGGTTGAGGGAGATCAGGTCTTTCGTAGTTCACGCTATTTGTGAAAGGCTCGACTTTTGATTTTTTCCTTTTTTGATTTTTTTGATTTTTTATGATTTTTTGATTCTTTTGGTCTTTTGATTTTGTAGGCATGGAAAATGAAAGGCATAAGGCTAAGAAAAAGATAACATCCCAACATCCTCTGGAACTCTTAACTTTCCTCTGGATCTATGTCCTCCTGGCTAGCTGAGGCCTGATAGTCCAGTCGTCCGTGGTTATGTCGCCTTTAAGGCTAGTGATAGAGGTTCCCTCTTGGCTCTAAACATCTTCAATCCCTATCATAAATTGATCGCCTCCTGAATCAGCATATCCCTTAAGGAGGCTTAAACTGGACTCGTCGCAGAAAGGTATGAACTCCAGATTCCTCAAGGGGTTGGCTTCCTTGAGAATTTCGCCACCTTTTTCTTCATCTGCTCCTTCACTTTTCTCATAGCCTTGAGAGGATTTGAGCATGAAATCCCCCTCACACTGATGTTGTATCTCTCGCAAGGAACTTTCTTTTTGGGCTTTTTCCATACGGGGAAGGATCAGTATCTCCTCCTTATCTTCCAGAAGGATAAGGTCAGGCATGTAGTTGTTGGCTTTGGGCATCAAGATATTTGATGATGGTGGATGAACTTCATTGGGAGATTCTTTTGTTTCTTCGATCACTCCTAGTATTAGGGTCGGTCCACCTTGTGTTATGCCAGGATGGATGCTCATAGCCGTCACATCCTTTGAACTACTCGCTTCGAGTGGACATCTTGAGCTCTTTATCTCCTTCTCGCCTTTTCTGGTCATGGGGAATTCTTTCTTCAATTCTCCATTTTCAATGAGGTCCTGGATTTTGTGCTTTAGAGACCAGCATTCCTCAGTTGCATGTTCGGGTGAGTTAGAATGGTAAGCACACCTCTTGTAGAGATCATATTGCCTTCCTTTGGGATCCATTGGTGGAGCGAGCTTAGTGATCTTTTCCTGCGCAATCAACAAAGCTAACATATTTTCCAATGAGTCCTCCAAAGGTGTAAATACCCTTCTCCGCCTACTTTCCCCGACTCTCGGTACCGTGGGATTTCGAGGGTTTGCTCGTGTTTGGAATGTTGATTGATATTTCTTATTTGGGAATTCGCATTCCTCTGGACTATTTTTCCTTTGTCGAGATCTTCCAGGAATTTTATCACTCCACCTTTCTTGTCAATTCAGCATGCTTTGATCTTCTTCGGTTAGCTGGCTGATATTGGAGGGAGATATGCTTATCTTCTAAGTAACCTCCTCTTTCTATTGGCTTTCTAATAGTTGAGTGAAAACCTGCCTCGTATCCTGATGTTGGTGCGCTACCAGATTAGCCAACAGAGTTACTTGATGTTGAATCGCATCCAATTTTTGTATTATCGTCAGACCCTCCTCTGTATTTTCCAACTTGAGGACATTTGCTATGTTCCTTTGGGGGTATTCCTCTATCCTTCGTATGTATTTATGATTTGGATACAATTCATCACTTCCTGACCCGATCATGTTTACTCCATCCGTATCATGTTGCATCAGAAGGTTGGCATTGACATTTGGATGGTCATGTTGTTAGACCACAATATCGCCGTTTTCGATCAAGTTTTGAATTTTATGCTTTAAGAACCAACAGTGTTGCGTATCATGGCCCAGAGATCCAGAATGATAAGCACATTTCTGGCTAGGATAGTATCATTTGCTTTTCGGATCCAAAGGTGGAGCCAGCTCAGTAATTTTCTTGTGATATATTAACATCACCAACATGTTTTCAAGGGAATCGCCTAGTGGAGTGAACACCTGATTTTTAGTTCTTTTGAATTTTCTCTTTCTCTCCTGGTAATTGTTGAATGTAGTATGTTGTGACGACAGATTGCCTTCCCTCTTCCAAATGGGGGGACTATGGTTAGGTCTCTTAGACTGCCCCTGTACAACTAGGGATACATCTTCATCGCCTTCCTTGGGTACCCTTATGGGATCACTCGTATAGTTGCCAAACTGTCTATGATCGGCGACTACTTTCAAGGCTGTGAGATCTTTGATCTTTCCTGCTTTCAGGCCCATCTCTGTCATTTCGCCATGTTTGATCATCTCTGAAAATGGCTTTCCTATTCCGGCCAGGATCCTCTCGTAGTAAGGTGCCTCTTAGATGTCTATGAAAGTCATCACCATTTCAGCTTCGGTCATAGGCGGGCTGACTTGTGCTGCCAGACGTCTCCATCTTTGGGCATATTCATGGAAAGACATGTTGCTCTTTTTTTTGACTTTGGACACTTGATACCAATCCGAAACCATCTAAGACTGGAAGCTGTATTGAGTTAGGAAGGCATGAGCTAGCTCTTCCCAACTATGAATTTTGGAGTTGTCCAGACGGGCATACCAGGCTCTGGCTTCTCCAGTTAGACTATTCTGAAATAGCTGCATTCGAAGTTTCTCGTCCTCAGCATAGGATCCGAGTTCTCCAATAAAAACTTTTAGGTGTGTATAAGGATCTCCCAACCCATCATATTTCTCGAACTCGGGGGTTCTGAATTTCTCATAATAACGAGCCCCGGGGAATATACAGAGGTCGGAATAATTCACACTGCCAAATGCCCCAGTCCCTTTAATAGATCGAAGAGCTTCTTCCATTTGTTGCATTTTCTTGAGAATGTCACCAGCTTCCTGTTCTTTGCTTAGGATGGTGATTTCTGGAGTTTTGTTGATTGGGTCCTGGTTATGTGTTCCCGGAATCTGAGTTTCGGACTTTTCTGTATCTTGACTGCTAGCACCACTACCAGATGCTCTTGGTTCTGGATGAGTTTGAGATTGTTTCTCTTTGAAGGGCTTGCTTTGCTCTCGAAGGAAACCGGCTAGCTCGGCTATCTGATTTTTCAATCCTTTTAACTCTTCCCTAGACACAGGGGTGGATTCTGGTGGAGCACTTGAAGCTATGTCCGTATATGGACCGTGTGCTTTTCTGGCCTTTGATCTGGTGATGGGACCAATTTTTCCCTACCTACACCAAAACGTAGGCGTGTCAGTATCCTGTGGTAGGTAATGACTGGATGCATGTGTTTTTTAAGTTTATCCTGCAAAATCGAGGTTAGCTATTTTAATGGCAGGATGACAGGATATTTGACAGGAAAGTAAATCTTTCATTATTGTCATTTACATTGTGCTCCTCAGCAATTGGAGACTTGACATGGAATTGAAAGAGGAAGGCATGAAGAAGCATCCCGTCGAATTCGGTTGATCAGAAGCTGACTTATCCTAGGTTACTCTCGCGGCTTTTGTTTCGGCAAGAAGGTTCCTAAATCATCGCAATCTACTAGAAGGGAAGTTAATCTGATCGTTCAACTAGAGCGAATCTGGGTGGTGCATTATCAGGAGGCAGCCCCGGAGACTTAGTCATCCCCAGAGTCCTTAATTATCATAGACCAGGTTAGCCTTCTGGTGGAGGGACACACAACATACATTCACATACATCGGCCTCACCGCTTATGCGTGCAATGACAGTTCGTACGAAGCACTAATATGGGTGCGAAGCACTAAAGCATTCATTCTCATTCATTCAATGTAAAGGCATAGCATTCATACATTCAATGAAAGACGCAGCATTCACTCATCCATTGACTGTGGAGACGCAAGATTTCACACATTCAATAGTTTTGAAAGGGAAATGTTTGAAAAGATTGAAAGCGGCCTAAGCCCTCTACTGTCCCCAACAGAGTCGCCACCTGTCGACGTTGGAAAATTTAAGAAATACCGCGGGTCGGTTTATAACCCGGTTTTTCTCAAATCGATCTTCCTAAGTTATCTCTACCCTTATTTTTTTTATTACAAAAAAAGGTTTTGAAGGGTTTCTTAGGAAAGAGGCCAACATGTGTATATGTCGACGATTTGATTTAAATAGAGTCGTCAGTTGGTAGTTTTGAAAATGGTTGTACCAACTCAATCGAATTTTGATTTGAAAAGAGGCCCAATTGCTGGACACTGTCGAAACTTGATCTTTGAAATTAGAGTTTTGAGTTCGGGGGCTTGGTTAAGTGTGGGAAAGGTGTTAAGCACCCCACGACTTCCGTGTAAACACGGTACCGCATTCTTTTTAATATCTTCCTTAAAACTGGAATGCATGAGTGAATGCTGTTTGAAAATTGGGCCTTTTGATTGAATGAAAGCTTTGACAGGCTTCGTTGAGCCTATATACGAAGGGTTAGATTTGATTTGAAAATCAGTCTTTGATTTGATTTACAAAAAAAACATTTAATTTGATTTGCAAAATCTTTGAAATTGATTTGACAATGATGTTTTGAAAGCTGTTTATCAAACCCTACGCTGACATAGGAATTAAAGCATATCGCTACTCTCAATTTTATCTTTATAGCCTTAAGGCTGTATGCAAGTAGTGATTTGTCGGGCTGCGAAGCATCCTCGACCACAAAAGTATTACAAGTGTCGGTCTACTCATGGGTATGAAAACTATCGGAGGGACGCTGACACGACAATCAATATTTTCACTATGTTGAGACCTTAAATCTAGATAACTGTTTTAAGGTCTGTGCATGTACATTTTACAGAAAAAAATTGGCAGGGTACATCTGTAAATCGAAGGTTGTCCATCGTGGGAATCAGATTCTAATCAGTTTGAATTTGTATAGAAACAGATAAATATCCCAAGATAGCCAGAACCAGGGATTCATTCAGTAAATCCCGGTCCGCACGGCCGAAGCTTCTCGTTCCCACTAGATACCGATCTAAGGGACGCGAGGTTGCTTTTGAAGCTGAAACTATAAAAATAACTAGATTTAAAAAAATCTCAGCCATTATAGCTTCCAGGTTCTGTCGGGACCTGTTTGAACCGTTGAAAGCTAGAAGTGGCGAGATTTGGATAAATCTTGTTCGCCCGCAGAAATGTCAGTGCAAATTCATATACAAATGAATATTAAATGCAACAGTTGAATAAATTGAGCAAAGCAATATATATAGTTAAATATATATAAAAGCTGTAAAGGGCGATGGGTTTTCACTCGCAAGCCTGGACTGGAATTGAAATATATATGTAGATATATATATTGACAGAAATGTAGTCAACCAAGACTGAAAAGATGACCAGTGGTGGTGAAGGCTGCTTATATATGCATAAACATATATAAAAGCAGTAAAAAGGCCACAGAATGATCCAGGCCGAACTGAAATGCAAATTGCAGAAAAGTAATGAACTAGTGACTAGGGAGAGCACCCAGTATGGCGAAGTGTGCAAAAACAGTAAAAAGGGCGATGGGTTTTCACGCCTGTGCCCAGACTAAATTGAAATATATATATATATATATATATATATATATATATATATTGACAGGAATGTAGTCGACCAATACTGGTATGAAGACCAGTTATGATAAAAATCACTTAGATATGCGTAAATATATATAAAAGCAGGTAAACTACCTCGGATTTAAAATCTGGGCTTGACAGAATTGAAATGTTAGTACATAAATAGTTAAATATATACAAAAAAAGGCCAAACCCGGACTGGGAAGACAACCCAGTCCGGCGAAGTTGCCAAAACGGTGTGTGCGAGTGCATTGAAGCTACTAGAGCTGATAGATCGTCAATCCGAGTTGTAGAAATGTTGAAAACGAAGTTTATGTTCAAAAATGTATCAAATTTTGACGAAAACGGCCATGGAACTAAGTTTCGAGCATATTTAGAAGATAAAACTTAATGTGCAGGTGTAAAACAGTGTCAAGTAGTAGTATTGGCTTGCTGATCGTAAATATACTTATAATGGGCTGCACTACGGGCTTTTTGCCGAATCGTAGGCTTTAAACGTCCAAATCTATCGGTGGTTTTTTGATATATGGTAGTATATGGGTATATCTATGTGTTCGAGTGAAAATATTTGGGTTTGGAAGAGGTGTAAAAGTCAAAAAATCAAACTAACAGGGCTTCGCTGCGTTTCTGAATTCTTGAAAATGAACGGGGGTGCACCTCTATATATAGGCCAGGGAGACTCAGCTCTACCTTATGCTACCGCAGGTAGAGGTGTGGCTCCCCAGGGTGGGGCCCACATTACCAGCTTATTCATCTCAAAGTGCGTGCATACCGGGCGAACCGATGTTAGGTTCGAAACTTCATAACTTTTGATCGGAGCGTCCGTTTGGGGCGTGCTATAGCTTTCCGAAAAGCCCTCGCTGAGAGTGTCACAATGACATTGGATTTAACTCTTTTTAAGTCCCCAAACATGGGTTCATGATCGGGTCTTTGTTTCCCCACAGTTTGCCCGATGAGCCGCCTGGTGCTGTTTTCACCCGGGATCACCGTCGTGGTTCTTTTTGACCTTAGTGGACATCAATTCGGCTTGAGTTTGATTGAATCGGATGAGAGTTGGTAAAATAACCATTTTGTCCCTCCCGGGGTTGCCCTTGGTGTCGGCATGGCCTCTGGTTGACTTCCGGGAGCTGTTTCCAAGACTTGGGTCCCATTCGAGTCTGTTTGTCCCCAGTGTTGCCTCTGTGGCTAACGTGGTTGTTCCAGGTTTTCTTCTGGAAGTGTTGTGGTGCTTCAGGTTTATGTCTGAAGTCAACCTGACTTCCCAGGCTGATGCCGGGGCTGACCTGTACTTCCCGGGTTGCTACTGGGGCTGATTTGTACCTCCCGGGTTACTGTCGGGGCTGCGTTGTAACTTCTGGGTTACTGTCGGAGCTGCATTGACATCCCGATATGGATGATCGGTGTTGTGGTTGTCCCAATATCGGTGACCGGGTTTTAGCTGATGTCTCGATATTGAGATCGGGGATGATCTGACGGTCCGATTGACGATCGGAGTTGGATTGACGGTCAGATTGACGATCGGAGTTGGCGGGAATACCGATATTGGTGATCGGATTTGACTAGAATTGACCGACATTGGGGATTGAATTTAGGCTGAAGGACCGGCATTGTTGGCCGGATTTAGATTGGATGTCTGGTGTCGGGACCGAGGTTGGCTTGATTAACGGTTTTGCCCTCCTACAATGCTAGTATTGGGCAAGGAAAATTTTGAGTGTCTACATCGATATTCCAAATATCTTTGAACGTTACAACTTAATATAATTTCTTTGAGAGGTTTGTTATTAATTGTCTCATCTTGTTTAGCGTGCATGCACATATATATATAAAATACAGGACATATTAATTGACATGCGAAGCATGTTGCATTATATATATATATATATATATATATATATATATATATATATATATATATATTATAAGCATGCATATAGAATACAATATTCTACCTGGATTGATTATGGACTTTTATTCCAGTTTGGTTCACTCGAGCCATCAAGTGAAACAAAAGGTCAAACCTAGGAGTGCAAGAATTAAATTTAAATATAACTATTACATTTAAATCTTGGGCTCTATTAAAAACGGGTCTTCATGCGCTCCTTGCTCCTTTGTCTCCAATTATTCAAGATAATTCTAACTAATCCTATTACATAAACTATTTACATTAAATAGAAATCTTGATCAGCAGTCAAGGAGAAGTACATAGGAGGGAGATAGAATGTACATCAAGAAAAATTAGAGAAGACGAGGTATGCAGACCCCATTTAATAAAACTCATACATTCAAGCATTCAACTAAAATAAAATCCAATCGCATTGGTCAATAGTTCATAATCAATCTCGTTTATTATCATACATATCATCATATGCATCAATAAATAAAATATTCAATATATACATTGATATCGATTTAATAGACAATACTAGTTAGTTTCAAAATCCAATTTCAACTCTAATTAGTTATCATGAAATTCAATTCCAACTCTAATTAGTTAGCATGAAATTCAATTCTAAATAAAATAAACATCTTTATTGTAATCCAATTTCAAATCTAATAAATTCTTTTATTAATCTGGAATTACAGAAAAACATATAATTTTAATTTTAATTAAAATAAACCTTTTATCTTAATTAAAAAATAAAATAAAATATTTTTTAATTTTCTGGAGAGTGGCGCTGCGGCGTCACTAGTGAACTAGCATCCAACGCTACGTCGCCATGTCAGCAGTTTTCAAAAAATCAGACCTGGCGCTGCTACGCCTCGTTTATACTGTGAACAGGCGCTGCAGCACCAAGTCACCAGTTCCCTGACCCGGACCGGCGCGACAGTTAAGCCTGTGACAGGCGCTGTAGTGCCGCTGGGCAAAATCAGTTTTCTTGTTTCACGAATTGTACAGCTTTTCTGTAAAAATATGATTTCTAGCTAACAATTATGCTCAATTAAATTGTTCCAAACATATATCAATATATATATATATATATATATATATCAAATAAAAACAATTAATAACACGGATAAAGGTTTGGCTCTGATGCCACTGTTAGGTTTGTAAGATCAAATTAACATGCAACAATTACATACATAGCAGCGAAAATGTAAAAATAGAGTTTTAAAATTTTACAAACCATGCACCCGGATCATCTTTTATGCGCAATTATTAGTTTAATCTAAAGAGATGAACGAATCATACGCTTGAAGATTCGTGCTTCCTCAGGTACGAGTTCAACTCCAATCCTTTCCTTATTCAACTTGAATCTACCGGGTGTGATTCCTTCTTTTGATCAACGTTAGCCACCCAAGTGTTTGGCCTCTAGAGGTGATCCACCATGGATGAACAAATATTAAGAAGGTGGGTTATTGGCAAAATCTTAATTTTCTCGCTCTCTAGAAAAGGTGTGCTCTCCCAACAATTGAAATTGCATTAGTCCCTAATCAATAAGACTCCTCTTATTTATAGATATAGGCAACTCTCCTAACCATTTTAGAAATAGGGTTTCATATTAATTAATTAAACTCTTTTAATTAATTAGGCTTCCTAATCTTATTAGGAGCAATTAATTAAACTCCTTTAATTAATTTACATCCTAATCTTATTAGGAATATGGGAGAGTACTTTTATTAATTAATTCTCAAACTCCTTTAGGAATTCAAATTAATAATAATAGTAATAATAATAATAAGACTCCTCTTATTAATTTATATTTAATATTTCTAAAATATTAAATAATAAATATTAAGCTAATTAATTTATTCTATCACCATAGATTAAATTAAATACACTTAACTTATTATTACAATTATGTCATTTGCTTCTTAAATAAATATTCATCCTTTTATGGTGGGTTCCTTTAGGTTCTCCGTATTAAATCGATTGTGAATAAATTAATTAGAACAATTCTAATTTTATTTAAATAAATAAATTAACTATTAATTCATTTAAATAAATATTTATTCTACAATAAGGGTAAGCCCCCTTAGCGCTCAACGACTTTCCATATAATATAGATTTTAGCATTAATTATAAAAGAACCTTTGTGTAAATAGTTACCGTACAATTTATTTCTTCTACCATACAATGTCACAATTAAATATAAGACATGAATTTACTATCAAGTCTTATTTTATTTAATTATATGTATTTGATCCTAAATGCACAAACTCCGACAATGCAAATTAGAATTCTGCCTTGGTCAAGGACTACAGAGTTGTCATTTATCGAATCACATAGGACATTCACTTCTTTTACTAGAAGTGGTAGATCCTTTATTGATCATTCATTATCTTCATGTATAATTAATTATACCCAAGCATACCCTTTAATATACTAACAGGGTCTTAAGGGACATGTCAAAGTATAACTCATCATATATAAGATAATATGATGATCTCAAGTCTAAGGATTACTTGTACTACTATCACTAAAAGAATTCTTATTGATAGGCGAGTAAAACTCTATTAGGTATTGCTTAGCGAGCCACGTTCAGTGTACTTATTCTTTAATAAGCACCTACATACTTGCTTTAGTGTCTCCACACAAATGATCATGAGATCGATCATCCTCTTCCAAAAAGCAAGCAACGTATGCACCAATCTATCCGAATTCACTAACCTCCTATTTCATAATCCATCGATTAGGAACTATTTTAGTTTTAAGCTATCTAAGAATTTAAATCCCATTAGCATGATCATCATCATGATTCTAAAAGTATTGCTTAAAACTATGGGTTTATCACATTTAAATATAACAGCATGATGTAAATAATATAAACGTCTTTAAATAAACAATTTTTTTATTAATAAATGAATGATTGTTACAAAGTATATGATTTATCATCATACATGATTGGCTTGTGTGCATACTACTTTCAAGCAGGACTCATTAGAAAGTCAATATTGATCTTATAAATGAAAATGAAGGTAACATTAAATTTTATTATTACAAATTTGTTGATAAAAATTAGTTCCCAAAGTTGCAAGTCTCTTAGTGTGGAACAAGGGACTTAGGTAGTGTTTGATTACCTCTGATATCTCTGAAAACCACTGTCTCTGTTTCGCATAGACCCAAATGCTTGTTTGGTAAAAAATTGGTTGCCTCTGTAAGCCTCTTTTTCGCTAAGAGATGGAATCAAGTCTGGATCGAAGAGAGAAATATCTGAACTTTTTATTACAGGAGTACCCTCACAAATTCAAAGAAATTACCTCTTTTGTCTTTCTTCTTCTCTCCTTCGTTCTGATGAAAGCTCTGGCCGATCTCCTTCGTTCCGGTGAAAGCTCCGGCTAGATCCTTCGTTCCGGTGAAAGCTCCGGCTAGATCCTTCTTTCCGACAAAAGCTTCGACTAGATTGTCTCATGTCTCTTCTATAAGCATAAAGCCTGCTAAGATAAAGCATAAAGCTTCCATGAAATTAGTTATGGAAGAAACCAATTTGGTTATTCACTGGATATATATATATATATATACACACTTAAAACATTGTCCCTTTGTTATGGAAGAAATATGAGAGAGAACAGCCCCACTCGCCTTTGGTTATGGAAGAAACCGATTTGGATATATACGTAGAATTACTAGAAATTGATTTGAGTTTTTTTTTTTTGATAGATGGTGGTTTTTTATTTATGGTATGGAATATATTTTATAATTAATACAATCTATTTATATATATATATATATATAGAATACTATATTTGAAAGTATAATTTATTTCATATATGTAAATATAATTATTTATTAATATTTTTATGTGTGAAGTTCATTCAAATATAGATTTTTAAAATTAGATTTTAATATTTAATTATATAATTAAAAAAATTGAGTAAAGCTAATAATTTGATTGTGTATATTAAAAGGTTAAAATAAAATACTGTTATTCAGATGTTTTAGCAATTTCAATTACCAAACAGCTTTATAAGTTCATATGCAATTTCATTCAGATAATCTAATTTATTAAAATATCCTAACTATTCAGATCTTAATTACTCAATTTTATCAAACACTACCTTACTCTATTATTTTTTAATGCTCTCAGTCTCTCGCCATGGAAGAATACCATTGCAAGTATAAATAAATTTGATAATCAAAATAAATAATCTCTCTTCATTGCAGGTATAAACAAATTTGATAATCCAAATAAATATTCTCTCAGTTACAATATCGCTGAACTCCCACACTATGAATGAGAACATCACAAAAATAAGGAGTAAATAAAACCTCAAAATAAGGAAGTAAATTCAAACTCACAGCGATAAAAATTGAACCTGGAACCTTAAGACGAATCCCACATACTATCATACCGACGTTACGATAAATAATCACATTTGGTAATTTAATGGACATATTTTTTAGAGAAAATGTGGTAATTATTATTTTCACAAAAAAAATTGATATTTCCACGAAATCTCACACTTATAAATTTATTTCTCATTTATTATTAATGTGAAAGAAAACTTATGAAACTATCAAAATCCCTTGTGAAAATATTAATTCTCTAGAAATATCCAGTAATTGCCCTCTTTTTTTCAAAATGAGTATCAAATAAATAAGGTTACAGAGTACAAACCAAGGTCAGTCATCAAATCAAAAAATGTACCGAGTGGTCAAACCGTTATTGACCCACTGACGCTATTAATATATAAAAATATATATTATTAGTGATTAATTAAATTTTAAAAAAATCATTTTTTATGAATTAAAACATAATAAAGTTAAGTTACAATATTACTAAAAGTAGTTAATTTTAATATTAAAAAAATTTGTTTCAAAAAAATATTAAAATTAATTAAAACCGGCTCACTGAATCAACTTAACCGGTTTTACCAGTTGAACCATCGATTCGACCTGTGGTCAACTGGTTCTACCGAGTTTTGACCAAAATTGGGTTAATGGTCCAAACCGGACCGGAGTGCCAACCGATTTTGGTTTTTACCGGTTGAACCGACGGTCCGATCCTGTTTTAAAACTATGGTACAAACATCCCATACTATGATCATTTAAATGACAAGACAATGTAAACAGGTATCATAATTGGCTTACTATTCAAGCATTATCATCAACTAAATTGGCTTACTATCCAAGCATTGTCATCAAACTATGTATAAAGATTAGAGAAAGTACCTACACAAACCATCTTTTAGTTTCACATATTGCTATCATAAGCATTATCATCAAACTATGTATAAAGATTAGAGAAAGTACCTGCACAGACCATCTTTTGGTTTCACAGATTGCTATCATGTTAGTTGCACCAGTATGAATGAAATGGGTAAAGGAATGAAATAGATGAGGGAATTGAATGAGCTTTAATGAGTTATTCCATACCCTCCTCCTATCAATAAAATTCACAAATTTTAGAGGAATGAGAATAGTTCATTCCATTCCAATCGCAACCAAACACAATTTTTTTTAATTCCATAGGAATGAGTCATTTCATTCCCACTTTTATTCCTCCAATCCAAACGTATCATCAAGGGTTGAAAAAGACAAACAAACCAAAAGATCTACATTTCTAGAGAATGGACCAGCAAAATGGAAAAGGATGCTACATATCAACATTATAAAGGTTCTACCTTTAACCAACAACAATTTAAGTTCCAAAATCATGAAAGGTGATCACTTGCATAATGTTGAAAAACATGTACAAAGATGTGGTCAGCTTCTGTTGGCCATAATTACCAATCAGAAATCATCATAACCATGCATTTGAAGGGTTTATTTCCAATCCAAACAAGGTTAGAGCTTAAGACGACGATACCAAACTCCCTGAGCATCATCCTCGATAATTTTGCAAAGGCTATTAGGAAAATCATTAGGCCACAACACAACATCACTTCCCAAAAGATCCATCTTTGCTACATGATCAGCAGCTCTGTTAGCTTCGCGCCAAGAGTGAGTGACTCGGTACTCGTCAAATTTCTTCAGCATTTTCCAAATATGCTTCAAACAGCTAATAGGCTTTGGACCATATGGCTGATTTTTGTTGATGGTATTCACCACACTCATTGAATCCGATTCGACCCATATTACATTAATTTTCAGACTCAAGGCGAGAACAAGTCCTCGCCATATGGCCCATAGTTCAACCAAGAAAATATCGTCACGAGGAGCTTTGGAGGCATAAGCACATATAGGGTCACCCTTGTAATCACGAAACAGACCGCCAAAACCAGCACCATCTTTATCTATATATCCATCGGTATTTAATTTCGTCCATCCTAATTCCGGTTTTCTCCACGTACACCATCTAATTGATCTCGCAACGGGGTTTAAGAGAATACTTAGTTTTTGGTTGAAGCTCTCGAGTGAAACCATCCCATTGGTTCTGTTTATTGTTGAAGAAATATCAACTGTTTTATGTGTCACCACTTCACCTTGTCGCAGTTCGTCTTCCTTGAACTTGTGTTCTATTCCCTGCAGGTGTTTTTCCAATTTCGTTCTGCTGGTAGTGCTCACAAGACAAAGAGCACAGCTCCACTCCGGCTGAACTTTCTCCGAATTTGCTGGCCAAGTCTGGAAACTTTCATCTGTATCATATTTAGAACTTGATTTATCCTGTAACAGTGAAAGTCGCATCATAAACTCAGGATGGTTTGGCAGTATATAAGTACATGTGTTAAGTTAAGCACAAGATATGCCGTCTGTGATAAAAAATTGCTCTTGATGCCGTAAAAAGAAATTTTTTTTTTAGGATTTAGGACTAGCCTACCACCGAGATAGATCTTTCATATGAAGCACCGACTCAAACACGGGATACGGACACGACACGGGATACGGGAATTTCCAAAAAAAAAAAGATGACACATTCAATTATATATATGTATATATTTAATAATATAAATATATTTTTCACAACAAATAAATTTAAAATTAATAGAGCATGATAAAAACTTGAACAAAATAATAAGAAACACAAACGCATTGCATAATAAATATCTTAAAGTTACATAATAATGTCCAAACTTAAAAGACATAAAATAACCCATAACTTTTTTATTACAATTTAAGTACTGCAATTTTTTTTAAAAAAAATTGACCCCCGACGCGTTCTCTAGCTTGTTCCAATGCGACCGAGGCGAGTCTCTCGACGTGGCCAAGGTGTGTCCTAACGTGTTTGTGGCGTGTCCAAGCTTTAAAAAAAAAGTGGAGCTCTTGGATACGTGTCAAGTGCGTGTTCGAGGCGTGTCGGAGCAAATTAGTGACGGACACGAACTAGTGGCCCTCTGAGAAGTGTCAATGCTTCCTATCTTTGTTTCATCCTTGTGACGCCCCCACATCCGAGTACTTTAAACATCAGATATGATGCTCACGATACTACTTCAACCACACACATCTACCTAGGCATTACTTAATACATACAAATATTTACAATATCTTTACAATAAATCTTAGTCTAGTCCCAAGCTCTTATAACCTTTACATATACAAAACATATTACTACCAAAAATTACATCATTCTTCAATATACTAATACATCAATTTTAATTCTATTTTTGGACTTTTCGTTTGCCTTTATCCTTATTTAGTCCGGCGGAACCTTCGGTCTTAACTGAAAACATGGAAATATAGCAAGATCGAGCAACTAAATGCTCAGCAAGTATGAATAGTTTAATTTAGCAACACATCATGAATAGAATGAACTTTTTTGAAAACTTCAATAATTGAACAATAACTGTGAAGTAGCTTTGGAAAACAAGAATAAAAGAGATATCTTTCGATTAAAATTTTTGAAACATACTGAGCGGTCACCCTAGACCTTGAACGTTTAACAAGTTTTAACAAGTATTTAACTGTAAACCAACAAATATTTAACAGTCACAAAGACTGAAAATACTCTCTGCAAGTACTTTAGGGGATCAACCTATCGTACCCAACTATATTGTGCACAACATATTAATCCAGACACATCGAAATCATATCGTTCGATTTCTTTTTTTCCCTCTTTTAGTAAGGTTGTCCATATCAGTTTTAACATAAGAGTCTGGAATACTTTAAATGGCTTCAACAATTCAATAAATCGTTTCAGTATTTGTCTAGCCGAAACAAATGGCATAGACTTATTCTTGACATAGTTCATAAATAATAGAACTTTCATATATTATAATAGTTCATGAATAGAACGAGTATTTTCAAAGACACATAAGTGCGAATGCTAGAATACAATTCGATTAATGAACTAGCATAACTTAAACAATTTACACAGATATACAAGAATGAGTAAGTTTAGAACTTGCCTAACTTACGTAACTCCTTCTTGATTACGCTAATACACCTTTTCAATGTCTTCCTACAATATCCATAAGGTTTCACTTAATTACGCTTAATAGTTACCCTTTTAATAACATCGCCGGTAATTATCGTAACTTAACCCACTCTTCTGACTTAATCCAAACATAAATATTTTCTCGCGTTATTTATATAATAGTTTCATAAAAACGGGTGTTTAACCTTTATTTAAACTTCTACGTTATATATCAACAAATGCAAGCCAGGTGAATGTTGGGCCACCAAAAATGTTAACGAAGATCTTGATACATCTTAGTACTTCCCGGGCGAGTTGAATATCTTGAGTTATGAGCTTCCTACAAAATTTCCTCTCGTAATTCTGGTATCAACGATACACAAATTTTTCCTTCAAATCTTACCAACCCTTCATCATCTATCTTGAATTTAATCTTTTCTCCTTTCGAAACTCTTTTCCTCATTCTTTGTCTTTTTCTTGTGCTTCTTTCACTCTATCCAATAAAGTTGAACGAGCCTCCATCGTGAATAACTTCTCTTCCGCCTCCCCCGAATATTTTATTTTTATCTCTAGTCGGGCTATCTCAATTATTAATTTTTCTTGAGCTATCAACGTCGACAATTTTTCCCTACCCTTCCTACATAATGCATCGGCAACTACGTCAACTTTACCCAAGTAATATAAAATAACAGAGTCATAATCCTTTATTAGCTTTAACCATCTCCATCTCATGTTTAGCTCTTTCTGTGTGAAGATATACTTTAGACTTTTGTGGTCTGTATATATCTCACACTTCTCACCGTATAGATAGTGCCTCAATATCTTCAGGGTAAAACCTACTGCTACCAATTCTAGGTCGTGGGTAGGATATCCCTTCTAATAATCCTTTAATTGTCGTGACGCGTACGCAATGACTTTACCGTGTTGTTTTAACACACAGCCTAGTCCCTTGTGCGACGCATCACTGTAGATTACAAATCCACCTGTATCATTCAGTAATGATAACACAGGCGCCTCACTCAACCTCTTTTTCAGCTTCTGAAAACTCTCCTCAGCCTTCTCCAACCATACAAATTTTACTGTTTCCCTTGTCAGATTAGTAAGAGAAGCCGTTATTTTTTAGAAATCCTGAATAAACCTCCTATAATAACCAGCCAATCCTATAAAACTCCGCACATCTATTGGTGTCTTCGACTGCTCCCAATTTATGACTGCCTCCACCTTTGCCGGATCTACAGAGATTCCTTCTTTATCAATCACGTGACCCAAAAAGTGAAATATTTCCAGTCAAAATTCACACTTCGAAAATTTCGTGTATAATTTCTCCTTCCTTAGTGTCTCCAGCACAACCCTTAAATGTTCAACATGATCTTCCTATGTCTTAATAGACTAGGATATCATCTATGAACACTACAACGAACTTATCCAAATATTGCTTGAACACTCTATTCATCATGTCCATAAATGCTGCCAGAAAATTTGTAAACCCAATGACATTACCAGGAACTCGTAATGGCCATAACAAGTCCTGAATGCCGTCTTCGGTACATCTTCCTTTCTCACCTTCAGCTGGTGATAACCTGTCCTCAAATCTATCCTCGAAAAATATTTGGCCCCTTTTAACTGATCGAAGAGATCGTCAATCCTGGACAATGGGTATTTATTCTTAATTGTTACTTTGTTCAACTCTCGGTAGTCGATACAAAGTCTTAATGACCCGTTCTTTTTCTCGACGAACAACTCGGGTTCTCCCTATGGAGACACTCTACTGAATATACTTCTTATCCAAAAACTCCTATAGCTGAACCATCAACTCCACCGGTGCCATCCTCCTATATGGAGCCCTTGAAACTGCTGTCGTTCCTGGCACGTCGATGACAAATTCGGTCTCCCTATTTGGTGGAAAACCGAGCAATTCATCAGGAAATACATCCGTAAACTCCCTCACTACCAGTATCTGTCCCATCTCTTCTCCCGTCACATGGGTATCAACAACGTGAGCCAGATAGCCTATACACCCCTTCCTTAACTTCTTCGCTTGCATCATTATCATATAACTTGAGTGTCTAGGCGATTTATTCTCGTAAAATACTACATTAGACTTATTCGAAGTCTGAAGGTTTACACTCTTCTTCTGCCAATCTATTATTGCCCCATGACTGTACAACCAGTCTATTCCCAGAATTACATCAAACTCTCCCAATTTAATTGGTAATAAATCTACAAGTAATTTGTGTCGCCTTATATCCACGCAACAATTTCTATGAGTATGCCTAACGAGGAAGTCTAATTGTTCGCAAGGTAAATTCAAATGTTGTGCAAACTCGTGCGACACAAATGATCAAGTAGCTCTTGAATCGAATAAAATATAGGCACTTATAGAATTCACAGGAATGATACCTGACAGTACATCTCTTGATGCCATAGCATCTTGGACTGTCATGTTGAAGGTTCTAGCTGTTGGTCTATTGGAGCTGGACCCATTATCGTTAGCTTGTTACCGCCGTTCCCTTTGCTTCCGCTTCCCCCGTCTGACCCCTTCTTTGGGCAATTCCGAGCTTGATGACTTACCTCTCCACATGTGCAACACCCGTTTTTCTTCGGATTAGGACAATTGGGAGATGTGTACCTCCTGCCCACATTTGTAGCATACGCACTTTCCCCTCGAGCATACTCCCATGTAGTTCTCCCCACAGTTCCTACAGGCTTCTATTCTCTTCTTAGGATCTTCCTGCTTACTCCTAGAATTATTGTTGTTAATATTGTTGTTGTTCTTTTCCTTTTGTTACTCCCTCCAGTTCCTTCTTCTTTACTTGCTCCTTGTTCTTCTTCTTTTCTTTGTGGTACTGACTTAATGCCTCACTTCCACCATCTGCTATGATGGCTTTCTCCAGTAAAGTTTCAAACGAATCAATCTGTAAGACTGACAATCGACTGTAGAGTCCGGGCTTTAATCCCCACTCAAACCTACGTGCCTTTCTTTCTTCTGTATCCACCTAATGTGGCGCGAACCTTGCCAACTCATTGAATTTGGCAGCATATTGTGGTACCGTCATATCTTCTTGCTTCGATTCTAAAAAACGCATTTCCAAGCGACTCTGCATGCTTCGTGGAAAGTAATTTTCAAAAAATAACTCCTTAAATCTCTCACAAGGTATTACCCCTTCTCCAGCTCGGTTCTGGTTGGCTTCCCACCAGAAATTTGCCTCCCCCTTCATCATGTAGGTAGCAAAAATGATTTTCTGCTCCTACTACCCTGGAGATCGTAAAAGCTTTCTCAATTTCCTTCACCCATGCTTGAGCCTCTATAGGCTCCGCAGTCCCTTTAAACTTAGGGGTTCTACCGATTTAAAATGTTTGAAGCTCGCGACTTGCGCCGCCGGAGGGTATACATTTACTTCATTAGGGGTTCTATTCTGCAAGGCACCCGCTAATAGATCCACAAATTATTGCATGGGATTTGCTTGCTCCCTATCCTCGTCATCTTCCTGTGTTTGGTCCCGTCGTCGAGGCATTTTGCTGTTGATAAAATATATATTATTATCTCAACATTTGTTTTTAAAGCACTTAATATATGCTCAAACATAATCATCCAGAAGACACATTTACTAAACATATTTATATTCATATGTTTCTTTTATACATATTACATCCATCCTATAGCATTCTGCTAGTTACATAATATATCCCCCTATTGCTTACAAAAGTTTGGATTTAAAAAGCATATCCCATCACTTGCACAAAAGTTGGGATTTCCATTTCTTTCTTCTTACTGCATATATATAAATATATATATGGGAAAATGTATATACACAGCTGTGTAGTACACAGTCGCTTATGGCGACGATTTTTTTGGGCTATGGCGATGGTTCAACCGTCGCCATGGATATTCTGGTCTATGGCGACGGCTGAACCGTCGCCATAGCCCAAAAAACCGCCGCTATAGCACGACAGTGTACTACACAGCTGTGTATATACATATAGCCGTATATATATATATATATATTTTAAACATAATCATACATACACATCTTTAAACAAAACCTACAGACCCAGACCCAGACCCCTAGCATAGGCATCTGTCTGTTCCTCAGCAGTAATGGTCATCACCTTACCCCTACTAATAGTATCTCGTGTTTGTCCTACTTCAGCTGGGTAAGAATACACCCTATCTTGAATTCTCCCAATCGTCATGCAATAAGAGTTATTCAGTTTGTCAATCTTTCTCCTTAACTCGCTCTGGGTCCTGCGCTTGATCTTCAGCTATATGTTAACCCGACTTCATGTTAATTAATTGTTTTAACTCCCCGTTACTCTATTTCCTTCATTACACTTTCTTAACCATTTCATTATTTTTCTCTTCTGGCCACACATTTCCATATATTTCACACATAAAAATATTTTATTATAATTTTTCAACTTAATTAGATATTTTTAAAAGGACCGTTTCAGTTCGTAACTTAGCAAATTTAGCTATATCGTACATAATTCCAAACATCACCAAATTTGGTCAGAATCTTAAGCACATCAAAGTAAACTTCCAGTTAAAATTTCATGACCATTGGAGTTAGAGAACTCCAGTTATAGCAATTTTCGTGTTTTAAACCCTAATTTTTGATTGGTCATAACTCCTTCGTATGACATCGAAATTCACTCGTATTCGGACAGGCGCTTCGTTATACCATATAGTTTCATGTCCCAAAAGGCCTTAATTTATTTCAATGTTTAAGTGGACAAAACTGCCCACAGAATTTTGGGCAAATTGGTTCGGCAGTTTTTCAGTCGACTACTTTGGTAAAATCATCACTATGAACAATCTACAAGGAATTTTTCGGAAATTCTAATTAGAGGGTTTAGGCCTTTAGGGGACTCATATCTATCACCACAAGTTGACCACACTCAAAAATTCGAAATAGAATGAGAGATATGGTCAATCAAATTTTAGTCTCTGTTTTTAGGTTAAGCAGTTTTTCTAGCTTTTAGATTTTCTAGAAAAGTTTTTATGTTCTCTTGATTTTCATGCATAATAACATGTAACAAGCACATATACTCCAACATAACCACCCTTACACCATAGGATCCACCACGATCCTCCATCCAAACAATCCTCCCACAACAACCATGCAAAAACTAACTACTAGAAACATAACTATCAAATGATCAAGGTGGAAGCTTTTAAACCTTTTGCTAGAGATTGATGGATGATGGCTATTATTCCTTGAATGAACTTGCTAGCCTTCCCTTGCTCCTTCATCCCCCAAACCGTGGCCCTCCTCTCTCTTTCTCTCTCAAGCTTACTTGTTTTCTTTGCTCTCACTCTCTTTTTCTTACTAAGTGTAAAATGCTGAAAATTGTAACTCTAGCAAACTTTCTATGCCACTTCTATTTATAGGCCCATCATAACCCTCCTTTAATCATCCAACACTTTTGCTAAACAAGCTTAAAGGCTTAAACTCAAGAATTACTATACCAATGATTGGCATGTTTCTTGCTTTCAACTTTGGAGATTGAGTGAAGAAATATACAAAAGAGAAAAAGCAAACTTTGGCTACACTTTTCCTCCCAAGTGGGGCCCACTTTTTTACCACAATTTCCCCCCATATGGGACCCACCATAGGCCGGATACTCCCCCTTTTTCCTTCCATTTTTGTTTTATTTTTTCTTCTTTTATTACATCATAGCCTAAAAGCATGCTTATGTCATCTTTTCCACATTTGGGCCACCAATTAGATTATAACTTGGGCTTGGTTTTGGGCTTCTTACAAGGCTTGCTAGGGCTTGCAATGGGCTTGTGTTTGAGTTATAATAATCCCTCTTTCCATGCTCTTTTAGTTAATAACATAAGCTTAACTTGATAAATTCTTATATCTTGGTTTTCCTTTTTGTTCCACCAATTTCTTAATGCAAGTAGCCCTAATTGACTATTAAACTCTTATCACTCATTGACTAGTAACTACACACGTCATGTATATTTTTTCATTCATAGTATTTACACAAAGTACTTCCCAAATAAACTTCATTTCATTATTAATTATACATAACCCTATTTAGAAAGTTACAAGATCTTCCTCGGTCATTACAATCCTTCCCTAAAATTTTCAAGCACTTCAATTCCACATGATATTGTGATCATAGTCCACAAAAACATCTTGTCTATTGCATAAATCATAGTCCTAAAATAGTAAAACTAGAACTAGTGTAGAGAAAATGAGGCATTGTATATGCTTTACTTGTGCTCTATAATCATGTAATAAGCTTTTCGATATATGTATCTTGCAAAATGTAATTTCTAAAGTGTTTGCATTGGGTTGTTAGGCAGAAAAATACTGAGACGGTTTGGAAAAAGTTCTTCTGCTCCTCTATCACTGAGGGAAGGCTTATAAGCGACCAATCTTAGGATCCATATTTACTAGGTCAATAAAACTGAAATTTAAGAAATGAATTAAAGGGTTGGTGATGACCCAGATCATACACAACTCAACATCTAAAAGTGTTTCAGAGGATTGGCCCATCATAACTGTATTTCTACCATAGATGTTAAGGTGTCGCCTAGTGTCCAGTCGATGCGTTGAAGGCAAGGCGGCAGGGTGACTTGGTGGATGCTCGCAAGTCGGGCGCCTAGGAAACAAGCCATCGCCATAGACACCTCGGCGACGACTTAAATGAGATGAGCGAGCGACTTGCTTTGTTGTGGGTATGGACTAACCCGAAGGCCAATTAGGTTAAAAAAACATAATGCCATCGTTCGAGATTGCAACTGGCCCTAATAGCGATCTGCAGCAGTCGAAGAGAGAAGTAGAAGAGAGTAGAAGGGGGAGAAGCGAGAGAGAGAGAGAGAGATTACCCGGTACCAGTAATCCAGTACTCCGACCGACGACGAGGCAACGACGACCGACTAGCCACAACTCTGATTTCTTCTTCTTTGTCAGGTATACTTTTCTTTCTTCTCTTTCTTCTTCTCTGGTCCTGATCGCGACTCGAGAGGAGACGACTGACGCTACTTTTTTTTGTTTTGTTTCGTTCTCACCACATGGTTGCTCTGCTTCTTTGCTTCTAAACTTTCATATATACATGCTTCTCTGCTTCTCTACTAAGTGCTTTAGTTCTGCTGAGTGCTTTAGTTTTTTTTACATCATGCTTTATACTTTACACTTTACTCCACACTCCACTGTTTGTCACATACACAATTATAAATATATATATATATATAAATTTATAAATATATATTTATATTTTATATATGTACTCTTTAATATATATATATATATAAATGCACATCTGCCATCAAGTTTCACATCTGCCATCTTGTTATTATATATAAATGCACATCCACCACTCTGTTGCACTGCATGTATGCCAAGTGTCAACTTTAATATGAGAAATTTAATTTAATATAGCCATATAGGCAGTGTGCCATCTGCTGAGTGCTTCAGTTTTTTTGACATCATGTTTTATACTTTACACTTTACTCCACACTCCACAATTTGACACACAATTTTAAATATATATATATAATTATATATATATATATATTAATTTGTATATATATGTTAATTTATATATATATATATATATATATATATATTTTATATATGTACTCATATTTTAAACTAGTAAGTAGTAATATACTAATACATTCACAAGTAATATACTACGACATTATTTTGACTTGTTATGTGGTGTTTTATTAGTTATTAGACTAGTAATATGTGATGGTTGGTTGTAACTTTATTTTCTATGTGGTGTTTATTGAATTCTTCATTTATTTTACTAGTTTTTATTTTTTAATATCAAGTGTTTTATTTTAGGATTGTTATTGCTAAGTATTTACATAATTGTGTTTTTAATGTTATTACATAGTGTTATGTTTTGGATTTTAATGTATATGAAATTTTATGCCATATACTTGTTAAGTAAAATAAATAATATATAAATTACACATTGTAAACGACTTGTCGCCATATGGACGCCAGGCGGTCGTCTTGTCGCCTAGGCGTCCTGGCAGTTCGGCTACCACCATGACTCGCCGTAGCGCCTTAACAACTATGATTTGTACTCACAGTTGTATTACATGATAAAGATGAGGAAAGCACACTTAAATTCCAGAGCTAATGATTTTCTTAATGGAAGCCTTTAAATTTCCATATTTGAACAAGTTCATGAGCTACTAACTGATATAAATGAAAATCTTAACAGAAGTAAATTCCTTGAACAACTAAGAATCTAGATGTTTTTCAGCAGTTCCTCGGTTCAATGCATAGAGTAGTACATCAAAATAAACCTTAGCATTCAAACTTACCTCGTGAACGACAAATTTTACCAGTTCTTTGTCTCCTCTCTCTTCATAATTTTCCTCTGCTGCATCAAAAAATTCGTCCTTTTCATACAACAAGGAATCCTTTGCTTCCGAGGTGAACGCAACATTAGGTAGTTGTGTTTTTCCACAGATACAGGGCCTTATAAAGTGGATGTAAATGTAAGAAGCACCATAAAAGTAAGGCGTCACCAGCAAGAGGGCTGCTAGTCCTCTGGCATAAGGCCAAAAGGGAAGCCTGAAAGCAAACAGATTTAAGCAATAAGACTTGATATCTTGACAATAGGTCACCCTTTCTACTTCCCCTACCATTTTTTTTATTTTTTATTTTTTGGGATGTGGAGAGGGTGGGGGGAAACTGAATGTGAGATAAATGATGGAGGATTCCAAGACTTAAAGATGAAACAGTAATAGATTAGCAGTGATATGATGATATCACATACCATTACAACATATTTATCTTAATTTTTCGCTAGAGGTCAAAGCCTTTGGTTTAATATACATTTCACAAAGAGGTTGGATAAAGGCAACAATTTAAACATAAAAATTGAAGGAGATGTTAGTAGAAGGAAGACGCTCAATACTTGATTCCACTTGATCCATTTGTACAAAGGAGTCACTAATAAGACTATTTATAGGGCTATTTCTAGAGTCACTAAATTAATCACCACTTAACCAAATACGTACATGTACTACAAACCTAATAATTAAATTAAATACACGCACAACGTATATGGATACTTACATATTCATGAACTATGTATGAAGACAATATTCAAAACTATCGAGTAACAAGTTTATATTTCATCACCCCTTTGAAACTTAATACCCCAAGTAAATTAATTAACTTGCAAAAAAAAACATCTTTGAGGACCTTCCTGAATATCTTCAGTCTGCATAAACCTTTCTAACTTCAATTGCAAAACGTCATAAGATTTGTATCACTAATCACCTGAGCCTTTGGCTCTTTAAAAAACTCCAAGAATGTAAGGTTCATGATCTCTCCTCAATTTTCTAACAACAGAGATATTTTGTACCAACTAAAAGCACTTAATGAAACACTGTCATGCCCAGTGTTACTATAAAACGTTGACATTTTAACGAATTATATTTTGGTACGAACGTTCAAATACATGGAACACATTCGTTCCGAAATAATAAATTTAGTCATCCAAAACTTATTTTCCTATTTAGTAATAAGAGATTGAAAGTTCTATTCCACAAGAATGATTACAGCTATGTTTCATGATTTTCAAATGAGGGGAATCTTTATATAGTTACTAGGCCTTACAAACAATGACTATGATCAAATCCAATGCCAGACTAAGATCGCATATCTATAACATTCTTCCAAAATACTTGGGACATCTACTAGCTTAATTATCAAATAGATAAATCTGAAATGTTGCATCAAAAACCTTAATATTTTATAAGAAAACTCTAAAACATATCAACTAGTATCACAAAATTAGTGCCTCATGGATGTCCAATAAGGGCCGACATGATGTAGCCTCTTGAATATGGCATGTTGAGACACTAACTTAACCAGATTTAACTATATCTTTTAAGCAATATTCTAAAAGGCGCCAGGCGAAAGGCGGGAGGCCGGGGGGGCCTAGGCCGGATTTTTTATTTTAAGCCAATTTTAATATTTTATCTTACATTTATCCAAACAAAACAATAATATAAAGCAAAATAATCTACAATATAAAGATAATAAAGGCAAATGCTTAAAGTTCAAACACATATCCATATTGCCAATGTCAAAGTTCGAACACAAACATATGCAATTGTTCAAAATTCAAATATATCTTTAACGTATTAGTTTTATTCATAAACAAGATTGCTATTAAATAATAAAATTTAAAATTTCAAGAATTTAATTAAATATTAAAACTTAAGAAACTAAACATAAATTTAGAAATTATACTGAATTAAACTAAATATTACAAATGTATCATCATTTATATAATTTGAAGTTGGTACAAGTTCAAAAAATTACAATTATAATAAAATTATCCATTTTGACTTGATCTTGTTCACTTCTTGTTGTGATTTGATATGCTACAAACTGCATTATGAATATGGTAAATCATTAGAAAAATAAATATATCAAGATCTAGTTTGGGTAGTTATTAAAATAAAAAAAAAACTCTCCGCCCAAGCCCCGCCTAATTTCCTGGAGAGATTTTTTTGCCGCCTTGGGCCTAGGTGAGCCGCCAGGGGGCCTAACGCCTAGGCGAGGCGCCAGGGGGGCCTAGCATACTATGTTCCGAACAAACTTATTTCGTACCACATAAACGACCTGAAAAAACCTATCCCTACTGTAATATATACATAGAAAGTGACGTTTTTCATTCCCGTTTTCATTCAAAAAATTACAACTATTATAAAATTATTCATTTTGACTTGATCTTGTTCACTTCTTGTTGTGATTTGATATGCTACAAACTGCATTATGAATATGGTAAATAATTAGAAAAATAATTATATCAAGATCTGGTTTGGGTAGTTATTAAAATAAAAAAAAAACTCTCCGCCCAGGCCCCCGCCTAATTTCCTGGAGGGATTTTTTTGTCGTCTTAGGCCTAGGTGAGGCGCCGGGGGGGGCTAACGCCTAGGCGAGGCACCGGGGGGCCTAGCATACTACGTTCCGAACAAACTTATTTCGTACCACCTAAACGACCTGAAAAAACCTACCCCTACTGTAATATATACATAGAAAGTGACGTTTTTCATTCCCGTTTTCATTCAACGTACTGTATCGAACCCCAATTCAAATAACATTGGTCACTATCATATCATATGAATGACACCTTTAAAGAATATGCAGATCTCTTACCGTCAATGGTATAGCATATATCTAAGGTATTCATAAAATAAACAAAGCATTTTATCCTACCCAATCCTTTCTTATGCTAAATGTGTTATTTCCTCATTTATGTGGATCATTTACCAATTATAATATAATTATCCTCAACGTATGATTGGAACCATCAATAAGAAATTCAACTTAGATGGTTCATACAAACGTGCTCCAAGAATGTAGTATATAAAGGTTGATCCATCGGTACGCCAAGAACAGTTCAAAAACTTCATTCCTATTCTCATTATATAAAACCACCTTGCACCAATAGTGATGAACCGCCAATTCTCATCAGAATAATAAATTTACAACCACTATGATAAAGCAACTAACTAAAATTTTACATCCTATAAAATAAAGCCATACCATATGAGAAGCTTCGCAAAAGCCGACTCAAAAATTGTGGTAATAGAAAACAAAACCCAATAAGCAAGACATCGTTGATAGTGCTTATCATTCTCTACTGCCCGAATCGAAGCATACCTGTGTTAAATAATTTTAAAAGATAACAAAAGCCCTAAACTTCCAGTTTTGAGCATACAAAACAAGTACTTAACTAATAAATATGGTTTAATTATTATTATTAATTTTTCGTAAGAGCAACTTACAGAGGATAAACCAAGGTAAATGGAGGCCTGCAAAATAAATAAATAAATAAAAATAATCATGTGTTGCAATCAAATTATGCAAAAATAAAGGATGTTGTTTTCAATAATAAGAATGTGAAACAAGTAATCAAAATCGACTACAAGTTCATCAAAAAATTGAAAATTTTGTAGATGAAAAATAACCAATTATAAACTTTGTGCAAATGATAAATAAAGTTAAAAAGTGTAGAGGAAAATAAATTGACAAGACGAAAAATGCCTTACCAAGCAACAAGGTTGAAGAATTGGGTCAATATCATCATAAAATAGACCAAACCCATCTCAATTCTCAAATATCATTGTTTTTGTCTCTTGCTTGCAAGATTTTCATACATATAGACATGTCTGTACTCAAGGATGTAAGAAAAATAGAGTGAAGGAGCATGGGAAAAGGAAAGGAAAGACTTGGGAAGACGCAATAGTCAATAGTAGTGGAGGTACGGAAGACGGAGACGATTGAGTGCAATCAGAAGATGCATATTATGCTACACCTATTGGATGGCCCTTTAATATACAAAAAGTATTTAAATATTTGGTTTGACAATTAGTTATTTAATTATGATTTTAAGCATAACAAAGGTATTAATATGATAATATTGTGTCCTAAGAATTTATGTTCGTTTTAATAAAAATCTAACAATAAAAATATAGACATATTATTGATTCAAAGGCTATATATGGAATAAAGATTCTCTCCTTTTTTATTCAAATGCATGATGTATATTTAAATGAGATCCTAATCAATATAATATCGGGGAACACTATTTTCACATTTAATTTTGATATTTTTATATAGTCTTCTCTCACAAGAGGGTAAAGTGTGTCTCACCTTTATGTGAGAGGAGCACATGTCAAAATATCAAAGAGTAAAATACAGTGACATTCTTTCTAGATAATCATAATAACACTAACATCTTATCTAGTTTTTTAAATAACAGTTAGTACCCTTGCAAGTTTTTAGGGTTGATTAAATAGATAAAATTATATATTTATCCTTGTATGTTATCAAATTTTAATTCTTGAATAATATATATGTTTACTTATCCTTTTTTAATACAATACATTTAAATTATAATTTTATTTGTAATTAAGACTATCTCATTCAATTAATTTAATTTAATTAACACATATTTTTGGATAAGTGATACAAATATTAAGAATTTTAAATTAAATTATTAATTGAGGTTTTTTAATTAAAGTGATTGAGTATGTTGATAGTTTAGTTTTTGGTGTTTAACAACAAAAATTATTATTTGAATTCTTAGTTTCATATTATGATTTGTATATGTTAAATTTTCTTGAGTATATGTCAAAATTTGGGATGTTTATGATTTTAATTACATTTTTAGTATACAGTTGATGTTGTTTTTATACAATATTGAATAAAAGAAAATATAATAATATTTATTACTACCTCTATCTTATTAAATGGATTTTTTTAATGTATTTTTTCTTTTTTTGAGTAATAAAATTTGTCATTTTTATTGTAAATAATTATGCTTAAATGTGAATTATGTTTAGTTTAATATTTGAGAAAAATAATTAATATAATTTTTAATACTTTTTTATATGAATAATAAGATTCGTCATGTAATAATAAGTTTGTTTTAAGTAAATTTTAATAGTTGGAAAAAATAATTATAATTTTTTGCTTTAATTTGTATTTTTATATTATATGCTTATTAAAATTTTACTTTTTAATTACAAAAAATATATTTAACTGTATATTCTGTAAATTTTAATATTTAAGAAATTTAATTAGTAAAAAGTGTATCTTTATTTTCTTGATAAAATAAATATTTATTATTTTTTGACATTTATGTTATTTATTACACAAATTCATAATTTAATTAATTAGATCAAGTTAAGTAAAAATGATAACATACAAATTTATATTTAGTGGATATATTAAATATTATAACTTGAAAAGTATATTATACATTATATTAAAAATATTTTTGAATATTAGTTGGTCAAATACACTAGAGGTACTGAATATTACATATTATAGATTATAGTGGTACTGACTATTACTTGAAAAACTAGAGAGGTGGTGAGTGTTATTATGGTTATCTATAGGGGGTATCAATGTATTTTACTCAATATCAAAAATACATGTGAAAATATCATTTCCCTATATATAATGGTTGTAAAAAAAATTCAAATATTATATGTAGCAACTTGTGTCAAATCATATGACGTACAAAAATTTAATCCACCGTCATAGTAATATATTCTTGGGTCATATTAGTTCACCACATGCTCACTCAAAAAAAGTCGGTAGCAAAATTTAATTGAGTGTCATAGTAATATTTTCTTGAGTCATATTAGTCCACCACACACCCACTCAAAAAAATCAAAAACTAAAGGTACGACATATAATAGCTTGGACTTTAATAGAAATATAAAAGTATTCCATATATTTTGATATGAAATTGGGGTGTTACCAAATCTCATGTTATATATATATATATATATATATATATATATTAAAACTACGTTGTTTTGGAGATTCTTTAAAAAAACAAGTAGGGTCGCGGGTGACATTTTTGTAAATAAAAGAAAAGTAAATGGAACCACTCTATTTTAATAATCTCCAAAACGACGTACTTTTAATAAATGAGTGTTATTTAAAGAGGAGTGCTAGATAAGAGGAGTGCTCTTGATGTTTCCTGTATATATGTGTGTGTGTGTGTGGTCGTGTTATTTTTCAACTTGTCATCCTTCCAAAAAGAATCAACAATCGTTCTATTTAAGCACAAAATAAGACGTCAATTAGAGCATCTCCAACAGTCTCTTCAACCACTTTGGGATACTCAAATAGATGAGCCACGTCACAAAAATCCTCTCTAACAACCTCTTCAACCTTAGTCATCAAATCTGCAACCTCCTTCTCACTTTTCAAATCTACAATTAAAGGCTAAAAATATTTATTACGCTTGATTGGTTTAATGTACAACTCATTAAATTGAAGAGACTGATGAGGCATAAAATATAAAAGTAAATAATGCTCTTCAACTTGCCACGTAGGTCAACAAACTTCAATTTAAAAAGTTTTTTTTGCTACTACTCTTGGAGATGCTCTTAGGTCTATGATTACTACTTTTGTTCATAAGTAATTTTAAAAAAGTAATTTGTGTTTGATAAAGAAAAACACTTAAAGTAATAAAAAGTAAAAATGTTTAGTATTTAAATTTAATATGATTCATTTAAATTTTGAAAATAATAAATTTTATAATTAGTAGTACTTTTAAAATATTTATAATTATATTGACATAAATTAAATAAATTTATATCAATTTTAAATTTGAATACGTTTGAAATTAATGAAAATAGTATGCACATAAGCTTATCATATTTGATATGATAAACCATATACTTTGTAGCATTTTATTTATATATTAATAAAAGAATTATTTATTTAAACGCATTTATTTATCTATATGATGTTGTTATTATAATATGTGATATACTCATAGTTTTAAGCAATGCTTTTAGAATCATGATGATGATTGTAGACACTCAAAATTTTGCTTCCTTTATACTAACCTTGCAGAAGGGCAAAAATGTAATTTTACTTCGAAGATAACCCCGAGGTAAGGCAAAAGAATCAGGTCATCCCGGAGACAACCCCGTGAATGATTAAAAGGACCAATGACGTCCGAACATGTCGCGAACCGAACGAGGATCGCCAAGCTGAGACAGTGTCCGTCAGAAAACACCTCAGGAAACCTCGAATTGCTTGCCATCAAAGATAAGCCAGTTAGCTGCAGTCTGGAATCAGAAGATACTTCTCAGCTACCAGCATTATCTTCCCGGACCCCGACTCAGTCAGACTCGATCTTATTCCGCCGCATTCCGCAAAGACTTTTCGACAGTTCGGTCTGTGAAGGTCGACTTTCGTCGAACTGGGACCGAAGGAACACAATTCGAGACGACGGGACTCGCAGGGCCCAGCCGCATGTATATATGTGGCTGGCTCCGACAGATTAAAAGAGCAATATCAGCTCATTTAGAAAAAAAAAGGAAGAGTTTTTGAAAGGGAAAATCATTTCTAGAGAGAGAACCCCTCGGGTTGGACTTATTTACACCAACTTGGAGCTATTTTATCTTGTTTAGCATCTACTTGGAGTCCCGAGAGTGTTCTAAGTTAATCCCGGGTGATAAAACGCTTGTTCACGCGTCCCCCAAGATGAAAAAAAGCTCTTTTTAGCTACGTTCTTTGTAAATTTTGTTCAATTTACTAGATTGATGTTATATATTGTTTAAATCTAGTTAAACTTGTTGTTTTCTAAGCATATTGTGTAATAGTTGATAGATATTGCATTTCTATAAGTTATATTGTGCATATCGCGTTGTAAATCAAGTCCGGAGACTAGATCTACCTAGATCTAAGCCAAATCTAGCTTTTTGAGTGGTTATTAAGCATGAAGCTTTATCCCGTATGCTAGATCGGTTTAGATCCATGGTAGATCTATGCATTTATTGCTTTTAAACGATCTCGGTTACTACGTATATCCCTAGATTTGTATCTAGAGGCGAAAGGGGTCCGAAATGGCTTGAAACGGTGATTTCAATCGATGGAATCATCTAATATCAAAGCCTAGGACATTGTATATATTTATTCCCGCATAAATAATGTGAGCCTAGGAATCCCAGTGTTGAGATCCCCGATTGGATCCCGATTTGATTCCTACGATGGACCGGTTTTTATGATGTAATGTTTAAATAACGTAAATATCATTATATATGTAATATTTGGATCTTGAAGACGAACTCGAGGGGTTAGTCCCGAGAAGTCGGATTCAAGATCCCGTGATAGTGAAAACTTTAATTGTGGGTGCTCGGTTCATCGAGATGGCTTACATTGCCCGATGATGATCCGACCCTTTTGACGCTTTTTACATGCATATCCTCAAAACGATTTCCAATAAAACCACGAAGAGCTTTCACTAATAATAAAGCGGGTCGGGAATAGACATTAGATCATAAATAGAAGTATCAAAAGTCCCTGATTACTATTCGGACGAAGGATTTGAAAACCTTGTGTTTTTCCAAAATATCATATAAAATGTATATTTTGTTTAAAAATGAACTTTTGCTCAATCAAACCCTTCGTACATAGGTGCAAAAGAGGAGCGACACTACTTCCAAATAACTCACGATAAGGCTTAGAATAAAACTTTCCCAAATAAAACACACACACATACTCACATTTTATGCATAGGAAATCAATAAAAGATGTGGTACCGTGTTTTCACAGGAGTCGGAGGGTGCCTAACACCTCCCCCCCCCCCCCCCCGCTTAACCTAGCCCCCAAATTCCATGAATCTCGAGTTTCAGACCAATCTTTCGGAGTCACATATTGGACCATATTGTGAAAACTATTAAAACTCGGATGAGTTGGTACATCCATTTAAACCATACCAACTGGCGACTCTGTCTCATTCGGTCCAATCATAAAACAATAAATTCAATCTTTTTCAAAGTCGTCGACACTTATGTCGATATCACTTTCCTAAAACCTCACCCTTTAATAAAATCCAATGACATAGCAAATGAAAAAGGGTAAAACAAACAACACAAACTTAGGAAAGACGGACACAATCAAAGAATTTTCCTGGCGTCGACAGGTGGCGACTCTGCTGGGGATTAAAGAGGGCTTAAGCCGCGTTCAATCTTTTTGATTTTCATTCTGCATGTTATCTTGTGTGAATGATCTTTGTGTGTGTGATAATTGTCTCTATCTTTAAACATTTTTTATATTAGTGCCTCACATAATATATTAGTGCTTCGCACACTGTCATCATATTGCATATGGTGAGGACGTGAATATATGTGAAGGTTTGTTGTGTGGTACCTCCATTAGGAGGCAATCCCGTCGATTGTTTATTACTGGACTCCTCTGGGTGTTTCCATTGTGAGGCTCAGGAAAGGTACCACTCAGATCTGCTCCAATTGAAAAATGGATGTTTTCATCAAGTAAATTGCGAAGATCTGGGAACCAATTTCAAAAAGCCCGTGAGAGTAACCTTAAGATAGGCCAGCCTCTGATAAACCAAACACGCGGTGTGTCTCTTCATGCCCTATTTACTCTTCCACCTATGTAAATGGAAATCATCTTGAACTGTCATTTGTACATCCTTCTTATCCTGTCATCAAGTCGACTAACCCTTTGTTTCGCAGGAAAAGATTAAAAAACCATTAAACTGATGCATAGCATATCATGCATCCCTGTCCACCAATATCCAGTCTAAACTAGATATCGGTTTTGTGCAGATTGGTCCTAGAACTCAATTCTGAGCCAAAAAGGCTCGTTCACCACTAGTCAAAATGGCTAAAGGAAGTTCATCAGAACTCATTCTTATATCTCGAGAGGAATTCGAGGAGTTTAAGAAGCAGATTGCCTAGATGACTACCCTGTTGAGAGAACAGTGTAAAGTATCTCAGGAACCCAAATTAAAGAATCAGACTGAATCCTCCGCTCAGGGAAGAGTCCGAACACTAGGAAAGGATAGTGATACTCGGGCATCTACCCTAGTGTCCCCACTCGACGTTGAAAAAGCCAAGGAGGACCCAATCCAAAAGATGACAAGGGAAATAGTAGACCTTCTAGAGGACAGAGAAACAGGAGACATCAGGAAGAAGATGTGACGGATGGAGGATGCTATCCGATCTATGAAGGGGACAGGATCCCACGGAAGTGTTACTTATTCAGATTTATGTATCTTCCCCAAAGCCAGATACCCTGATAAATTTTAAGTCCCAAAATTTGAGAAATACAACGGTTTAGGCGACCCTTATAGCCATCTGAAGGTATACATAGGCGAGTTAGGATCCTATGTCGAGGACGAGAACCTCCGAATGCAGTTATTCTAAAAAAGCCTTACTGGTGAAGCCCAAACTTGGTATGCGCGAATTGATAACTCCAAGGTCTATGGTTGGGAAGATTTAGCCCATGCTTTCCTCAACCAGTACAGCTTCCAATCCCAAATGGCCTCTGATCGCTACCAAGTGACCAAGGTTAAGAAACTGAGAAATGAATCGTTCAAGGATTACGCGCAGAGGTGGAGGCGTATGGCAGCCCAGGTGGAGGCGCATGGCAGCCCAGGTTAACCTGCCAATGGATGAAGCTGAGATGGTGATGACTTTCATCGACATCCAAGAAGCGCCTTATTACGAGAGAGTCCTAGCGGGAATAGGCAAACCCTTCTCCAAAATGATAAAACATGGGGAAATGGCAGAGATGGGTTTGAAGTCTGGTAAGATCAAAGACCTCACGGCCTTGGAAGCAGACACCAAACATATACAGTCTGGCAACTATGTGAGCGCTCCCAAGATGATATACGAGGAGAGCGATGAAGATGTATCCTTCGTTTCACAGGGGAAATCTAGGAGACCCGATAATAGTCCCTCTACCTGGATAAAGGGAAGCGATCTGCCGCACCAACAACATGCCACAATCAACCAAAGCCAGGATAGACAAAGGAAATTTGAAAGAATGGAAAATAGAGTGTTTACTCCACTAGGCGATTCCCTCAAGAACGTATTGGCCTTATTGATCGACCACTAGAAAATTACTGATTTGGCTCCACCTCTAGATCCAAAGAGTAACAGATATGATCCAAGCGAGAGATGTGCTTACCACTCAGATTCTCTAGGACACGATACACAAGACTGTTGGTCTTTAAAGCATAAAATCCAAAATCTGATCGAAAGTGGTGATATTGTGATCAAACAACCTGACCAACCAGATGTCAACACCAGCCTTCTGCGGCAGTACAATACAGAGGGAGTGAACATGATCGGGTCAGGAAGCGCTGAAATGGATCTAAATCGTAAGTACATACGGAGGATGGAAGAATACCCACAAAGGAACATAACAAATGTCCTGGGATGGGAAAATCCAGAGGAGGGTATGACAGTAAGATAAAAATTGGAAACGATACAACATCAAGTAACTCTGTTAGCCAAGCTGGTAGTGCGCCAACATCAGGTTACAAGAGAGCTTTTCACTCAATCATCAAGAAACCCAGAGAAGGAAGAGGTTAGCTAGAATGCAAGCCTATATCCCTCCAAGATAATCCACCTGACTGAAGAAGAGCAAAGCGAGCTAAAAGGGCAGGAAAATTGGAATGATAAAATTATAAGAAGATCTCGCCAGCAAAAAAATCGCCTAGAGGAATGCGAATTCTTAAAGAGGAAATATCAAACAACATTCTAGACACCTGCAAACCCCCAAAATCCTACAACACCGAGAGTTGGGGAGAATAGGCGAAGAAGGGTATTCACGCCTCTGGGGGACTCGTTGGAAAATATGTTTGCACTATTGGTTGCGCAGAAAAAGATCACTGAGCTCGCTCCTCCAGCTGATCCCAAGGAAGGCAATACGATATCAACAAGAGGTGTCTCTAGCATTCTAACTCACCTGGACATGTGACCGAGGAATGTTGGACCCTGCGATACAAAATCCAGAATCTCATTGAAAATGGAGAGCTGAAGATAGATATCCCCATGACCAGAAAAGGCGAAAGGGAAATAAAAAGCTTAAGATTTCCACTCGAAGCAGACAGTTCAAAGGATGTGACGACTATGAGCACCAATCTTGGTGGAACGCAAGGTGGACTGGTCATAATGCGGGGAGTGGCAGAGGAAAGAAGTGGGTCCCCTAAGGGAATTCCTCCTCCACCATCAAACATCATGTTGCCCAAAGTTAGCAACCGCACTCTTGGTTCTACCCTGCTGGATGATGAGGAGGAAATATTGATCCTTTCCAATGAGGAAAAAGCCAAAAAGGGAAAGTTTCTGGCGGGAAATGCAACAACAGTTCGAGAGAGCTTTCAAAGTCAAAACCTCCCAGGCCCATAGAAAAGATAGAGGAATAGATCAAGGAAAAGGAGGCGAGGGTATCGACAAAGTTAACCCATCAATGAATTACGAGTTCATCCCTTTTTATGAAGGGTCTAGTTTGAGCATCCCTGAGGGATGTGACGAATATGGAGGTGATCAAGTTATGGCGGTGATTGAAGATGTTTCAGACAAGGAAGTAACCTCTACTGCCAGCATCGAAAGCAACCTGACCTCTTTGCAACTGAACTATTCAGCCTCAGTTAACCCGAAATGCGTAGATTCACAGAATACGATTGCGAGTTCCAGGAGATGTTAGGACGGTATCATTAGCTTTATGTCTTATTTTATGTTTTATGCATTATTATGTTATGCGTTGTTTATGTAAAAAAAAAAGAGAAAAGAAAAAAAGAAAAAAGAAAAAAGAAAAAGAAAAAGAAAAAGATCAATCTTATGATATCCTTTGCGTGAACTACGTAAGACCTGATCTCCTTTCAAAGGAGTACGTAGGCAGCCAGTAATGGCGCAGTCTAACTATTACAAAAGTCACAAAACCCTTTTCAACAATTCAGCGATCCCAAGATGCAACTCTTCAACAATTCATCAACCCCAAAAGTGCGAGAAGACTTGATTTCCTTTTGACCTACAAAAGTGCGTGAGTGGCCATCGTGATAAAGTATATCTCATATCTAACGACCTATTCTCTGAAATAAGAGCCCCAAATCAAGCCTCACAGATCGAACAAGCCAGGTTGGAACTGATACATCAGAAACCAAGCCGAGCTCTTAGATCCAATTCAGTGGAATCCGAAGGCCTCTCGACATCAAACATTAAAGCCAAAGAGATAACATGAATTAAGAAACACAGCGATATGTCAAGCATGATCATCTGCGAGTACAGATACAAAACAAGGCGATGCGAAATGTGAATACAGAGAAGATTACAACAAGTGCACCTGCAAGTTAGAAGCTATGATTGGGGCACTCAAACATCAAAGCCAATATCCACTACCTGTTCACCATATGGGTTAGGAGGTAAAGGACTCTTGCAATCTCGACATCTTATTAGCCCATCTATCAAACATACAACAAAGCGACTACTCCAGATGACAAGCAAGACTGGGGCAATTTCAAAATCAATGACAACTAAATATTGGTACCCTTACAACAAACAAGGCTGGGGCAATGTCGGAGACATCGACAACTAGACACTGAGGCATTTATTGACCATCCCAAAAGGGAAAATGCAAGTCGGCACCTATAGCGCAATCCCATCAGCATGCGATGTCATCATAAGAGTTTCTCTCATATCATTTCACTGGCGATCCAGTACGATCACTTGGTATTTTCCAATCATAATTTTCTTAGAATACAATTATCCACATACGAGGTACGCCTCTTTTACTCATTTATTTGTTAGCGATGATATACATTAGCGATGATAGCCAATTTAAGTATAGATAAATCTTGCATTAGAATCTTAGAAAAAGGTTTTAAAAGAGAAGATTTTGTTTAGCTTGTTATGAATAGATTAATTTCGATAAGCATCCGTGGAGCAAGGATCACGAGAACGATTAGAGAATTAAGACTATTCAACCTTTTGATTAGGCACAACATTCTAGTTCAAAGTGCTTTTTAGAGTAGAATCGACCTCATATACATATCTGCACTTTGCGGTTGCCCTAACTCTTAGTTGTGGGGTATGAAACTATAGCGACATCGATGATAATTAATGAGAAGATAGAAGATAAGTGATGGAGAACCTAATGTCTCGAATCGTGGCCTGGGTTACTCGAGTAATTAAGCCTGAGGGGTGTCTTTACACCTGGTGCCCTAAAGCCGTTTGGTTTGGGAGTCACCGGCCTAATGCTCGCTACATGGGTAACTTAGTGCCTAAGAAAACAAACATTGTGAGGAGGTAAAAGGCTGGACCTGAGCAGATCAGAATCGTGGCCAGGGTTACTCGAGTAATTAAGCCTGAGGGGTGTTTTTACACCTGGTGCCCTAAAGCCGTCTAGTTTGGGAGTCACTGGCCTAACACTCGTTACATGGGTAACTTAAGCCTAAGAAAACGAATCTTGCATACCGTCAGGAAAAGAGCAAATAGATTAGATCGCCTGAATTATCTTGAAGTGTGGCCTTTGTTAGTCGAGCAAGTAAACCCGAAGGGGTGTCTTTACACCTAGTGCCCTAAAGACGTTTGGTTTGGTTGTCATTGGTCCAAAACTCGTTAAATGGGTAAAACTGAATAGCCTAAGAAAACGAGACAAGTTAAGCGAGGGGAAAATGAAAAATTTGGAGTTAAGAAAAAAATTACGAGATCAGAATGAGATTATCTAAAGTCATGGAAGAGAAACCCTGCTAAGGGTTGCGTCACTCATAGTGCACATGTCATATGACGTTAATTCTGTGAAGAACGATATCTAGAGCGAAGACGAAGTATCTTTAATAAAGGAAGGTAAGTCTTTTGAATCTAATCTTACTCATGAACAATGACTATGGATGCTTAAAAGTTTTCTTGCGATTTCATAACTTGTTAAATAAAAAATTCCTTAAAATGAGAGATATAAAAAATAACCTTGAGGTTAGCAACTCATGACTTGCTTAGAGAAAAATTCATTTTCATACTCAAGTTCAAGATTTTTAGAGATAAGATAAAACTACAGCGATTACGAGTTGAGTGGTAGACCCGATGAGCATTCAATTTCATGCACTTTAATTTTATGTATCATTGACAAGATCATAATAATCTTTATATACAAGCTATCCCCGATGGCCTGAGCCGTCAAGCTTTTGGCGCATTTTGTTATTCGTCTGATGTGTAGTATATTGCTCATTCTTGACGTGGTCAGCAAAGCGAGTTTCTTATATGAATCCCCGGTAACAACATGCGAAAGGGCTGAGGCATTTTTGCATTTAAATGAAAAGGAAGGAGCTTAAGGCAGGACCAAGCTTCTCATCAAAAGAAATGAGAGGACTTTTGAAAGAAATTACAATGACATGAGTTTGCAATGACAAAAGAAAGGAAAAGTTCCTTGAAGATCCTTACCCGAGGAAAAAAACCAACGCCTCATCTGTAAAATAGTATCAAAAGACCACGCAGGGGTCAATCCTAACTCACAATTTATAAATGCGAATCCATGGCATATAATGCATGCATCATGACATATGCAGTGCATGAAAAGCATTATATATACATCTCTACAAAATACATAAAACTGTATACATTAAATATCATCTCTGTCCTACAAATAAAAGTAAAAAGTACAGGGAAATGGGGCACAAGCGCCCAACGACTAACAAAAGGTCTAGCAAATGAAATCTACATTATCAAATATATCAACCTGCACCCAGTACTTCTAAGTCGAGGCCTCTACACCGAAGTTCAAAACTGCGTAGTGAAAGGACGGGCCGCATTCTCCAGGGACGTCAGTGGCACTCGGGTCATCAGTCAAGCCAGTATCTAATCCAGCGGGGACGCAAGTAAAAAACTCGCCCTTTTATAATCAATGATGAAATCCGTTGGCAATAACCCAACGCAGACGTCGGTTCAACCCTGATGGTATAATCCGTTGGCAACAACCCAATGAAGGCATCGGCACAACCCCGATGATGTAATCTATTGGCAACAACCCAATGAAGACATCGGCACAACCCTGATGATGTAATCCATTTGCTACAACCCAGTGAAGGCGTCGGCTCAACCCCAATGATGTAATTCATTGGCAACAACCCAGTGAAGGCATTGACATAACCCCGATGGTGTAATCTGTTGGAAACAAACCAGTGAAGGCATCGGCACAACCCCGATGGTGTAATCTATTAGTAACAAACCAGTGAAGGCATCGGCACAACCCCGATGGTGTAATCCGTTGGCAACAAACTAGTGAAGGCATCGGCACAACCCCAATGGTGTAATCCATTAGCAACAAACTAGTGAAGGCATCAGCATAACCCCGATGATGCAATCCGTTGACCACAAACCAGTGAAGACATCGGCTTAGCCCCAATGATACAATCTGTTGGCCACAAACCAGTGAGGACATCGGCTCAGCCTTGATGATGTAATCCGTTGGAAACATACCAGTGAAGGCATCGGCATAACCCCGATGATGTAATCCGCTGACCACAAACCAGTGAAGGCATCGGCATAATCTCGATGGTGTAATTCGTTGGCTATAAACCAGTGAAGGCATCGGCATAATCTCGACGGTGTAATTCGTTGGCTATAAACCAGTGAAGGCATCGGCATAATCCAGATGGTATAATTCGTTGGGCAAACCAACGCAGGTCGGCTCAGCCCCGATAAGGTAATTCGTTGGCAACAACCCTTCGCTGGTCGGCTTAGCCACGATAAAGTAATCCGTTGGCTACAACCCAATGTGGGCGTCAGCTTAACCTCGACGACGTAATCCTTATGATTTTCTTATAATCTCACATATCATTATATATCTTACACATGACATTGTATCATCAGATATACCTTGTCGTGCATTCTCCGTGTCTAGTAATCTTTGTCTTGTTCATTCCATTACATTGCATAAACATGACAAAGAGGGGCATCTGTAGACACTTGAAATTTGCTTCCTTTATATTAACCTTGCAGAAGGGCAAAAGCGTAATTTTACTTCAAAGATAACCCCGAGGTAAGGCAAAAGAATCAGGTCATTCCGGAGACAACCCCGTGAATGATTCAAAGGACCAATGACGTTCGAACATCTCGCGAACCGAACGAGGATCGCCAAGCTGAGACAGTGTCCGTCAAAAACCACCTCAGCAAACCTCGAACTGCGTGCTATCAAAGATTATCCAGTTAACTGCAGTGTGGAACCGAAAGATACCTCTCAGCTACTAGCATTATCTTCCCGAACCCCGACTCAGTTAGACTCGATCTTATTCCGCTGCATTCCGCAAAGACTTTTCGAAAGTTCGGTCTGCAAAGGTCGACTTTCTCCGAGCCGGGACCGAAGGAACACAATTCGAGATAGCGAGACCCGCGGGGCCCAGCCGTATCTATACATGTAGCTAGCTGCATGTATATATGCGGCTGGCTCCGACAGATTAAAAGAGCAATATCAGCTCATTTAGAAAAAAAGAGGAAGAGTTTTAGAGAGAGAAAATCATTTCTAGAGAGAGAACCCCTCGGGTTGGACTTATATACACCAACTTGGAGCTATTTTATCTTGTTTAACATCTAATTGGAGTCCCGAGAGTGTTCTAAATAGATCTTGGGTGATAAAACGCTTGTTCATGCGTCTCCCAATGTGAAAAAACGTTCTTTTTAGCTACGCTCTTTGTAAATTTTGTTCAATATACTAGATTGATGTTATATATTATTTAAATCTAGTTAAACTTATTATTTTTTAAGCATATTGTGTAATAGTTAATAGATATTGCATTTCTATCGATTATATTATACATATCGCATTGTAAATTATGTCTGGAGACTAGATCTACCTAGATCAAAGTCGAATCTAGCCTTTTGAGTGGTTATTAAGCATGAAGATTTAACCCGTATGCTAGATTGGTTTAGATCCATGGTAGATCTATGCATTTATTACTTTTAAACGGTCCCGGTTACCCCGTATATCCCTAGATTTGTATCTAGAGGCGAAAGGGGTCCGAAATAGCTTAAAACGGTGATTTTAACCGATGGAATCATCTAATATTAAAGCCTATGACATTGTATATATGTATTCCAGCATAAATAATGTGAGCCTAGAAATTCCGGTGTTGAGATCCCCGATTGGATCTCGACTTGATTCCCACGATGGACCGGTTTTTATGATGTAATGTTTAAATAACGTAAATATCATTGTATATGTAATATTTGGACCTTGAAGACGAACTCGAGGGGTTAGTCCTGAGAAGTCGAATTCCAGATACCGTGATAGTGAAAACTTTAATTGTGGGTGCTCGGTTCATCGAGATGGCTTATATGCCCGATGATGATCCGACCCTTTTAACGCTTTTTACATGCATATCATCAAAATGATTTCCAATAAAACCATAAAGAGCTTTCACTAATAATAAAGCAGGTCGAGAATAGACATTAGATCATAAATGGAAGTATTAAAAGTCCTCGATTACTATTCGTGCGAAGGATTTGAAAACCTTGTGTTTTCCCAAAACATCATATAAAATGTATATTTTGTCTAAAAATGAACTTTTTCTCAATCAAACCCTTTGTAAATAGGTGCAAAAGAGGAACGACGCTACTTCCAAATAACTCACGATGACGCTTAGAATAAAACTTTCCCAAATAAAACACACACACACACACACACACACTCACATTTTATGCATAAGAAATCAATAAAAGATGGTACCGTGTTTTCACGGGAGTCTGAGGGTGCCTAACACCTTCCCCCCGCTTAACCCAGCCCCCGAATTCAACAAATCTCGGGTTTTGGACCAATCTTTCAGAGTCATATATTGGACCATATTGCAAAAACTATTAAAACTCGAATAAGTTGGTACATCTATTTAAACCATACCAACTAGTGACTCTGTCTCATTCGGTTTAATTATAAAATAATAAATTCAATATTTTTCAAAGACGTCGACACTTATGTCGATACCGCTTTCCTAAAACCTCACCCTTTAATAAAATCCAAAGACATAGCAAATGAAAGAGGGTAAAACAAATAACACAAACTTAGGAAAGACGGACACAATCAAAGAATTTTCCCGGCGTCGACAATGATCATACTAATTAGATCTAAATTCTTAGATAGCTTAAAAACTAAAATAGTTCCTAATCGTTGGATTACTAAAAAGGAGATTATTAAATCCGGATAGATTGGTCCATACATTGCTTGCTCATTGGATGAGGATGACCAATCTCACAATCATTTGTGTGGAGATACTAAAGCAAGTATGTCGGTGCTTATTAGAGAATAAGTTCACTGAACGTGACTCGCTGAGAAATACCTAATGGAGTTTTACTTGCCTATCAATAGGAATTCCTCTAGTGATAGTAGTACAAGTGACCCTTAGACTTGAGATCATCATAGTATCTTGTGTATGATAAGTTATACTTTGACATATCCCTTAAGACCCTTATGGTATATCAAAGGGTATGTTTGAGTATAATAAGTTATATATGTAGATAACGAATGATCAATAAAGAATCTACCGATTCTAGTAAAAATGAGAGAATGCCCTATGTGATTCGATAAATGACAACTCAGGAATCCTTGGCCAAGGTGAAATGAAATTAGAACGAAGTTTCTAATTTGCATTATTTGGAGTTGTTCATTTAAGGATCGAAATACATATAATTAAATAAAATAAGACTTGATAGTAATTTCATATCTTAAATTTAATTGGGACATTGTATGGTGAAAGAATTGAATTGTACGATAACTCTTTACTCAAATGCTCTTTTATGACTAATGTTGAAATCTATATTATCTGAAAAGTCGTTAAGCGCTAAGGAGGCTTACCCTTATTGTATAATAAATATTATTTATTTAAATGAATTAACTAGTTTAATTTATTTATTTAAATAAGATTAGAATTATTCTAATTGATTTATTCACAACCGGTTTAATATGGAGAACCTAAAGGGTCACACCATAAAATGAATAATATTTATTTAAGAAGCAAATGACATAATCGTAATAATAAGTTAAGTATATTTAATTTAATTTATGGTGATAGAATAAATTAAATAGCTTAATATTTATTATTTAATATTTTGGAAATATTAAATATAAATTAATTAAAGGAGTCTTATTATTATTATTAGTTTAATTTCTAAAGGAGTTTGAGAATTAATTAATAATATCACTCTTCCATATTCCTAATAAGATTATGAGGTAAATTAATTAAAAGAGTTTAATTAATTATTATGAAATCCTAATCCTAAAATGTTTAGGAAGGTTGCCTACATCTATAAATAAGAAAATGAATCTTATTTTGATTTGGTGTTAATGCTATTTTTTTTCAATAGTTGGGAGATCACTCATTTTCTTGAGAGAAGAAAACTAGGATTTAACCAAACACCCTTCTTCTTGAGTAAAGATTATTTCTTGGTGGATCACCTCTAGAGGTCAAGCACTTGGGTGACTAACGTTGATCAAAGGAAGGAATCTAACCTGATAAATTCAAGGAGAGCAAAAAAGGATTTGGAGTTGAACTCGTACCTGAGAAAGCTCGTATCTTCAAGGGTATGAATCTCTTTATTCATCTCTTTCGTTTAATTAATAATTACGCATAAAGGATAATCCAGGCTAGTTTATAAAATTTTAAAACTCTGATTTACCATGATTCTGCTTATTTTATGCAATTTGATTGCGTTCATGAATCTTACAAACCTAACAATTAATTTTTTAAAAATAAGTCAATATTAAGTTTATAATTTGAAAATGAAGTAGTTAAAAAATGTCAAGATGTGTATGATTGATGAGTTGTCCACTTAAATGAGGATGCGAAATGTCATTTTATATATATAGAGAACGGTCTTTTGACTCCTTCACACCGGAGAGTAAAATCCTATATAGGAATTAAATTAGAGAGTCAAATAAGAATAATGAAACTGTTATATAATGATTTGTTGATGTATTCTTCAAAATTAAGGACAAAGAGTTAATTATGGAAACTGTTATTAATGCTCTTATAAACAATTTCAAACACTCGGTTAATGATTAAGACTAAACTCTTGTGGCGTACATGTCTCATAATTTCTCTATAATGTGAGATTCAAACAGAAAGGCACAAAATAAGACAAAATTCACCAAATATTTTAATAATTTTTTACAAGGAACCATTATATTAATATTAATACATAAATGACTTTGTCTATCTTGTTTGTTTTTTATGAGTTAGTGGGTTACTAAAGCAAAAAGTAATCGGATTATATAAATTTCATCTCTAAATAAAATTATACCATATAGTATGTGAAGCCCCCAAATTCGAGTCCTCTAACCTCGGACTCGGTGCGTTACGGTACTTTATTCTTCATACACATTCTATCAACTAATGCGGAACATATAAACATATATTGTTTATTTCACAAGATTCTACAACATTTCCCCAGGTTTATTAACCTTAACTGAATACATACCTTTAACAATTAAAAGGTTTACATAAGATAACTAAATAGTTATTCTTGCATAACAATATTGTACTATTGTACTTTGCTCTTGACTGTGTCCTTCTTCAAGCCTTTGTCTTAATCTGAAATTAGTTATCATGATATAGCAAGGGTGAGCAACAAGTTTGCCCAGCAAGTTTAAGTTCAAATGAAGATATATCATGATTGAAAAGAATAGTAAGCTAACAAACTTTCAACAATATGATAGTTGTGAAAGAATATAAATCAATTTTTTATAACTGAATGACCGAGTCAATAATGATGAATGGTCAACAATGAATATGAACAAATTCAATTGAACCCTATGTTAATGAAGGTGATCAGCCTTTCATACCTGATAAATATACGCAACATGCACTAAGTCTTCAAAACGAATTTGAGTTTAACAATTTTGAAACATGCTTGATTTAGCTGACACAACTATCATAGATCCATCTCATAAGCAGTTCATGAAGAAAAGAACTTTAATCCATTCGCAGTTCAATAATAATAGAACATGAATTTAATTGCACAAAGTGCGATTCACAATAATTCATCAGGATGTGGAATAATCAACAATATTTATCCACCAACATGCTTGAAAAATAATAACTCGAGTTTGAGTTAGGGAAACTTGCCTGTTCGACGTGCTACAACTTACTAGCTTTAATTAACACTCTTTGAATGACCTAATATTGATAATATAGATCTATTAATTAGTATTGCGTATAATTGTTCATCAATACGCTTACTCGTATTATTATCTAACCAATAATACAATCACAAGGTACATACATCTAATGTACTATCATTAATCCTATAAGATATTTAATTGATCTTAGGTTAATGATTTAATAATTAATAAGGTTTTTCTTAGGTGATAAACACTTATTAGATCTTTAAACAATTTATTATAATTGTTTAATTAAGGAGTTATTTAAATTTTTTTAATTGTTAACTCCCTCTTCATTTGATTACTATTTAATATTAATTAAATAGTAATTAATTAATTATCTTTAGTTATTATTTAATAATAAATAATAACCAATTATAGCTCCTCATTATTTAATGTTAATTAAATAATGAATAATTAAATTATTATTTATCTTTAATAATAATTAATTAATTCCTTATTCTTGACTAATAAATAATTGATTTATTCACTTCATTAGTCTTTAATTATTCCTTATTATTATTTAAAGAATAATTAATTAATATTCATCTTTATTTATTATTTAAATAATAAATAACTAATTCTATAAACTTTTATTTCAAAGTAAGTAAGTAATTACTTCATTATTACTTAATCTTACTTAAGTACTCTTTAATCATTATTTAATATTAATTAAATAATAATTAATTAATTAATTAACTCAAATTATTATTTAATCTTAATTAAATAATAAATAGTTATTTTATTAACACTAATTCATTTTAATTATTACTTAACATCATTTAAATAATAATTAAATAATTAATTATATTTTACTTTATATGTAATTAACTTACTAGCCCATTAATGGCTTTAAAGTTATTTATTATAATAACTCACTTTCATTTCGCTTCATATTGTTACTCTAATTTTCGCCCAAAATTTCAGATTTGGGGTCCTTCACGGAAACGCTTGTAGAACAAAGTCTACAACTCGGATTTAAGTTTCGTCAAAGGCGTTGGATTCGTATCTTCCCGAACTCCAATTTCCATTTATCAAACATCAAATTATATTCTGTTTAGGTCCCGGAAATAAGTGTCAAAGTGACTGATCAGTAAGGACTTTTACAACAGTTGGTTAGTTTTTCAGATTTGGGGTCCTTTACGGAAACGCCTTATATCTCGAGATCTACATCTCAGATTTAGGTCCATTTGGTATTGTTGGATTTTTATTTTCCCGAACTATATTTTAAATATATCAAACACTAAATTTGAGTTTGTTTTGGTTACCGAAAATAGTCAAAAAGTGACTGATCAGTAGCATGTTCACAACAGTTGGGTAGTTTGGGATTTAGTTCATAACTTGTTCATTTTAAAACATATTTGAGTGATTCCAAAGGGGTTTTGCCCTTAACTCATGCATCTAGCATACCAAGAAAGAAAACCTCAAAAATCACTTATGGAGTTCAACATGCACATGTTATAGCATACTAGTTAAATAAAAAAATTCCTTCAAAAATTCACCTAACTTCCTTTTTCCAAATCTTATCTTATGTGCTCATATAAATCCACAAGTCTCATTTGTTAAACTCAAGATCTAATACTCTAATCATGATATTAACCATATTCAACATGCATCACAAGAATCTAATATAAAGTTACCTAGTGCATGCATGCATGAGATTTTCTTTACTTATTTGGTTCAAATCTCTCTTTTGATCTAACTTTCAACTTCAAAAATATTTTGATCATCATATAAAACATTTATACACATATAGATGAAGGGTTTTTAAATATCAAACTTAAGGCTCTTTGTTTTATCAAAATCCAACAAATAAGAAATTAAAACTTGAAAATGATGAGAATCAATACCTAGTTCTTCTTTCTACCCTTCTTTTTCTTCCAAAGTAGCATAGATACTTAGCATGCATGAAGATCAAGACCCTCTTCTTCCTCTTGAAGTGGCTGAACCTCTCTCTCTTTCTCTCTCTATATATTTTTTTCTCTAGCTAAGGAGCTTGGAAGTATAATGAAATGAAATGAAGTTAATGGAGTGGGTATAATTGAAAGTGTAAGTATTCTTCCACTAACTCTCTTTCTTAATCATTACTTGGTTGCTTACTCACTAAACATAAGTGTTGGACATGCTAGAAGAGTGACACATGTCTTGGGTGATGGTTTCAAAAGATTATAACTAAGATTTTCGGCAAGCTTGACAAAAGTTGCATTTTCTCCCCATATTGCCCTCAAGTGGCCGGCCATGCTCCCTTTTTCTCCCATTAAAGATTTATTTTTATTGTGTTATATACTTACTTTAATGATTTAAAGTCATTTCTTTCATGGACTAAGGTTTGGGCCTCTTTAATTAATGTTTGGGCTCATAATTAATTAATTTGGGCCACTAGTAGTCAAGTTCATTTATTAAATACTTGGGCTACTACTTATTAATCCCACATGTTGGGCTACGTTAATTAATTTAATTAATGCCATTAAAGTCTTTCTCCAATAAAATTAGTGGGCTTGATTATTCATCCAATTGGGCTAGCCCACTAGTATCACTTACTACTTGGACTATTACACATTCCCATAAATTAAGAATACCACTTTATTTTCATAACCCAATTAGTCTTGCCACATATAAGTAAATTGAATATTTAATTAGGGTTTATCATCTTAATCAACTTCCTTGATTATTAAAATACTTAGGCTAGTCCACTAAATTAATTATTTCATTAGAGGGACTTCCTAGTAAATTCTCATGTCCTTAACTTAATTCATCATTTCTCTTGCTAAAATATATAGCACCTTACTAAGTGTATATATATATATATATATATATATATTTCTATACATATACTCATCTTCGTTTAACCTCATAGTATCTCTTCATGTAAATTTTTTTATGCCCTTAATAAAATTTTCACATGCATCAATATAATATTTCTTACATTATTCAGTTCACATCGAATTTATAGGTATCACAATACCTCATTCTTAACATTCCTTTAAATACATATAACTCATTTCTAGGGTTTAGAATTTTGTAACCCATATTTTCTCTATTCTCATTCAAATAGTAAACCATATAGGTTTTATCTGAAAATTTTAAATAAATTCTCAAATTCTCATCTAGGTTTTATTATTTAACTTTTATTCTAATCATTCAAGATTTTATAAATTTTTGGATTGTCACATAGTACAATTGAAATTTCTAATTGTTGGTTATTGGATCCAAATCGGTGCGCACATGGAGCGGTCGACCCGACGGATACATGGTTAATTGTCTAGATACAATGAACATGTGTATATTCATCTCCATTTATAACTTGGGAGTTACATATATATATATATATATATATATATGTATATGAGTTACATATATTAAACACGGGAGTTACATATATATTAACTATGAGAGTTATATATATATATATATTAATTTTTGTTTAATATAATGTAAGTTACACTCTTCATGTTGGATATAAAAGGAGGTGAGAGTTGATCTTTAGAAGATACAATATACAATACACAATACACAAGAGCATTAGCATAATCTTATAAGCCATTGAAAGTCTTTTGGAAATCTTGAAAGCTTTGTAGCTACACGAACTGTGGATGATATATTTGGTACTTGTTTTAACGTAGTCCAAATTACCGCTAAGTTGATTCTTCGTTGAGTTCGTGATTTTAACCGTTCGAGTTTGTGGGCATACGCTTCAAGAGGTAACTAGAAAATTAAAGTTTTTTTGTTCAAATCCGCTGTGTGTATGCTATATAATCTTACATTGGTAATAGAGCTATCTTATGCTATAATTTGTGCTATATATGATGTCCATGATGCCATGCATGTGTTTTGTGTTTTTTGTTACAAAAAGAAAGCTTAAATAACATGATAATGGTAGAACATGATAGAGATATTATTTGAGCATAAAATTTCAGTATGTTCTAGCTTATATGATGATAATATATAGACCTGGCAAGCGGGCGGGCCGGGCCGGACCGAGAGCCGGTTGAGCCATTTTTGGGCAGGGCCAAAATAACCCGAACTTTTCTGGGCTGAAATACTGCGGCCCGTGGCCCGGGTTAGGCCGGGCCGGCCGGCGGCCTTTTTTCTTAAAAATTTTTCCCCAAAATTATGCTACACAATTTGTAAAACTCAGTACGTACATAGTAGAAATTGACAAAATATGATACCCTACCGTCCAACACATGGCAGGATCTAACTGCTAAGATAAAGCTGGTCCTAGAATTTCTTGTATTCATTCTATGATTTTCAATAGGCCATAGCTTTCTATTCTACGTTTCCATGTGCTGCTCTATACAAATTAAGCTTGAGCCCACTTTGGTTGTCTCTATTATTTATCTGATACCACAGCAACATGGTGAAACCATATGTATAACTATGATGAATGTGTTGTGACAACTTTATATATGTAATGCATAACATTTTGGTGATTTTATGTCGGGTTATTTTTTTATTTTTATTTTTTATGCATAATGGTATAGTGTTGGTCAAATTCTCACATATTACATCTTTGAAATAGTTGGCATTGTTGAGACATGAGAGCAATGGACATTACGTAGAAAGATAGGTTTCTTAGCCACCATCTCTATTATTATACTTATATACGATAAGGCTTCCAAAGATGAAGATGAAGTATAAGGTGACTCGCCTCGTAATGATCTTTTTGCAAGAACCTGTGTAAATTTATTCTGCATTTGCCTCTCCTTCCATTTTTCGGAAAGTGTCCATCAATATTGGATAAATAGAATGGGAATAAATTACTACTAGAGATGTAATGTGTTGAAGATGGGAGTTTTTGCGAGTAAACACGGCAAACAAACAGCTGATGGCATTTTTCGAAAAGTGACCATGACAACACCACAGCAGCTAGCCAAACAAACAGCTAATGACATTCTCTTGATTTACGGGCCACGGGTCGTGCCGGGCCACCTGCGGGCCGGGCCAAAATGGCCCAACTTTACTTGGGTTGAAAAAAATAAGCCCATAGCCCATGTTTTTGCGGGCGGGCCGGGCCTCTTTTTGCCAGGTCTAATAATATAGCCTGCAAAATTTCGTTCAAATTGGTCTTATTTTTTGAAAGATATTTCAAACCCTAGTTGTATTGTAAATATTTTTTAAAATCAAAAACTATTTTTCCTCAAAGTTCATATCAAATTTTTGACCTCATGGTTGCGTAAAATTTTTCGATACGATTCCGTGGATATATTATTTGCATTTTTTGGACTTAAAACGAATAAGTTATGGTTGTTTTAAAATAAGGGTATCAAATTGTAATTTTCCACTTAAAACCCTAGTTGGAGGTTCGAGTGTTGACCCGCGCGCCTAGATCCGACCTAGTAACCCGGATCCTGACCCGTGGTCTGACCCGTTTGACAGTTTTTTATTTAATTTCTAGAAAATAATTTATTAATTATTTTTGACATGGAAATTAATTTTAAAATAGTTATATTAATTATTAAATTCTAAAAATTTTACAAAAATTAATTGTTAGTAGATAATTAATGTCTCCAGTGGAATTTTTTAATATTGATATATTTTGGTATTTTTGGTTAATTTCTAATTAACTATACAATGGTTTATTAATTGTGATAATTAGCAAATTTATCAGAAAAAATCCAAGAAAATTTCAGTAACCTTTTTATGATGGTTAGATACTGTAGTAAATTTTTCAGAAGGAATTAACTATTGTTGGTAATTTTGGTTAATTTTCAATTAATTATAGGATGGTTAATTAATTGTGACAATTACAATAATTATCATAAAAATTCTAGAAAATTGTAGTAACTCTTTTGTGAGGTTAAGCTACTGTTGTAAAATTTTGTGGAAGAAATTAATAAATTTCGATATTTTTGGTTAATTTCTATTTAATTATATAATCATTAATTAATTGTGATAATTAACATAATCATTCAGAAAAATTCCAAAATGTTTATAACTTATTTATAGACTGTATAAAATTTTTTGGTAGCTATACTATGTGTTTGACATGGTGTTGCATATTATTTGGAATAAAATGAGTAATTATGAAAGCACAATTTATTTTTTATAAATTGTAAATTGGTCAGAAAATTTCAGAAAAATATCAGAATGTTATTTATAAATAAATGATATGTTTAAATTTTTTTGGTAGCAACATAAGGTGTTTGACATATTTTTGTATATCATATGGCATAATATCATGTTTTATTTAATCCTTTTAAATACTTAGAATATTTAATATGCAATAGATTTCATCTATTTTTTTTGTATGCATATAAAGGATTATTTAGAATGCCATGAACACTTATATATGCTTGAAGTTAGTGGAAGGAATTTAAGAAGTTTTTTAAATTTTATATATATCTTTGCACTAAATAAACAATAATAAAATAATTAAATATACACACAAGCTGTGATTCCCAAGCTTAGCAAAGTTTTCTTTTTGTGTTTATACTTGGTTATTTTAGTAAGTTTATGTTATGTGGCAAAGATAAGTTAATACTGTGGTGAACTCTTGAAATTTTTTAATAAAGTTCTCTCGATTATTTAAATGGCTAGGTCCTACCTCTTGACAATCAAATCTTTTGAAGATATTTGTCATTACCTTGAGAGCTAGAGGCTAAGGCAAAGAAAATAGAGACTGCCAATGCTAGTGTATTTACTTATCCAGCTATGTGTCTAATTACTTCTAGTACCTTTGTGGCTCAATCTCTCCATATGTGGATTGTAGATTCCAGAGCAACAGACCACATAGCTAGAGATCGTGATGGGTTCGTAGAGTACCGCAGCATTCTGGCTGGTAGAAAAGTATACATGGGGAATGACTCTAGTGTGGACGTGTTAGGAATTGGCACTTACAAACTAGAAATGCGTGGATGTTCTTCATTAATTCTGCAAGATGTACTTTATGCGCTGGATGTCCGGCAAAATTTATTTTCTGTTCTTGCTAGTTTAAGATATGGGTTTTCTGCGGTTTTTGAGAGAGAACAAGTTATTATCTCTAATGGGACAAGTGTTTGTGGATATGGTTTTATTAACAATGGTTTAATGGTTTTGGATATTATTAATTCTTGTTATACTAATGATTCATATTCTTATCTTACTTCTGCTGAGAGTGAACATAGTAGTTCAATTAAATGACATACTGGATTAGGCCATATTGAACAAGACAGGATGACCAGGTTAGATCGAGAAGGTCTTTTAGGCCCACTCGCTAAGGTCAACTTGCCTACTTGTGAACACTGCTTAATTAGCAGGTAAGTCTACTAGAAAACCATTTGGTAAAGTCACAAGGGCAAATACATCGTTGTAGCTTATTCACTCGGATATATGTGGCCCAATGAATATGAAGGATAGACGTGGTCATTCTTATTTCCTCACTATGATAGATGATTTCACGCTCTTCGGACACACATTCTTAATCTCTCATAAGTCAGAAGCACTTGATTGCTTTAGGCGTTATTTGATTGAGGTTGAGAATTAATTGGAGAAGAATGTTAAAACACTCCGAACTGATCGAGGTCGCGAATATCTATCCGATCAATTTAAGGAACTGTGTGAGGTAAAAGGAATCATCAGGCAACTGACAATTCCTGGTACTCCGCAATAAAATGGTGTGGCGGAAAGAAGAAATCGAACACTACTTGATATGGTAAGATCTCTGATGGCGCAAGCTAATTTGCCCATTTCCTTTTGGGAAGATGCATTGTTAACTACGACACATATACTTAATCATGTACCTTCAAAATCAGTACAGTCCACCCCATATGAATTATGGACCGTCAGAAAACCTGACTTAGGAAATTTGCGGCCATGGGGTTCGGCAGCTTATGTTCACAACACTTCTCATAAATATGGGAAGTTGGGCCCAAGGGGTAAGAAGTGTATCTTTGTAAGGTACTCTAAACACTCTAAAGGCTATGTGTTCATTGGTGAGCAGCCTGATGGGACTATATCTGAAATTGAGTCATGAGATGCAGAATTTATAGAAATAGATTTTATGAGCAGAGGTGATGTTAGAAAGGATAAAGACTTTTATGAGATGGAGGAAGAAAATGGCTCACCTAATCAGATGGTTGAGACTAAGGAATCTAATCCTTTGGCTCCTATAGAAAGTTGGAGTGACATAATATCAAGTCCTCTTCCGTTAAATGAAGAGTCACCTGTTATTCAATTGCGAAGAAGTCAAAGAGGCAATATTCCACGTCGTCTCTTTGAGATTGAGGGAAATGCTTTTATGGTTGATACGCAAGATCACGAGGAACCTTGATCTTATCGAGATGCTATGTCATCTGCATCTAGTGAAAAGTGAAAAAATGTAATGGATGAGGAAATGGAATCTATGAGGACTAATCAAGTCTGAGACTTGGTTGATCTTCCGAATGGGAGAAAAGCTGTTGGGAACAAATGGGTTCTCAAAGTTAAACGCAAGTTGAATGGTTCCATTGAAAGATATAAAGCTCGCATTGTAGCTAAGGGTTACACTCAGCAAGAAGGGATTGATTACGAGGAGACTTTCACACCTGTGGTGAGATTTGCCTCAATCCGTCTCTTATTAGCTATAGTTGCATATTTGGATCTAGAACTATACCAAATGGACGTAAAGACGGCGTTTCAAAATGGAGAACTTGCCGAAGAGATATACATGGAACAACTGGAAGGTTATATTGAAAAAGATTTTGAGCGCAAAGTTTGCAAGCTTAAACTTTCCATTTATAGCTTGAAACAAGCATCGAGACAATGGTATCTTCGGTTTCATCGAGCAGTCATTAATGATGGGTTTACGATGATCGAAGAGGACCATTGTGTATATCTCAAAAGGTCTAATGGAATGTTTCTTATCCTTTTAATGTATGTTGATTACATTCTACTTGCTGGGAATGATAAGGAGATGATAGTCGCCACTAAAAGGTGGTTGTCCTCTAACTTTAAAATGAAGGACATGGGAGAAGCAGCATATGTTCTTGGAGTAAAGATCTTCAGAGATCGATCAAGAATGATTCTGGGCTAGTCCCAAGAGACTTACCTTAAGAATGTTCTTGAATTATTCCAGATGAACAACTGTAAACCCATTTACACTCTTATTGCAAAAGGTGATGCTATTAGCCCTAAGTATTATCCTACCTCTCCCGAATAAATTGAAAAAATATCCCATGTTCTATTGGAAAGTTAATGTATGCATTTCAGTGCACACAGTAATACATAGTATTTGTTGTTCATGTCCTTGGTTGATATCAGTCAAACCCTGAAATTGCTCATTGGAGAGCAATTAAAAGGATCATGTGGTACTTGAGAAGAATATTAGAATTTCATTGAATATTGTATTAGAATTATTTATCATTTAATAAAAAAGACTTGTTATTCCCCACATTGTCTTTATTGGCATATGATAAATTGAGTTCACACATTTATTAACAATAATTACATATTATATATGTATTTTAGAATTATATGTCTAACAGGTTGATTGGCTCTCTCACACGAGCAATCACCTTTGGCGCTTTGGATACAATCAATTGGCGCTAGAAAGCGAGCAAAGATGAGATATTACATTTAATTTCGCTTTGGATAGCGAGCTATTTACGCTTCGGATAGCGATCAGTTGACGCTTAGTAGTGAGAAAAATGATATTTTTTATATATCGCCTTGGTTAGAACCAAGATGAGGTTAAGTGTATTTAACCGAATAACGTAAGTCCCACTATACATATTAACCTGGTAAAGAACCAGATGCGAAATCTTAGAGTTGGCGCTTATTTAAGCGAGCAATTTAAGAATTCGAGTTAGGCACTCGAGGAGTGACTCAACTAAGATCCGCACAGCATGACTATAAGACATATGCTCACAAGAGTGAGATTGTCTGCTGTGACATGTTATATGGACCTAAAATTTCAAAAAATGGCGCTTAGAAAAGCGAGCAATTTGAAAGTTTGAAGTTAGGCACTCGAGGAGTGACTAGACTGAAGTCCACACAACAAGACTATTTAATTAGTACGTTGTGATAGTATAACATGAGTTTAGCGACAAAATAAAGGAAGTGAGAAAATGAATCCCTACTTTCTCACTGTGTGTTGTCCTTTAAAGGATAAGGTATTCCTTGATCCTTTTTTATTTAGTACTCTTTGTGATATTTGACTATGTTACAAGGAAATGAATTAATATTGCTACTTTGGTTTCATTTCCTAAAGTCCGGACTATGAGACTATATGGGGTGATTCTGGGAAACAAGTTGATTCAGATTTGAGTAACATTAGGGCAAAGGGAAGACAACTTAATTTCACCATGCTATGCACTTATTGTCGACAACTATAACATTTTGGAAATGATATAGTAATAAGTGAGATGCAAAACAGACATAGGACTAAAGGGGTTAAGTACGGCTCTGAGGGGTCAGAGATACTTAACCAGGTGAAAATTGAAGTTAGTCTGGGGTACTCTGAGTTTGAGAGGTTGTAGCATCAATGCAAACCTTAAACAGTTTAGCATGAAGGCTCCCTACATTGCATTTTTGTTAAAAGGGTAGATGTTTCTAATTTGGCCCTAACGGGTTAGATTTAGAACTTCCGTATTGCAGGTAAACTCAGCGGTCGCACGGTTCGGTAACTGATGAGTGGGATTTATACCCGTAAATCGGATACTTTATGGCTTAAATATTTTGCCAAGCACAAGTCCATTACGGGATCTCAGATTAAAGAAAACTATCATGTAACCTACCAAAAGGTGCCTCAATGTTGAGAGCTAAGAAATTAAACATATAACTCTGAGCAAGATGCAACGTTTGTTGCTATGCTTGTCAAAGTGTTGAACACCACCTAAAATCCTGGTATTTTAGAAATATTCTCTTTGAAATAATTTTCTAACAAAACATGGCTGGCACATGTGGTACTAGCATGTGGAAAATCAAGGGTTGCCAAACAAAGTACCTATAAGAACCAAAAGTAACATAGTGGACGTGGATCACATTAAAGTCATCTCAATGCTTATCCATAGCCACATGCACCATAAGTAACAGAGTGCAGCACTCTCTTAAATAGCTATTACGTGAGGCAGAATCATGAATTGAACTATATCTAATTCTCATGAGACCTCTTTGCTAGTAAACGAAAATACTACAGTAATTTCATTTTTACCAGTGAAAAATACTTTAGGCCCCTGTTGCCATCAAAAATATGATACGACTTATGAGACCCTATCTTTTACTTGAAAAAAGCAAGTGATGAAATAATTCAAATTTTGCTTCCCATGCAACATGTATTCTATTTGCTATGTTGCTTCAATTGCAAGAGATCACAACTTATTTTACACTGTAACAATGATAGAGAAGTTCCTAAAGGAAGAAAGTCTTCTTAATGACGTGAGTCCTCAATTTTGCTCAACCGATGTATTGCAGGCTTTACAGGACTTTTCTAGCTTTCGGGGGACAAAATGGGCAATTTACATACACTGGTGCCGCAGCGCCAATGCCATGCCTTCATCTCGCGCCACAGCACCACCCACCTGTCCAGCCTGACGTCACCATGGCGCTGCAGCGCCCCTGATCCTTCATGGACTTGCGCTGCAGCGTGGCCGTCGGTCTTTTGATTTTAACGTGGCGCCGCATCGCCACCCATAAGCCTAATGCCGGCGCCGCAGCGCGACCTCCAGTGCCCAGGCAGAGAAAGCTTGCTTTTGACCTAGCAAAATAGGGATACTGGGATATAATCGGATAGCTTCGGATAGATTAGAAGAGTAAAGTTCTCTATCCTCTTTTGTACTTTCTCTCTCTAGTTATTAGGTAATGTTTGTAAATATAGATTAGGTAGATTAGGGAAAAGTCTGGGATTTCCTTGGAGCAACAAGAGCAGTGAGCTACACAGGTTGGAGAGGTTTAGCATGTAAGATCCCTTATGCTTCTGCAATAGGATCTATCATGTACGGCATGATATGTACTAGACCGGATGTTGCTCACACACTTAGTGTAACAAGCAGATACCAGTCGAATCCAGGAGAAGAGCACTGGAAGAAAGTGAAGAATATCCTAAAGTACTTGAGAAGGACTAAAGATATTTTTCTTGTCTACGGTGGGTCTGAATTAAAACTCGAGGGATTCACGGACTCAAGTTTTCAAACAGACCAAGATGACAGTAAATCTATTTCAGAGTATGTGTTTACCTTTAACGGAGGCACAGTGAGTTGAAAGAGTTCCAAGCAGCAAACAGTTGTTGATTCAGTGACAGTGGCAGAGTATATAGCTGCAAGTGAAGCTGCAAAGGAAGTTGTTTGGATGAAGAAGTTCATAACTGAACTTGGTGTGGTTCCTAGCATTGGAGAAGCAGTTCCCGTATACTGTGACAACACCAGAGCGGTTGCACAGGCTAAGGAACCTAGGTGTCATCAGAAATCCAAACACGTGTTGCGGCGATTTGACTTGATCAGGGAGATCATTGAAAGGGGAGACGTCACCTTGGAGCGTGTGGACTATCAAGACAACATTGCAGATCCATTTACTAAAGCTCTAACAGAACAGTAGTTTGATCGTCACTTAGAGAAGATGGGTATGAGATACCATGGTGATTGGCTTTAGTGCAAGTGGGAGATTGATAGTAGTGTGCTTATAAGCCAATCATGTATGATGATAAAGCACATAATTTGTAAAATTTTTTATTTATTTATTAATAAAATATTCATTTAAGGCATTTAATTATCTACATGGTGCTGTTTTTAATAATATGTAAACAACCCATAGTTTTAAGCAATGCTTTTAGAATCATGATGAGATCATGCTAATGAGATCTAAATTCTTAGAAAGCTTAAAAATTAAAATAGTTCCCAATTGTGGGATTACTAAAATGGGGATTAGTAAATCCGGATAGATTGGTACATATGTTGCTTGCTCATTAGATGAGGATGACTGATCTCATGGTCATTTGTGTGGAGACACTAAAGCAAGTATGTAGGTGCTTATTGGAGAATAAGTTCACTGAACGTGACTCGCTATGGAATACCTAATGAAGTTTTACTCGCCTATCAATAGGAATTCCTAATGTGATAGTAGTACAAGTGATCCTTGGACTTGAGATCATCATAGTATCTTGTATGTAACAAATTATACTTTGACTTATTCCTTAAGGCCTTTTAAGGCATATATAGGGTATGCTTTGGTATAATGAGTTGCATATAGAGATAATGTATGATCAATAAAGAATCTACCACCTCTAGTAAAAGAGGAGATATGTCCTATGTGATTCGTTAAATGACAACCAGGAATCCTTGGCCAAGGTAGAATGAAATTAGAAAGAGGTTTCTAATTTGCATTATTTGGAGTTGTGCGTTTTCTAATCGAAATACATATGATTAAATAAAATAAGACTTGACAGTAAATTCATGTCTTATATTTAATTGGGACATTGTATGGTGGAAGGATTGAATTGTACGGTAACTATTAACTCACAGGTTCTTTTATGATTAATGTTGAAAGCTATATTATATGAAAAGTCGTTGATCGCTAGGGAGGCTTATCCCTATTGTAAAATAAATGTTATTTATTTAAATAGATTATTAGTTTAATTTATTTATTTAAATAAGATTAGAATTGTTCTAATTGATTTATTCACAATCGGTTTAATATGGAGAACTTAAAGGGTAAGGAAGAAGAATTATTTAAGAAGAAAATAGCATGATAGTAATAATGCATTAAGTGTAATTAATTTAATCTATGGTGATAGAATAAATTAAATAGCTTAATGTTTATTATTTAATATTTTAGTAATATTAAATATAAATTAATAAGAGGAGTCTTATTATTATTATTATTATTATTTTAATTCTAAAGGAGTTTAGGAATTAATATAATATCAATACTCTCTCTCAATCCTAATAAGATTAGGATATAAATTATTTAAAAGTATTTAATTAATTAATTAAATAAAACCCTATTCTAATTGGATTAGGAGGGTTAACCTAATATCTATATAAAGAGCCTTATATCAGAAATAAGGTACATGAATTTTTTCAAAGGTTGGGAGTACACATATTCTATAGAGATAGAAAACAAGGGTTAAGCCAATAACCCATCTTTCTGAGTTCTTCATCTTCCTTGATGGATCACCGTTAGAGGCCAAACATTTGGGTGGCTGACATTGATCAAGGGAAGGAGCCACTACAGAGGAATCAAAGGAGTAGAACTTGTACCTGAGGAAGCTTGGATCTTCAAAGGTATAATTCCATCCTCTCCTTCTATGTATTGATTGATAATTGATGCACAAGAAAGATTATGGTTAAGGGTTTGTAAGAAAATTTTAAAATCTGATTTTTCATCCCTTCCGCTGCGTTTATGTAATTTGATTGCATGCTTATGTTTCTAGTAAACCCAACACTTCGTGCCAATGGGTGAAGAAAAGGGGGATGATCAATCATCCATGTCTGCCAAAGATTTAAAGGAGTTAACGAATAGGCGGCATAAAATGGTCATTTTCGCTTATGAGCCGGACTGAACGGCATCGGAATAGTCAAGCCGACGAATTTAAAACAAGCGCTTGGTGGGAGGCAACCCCATCTCAGTATCATTTTTCTCTATTTTTCTTTACTTATGTCTTGTTTATAATGTGTCTTTTCTCTTAGTTTGTAATTCCTTCGATTGCCATTCATTATCCATTTACTTGCTTTGATAATTAGTTATAACTAGATTAACCACACTCCTATTATTTTGCTGTTCGAATAAGACTTAAGCGATACAAAGTTGGTATTCGGTAAATATTAGTGATAGTTCCTCGTGGGTACGACACTTTTCTTATCATTGTATTACTTGTTAGACCGCGTATACTTGTGCGTGTTTTCTCTTTACTATGTAAACAATGCTGCCAGTTATTGTACTGCAATGTCGTATCTGATGTGCATGTTTTTGTGATTATAGGATGCAGGCAGCATGTTATTTAGTATGTTACTAGTGTATATCTTAGTTAGAAATAAGGCGTATCTAGCATGTTGTTTATTTAGCATATATCTATGTAATAGATGTTGGCTAATACATGGCTCCTGTGTAGGAAATCTCAGATACAAGGCTGGCGCCGCAGCGCCATCATATACATTGGAACTCGCACCACAGCGCCATATTCAATTTCCAAATTCTTTTCCTCGCGCCGCAGCGCCAGCATTGTGCCAATGACTCTAGCCGCAATGCCAAGAGCAAGGCCAACTTACTGTTAACTCGCTCCGCGGCGCCAAGCAAAGAAGGAATGCCTGCGCCGCAGCGCCGGTAGAGAGAATTTGTTTAAAAAAAACACAATGTGGCGAGCAGTTAGCCCACTACTCCTCTTTTCTCTCGACGCAACTCGGTAGTACAAGCAACCCAACCGTCCCTTTTCTCCACAAAACCCCCACCCTCTGCATAACACAACCGATTCATGACATCATTCACAGAATCAGACCAACCTCAAGTCAGGCGAGAATCCAAAAGGAGATCAGCAGCAAACTAGGGTTTTTCCCCCTTCAAGGTATTTTATTTGGATTTCAGTCATTCACTAAGATATTTTGATCGAATTATTGGGCTGGTGCTTTGTTGGTGTTTTTCTTGTTGTGTGATTTGGGTGATTTCCACTGACGGAAATCGGGAAAGAGCACTGTCAAGCAAGGGCTGTCCAAATTGGATTTTCAAAACGCACACAAGGTGTTTGATAATTTGCCTGAGAGAGAAATTTGACTGTTTTGGCTTAAAATTAGTGGGTTTCATTGGGGATTTGCTGCCTATTGCTTTAAGGGTTGCTTCTACAGAGAGTGGCATTGATTAGGTACTATTTGTTCATGCCAACTGAAAATTCTGACATGGCATCAAAGAGGCAGCGACTGAGAGTCGGCGGTTCCTCGTTCGCAGCACCAGCGGCATGGGACAACACCAAATTTGTTAACGAAGAGGCATGGAAATGATACAAAAGCTCCTTTGCCGCACGAAATTTGATTCCTGAACGGGGTTTGAGGCCTAACAAAACTAAGGGATGGCGAGTTGTTAGCCATGATTGCGGTTCGCCAGTGGGTGCACTTCACAAAACCACCCGAATCGGCCATTATTTTCTGTGGTTCGTGAGTTCTATACTAATGCTAGTGCCGAGGGTCCTGCTGTTGTCCAAGTCAGGGGGCGGTCGTGGCGTTTGGAAGCCAAGCCATCAATGCATTATTCGCGACGCCTGATTTTGAGGGTAGGGACTATATAGAGCTGGGACTCCGCAGCTATGACCTCGAGGATATTATTAGGAGGCTCTGCAAGCCCGTGACTACATGGAAGACAAATGACTTCACGGGTGAGAGGACCAATTTCCCGTATATTGCACTCGATCGCTATGGGAAGGCATGGTTCAGCTTTATTTGTGCCAACATGATCCCGACTCGTCACCTGAGCGACGTGGCTAAGGATAGAGCGATCCTCTTATTCGCCATTGTCACGGGCCTGAACGTGGACATCGAAGTTATCATACATGGGTCCATCATGAAGGCGATTAAGAGCAACATCTCTGCAGGGACTTCCACATCCATCCTTGATCACCCGGCTGTGCAAGAGGGCAAGTATCCATTGGGGGCCAGAAGAGATAGCTTTGTCGCCCATGTTAGTAATTAACCATCAGATCATCTCACACTTCGATGTGTGGGACGGGGCAGCTTCTTATGTCAGAGGCGAAGGATTCGGGCCACCTACTGAGCCACCTCCTACAGCAGAGCCCGAGCCCTCGCAGCCACCAGACGCAGGCCCAGCTTCATAGGTACTACTGGCAGAGATCATATCATCCCTCACCCTGCTACATCAGAAACACGACGTCGATGCTCAGAGGCAGCAGAGGCACATTGCAGCAGAGGCACATTGCAGCAGTGGCAGGACATAGAGATGCAGTATCAGGCTGAGCTGGTCAATACGATGCAGAGCATATACACCGTGTATAGTGGCGAGGATGTTGAGTTCACGCCATTCCAGTACTTAGAACCTCCTGTCTTCCCACCAAACCCTCCACCAGCACCGCCCACCAAAGCTGACGAGGACGATGCTGCTGCCGAGTGACCAGACTTCAGGGAAGCCCTCTTGTTTAGATTGATATATGTTTAGCAATGAGGGCATTGCTCACCTTAAGTTTGGGGGTGTTATGGTTTATTATCTGTTTTATTTCTGTCTATTGCCATATTTAGTACTTTGCTTATTATCTTATCAATATTGTAGTGCAGTCGTTTTGAACTGCGGTATTTTATTTTGAATTATTATGGATGGATTCCATATACAGTTTTTGTTATTATTTATGAATGCTTGGATTATTATCAGCATGTATGTTTGGTTTATAGCCATCTTTTTGGGGCTTTTACAGATTTAGATGCTTGTGCCATGTGAATGGCCTTATTACCCTATTTTGAGCTGTTATTATGCAAGGGTGTTATATTTATCATTAATTTTTGATTGTGGCTAATGACAAGCGCCAAGTAATTAGGTATATCTCTTAGAGTCGTGTCAAATATGTGTGAGCTAGGGGTTTGTTCAATTGATAAGTTGAGACTGTTATTGATCCGTCCTTCTTAGCAAGCACCGACTAACTATGTTAACTAGTTATTTTTCGAATTTTGTTCGCCTGTTTATTGTTTTGAGAGTATGTTCACTCTTATAAACTTTCATTGTTACAAGGTAATAAAAGACTTAGACGCATATACAGTTTTGGATCTTGGATTCTGGCATGTTAATATAAAAAAAATGTAATAAAAGAATAAAAAGAAAAGAAGATTGAATATCGAAAGTCTTGCGGTGGGTCGAGATGGAGCGTGAAACGCACTCGCCCATAAACGCAGGACCGATGTTGAGATGGAGCATAAATGCACTCGCCAAATAATCTTTGGATTTTGTAAAGTCTAATTTGGCTTATGTTGATTACGTGGCCTTTGTTGCTCGAGTTATTAGATTCGTAGGGGTGTTCTACACCTAGTGCCCTAAAGTCATCTGGCTTGGGAGTTATTGATCAAAAGCTCATGAAATGGGTAGCTCTGAATAGCCTAAGGTAATTAAGGACTATCCGAGTCAGATTTTACTGTCTTCATGCTAGAGCCTTTTGATCCTTTCCTGCACTTGCATCTTAGTCTTAATGCTTGTTGAATGTTTAAGTTACGAAGTGTGCATATTGGTATTAACAATCGACTGTGTGAACTTATTCGAGCTATGATTAGTTAGGATGGTTGGTCTCCACACACACACACATAGAATGGATCGAATACAGTCTTATGCTTGAAAATGAATGAACCCTTACTAATATCTGAGTTTGCCCTATTCTCTGGGAGTAGCTATGATCGAGCTTAGAATCCATGATACTAGTATACAGTTTTATTGTTCTTTCGCGTGTTTTTTACTATTGTTAGTTTTGTGTTAGATAGTTTGCTCGAGGACAAGTAAAGACTTAAGTTTGGGGGTATTTGATGAGTGGGATTTATACCCGCAAATCTGATACTTTATGGCTTAAATAGTTGCCTGATCTTCGTGGATTTTATATAAATTTTATCTTATTTTAGTATTATTTTGCTCAACCGATGTATTGCAGGCTTTACAGGACTTTTCTAGCTTTCGGGGGACAAAATGGGCAATGTACATACACTGACGCCGCAGCGCCAATGCCATGCCTTCATCTCGCGCCGCAGCGCCACCCACCTGTCTAGCCTGATGTCACCATGGCACAACAGCGCCCCTGATCCTTCATGGACTCGCGCTGCAGCGTGGCCGCCGGTCTTTTGATTTTAACGTGGCGCCGCAGCGCCACCTATAAGCCTATTGTCTGCGCCGCAGCGCGACCTCCGGTGCCCAGGCAAAGAAGGCTTGCTTTTGACCTAGCAAAATAGGGATACTGGGATATAATCGGATAGCTTAGGATAGATTAGAAGAGTATATTTCTCTCTCCTCTTTTGTACTTTCTCTCTCTAGTTATTAGGTAATGTTTGTAAATATAGATTAGGTAGATTAGGAAAAAGTCTGGGATTTTCTTGGAGCAACAAGAGCAGTGAGCTACACGGATTGGAGAGCTTGAAAGGAGCGGAATGCTTGGAGACTGAAGAGCCTTGACAGGGTTATTCTTATCCATTTATTTCCTCTGATTTTGTAATCCATAAATGTTGTCTTTATTGCTACTTATATTTTGTTCAATAGCTATGAACTAAGTATTGGTTCTAAGGTTATAATTGAACCCTTTGTTATTTAAATTGACTGTCTTATCTCTTTGGTTGTCACCATATGGTTTGGTTTAATATATTCATGCTTAATGATTCTCGCTAAGACATTAGTGATGATTTTGCTAATCTACATGATATTGAAAGAAGGATTGTAGATTTACACCTAAATATATTGGCATGTGATTATGGGTTTCGACTGCATAAGTTGTGCTTAGAATAGACATATATCTGTGCGCCACGTGTGACCTAATTGAGAACTTATGCTTAAATCCTTGTTAGGTTAATTCGCATAGATATGTGTAGGATTATCACCTAGCTTGGACGTTCTTTTCTGTTCTATTCCCTATCGGGTGGATCTGGAGAGGATATGTTTGTGCATACCTCGACAGAGGTGTACGAGCACCTGTGTGTTCTCGGTCGACAAACTGTCGTGACCATTAAGACCAAAGAGAGAAGGGTAGGAAGTTTGATGAAGCATAGCATGCCAGGTGTTCGACAGAATGCCTGTGTGGGGTGAAGTTGTAACCTTAGTTTGTAATTTCTTCGATTGCCATTCGTTATCCATTTACTTGCTTTGATAATTAGTTATAACTAGATTAACTACACTCCTATTAGTTTGCTGTTCGAATAAGACTTAAGCGATACAAAGTTGGTATTTGGTAAATATTAGTGATAGTTCCTCGTGGGTACGACACTTTCCTTATCACTGTATTACTTGTTAGACCGCGTATACTTGCGCGTGTTTAGTGATCGATTTTTCGACCAACAGTAACTAAACAAAATTTTCAGCTTAAACATTTAGACTTTATTGGTTTTTATGATAACAACGTCATCCTCGCCATGGGCGAGTGGGAGATGTTGGTTATTGGATCCAAATCGGTGCACCCATGGAGCGATCGACTCGGCGAATACATGGTTAATTGTCTAGATACAATGAACATGTGTATATTCATCTCCATTTATAACTTGGGAGTTACATATATATATATATATATATATATATATATATGAGTTATATATATTAAACATGGGAGTTACATATATATATATATATATATATATATATGAGTTACATATATTAAACATGGGAGTTACATATATATATATATATATATATTAATTCTTTTTTAATACAATGTAAGTTACACTCTTCATGTTGGATATAAAAGGAGGTGAGAGTTGATCTTTAGAAGATGCAATACACAATACACAAGAGCATTAGCATAATCTTATAAACCATTGAAAGTCTTTTGGAAAGCTTGAAAACTTTGTAACTACACGAACTGTGGATGATATATTTGGTACTTGTTTTAACGTAGTCCAAATTACCGCTAAGTTGATTGTTCGTTGAGTTCGTGATTCTAGCCGTTCGAGTTTGTGGGCATACGCTTTAAGAGGTAACTAGAAAATTAAAAATTTTCGATTCAAATCCGCTGCGTGTATGCTATATAATCTTACATTAATACTATATGAAAAAAGTAACTTTAATCATATCTAATTTAATTATGTTAATTAAGGAGTATGGAGCCAATTCAAGTATAGCAATAAGAGAGGAGATAAAAAGAATTGGGATAACCGCCTATCAGAGTAAGTGCATATGGATGAAAAATTTTCATGTTAATTTTTTTTTTCAGAGAGTAGGTGCATATGGATGAAATATTGTTTAGGGGAATGAATAACATAATATTTTTTGTAGAGAGTAGGACTTACACGTGTCCTCAATACTCCTCGACGAAGTCAACTCCTTGGCCCATCTCATATGGAAAAGCCCACTCCTTTTCCCTACTCATTTGCAAGTTGGTGTAATGAAATAACATAACGAGTACTACTGCTACACTTAAAAAATTAACATATAAACAAAATAATGTATCAAAATATAATTAGTCAATAATCCATTATATAAGAGTATATTTAATAATTATAACTAATCAAAATCATATACATTATTTATTTATTTTTTTGTAATAATTATTTAGTCACCGTAATATTATTGATAACATATATATCCATTTCAAATTAGACGAAGGACTAACGTGAGACTTTGGAAAAACTCATTTTCTTAAGGAAAAGAAAGAGACAACAATGGAGGTTTTAAAACAAAAGGCAAGAAGACTTTTATATTGAAAGTCTAATAATAATCTAGAAAGGGGTTGAATAGATTATTATCGTTTAAAAATTTATCTTAAGTCTTTTTGAATTTTTAGTTAATTAATTAGCAGTGTTAGAAATTAATATGAAATATAGTAAAAAAATCAATCACACAATGCTCAAACATTTGTCTGGTTCACAATATACATGTAAAACCCCATTTCCAAAATAGAAAGAGAGGTTACTTAAAACACAATAAAACTGAACGAAAGCTTTAGGTCACGAAAGAATAATATTTATAACCAATAAATATCAAAAGGTCAAACCAGAATAAATGTCAAAATGGCCCAAACCATAATCTAAGGTAATTATTATAACTCCAAATAAATTAATATATCAAGCCTAAACAGAATATTTCTAAACCATTGAAATGAAGGGAGATCTCATCACATTTGCCCTTGATCCCCCTGATTACCTACCGGAAGAAAAACATAACATGAGCCAAATGCCCAGTACGAATATAGAATTCAAGAATAATGAAACAAAATAACTAACTCAACTAAATGAACTGAACTGTAACGAACAAAACTAATACCACGAAATAATAGGCTGAATCAAATGGCTGAGTGATATTTCATACTGAGCTCAAAAGTATACCTTGCCACATAGGCAAGTCAAATAATGCCACACATGAAATCAAAATAATGCCACACAGGCAATCACACATCGGACTGCACAATCCAGATGCATGCAAAATTGGAAGGTGTGTTTGGCACAAACATCATCAATCCGCAGAACAGAACAGAACAGAAAAACTAGGGTCGACCCATACGCCTCCCACAACAAAACACCAAATGCCCAACTCCCATCGGAGCACAAAACGGAGACACCATGGACTGATCACACCGCCACAGAAGGTGTCATGCCTCGGTGCCAAGAGGTCATGCCTGTGGTACCCCCACAAGTGGTTATAGCTCAGGTATACCCTATGGTATATTCTAATAAAATATCATGTCACAACGCATGCGACATAATATCAACACAAGGGGGTCTAATACGTACATATTAAACTGAAAAGAATCATCAACAAAAAGTCTCCAAAAATATTAACATGTACTTTCTACAAATATCGAAATAAATACTAAACATGATACAAAATCAAGAGTACAAACACGAGTTCTAAGTATCAATATCAAGACGAAACTATCACAAGAATTTGAGAATGAACAATTAAGAGAAACAATAACCAATTTCGAGATGAGAAACAAAACGAACAAATTCAATTTAATAAGAGAATCGCTGAAGGAGTACGAAATCCGTACCTCAGGCAAGCAATGTAATTACCCAAATTTTTATATTCCAAATTCGACTCGTTTAGAGACTCTCTCCGTCTGAACTAATCAAAAAAAATAAATTATATTACTTAAGTAAAATCATACATATTATTATATAATTTTTACTTTACCAAAACAAACTATCATATTATTATTATTATTAGTTCTAGCCATCATTCCGTTTTTTTTCTACTCCAAGATACACTACATCATTAATAAATCTATAGTACATAATCAAACATTATATATATATATATATAAGTTATAAAGTACCCCTCCGTTCCAACAAAGATTTGATTTATATATATATAATAACCTCCATTCCAATACAAACTTTTCAAATTTTTAATATATATATATATATATATATATATATATATATATATCACCAATCACCCGCATGACCAAATCATTATATATATTATAATATATTTATTTCATGTATAAGTTCCATGATTCCATCTCTTTTTTTCCCACAGTTAACGAAATCATCAATCCTGATATTTCTTCTTCATTCATACATATATGTATACAAGTTGACTTGGTCTACACAAGAAGAAAAGTACCTGCTAAAATCACAATTCAAATTTCTTTCTCTTTTTCGCAACCTAGTCACTGCTTCCTTTTCTTTCTTTGTCTCTCGATTTCTATAGATGTAATGCTGTAATTAGGTTTTGTTTATTATTTATATATCTTATTGTATCTCCTAATTATACTACAATTTTACTCACACACAAATATAAGTTAGACCCAATAAGTCTAAAGGCCCAAATTAATGAAATTTCTTATTTATTACAGTCCACATAAATTAAATACAATTTGACCCAAAAACAAGAAAAGTCCAATTAAAATATTTAAAACAAAATTTTAAAATACCATTTATTTACCTTTTTATTTTTCGGGTATTACATCACCTACCTCTTAAAAGGATTCCGTCCCCGGAATCAAAAGAAAAGAATGAACCTAATTATCAAAAAGATGTGGATACTCCACTCGGATAGACTCCTCCATCTCCCATGTAGCTTCTCGCTCCAAAGGGTTCCTCCACAAAACCTTAACAAACGGAATTGTCTTCCTCCTCATAATCCTCTCTTGACGATCCATCCAAAATCGCCTCGGCTTGCTCCTCACAAGTAAGATCCTCCTGAATCTTATCGAACAGATGTTGCACCACATGCAACGGATGATATTGATAACTCCTCAACATCGACACATGGAACACATTGTGCACATGAGATAGCTGTGGAGGCAAAGCTAACCGATATGCAACCACAAACCCTTTCCAAAATCTCGAATGTACCAATATAACGCGGACTAAGTTTTCCTTTCAGGACAAATCGCCGAATACCCCTCCATGGAGAAACTTTTAGAAACACATGCTTACCAGGTTCAAACTCTAAAATTCTCCTATGTTTATCAATATAACTTTTCTGTCGTGATCGAGCCGATCTCAATTTCTCCTTAGTAACCGCTACCTTTTCCGTAGTGATTTGGACTAACTTTGTCCCTTCTATGGCCCTCTCGCCAACCTCATCCCAACCAGTTGGTGCCCGACACTTCCTACCATATAACGCCTCAAATGGAGTCATCCCAATACTTGCATGCCAGCTGTTGTTATAAGAAAACTCAACTAGTCTCAAATAATCATCCCAATTACCTGACCACTCAAGTGCACAAGACCACAACATGCCCTCCAACGTTTGAATAGTTCGCTCGGACTGCCCATCGGTCTGTGGATGGAAAGAAGTACTAAAGTTGAGCCGAGTGCCCTAAGCTCGTTGAAACCCTTTCCAGAACCGTGAAGTGAATAGTGGGTCCAGATCCGAAATAATAGACACCGGCGTACCATGAAGTCTAACAATCTCCTGCTGAAAGATCTATGCCAACCTATCCACTGAGTAACCCTCGTGGATCGCCAAGAAATGTGCCGATTTGGTCAATCGATCCACCACAACCCAAATGGCATCATTCTTCCTGAAAGTCTTCGGTAACCCAGTCACAAAATTCATCGTGATATCCTCCCACTTCCACACTGGAATGTCTAACTGTTGCAGCAAACCACTAGCTCGTTGATGTTCTATCTTCACTTGTTGACAAGTGAGGCACTTCCCAACATATTCATCCACGTCTCGTTTCATCCCATTCCACAAAAAAATTTCCTTCAAATCCCTGTACCTCTTTGTAGAACCTGGATGAATAGAAAATGGAAAACTATGAGCCTCCGCCAAAATCGCCTCCTGAATGATTGGATCAGACGGTACACACAATCGCTCACCCAACCAAATCACACCATGCTCATTAATACGAAAGTCGAGCTGCTTGCCCTCCTCCAGATTATGCGTCATACTCCACAATTCTCCATCTTCTTTTTGAGTTTCTTTAACCCTCGAAATAAGAGAGGGCTCCACTCTCATACTCGCCAAATCTCCATCTGAACCTTGCACATACAAGTCCAACTCTAGCCGCTCCATATCCGAAATAAGCTGAGGTTGTGTAATAAGAGCTGCTACACTTCTTGAACTCTTTCGGCTAAGTGCATCTGCAACCACATTTACTTTCCCCGGGTGATACTGAATCCTCACATCATAATCTTTTAGAAGCTCCAACCAACGCCTCTGCCTCATGTTAAGCTCCTTTTGAGTGAAAATGTATTTAAGACTTTTGTGATCAGTGAAGATATCACAAGTCTCTCCATACAAATAGTGCCTCCAAATCTTTAGAGCAAAGAACACTACTGCCAACTCCAAATCTTGAGTGGGGTAGTTCACCTCATAAGGTTTAAGCTGCCTAGAAGCATAAGCAATCATCTTACCGTGCTGCATCAAAACACACCCCAAGCCCTTCTTAGAAGCATCACTATAAATCTGGTAACCTCCTGTCCCCGACGGTAATGTAAGTATAGGAGCTGTCACAAGTCATTTCTTTAACTCCTCGAAACTCTTCTCACGCTCCTCACTCCACTCAAACTTCGTGCCCTTTTTCATCAACTGAGTTAATGGCAAATCAAGCAAAGAGAATCCTTCGATAAATCTCCTATAAAACCCTGCTAAACCCAAGAAACTCCTAATCTCTGTCACAGTAGTAGGTCTCGACCATTTTGTGATAGCATCAACCTTCGCAGGATCCACCTTAATGCCTTCAGCAGAAATAACGTGGCCTAAGAATGCAAAATGCTCCAACCAAAACTCGCATTTAGAGAATTTAGCATACGATTTCTCTTTCTGCAAAATTCCCAACACTGTTCGAAGATACTCCTCATGCTCCTCGCTAGACTTGGAGTAAACCAAAATGTCATCAATAAAGACAATAACATATTGGTCCAAGTACTTCTTGAACACCCGATTCATCAAATCCATAAACACTGTCGGAGTGTTAGTCAACCCAAATGGCATCACCAGAAACTCATAATACCTATAGTGAGTACGAAAAAGCTGTCTTAGAGACATCCTCATCTCTCACCGTCAACTGATGGTAACCCGACCTCAAGTCAATCTTTGAAAAATACTTCGCCCCTTGAAGTTGGTCAAATAAGTCTTCAATCCTCGCCAATGGATACCGATTCCTGATAGTAATATTGTTCAACTCCTTGTAGTCTATGCACAACCTCATAAACCCATCTTTCTTCTTCACAAACAAAACCAGAGCACCCCACTGTGAAACACTCTGCCGAATCACACCATGATCTAACAGCTCTTGCAACTGCTCCTTTAACTCTTGCAAATCCAATGGTGCCATTCGATATGGCGCCATTCGATATGGCGCCTTAGAAATAGGTCCCGCACCAAGAACAAGCTCAATAGTAAACTCAACTTCTCGCTGTGGTGGCAACCCTAACAACTCCTCAGAAAATACATCGAAAAAGTCACGAACAACTAAAATATCCTCAATACAAGACTCACCCTTAGAGGTATCCTTCACAAATGCCAAGTATCCCTCACAACCATTCACCGCTAACTTCCCAACCTTCAAAGCTGAAATCATGTTCACCACCGTACTCGGATGTGAACCCTGAAACATGAATTTTGGAGACTTCACATCTGCAAAAATAACCTTCTTTGCCTAACAATCGATAGTGGTCTGGTGCTTATCTAACCAGTCTATCCCGAGAATCACATCAAGATCGTGCATACACGTCGGAAGAAGATTATCCCTACGAATCTTATCCCCAAAACTGATCGGACACCCACGATATAAATCAAAAATAATAACAGAAGTCCCCATCGGGTAGCAATATACATAACAGAATCTAAGTACTGAGATGGCACACCTAGGTGCCAAACAGAAGATTAAGCAACAATTGAATGAGTAGAACCAGTATAAACAAAATAAAAGCCTCACGACTGCTAACTAAAAGAATACCAGAAGCAGTACATGGCACACACTACCGCCCGGTTATGTATCAAGGCAAACACCCGACTATACTGACGATGACCTCCATTGCCACCATTATCACCGCCTTCATTATTACCACGTGGACTGGTACAATCTCTAGCAATACGGTCCATCTATCCACACAAAAAGTATGCACCTATAACTCTATGACACTGACTCTCCGGATGATGACCCCAACAAGTAGCACAAGGAGCTATCAAAAAAAAAAATAGGGTTACCCCCACCAGTTTGTCTCGGATAACGACCGTAATTCTGCTACAGCTGACGATTCTACCATTGCTGGCGATTCTGATCTTGATGAGGTAGCTAAAGCTGACGATTATTCCCTTATTGAGGCAACTGTTGATAACCCCTATTCTGATTCTAGCTATGTCATTCCCACCATTATCACTCCCTCTAGCTTATAAGTAGCCAACAACATATCTTGGTTCTTCGAGCGCCCCATCAAATCAAAGATATTATCTAAATGAGCAATCCAATTCTCTACATCAATTGGACAAAAAGTTGAACTGAATGAATTGGGTTATTATTTTTGAAATCTTCTAACCACACGTACGTCAAAACCCCATGCTGATCAACACCATCTGCATTCCATTCCTCTCCATTTGCGTGTGGAACATTATTTCTTGGGTTTCATTGATCAAGAATCTATAGCATTTGTTGCATCGTATATACGACTTGTTTCACCAATTATGGCAAAGCCTGATTTACCGCCTAATTCACCAAGGTAGTCAACGCAGAATTATTCTGGTTGTTAAGCTACGTATTGGGCTACTCTTCGCCCCTTCCCCCACCGTTGCCTCACAGCAACTCTAGCAAATTTACGAACCATTTAACAAAGAAATCAACGAATAGATAGCAAAACAGATTAGAGACAAATTCGAATATAGCTGAACAGAAAATCAAACGAAACAAAAACCTAACCAGAAGTCTACCCATAACTCACAGGTCAAACCTAAATAGGTTTTCTACAAGAAAGAACCTAAGCTCTGATACCAACTCTGTAACACCCCCTTTCCAAAATAGAAAGAGAGGTTACTCAAAACACAACAAAACTGAATGAAAGCTCACAACAAAACTGAATGAAAGCTCTAGGCCATGAAAGAATAATATTTATAACTAATAAATATCAAAAAGGTCAAACCAGAATAAATGTCAAACTGGCCCAAACCATAATCTAAGATAATTATTATAACTCCAAATAAATTAATATATCAAGCCTAAACAGAACATTTCTAAACCATTGAAATGAAGGGAGCTCTCATCACATTTGCCCTTGATCCACCTGATTACCTGCCGGAAGAAAAACACAACATGAGCCAAATGCCCAATACGGATATAGAATACAAGAATAATAAAATGAAATAACTAACTTAACTAAATGAACTGAACTATAACGAACAAAACTAATACCACGAAATAATAGGCTGAATCAAATGGCTGGGTGTTATTTTATACCGAGCTCAAAAGTATACCTCGCCACATAGGCAAGTCAAATAATGCCACACAGGCAATCAAAATAATGCCACACAGGCAATCACACACCGGACTGCGCAATCCTGATGCATGCAAAATTGAAAGGTGTGTTTGGCACAAACATCATCAATCTGCTGAACAGAACAGAACAGAAAAACTAGGGTCGACCCATACGCCTCCCACAACAAAACACCAAATGGCCAACTCCCACCGGAGCATAAAACGGAGACGCCGTGGACTGATCACAACCGCCACGGAAGGTGTCATGCCTCGGTGCCAAGAGGACATGCCTATGGTACCCCCACAGGTGGTTATAGCTCAGTTATACCCTATGGTATATTTTAATAAAATATCATGTCACAACACATGCGACATAATATCAACACAAGGGGTTCTAATACGTACATATTAAATTGAAACGAATCATCAACAAAAAGTCTCCAAAAATATTAACATGTACTTTCTACAAATATCAAAATAAATACTAAACATGATACAAAATCAAGAGTACAAACACGAGTTCTAAGAATCAATATCAAGACGAAACTATCACAAGAATTTGAGAGTGAACAATTAAGAGAAACAATAACCAATTTCGAGACAAGAAATAAAACGAACAAATTCAATTTAATAAGAGAATCGTTGAAGGAGTACGGAATCCGTACATGAGGCAAACAATGTAATTATCCAAATTTTTATATTCCAAATTCGACTCGTTTAGAGACTCTCTCTGTCCGAACTAATCAAAAAGAATAAATTATATTACTTAAGTAAAATCATACATATTATTATATAATTTTTACTTTACCAAAACAAACTATCATATTGTTATTATTATTATTATTATTATTATTATTATTATTATTTATTATTATTATTATTATTATTATTATTAGTTCTAGCCATCATTTCGTTTTTTTTTTCTACTCCAAGATACACTACATCATTAATAAATCTATAGTACATAATCAAACATTATATATATATATATATATATATATATATATATATATATATATATATATATAAGTTATACAGTACCCCTCCGTTCCAACAAAGATTTGATTTATATATATATAATAACCTCCGTTCCAATACAAACTTTTCAAATTCTTAATATATATATATATATATATATATATATATATATATATATATATAATCCATACCCATGTTCAGTACTCCCTCTTGTTATCGAAATTTATTATATATATATATATATATATATCACCAATCACCCGAATGACCAAATCATTATATATATTATAATATATTTATTTCATGTATAAGTTCCATGATTCCATCTCTTATTTTTTTCCACAGTTAACGAAATCATCAATCCTGATATTTCTTCTTCATTCATACATATATGTATGCAAGTTGACTTGTCTACACAAGAAGAAAAGTACATGCTAAAATCACAATTCAAATTTCTTTCTCTTTTTCGCAACCCAGCCGCTGCTTCCTTTTCTTTCTTTGTCTCTCGGTTTGTATAGATGTAATGTTGTAATTAGGTTTTGTTTATTATTTATATATCTTATTGTATCTCCTAATTATACTACAATTTTACTCACACACAAATATAAGTTAGACCCAATAAGTCTGAAGGCCCAAATTAATGAAATTCCTTATTTATTATAGTCCACATAATTAATATAATTTGACCCAAAAACAAGGAAAGCCCAATTAAAATATTTAAAACAAAATTTTAAAATACCATTTATTTACCTTTTTATTTTTCGGGTATTACAATACATCTATTAGAATTTGAGCCTAAATTGAAGTGGGTGTCATTTATTATTTGAAATGATTCCACGTATCAATGTGTTCTACTCCATTAGTAAATTAAAATTAAGTATTTGGAAGCTCAAATTCATAAAGTAATGAATGAGAAATTAACTCCCAAAGATCACCCTTGAAAATGATAATAAATATTTGTGAGAAACTAAGTCCCACATCGGTTAAAAACTAACTATTAAATGGGTTTATATACAATAAAGTTGCTCTTGGGTTTGGGCCCTAAGGGGCACCACACTTTTGTGGAAAGGAGATAACCTAGCAAGGGTTTGGTTTGAACATACATGCGCGCGACCGCCAATGTAATATCTGGGGAAAAAATTAGAATAAAATAAATAAATAACATTTAAATTTATATTTTAAATATTTTAATTGTGTTTTTCTTATGTTTGGGTCAAATTATATTTAATTATGTAGACTACATTAAGTTGGGCCTTAAAACTAATTGGACCTAATTTATAATTGTGTGATATTAAATCCAATTAATATTAGGAGGGTTAATAACATCTAGGGTTCTTTACAGTACTATACAATAATTAAAAAGTAATTACAACATCAGTACATCAATAAAATAATTACAAAAATAACGTAATAAATTCAAATCATTCAATTCCACATAAATAAGGAAACCTAAAATCAAGGCTGTCATAATTAATAATTCAAATTCAAATTCAAATATTTAGGATCTAACAATAAAAACAAATCCATAATTCAAAATTCAAATCAAAAGGATGAAAAAAAATGATTTTCTCGTCATCTTCCTCCTTCGTCATCTTCCTCCCTCGTCGTCTTCCTCCTCCGCCGCCGCGAATCTCCGCAGCGAATCTTAAGTTTGCTACAAACAGAATAGAATATAACAGAACAGTACCTTGGGTGAAATCGTCAAAGGAATTAGGAGGAATGGAGAGAGAGGTGGATATTTGATTTTTCATAATTTCTTCATGTCCGAAAAATCCAAGTCCAATTTCATGTCCAAAGGAAAATAAGAACACTGCATAGAAAAGAGAGAGATAAGAGAGTGATGTGTAATGTAATGTTAATAACCAAACCTTCGTACTAAGGTAACCAATCCTTTATACCAAGATAACCAAACCTTTATACCAAGGTAACCAATCTACCTCCACATGCACCTGCAGTATGAATTGGTTACCTTGGTCTGAAAGTTTGGCAACCAACTGCATTAAAGTTTGTCTACCAACTGCATCACATTCAAAATAAATTGGTAACCTAATAAAATTGAATTGGTTACCTTGGTATGAAGGTTTGGCTACCAACTGCACTATGAAAAAACTTCAGGTGTGGACGTGGATTGGTTTCCTTGGTATGAAGGTTTGGTTACCTTGGTATCAAGGTTTGGTTACCAACTGCACTATGAAAAAACTGCAGGTGTGGTGGTGGATTGGTTACCTTGGTATAAAGTTTTGGTTACCTTGGTATGAAAGTTTGGTTACCTTGGTATGAAGGTTTGGTTACCAACTGCACCATGAAGGTAACCTAATAAAACTGAATTGGTTACCTTGGTATGCAGGTTTGGCTACCAACTGTATGAATGTTTGGCTACCAGCTGCATCACATTCAAAATAAATTGGTACCTAATAAAACTGAATTGGTTACCTTTGTACGAAGGTTTGGTTACTAACTGAACTATAAAAAAACTGCAGGTGTGGAGGTGGATTGATTACCTTGGTATGAAGGTTTGGTTACCTTGGAATGAAGGTTTCGTTTCCAAGTGCATTATAAAAAAATTACAGGTGTGGAGGTGGTTTGGTTACCTTGGTATGAATTGGTTACCTTGGTATGAAGGTTTGGTTACCAACTGAATGCAGTTATGAAAGCTTTTCCAACACCCCTTCTTGCTTCTAAAGTTGTCCTTGCATTTGCATATGTAGCAATTTTCATACCAAGGAAACCAGACACAATAGAGGTGATGGCACCAAGGAAGAATGATATGGTGCATGGTGATCTACCAGGCATTTCATTACGAATATACTATTATATCAAAATCAATGACTGATGATGTGTGCATGGTGATCTACCAGGCATTCGTGGTGTTTTTGATGGCGTAATTGAAAACCCACATTCTTCTGGAAGCATAGAGAACTTGTAAAAACAAAAAGACCTCACCTTTGTTGAAGAAGCAACAAGACTACTGAAATATAAAAGTGGTGGAATAATCGTGGACATAGCAAGTTGTTCAAAAAAAAGAAATAGAGAATGGCAAGAGAGAATGACGAGAGAGAACTACGAGATTCATAACACAGTTTTCTCGAGAGAAAGAAATATGAAATAAAAAATGGCGAGAGAGAGAGAATGTCGAGAGAGAGATTGAGGATAAGGCCGTTGTGAGAGACGGAGAATGACGATTGACCCACCTAAATTAAAGGAATACTAATTGCATTAATTTTGTAAATAAATATGAGAAAATGTATTACTTTTGTAATTATTTTATCTATGTACTGTTGTTGTAATTATTTCTAGAAATGTACTAGGATATGTAATTGTTCCTAACATTTATCAATAAACAAATAAAACCTAACTATTCTGAGAATTGGGTAAACGAAGTGGGTCTGAGTCGGAACAGAGTAGGGAAAAAAAAGAAAATTAGAGGAGTCACTTTACTGCATATCAAGCAAGTAATGTGATATTACTGTTAATAATGAGGTTCTTTAAATTGCTCTTTGATTGGTGCATTAAAATATGTATATCACATTTATGTGAATGGCTGAAGTGTGCATAAGGATATAAACATGGTTTAATTATTAAAAAGGGATTCTGTTTCATGAGATGACCATGTGTGGATTTGGGAATTTAGTTGGCATTAAAATAAATTGTTGATTCATCATATACTTTCGCAAGCCATAAATTTTCTATCTTCAGCCATGGTCAGCTTTAGTTATACTTAATTAACGATTAAATAATTTGAAATTATATATATATATATATATATATATATATATATATATATATATATATTCTAATCAACTTTATATTAGAACGGAGGTGGGGTAAATGTAAGTACATGATTAGTACAAATGATATTATAAAATTTATGGAATAATAATAATAATAATAATAATAATAATAATAATATGAGTTTTAGAACAAAAGAAAATTAGAAATTAGAAATTTAACTTATGATTTATTATTATATATTTATTAATTTGTGTAATTAGTTCGAACGGAAGGAGTTTAACAAACTATATTCAGATTATAATTTTGTATATTACATTGCTTAATTCAGGTACATATTCCGTACTTTTTGAGCGACTCTTTTAATTTTAATTCGTTTGTTTTGCTACTCGTTTAGAAATTTGGCATTGTCTCTCATGATTATTCCTTGTTGTCAAATTTATTGTGATAGTTTCGTTTTGACGTTAATACATATAACTCGTATTTGTACTCTTTGTACTAGTTAATCATATCAATATGATTTGGAGACATTATTTGTTGGTATCATCATTCGTATAGTTTTGTTCACTTCCGGGAAGTTATTTTGACCATTGGTATCTTGTGATAGTTAAGTATGTTCGTATTTGAAATAATTTGATTTCATTCAGAGATGGTCATGTAAGCCTTGTGATTTGAACCCCTTTTGGCTTACATTTTGTAGTTTGATACTTAGGGTATATTTGAGCTAACCACCTATGGGGGTACCACAGGCATGTCCTCTTGACATAAGGGCATGACACTTTCCGTGGCGGCGTGATCAGTCCACGGCGTATCCTTTTGTTTTGTATGATGCTCTGGATGTGAAGTTTGGCCATTTGATATATAATTGTTCAGGATACGTATTGGTCAACCCAATATTTGATTTGATTTGATTCGTTTGGTGGATTAGTGACGTATGTGTCGTGAGTACTATCCGTTTTGATTTGCGTACATCATGGTATCGATGTATTTTGTTAGCCTTTGGCTATTTGTATCTGAGCTCAGTATGAAATCACACCTAAGCATTTGATTCAGCCTATTATTTTATTATTAGTTTTGTTCAATTATGTTTAATTCAATTAATTGAGTTAGTTATTTCGGTTCACTATTTCTTTACTCGTTTGTTTGTTTCATTAATTTTGTTGATTTAGATATATTCTATTCAAATCTTTGGAGATTTTATTTTCGTCGGTATTTAAGCTTGATGCTTGGTTTAGTATTTTGTCTCTGTTGATTTCGTATTTATGTTGTATATCTTTTATATATTTATATCCATACTGAGCATTTGGCACATGCTGTGTTTTTCTTCTGGCAGGTTTGCAGGAGTGATACAGGGCTGGTGTGATAAAGGGAGTTGCCTTTGACCATCTAGGTTGATTTGATTTTAGGTTTTGATTATTTTAACTCTATTTGGAGAATTGTATTTAGTACTTCATTAATGGATATCATTATTAAATATTTTGAAGTTATTAGTGCTCTGTTTACTAATTTTGAGGTTTGTTATGCTTTGTGCGTGACCTCCCTTTCCTATTCGGGAAGGGGGTGTTACAGAAGTGGTATCAGAGCCAGGTTATGATTCTGTAGATTGCCTTTAGGCTTGACCTGTGAGTTATGGGTAAATCACTGGGTAGATGTAGGAGTTTGTGTCGATTTAATTTTTTGTTTGGTTGGTCTTGATTTTGACCAACTGTCGGTCTCTTTTCGATTTGTAGTTGATTTGGAAAAAGTGAGATAATTTGTCAAGGTTATTATTGTTATGCGATGGAGTAATGATAGCTAAGAATTGTGATTGGATCACTAAGGAGAATAAAACTATATTTGTATTGTTAAGGAAATGATCATGTATGTAATGCAATTCTGATGTGAGTATTTTTATTAGCGAGTATTTGATTTTGGAGAATTATTTGTTATACTTGTTTTTGTGATAATTTATTATGATATTATAATTGAGGATTTGATTTGGGTGATGATTTAGTTTATGTTAAGCTTGTGGATAATTTGAGGTATGTGTATTGATGGGATAAAATGATAAAGTGAAAACTATTAAGTATAGGGAATCTCTTGTAAACTTGAGTTGTAAATATTCAAGGTAATTAAATTAATCATTTGAGGCTAATGATCAAGTTTGCGGTTATTTTTTTTAGTAGGATAGTGGAGTTATGCTGTATGGAGCTTTTTTGTGGTAGTAAGATGAGATCTTTAAATTGTTGGATTAAGGTTTGCAATAAGAGAATGATTGATTCATTAAATAATTAGATATTAAGTTATGAAATTTAATTGATTTGGAGAAATCTTGAACATCTATAGTTTGCTTATACAGATAGTAGAATATGTGACCTCGAGTTTGATTTGGTGATGAAAAGATCTTCATATTATATTATTTGGTGTAATAATATTTGAAATCTAATTTGGATTGAGGTTTGGATATTTGGAAGCTGTTGAGGTACTAGGGAAAGTTGGTAATATAGTTTATTTAGTTGTTTTGTTTATCTAATGTCCTTAGAGTTTTGCTTGAATTTATGTAAAATATATATAAATAAAAATAATTTATTAAATCCTAGTAATGCGCAGAACATGAGCTTTTTACGAATTAAGGATAATTTGAATATTTTGGGATTAGAACCCTATTATAGATAAATAGAAAATTATGTGCTTTCGAATTATGTTTCGAAGAGTACGTTTGCATGAATGAAACTCAAAGAAATTGACGGGGCCCGCACCAGCTGTGGAGCATGTTGTTTATAATTCGATGCAAAACGAAGAACCTTACCAAAGCTTGACACGGTAGCTGACAAATCTTCTACAAGTATATGGATAATTGCGTGGACCGATGGACTTACCAATTTTGATCGTTGCAAAAGGGCGAAACGACGTCTTAACTAAAATTCTTGAATAATTATGCAATTTAAATAAAAATAAAACTTTCTGTAGCTTATTTGAATTTCGAGGATGAATTTTTTTTAGGGAGGAAGAATGTAATAACCCATATTTTTGTTAATAATTAAATATTAATTAATTTTATTTTATAAAAGTGTAATTCGAAGGTTCGGTTTGAAAGGGAAGCTTAGTCTGCGTTTAATTAGCCCTTTTGAAGTTCTTGAGAGAGTTGGAGATGCGACATGTCAGATGACTTTTCCTCCACAGTTATCTCATGTACATAATGTCTTTTGTTAGTTCCCAGAGGCATAATAGTTATCTAGAAGGGGGGTTGAATAGATATTTTCAAACTTTTTCCTTTTCAAAATACTTATCAGATTTGTTAATATATTAACCACAGCGAAATATATGATTTATTTGTTTCCCTTAAGATAAACCAAGTTTATAAGTGACAAGCAGTTATGGTAGTTATGACAGATATAGCAGTTATAGCAGATATATCAGACACAGTGATTTTAAGTGGTTCAGAGCACTTAAGGCTCCTAGTCCACTCTTCTACTCCACGAGTAAGAAATCCACTAAGGATATCTTTACAATCTTTGAATCACTTAGATTCCTTCAAGACCAGCAGGATTGGAACTTCTTAGAACTCTTCAAGTCCAGCAGACTTGGAATACACTTGATGAGAGTTGAGTTCTTGGGTGTGCTACTCAGTTGCAGTTAAGTATACGTTCGAAAGAACTAAGTAGCTGAGAAAGCTTTCTATTTGGATCATAGAGTTTGGACGTTGAGTGTTCTTGAGCTTTATCGTTCTTGCTTGCTTAGACTGAATCTGCAATCTATTCTGCTTATGAAGGAGCCTTTGAAATAATTCCGTTAAAGGCATCCGTTATAGCATTTAATGCTCCAGACATTTCTGAGTACTGATGGTGACATCCTGGGAATATGAAGTTCTGCTGTCTGGCCCACCTGACACAGCAGACTGCTTTCTCACCTAACACCTGAAAAGGTGTTTTCAGCAGACAGAAAGCACTCTTCTTAGCTTCTACCATACGCTTCTTCGATTTGAACTAGGGATGAATATTAGAATCATTGAGACTCCCGAAATGTCAACGTTCATAAGCCTTTCTTCATTTGTTATACTTCCTCCTTCATCAGATGGGCAGAACTTGATGCTTCTGAAGCTAACTGAAGAGACACCATGATCGTTGTGTGTTGTCTTTCTCATGCATGATTCAGTCTTTATCGTAGAGAACACTACGATTTCTCTTAAGCCCTGTTAGACTACGATCTCTACTTGCTAGTCAAGCAGACTCCACGTGTCCGAGAGCTGACTGCGAATCTTGACTTGGCTCGGCAGGTGCTCAGGACTGTCTCCATGATTCTGAGTGTGGCTTCTGCAATCTCTCGGCTGGCTCGACAGACTACGATTCTGTTAAAGCCTATCTATAACATTTCAAGAGAGCAACCTAATAGATTTGATCTTTCTTCTATACATTCATTTACAGAATGATAAACATTTAGTATAGATCAACCTAACAATTTTGATCTACTATCTAAGTCCTTGTACATATGTTCTATTGAAGGACTTTACACATAAGCATATATTACTTTCAACATTAAATTTGAACATTAAATTTGAATATGAAATTCCCAAAATCTTTCATGTTTTGGTGTTAAGAAATATAATTATCATCCGCTTCATGCTGTGCAATACCTGTTACATAAGATTCGGGAAGATCTTACTTGAGAAGAGCATGCCGAGGCAATTTTGGATCGTCAACGGTAGATTATGAGGAGGGAGACAATTCCTTTTGTTAAGATTTTGCAGAGGAATCATTTGGAGCGGGAAGCTACTAAGGAGATGGAGGAGTCTGTTCGAGTAGAATATCCACATCTTTTTGATAATTAGGTACATTATTTCCTTTTGATTCCGGGGACAGAATCCTTTGTAAGGGGAAGGTGATATAATACCCGGAAAAAAAATTAGAATAAAATAAATAAATGACATTTAAATTTATATTTTAAATATTTTAATTGGATTTTTCTTATGTTTGGGTCAAATTATATTTAATTATGTGAACTACATTAATTTGGACCTTAAAACTAATTGAACCTAATTTATAATTGTGTGATATTAAATCCAATTAATATTAGGAGGGTTAATAACATATATCAATAAACAAATAAAACCTAACTATTCTGAGAATTGGGGAAACGAAGTGGGAGTGAGGCGGAACCGAGCAGGGAAAAAAAGAAGAAAATTAGAGGAGTCACTTTACTGCATATCAAGCAAATAGGTAATGTGATATTACTGTTAATAATGAGGTTCTTTGAATTGCTCTTTGATTAATGCATTAAAATATGTATATCACATTTATGTGAATGGCTGAAGTGTGCATAAGGATATAAACATGGTTTAATTATTAAAAAGAGATTCTGTTTTATGAGATGACCATGTGTGGGTTTGGGGATTTAGTTAGCATTAAAATAAATTGTTGATTCATCATATACTTTCGCAAGCCATAAATTTTCTATCACCGGCTATGGTCAGCTTTAGTTATACCTTCCGGTTCGATTAAATAAATTGAACGGAGGTGGGGTAAATGTAAGTAGGGGTGCTCATCGATAAAAAATCGAACCGGTACCGAACTGAAAATGCCAAAAAACCAAGAACCGATACCGGTACCGAATAACCGGTTTCGGTACCGGTTCGGTACAAAGTCGATTTCAGTTTTTTCGGTTCGATTTTCGGTTATACGTCAATAATTAAATAATTTATTTTTATTATTCTTTTTCTTCTACATATGCATTTTCTTTTAATACATTTTCTAATTCGGTACAAAGATGCTTTCAATACATTTTCTAATTCGGTACAAAGTTGCTTTCTATACATTTTCTAATTTGGTTGGGCTGCTGGGCTGGTAATGAAGTAATACTATCAAATTCGATAATCTAGTCTGTAGAGAGAGAGAGAGAGAGTAATTTCAATACTTCTAATTCGGTAATGAACTCTGACATAACTTTGAATCATAGCAACTGTGAAGTCAAATGTATACATCAAAATTTGAATCGGTTTTTTTTCGGTATTTCGGTAAATCCGAATTCAAAATTTTAAGTACCGCTACCGGTACCGAAAAGTATAAAAAAAACCAAAAAACCGGTACCGAAAAAATTCGGTATCGCCCGGTTCGGTAAAAAACTGAAAAAATCAAAAATTTTGAGCACTACTAAATTTGAGTACATGATTAGTACAAATGATATTATAAAATTTATGGAATAATAATAATAATAATAATAATACTAATAATAATAATATGAGTCTTAGAACAAAAGAAAATTAGAAATTAGAAATTTAACTTATGATTTATTAATATAAATTTATTAATTTGTGTAATTAGTTCGGAAGGAAGGAGTTTAACTAAACTATATTCGGATTATAGTTTTGGATATTACATTGCTTAATTCAGGTACGAATTCCGTACTTTTCAGCGACTCTTTTGATTTTAATTCGTTCGTTTTGGTACTCGTTTAGAAATTTGGTATTGTCTTTCATGATTATTCTTTGTTGTCAAATTTATTTTGATAGTTTCGTTTTGACGTTAATACGTAGAACTCGTATTTGTACTCTTTGAACTAGTTAATCATATCAATATGATTTGGAGACATTATTTGTTGGTATCATCATTCGTATAGTTTTGTTCACTTACGGGAAGTTATTTTGACCGTTGGAATCTTGTGATAGTTAAGTATATTCGTATTTGAAATAATTTGATTTCATTCGGAGATGGTCATGTAAGTTTTGTGATTTGAACCCCTTTTGGCTTACATTTTGTAGTTTGATACTTAGGGTATACTTGAGCTAACCACCTATGGGGGTACCACATGCATGTCCTCTTGACACAATGACATGACACCTTCCGTGGCGGTGTGATCAGTCCACGACGTATTCTTTTATTTTGTATGATGCTCTTGATGTGAGCTTTGGCCATTTGATATATTTGTTCAGGATACGTATGGGTCGACCTATTATTTGATTTGATTTGATTCGTTTGGCTGATTTGTGACGCTTGTGTCGTGCGTACTATCCGTTTTGATTTGCATACATCATGTTACCGATGTATTTTGTTAGCCTTTGACTATTTGTATTTGAGCTAAGTATGAAATAACACCTAGCCATTTGATTCAACCTATTATTTTATTATTAATTTTGTTTAGTTTTGTTTAATTCAATTAATTGAGTTAGTTATTTCGGTTCACTATTTCATTACTCTTCTATTTGTTTCGTTAATTCTGTTGATTCAGATATATTTTATTCAGATCTTTGGAGATTTTATTTTCGTCGGTATTTAAGCTTGAGGCTTGGTTCAATAGTTTGTCTCTGTTGATTTCGTATTTCAGTTATATATCTTTTATATATTTATATCCGTATTGGGCATTTGGCTCATACTTTGTTTTTCTTCTGGCAGGTTTGGAGGGGTGATACAGGACTAGTGTGATAAAGGGAGGCCTTTGACCATCTAGGTTGATTATATTTTAGGTTTTGATTATTTTGACTCTGTTTGGAAAATTATATTTAGCACTTCATTGATGGATATCATTATTAAATATTTTGAAGTTATTAGTGCTATGTTTACTAATTTTGAGGTTTATTGTGCTTTGTGCGTGACCTGCCTTTCCTATTCGGGAAGGGAGTGTTATAGCTAACCTGAAAGTCCAATAATAATCTAGAAGGGGGTTGAATAAATTATCACCATTTAAAAAATTATTTTTGGCCTTTTTTGAATTTTTAGTAAATTAACTTGCAATGTTAGAAAGTAATAAGTAGATTAGTAAAAATTCAATCACACAATGCACATATATTTATCTGGTTCACAACATACAACTAGGGTATGTTGCTACGTTTAGTCTCAAGCTTTTCTCCAGGACTTGAGATCCTATTACTCCCAGTAATAAATACTTCTTAAATAGGCGAAGAAGCCTTTACAAAATTTTATAGATAACCTTACAACTATCCACAACTAACTATCTCGGACAGCGAACTCTCTGCTCCTTCCTCAAGCTTAGTTGTATCTTCCCTTTTGAGTTCAGAACTATTCTATGATTTGATTTTGAAACAACAATCTCTTCCTTACCTCATAAGTACACTAGAGACCCAACTCCCAGCTGACCTCTCTAAGACTCTAGTCTTGGTCAAAGAATTTTTGTTTTTGTCACAGATACATAAAATAAACTAACTTTACCTTTTTCTTTTTACAAAAGATTTATTTTGGATTTTGATTCTAAAGTAAGCAGATAAAGTTTAGTACATATACTTCTCAAATAAGCAGATATACAAGTTAGAATCAAATATAAAAGTTCAAGACTTTTATGTGATATGCTTCTGTGTAAGCAGATATGGAAATTGATACGCTTTTATAAAGATTTTCCTTTTCTTTAATGAAGAATGTGTTTTATGGTTTAAACAGATTTATAAAGAATTTATCTTTAGAGTGTGTTTCTATGGTTTAAACTGATTTAAAAGATGAGTTTGGATACCAGTTTAAATCACTTAGATAATATAACAAGTAATTTATGAATAAGTAAGTTTGTGAATAAAATACTTGTGATGACAATTATCAAGAGTATAACAGATTAATCAATTATATAATACTTGATATATCAAATAAATTTGTTTCACTCAAAGATATATATTTTTGTATATTTGATCTACGTTGTGAAAATTTGGCCACTTAAGATTTCAAAGACCGTTCAGATAATATTCTTTGTTAAGAAATATCACTGAATATCGGTATCTAAGTACTGCCTAAATTATTCATTTCACAATCTGATAATTATATAAATATTATGTAATATTTATATAATGTATTTATATCAATAAAAAGCCACTTAAGATTTTAAAGACCGTTCGAAGAATTTCAGAAAAATTACTTCTGAATTATATCGGTATCTAAGTACTGACTTTTTACTTGATATTGATAGATGAAATATAGATATATATAGATTTGTATAATAATTTATATTTGAATATCTATATATATAAACAAGTATGAGATAATATAAGCAATAATAAATCAATAACTTATCTCATATACTTTGACCAATTTTTATCTTCTAAGTAGAATTAGAACTTTAATAAGAAGACAGAGTGAGAGCTTAATTTGACAGAATGTAGGCAATGAGAGTAAGCTTTTCTGATTTATAAATTGGTAAATAAAAATGAATGAAAAGCCTCCTATTTTTAGAATTTTAAAGTTGAGGGCAAAAAGGTCTTTTGGGAATTCATTTTGAATTTAATGGTCCAAATTGCATGATGGAATTTTTAAAGGGTTTGGATCAATTGATATCACACAGATTGGCCAATAGGGGACAAGCCCTATTTAAATGTCATGAACTTTTAGCCCAACATTAAAGTAAACTTTCTTTTCATTTGGCCAAGACTTCAACATATCCACAAATACATTTGCATGCCCAGTACATTTGCACAAACACACACACACACACACACACACACTGACATCACATGCACTCACGGGACACATATTTAGTGCACGACACACACACATATATTATATATATAAATTATATATATACTTATCATATATATATATACGGATATATATATATATAAATATATTTAGAAATTTTCTTTTCTTTTTGCCCATAAAAGATTTATAAAATCATTTTGAAAAAGAAATATAATTCTTTTTGCCTTAAGAAATGTTACTATATGAAATGATTTCTTAACACTTGATATTAGATTTATCAAGGTTGGAAAATAAATTCAATAGGAGTTTTAGGAAAATATTTTTGGTCAAGATAAAAATAATTAAGAATCATTTTATTATTTTTAATTCTATAGAGAGGATTCTACCCATTTGACCTATTTACCTAGTTTGTTTTTCATCAAAATAAAACTACCAGATTTGGAGACCTATCAATCTCCCCCTTTTTGGTGACGACAATAAGTAAAAATATTTTTGTTTTAGAACTCTCCCTTAATTCATGGTGCTCCCCCTCGGATCATGAATCAGTTTTTAATAGCAATTTCAAATTTTTTGAAAAACCATCAGACAATAAGATATATCAGTTATATCAGACAGTAAGATATAGTAGTTATAGCAGTTTATATCCATCACATTCATTATTGTCCATCACATTAGTATATACTAGTTGGTATATATGACAAATTGGATATTTTTCTTCTCCCCCTTTTTCATTAACAAAAAATGGGAGGGGAAAGAAATATAGTTTTCAAGCACCTGCATCAACAGTTAGTTAAAACATAAAGTGTACTTCCTGCAGAGTCAGAATAAGAAGCAAACAAAATAGACAAAACATGGGGAAATAGTGGTTATGTTAGTATGTAGATACATTCATCCCAAATAGTTTGTGTGTGTGTGTGTGTGTTTGTATATATATATATATATATATATATATATATATATAGATATAATCGTCCCGAATAATTAGAATTCATCTAAGTGGACATGGGATAAATGTAAGCCCAAGGTTGGAAGAGGAATGTCTGGAGGAGTTTGATCAGTGTATTCAACTTGAGCTGAGCTTGTTGTAGCTGTGAAGTGTAAAGGAGGAATGGAGACCTTTTGATGTTCCATCAACACACACAACATATCTCAAAGATGATGCACAGATAACTGTAAAGCTTCTAATTGATTCATTATAGCACTTTGATTCTTTAAAGAAAGTTGATTCATACTATTCAAAGCATCAATTTGAGACAGAATATTTATATGTGATTCAACATGTTCAGTGTCGTTGGGTTTGAAGATGATTAAAGGTTTAGGAGGAAGATTCAAGTGTGAGACAATACTGCTCTTTTGTACCATTTGAGCTTTGTGATTATGAACTTGAATGCTAAGATGTTTGAAAATTCGAGTTCACAGAAGTCCATATCCCAGACAATTGTTATGATAGCAGAACTCAAAAGAAGATAGAAGAAAGTATGGTAGACTGTATGACATATATTTAGTTAAAACACAATTCATGAGCTCTATGTCAAAGGGATGCAGGAGTTTGTCATTTCTGACAACCATAAAATTTTATCGAATAATTTTTCCCAAAAATTGACATTCAATAGTGAAAAAGTCAAGACCAACTTTGCATGGATAGTCAAACCAATTTGCAGTCACAAGTTGATCAGTAGTGACAACTAAATTATGTTTAAAAGTGATTTAATCACTGGTGGATACCCCTATAGGATAAGTGTATTAATTAATTTTTGGAAAATCTAACATGCAGTTTCTGAGATGCAGTGCATGTAGAATGAGCAATTCATCAATAACATAATCCTGACCTTGTATGCAAGTATTAATACTGATACAATTCTAATCGGGCTCATATCAAACGTCAATAACTCAAGTCAAGTTCCAGAGATTCATCAAATGATTTCAAGCAATTGAGCTAAAAATTATTTAAGGAAATTCTATGAAAGAGTTGTGCTTCAATTAATGAGTTTGACCCAAATATTATTGGTCCAAGGGATCGACTAATTTAATTTAACACATGTGGACCAATACACGGATTGAAGGAGGATTTGTTTTAACCTACATGCAAGGCTACTTTCTATATCACGTGGGCCCTTCTAAATTCATCAAGTACATGCAAAGGAAAACATTAAAACAAGCAAGCATGTGGGGCTACATAATATATTAATTATATTCCTTCTAATAAGCTTACATATTCAGTACATTAGCTTGCATATCATGTGGATTTAACATATTCAGCAACCAAGCTATTCATCTGGATCACGCAATTGATTTCCTAGCATAATAAGTAGACCTGGCAAATGGGCGGGCCGGGCCGAGAGCAGGCCGGGCCATTTTTGGGCCGGGCCAAAATAGCCCGGACTTTTCTGGGCTAAAATAATGCGGCTCGTGGCCCGGGTTGGGCTAGGCAAGCCCGCGGGCTTTTTCCTTAATTTTTTTCCCAAAATTATGCTACACAATTTGTAAAACTCAGTACGTACGTAGTAGAAATTGATAAAATATGATACCCTACCGTCCAACACATGGCAGAATCTAACTACTAAGATAAAGCTGGTCCTGGAATTTCTTGTATTCATTCTATGATTTCCAATAGGCCATAGCATTCTACTCTACGTTTCCATGTGCTGCTCTATACAAATTAAGCTTGAGCCCACTTTGGTTGTCGCTATTATTTATCTGATACCACAACAACATGGTGAAACCATATGTATAATTATGATGAATGTGTTCTGACAACTTTATACATGTAATGTATAACATTTTGGTGATTTTATGTCGGGTTTTTTTTATTTTTTTATTTTTTATGCATAATGGTATAGTGTTGGTCAAATTCTCACATATTCCATCTTTGAAATAGTTGGCATTATTGAGATTTGAGAGCATGGACATTACGTAGAAAGATAGGTTTCTTAGCCACCATCTCTATTATTATACTCATATACGATAAGGCTTCCAAAGGTGAAGATGAAGTACAAGGTGACTCGCCTCGTAATGATCTTCTTGCAAGAACCTGTGTAAATTTATTCTGCATCTACCTCTCCTTCCATTTTTCGAAAAGTGACCATCAATATTGGACAAATAGAATGGGAATAAATTACTACTGGAGATGTAATGTGTTGAAGATGGGAGTTTTTGCGAGTAAACATGGCAAACAAACAGCTGATGGCATTTTTCAGAAAGTGACTATGACAGCACCACAGTAGCTAGCCAAACAAACAGCTGATGACATTCTCTTGATTTACGGGCCACGAGCCGAGCCGGGCCACCCGCGGGCCGGGCCAAAATGGCCCAACTTTACTTGGGCTGCAAAAATTAAGCCCATGGCCCATGTTTTTGCGGGCGGGCCTAGCAGGCCCGCGTTCCCAGGCCTCTTTTTGCCAGGTCAAATAATAAGCATTTGTTCACGCGACAAGGAAAATTAATTCATGCGTCAATTGTAAACAAGATCCCAAAGCGACAATGATTTCTAGATTCTAGGAAATTAGATTTTTAAAATTATATTGTAATTATGATTTATTATTAGTTAAGATTTATTTTCTAAATAGATTTCTATTATTTTATAGAAATAAGGAGTTCTATTTCAAATTAGTTTTAATTCGTATTAGGATTAATATTTTTGTAACTAGTATAAATAAGTGTTACATCTATTGTAGTTAACACATTATTCAGATTATTAATATACTTGTGAGGTTATTCTCTACTTTTGGTTTTTTGAAGAATTCCTAAGTTATTTTCTTAGTTTTTCTTTGAGATTCAACTTTGACTTATCATACAACAGTACATAGTTGTGTGTGACGTCTTCTACCTCATCAATCGTCGATTGTACCGAGATTACCGCTTCAATATAAGCGAGGGGTCAATGTGTCGTTGATGTCCATTCAATGCATATTTCCAAACGCAAGCAATTGTACCAAGATTACTGTCTACATATAGGCGATGAGTTAAGGTGTTGCAAGCAATCCATTCTACAACTTTGCTAGAAATGATCGGGGCGACGACCACTGTGGAGTCCATCATTTGGTATCAAAGCTAAGACTTTCTAGCAAATTACTAATCTTTAATTTTTTATGTTGAATATATATTGTAAAAAAAAATTCGTTAGTAAAAAAAAAGGAGTATAGAAAAATTTTCAAATTCTATTTCCATTGTGATAACCAAACTTGTAGTACACCATCAAATTTCAACCAAGAGATCATACCGTTCCATCATTGTAGACTCTCGAAATTTCGTTTCCCTGTTATTAACATTGTAGGAGGGTAAAACTGTCTTTTCAAATCAACCTCGGTCTCAATACCGAACCGTCAAATTAACCCCGGTCTCAATACCAGCCATCAACTCAACCCTGGTCTCAATATCGGGCCATTAAATCAACCCCAGTCTCAATACCGGGCCATCAACTCAACCCCGGTCTCAATACCGGACCGTCAAATCAGCTACGATCTCAACCCGGGAGGTACAGGTCAGCCCCGGTCTAAACCCGGGAGGTACAAGTCCACCAGAAAATAACCCCTGATCAGAAACAATCGCCTCAGGATGCGATCTCTAACCCTCTGATCATCAGACGGAGGCTCAAGTAAATCCCCACTCTGGGCATCTATGCTCAAGGGACCAGATCGGATCGTCCGACCCTTGAGCGCCGACAAAGGAACTCCCAGCAAGGATCTAACGGCAGCAGGCGTGCAGGCACAGGCTCACCCTCGAACTCTATGTCGGTGATGAACCTCCAATCCATAAGCGTCATCATCACCTTGCTAGTCCAACAAGTGATGAGACTGAGTCTTGTGGAACCAGCGCTCAGACAAAGCCCACATATAACCCCAGATATAACCCCAGGGGCAATGGCGGGGAAGAATAGAGAAGAAGGCCTGAAACCCCCAACCGTCAACAATATCACTGTACTCCTGGTGCAAAGTGTGGTAGAGGGAGTGCACGTTGAACCAGTTCCCTCGAGGCTGCGTGAAGCCAGGAACCTGCATCAAAAGCCAACCCATGTCAAAGACCTATGCCCGAGAATGGCAAAAGAAAGAAAGAGAATCCAGAGAGAAGAAAACTTTAAGTCACCTCATTGGCATGAAGAAACCTCGAAGGATGAAGACTCAAATCTCCCAACAAGTCCTGGGTGGGCACAACAATGCTTGGAAGCTCCGCACGTGGGGCCTGACCTGGGACAGGAGCAGCAAAAGGAGCCTCCTCATCATCTATATCAATCGGAGGCTTGTGCTGGGCTGGGCGAATCACCGACTCTACTAATTTGTGAGGTGATCGAGCTGGACGTGGCTGAGGAACATCAGAAGCTCGCCTCTGTTTAACTCCTAAAACTACCCTGCTAGCACTGCCGGGTCTATCTCGGTCTATCACCTGGACAAACTCTCCAAATCATCTCAGAAAGGGTGTGGTAAGCCTAAAACCTGTGGCTTATTAATTTAAATCAGTATTTTATGCATTTCTAAGTCCTAAAACATGCATGGGTCAGTCAAAAATCCCCAATAGAGTCAAAATTGCATGTTTATTAAATGCTCAGGCTTTTGAAAAACTTTCGCCAGAGTTTCCTTTGTAAAATGGACTGTCCGCATACACATAGGCATGTCTAGGTGGCCATTCAGTGGCACACCTTCCCAAAAATAGGAACAATTCATATTTATAAAATAAAATCAAAAGTAAACTTCACATGGTAGCTAAATTACCATGGACATTTTTAGTTGAAAATCCAGGCTCACTAGGCCCCAAAAAGGACAAGTAAACTGGTCAAAAAGAGCAAAATATAACTGTCTCAGAATCTGATTTTTTTTACGTCAAAACGTGCATTACAGTAAAATATGCATACTTATGAAGTCAAAAAATTTTAGCAGGTCATATAGGCATACATTTTTCATACATTACGTCTAAAAGCACCCTACATGGTTTAAATGCTTTTAACTGTCAAAACTTACGAAAAAATGATGTAAAACGTTACCTGAGATGTGCAGAACGCGCAGCCGCTGACAGACTCTAAAAAAACTTCCTGAACTCCGTAGATCTAAAAAAGAAAATCGGATTCCATTTGAAACTCGAAATGAAAATGAGTTTATGAACCCGTTGCTGTCCATTTTAAAAACGCAGGTAGAAGCGGGCCCACCTGCAGCTTGATGCATAGATATCTCTATCCTATACATGAATTATGAAGCCCAACTACGCAGAAATCACAAACATATGTCACTATGGCTAGATCCAATCCCATATATCATCTCTCAAATTCATATGGGATAACGGATAATTGGTGATCAGGTAATTATATAGATTAAGCACAACACATAGCAAATAATTCGAAAATAATATTCATAAACTGAATTAAAGACTATTTAATCATCCATTACATAATAAGATCCGTCATAGGCTTAAATAGAAAATTAGTTCATCATAGATGAAGTAAAATCCAATATCCACATAGTAGAAAACATTTTGAGTACAAGATATAAAGAAAGAAAGAAGATAAACTCTTGAATTGTATCACCACTCTCTACTCAAATCGTGCGTTCTTCGTGTTCAATCGATGCTTCAATTCTCCTTGCTAGGTTAATTTTTGAATTAGAGCTTGTAAATCTATCTCTGTCCCTATAATAGCCTCTTTTCATGTCTTTTATACTCTCCCAGCCGCAACACATATTAACTCTTAATTTCTCCACACTCCTAATCAAAGCAGGAAATCTATTAAAAGTGCTGCCGTAAGCCCGCCCCGGCGGCAAGCCACTTTGTATGCTGACATTTTCGTACACCCGCCTCAGCGGGTGTCCACTTTCATAGAAAATTTGCAATTTTATCCTTTTAGTCTTGGTTTCTCGTCAATCCATATCCCGCACTTAACAACACGAAACCAGGTCAAATGACACTAAAACTACTTGAAGAAAGCAAGAATCAACCAATAACGGATATTAATTCATCGGTATAAAACCAACTCATCACGACTGCTGCACCTCTACTTGCGGCTCCATAGAGTGGGCCCCGCTCCCTCGGCTCAGTTCGGTTAGAGTTGAAACGGAGTTTATATGAGCTGAAAAGTTAAATCTGAGAAAAAATTGCTACGCGATTGAGCGGATTGTCCTAAAATCCTGCGTACGAGCTGCGAATTCCTGACAGAAGGAAAATCTTTGTGAAAACCATTGGTTATCATCCCAAAGAAATATCCGAGGTTCAATGCTGAAAACTGCTAAAAAACTGTAGAAAAACGGCACAAAACTGCCAAAAATCAACACTGTCGAAGCGTCGGGTATAGACCAAGGACAGTTCAGTCGTTGGCACAACCCCAACGAAGTGTCGGGTACTGACCGATGATAGTTCATCCGTTGGCACAACCCCAACGAAGCGTCGGGTACTGATCGATGACAGTTCAGCCGTTGGCGCAAGCCCAATGAAGCGTCGGGTACTGACCGATGACAGTTCAGCTATTAGTACAAACCCAGCGAAGCATCGGGTACTAACCGATGATAGTTCAGCCGTTGGCACAACCCCAGTGAAGCGTCAGGTACTGACCGATGATAGTTCAGCTGTTGGCACAATCCCAGCGAAGCGTCGGGTACTGACCGATGACAGTTCAGCCATTGGCTCAACCCCAGCGAAGCATCGGGTACTGACTAATGACAGTTCGGTTGTTAGCTCAACCCCAACGAAGTATCAGCCGTTGGCTCAACCCCAGCGAACGTCTCAGCCGTTGGCGCAACCCTCGCGAAGCATCGGAAGTGATCTAGTGATGGAAGCAGTATAATAATCCATCCCCGATGATGGAATCTGTTATACACATCCTCAAAGGGAGTACCAAGAAAGATTGGTTATTCAACCCCCTGTTGCCAACTACTGGTGTAAATTATCATCAAGATAGGCATCGGAAGCACACACTGAGGTAACTCAGTAACCGAGATGTATCCCCAAAGGAGAAACCGGCAGAAAGGTACCACGACATCAACCAGAAGGAAAATATGCCCCACGAAGAATATCGGTAGGTGTGGGAAACCATTGGTCTCAAACCAAGGTAGCATCAATAATGTCATCCCCGTCAGAGTCAACAAAGCTATCACGGAGGACGTCATCCCCAGTAGAAAGTGATGAGATCAGTCCGGGATAGCTTAACTCTGATGTCCTACCAGCGACTGCATGATAATGCTGCAACAAGGGTTATCACGGGTAACGTTATCCCCAGCAAAAACTAATGTAATCAATCAGTGATAACCCTACCACCTCGAAGGTATCTAACATTCATCACTTAACCTGCCATGCATTGCTTTGCCGTTGCATCTGCATTTCTAGTGTCTAGCAATCTTTATCCTATTCATTCCACTACATTGCATGAATATGATAAGCAGGGGCATCTGTAGACACTCAAAATTTTGTTTTCCTGTTACTAACATTGTAGGAGGGTAAAACTGTCTTTTTAAATCAACCCCGGTCTCAATACCGGGCTGTCAAATCAACCCCGATCTCAATACCGGGCCATCAACTGAACCCCGATCTCAATACCGGGCAATCAAATCAACCCCGGTCTCAATACCGGGCAATCAAATCAACTCCGATCTCAATACCGGGCCATCAAATAATGTAATACCCGAGAATTTTTGAATATTATTAAATGAATATATTAATGGAAATGAGTATTTATTTGAATATAAATGATTTTGTGTTATGAGATGAGTTAACTCAATTATATTAAATTGAATAATTATGATAATTGAGAAAATATGGAGTTTGCGATAAACTCGTTGAATGCCTTGTTTGGCACAGTGATGAAAAATATTAATGATTATATTAATCAACGAAGAAATTATTGAGCGAACAATTAATCTATATTAATTGTTAATTGTTATTATGAGAAATATAATAATAGTCTGTTGATTTATTATTATTACAAATAATAGAATAATAATAAGCAACTTGTTTATAAATATAATAAGAGTTATATTTACTAATGTGATAATTAATCCTATGAATATTAATTAAGTGTTATTAATGATTACATTGATATATGAGGGATGAATTAATTATATTTTATTAATTGATTAATTGCCATTATGAATGATAAAACAAGTAAGTAAGTTATTAATATAATAAGATTATATTAATTGTTATATGCAAGTATGCAATAATTAAAAATATAAAGTATATGAAATACAACTATATTATATAGTGTAGTGAAGCACTTAAGTGTGACCATGCAAGTATATATAAACTATATTATATAGTGCAATGTGATTATACTACACATAGAAACCATATATTAAGATTGATTAAAATATATAAGCTACATGATGCTGATGAGACAATATGTATGTGAAGTATACATTAAAATAATACATCATGGATATATTGTAAACAATTGTTTTAATAAAGAAGATGATGTAATATGAGAATATCGGTGTGACAAAATGTACATGGATTATATATGTACAAATTTACATTGAAGTATTATTTATGTGAATTACATTGTGACATTAAAATTTCAAGCTAAGCATGTATCATATGAATACAACTTAGGTATATATATATGATAATGTAAGTGCAAAATGACTTAAGTGTTGTATATATTGCTAGAATGCTGAGATTACTTTGCTTGTCCCATATTGATAGTCTCAATCCTTGCACACGTGAAATACTTAAGATAGTCTACTCCCTATTTCTTCCTTAAACTCAGCATTTTATAGCTCATGATGAGCAAGGGAGTGGGATTCATGATGAATCCAACTACCATTTACCTACCACTCCATGACCTTCATGTAATTCACCAATCTGATGGTTTGAATTGGAGTGTATAAGCATTGATTTTATAATAGTTCTTCTATAAATGTGGCCTCTTCTCCTCACATTTTCAATTTGCTGAGAATTCATAAGTAAGAGAGATTTGAGAGTGAGCATATAGTTCAGTTGAGAGAGAAGAGTGAATTGGCAGCAAGTTCAATTGCATTTACAGAGGTATAATTCATCTTCTTGTTCTTCATTCATGTTTACTGTCAAAATCTCGATTCTTGAGTTAAGCATGAAGTTCATGATTTTGTGATTTGAGGATGTTAATTGATTGTTATGTAAATAATATATGTGATTGTAAGATAATGTAGTAGGTTTGATAGCAATTTCGTAGGAAATTTCTATGTTTGGCCTAGTGTTCTGCCGTTGCTAACTGCTGTCTGGCACGAACCAGTAGTGGCGCAGCTGCGCCGGTTTATAACTGAGGCGCAGCGCAACTGCGCCGGTCTCTGGAGATTGTTTTGTGTTTCCTGCTGCAACCTGTTAAGCGTAGTTGATTATTATGACTTATGTAAGGCATACTAACATGAGTAACTTGTATATATGGATATATAGACCTAATGTGAACATGTTCTACTATGGTTGTATGCATGATTAATGAACGGTTATAGTTTCCAAAGTAAACATAAAGTTTTGTAAACAAATTTGGCATGTTATATCTAGGTTGATGTTCTGACCTTGCAAGCATGTTAGGACAACTTAGAAAGGTATGAAAAGTATGTCAACTTGTGTGTATGAGTTTCATAGTGTAACACGAGCATGTTGAACGTCGCTAGTGAGCGTTATGAACAAAAACATGAGTATTAAAAGCAAACTTTGACACGTATGTACCATATCCATATTTTGATTTTGCGAGCATGTTTATATGGCCTAGAAATGCATGTCGTACATGTTAACATATGTATATATATTACATGAACATGATAGGCCTTATTAGTGAAGCTTTACTAATGAAAATATGAGCTTTGATCGTGAAACTTGACATGTTACATTAAGATTTAAATTCTAAAATTTATGGACGTGTTTGATAGTACTCTTAACCTCATTAATGTCATACATGTATATATACCATGATTAGGTGTCGTGAAACCAAGTTTAGCATAAACGAAGCATATTTTCAAACCAAAATAATGCTAGTTGCATGTATGCGATATGAATGCTCATGAACATGCCTAATACAAGTTATACGAATGCCTTATGTGTTTAAAAAGTGAGCATGTTAGACCTTGTGATTTTCATGACCTTAAATGACCTTAAGTTATCAAAAGTGTTAACCTATAACCATATCATGAAAGAGAGAACTTAGATGGACTTGGGAAGCATGCAAGACTCTTTAACATGTATATATGTTATGTGATATCATATGTTGATACTTGAACCCGACTTGATGGATAACTTACAACAATGCTATAACTTGCTAAAAAGAGTATGTTTGCTAATTGTTGTGATCTTATGTGATAATGACGATATGTAAACTTAATTAACCCAAAAGGAGGAACCTTAAGGATGAAAGATAATGTAAGTTATGTCAATCTAGAGTCGTGAAGTGATATAGTACTATGCGTGATATTTGACGGTATAGTAAGATTGAAGACTTAACTTATACGTTGGTTGTATGAATAAGATAAAGTATAATGTTAAACTGTATGACTAATGAATATCCTATACGCATAACTATATTACGATAGGGATTCGAAAGTGTTGATTTACTTAACGAAGATAAACTACGCTTAAGGCAAGTATCTAAACCTTATATATTTGAATGCAAGTTTCCTTAAACCCATTCTTGTATTATTAATTGCAAGTATCCTAAAACCTTGCTTTACTTTATTCAATGGATATCGTAAGTAAGTACTTGAACTCTATTCTTATTGAATTCATATTAAGTTATTATTGTGCAAGTGAGTTATTCAAATCATGACTTATTGCGTCATAGTTACGATGAAGTCGATTACATTCTTCAAACTTATTGTCAAGTATTGAACTTATAAAGAGTGGTCTATGCCATTTTGATTCGGCTAGACTTATATTATGATTGAAAACTATCCAAACCAATTGGTTGGTGCAAAATTCTTGATTTGACTGAGTTGAACAACCTTCTTTGAAAGGAAAAATATATTTGTCGGGAGACCGACGTGCGCACACTTTAGTACGATTGAACGATATGCATACCGTAGGGTACTTTAGGCTGATTACCTGTTGTACTTGTTTTGTTGGATTATCAGTATATTACTGTTAGTTCTAGTAAGAGTTCATAGTCCTTAGTGACTGCTCAGTATTCAGTTATCTTGAAATCTTAAATTAATTTAGTAATGAATCATATTAATATCATTATGTCCTTAGCGACTGTTATTAAGAACTGTTGATATTCTTGCTATCCTTGAACTAACATACCTTGCTATACCCTTTTTGAGATTCGAGAACTATAATACTCACCCTTGTTGTTATATTACTTGCTGAGCAAACTTGGTGTTCATTCTTGCTTTCCCTAAAATATTTCAGTTAAGGCAGAGCAGTGCGGACCCTCGAGCACCGACAAGGGCAAGAGAAAGGCTACTGAGTAGCTTAATATTATGTAGGACTTATGATTGTAATAAGAACTTATTCTATTATGTACTAGTTAAGGTTATATATGCTAAGTCATGTCTAAGCTATGTAATCAATGTTTAAGTTACGAGACCTTAGGATGTGAATAAATTATATTAATTAAATATAATCTATTCGGTGATAGTAGTTGTGTATTATTCCGTTGTGCGATGCGACATTTAGTCGTAATATTTATTATGATGTTAGATATTAGAACGTGACAAATCAAATTCGAGTGACCAAGTGGTGGTTCGAATTTCGGGGCGTCACAAATAAACCCCGATCTCAATACTGGGCCATCAAATAAACCCCGGTCTCAATACTGGGCCATCAACTCAACCCCGATCTCAATATCGGGCCGTCAAATCAACCCTGGTCTCAATATCGGGTCGTCAAGTCAGCCCCGGTCTCAACCCGGGAGGTACAAGTCAGCTCCGATCTCAACCTGGGAGGTACAGGTCAACCCCGGTCTCAACCCGGGAAGTACAGGTCAGCCCTGATCTCAACCCGGGAGGTATAGGTAAGCCATGGTCTTAACCCGGGAGGTACAGGTCAGCCCCGGTCTCAACCCGAGAGGTATAGGTCAGTCCCGATCTCAACCCGGGAGGTACAGGTCAGCCCCGGTCTCAACCCGGGAAGTACAGGTCAGCCCCGGTCTCAACCAAGGAGGTACAGGTCAGCCCCGATCATGACCCGGGAGGTACAAGTCAGCCCCCGTCACAACCTAGGAAGTACAGGTCAGCCCCGGTCTCAACCCGGGAGGTACAGGTCAGCCCCAATCTCTACCCGGAAGGTACAGGTCAGCCCCGATCTTAACCCGGGAGGTCAAGTTAACTTTGAAAACAATCCTGAAGCTTTACATCATATCCAGAGACAAACCTGGAAGCACCAAGTCAGCCTCGGAGACAACCCTGAGGACAAACAGGATCGGCTAGAATCCAAACCTTGGAAACAACCCCAGGAAGTCAGCCGAAGGCCATGCCGACAGTGAAGGCAACCCCGGGAGGGGAAAAATGGTCATTTTACCAACTTAAAGTCCATTCAGTCAAACTCAAGCCGAATAGATGCCACTAAGGTCAGAATGAACCATAACAATGATCCAGAGTGGAAACAGTGCAAGACAGCTCAACGGATAAACTGTGAGAAATCAAAGACACTGTTATAAACTAGCCTTTTTGGATTCAAAAAAGGTTTTCTCCCATGTCATTGTGATGCGCTCGGCGAGGGCTTTTCGAAAAGGTATCACACGCCTCAAACGGACGCTCCGATCAAAAGTTAGAAAGTTTCGAATCTAACATCGCATTGCTCAGAGTGCACATACTTCGATGCAACGGGACCCGCCACGCAGGCCCTGCTACGTGGATTCTCACCTCTACCTGCGGCTGTAGCAGGTAGAGCTGCTTCTCCTGGGTCTATATATATGAGGTGACCCTCAGCTCATTTGATAATTCAAAAACGCTCTGAACCATTGCCTGTTTGGTTTTTCAGCCATTTTCTTGTCTTCCAAACCCAAAATTTTTCACTCTAACACGTAGATATACCCACATACTACCACATATCAAAAATTAACCAGTAGATTTGGACGTTTAAAGCCTACGATTTGGCAAAAAGCCCGTGTAGCAGTCCATTGTGAGTATTTTTACGATCAGCAAGTTTATATTACTTCATTACGCTGTTATACACTTGCATATCAAGTTTCATTTTTAAATATGCCCGGAACTCAGTTCCGTGGCCGTTTTTTTATTAACATTTAGTATATTTTAGCACCTAAACGCATTTTTTGGCATTTCTACAACTCGAATTGACGATCCGTCGCATCTAACAGCTTTTATATACTTGCATCTTCGTTTTGAGCAACTTTGCCGAATTGGGTTATCTTCCCAGTCCGAGTTTGGCTTTTTGTTGTATATATTTAACTGTATATATACTAACATTTCAATTCTGTCAAGCCCGGATGTCAAATCCGAGGTAGTTTACTGCTTTTGTATATATATATATATATATTAATGCACCCTTCACCGAACTGGGTTATCTTCCCAGTCCCGGTTTGACTAATTTTGTCTATATTTAACTATATATATATATATATATATATTTACATTCCAGTTCTGCCTGGATCATTTTGTGGCATTTTTACTGCTTTTATATATATATTTATATTTTCATCGAGGCCTCGGAGTGAAAACCCACCGCCCTTTATAGTTTATATATATATATATATATATATATATTTTCATTTCAGTCCGGGCCTCAGAGTGAAAACCCACCGTCCTTTACCGTTTGTATACATATATATATTTCCATTCTGTCAAGCTTGGATTACTCCGTGGCTTTTTTACAGCTTTTTATAAATATATATATATATATATATATATATATATATATATTGCAATTCCAGTACGGGCTTGCGAGTGAAAACCCATCGCCCTTTATAGCTTTCATATATATATAATTATATATTTAATTATATATATATATATATATATATATATATATATATATATATTACTTTACTCATTCTTATTCAATTACTGCTGTAAATATTCATTGGATATGAATCGGCACTGACATTTCGGTAGGCGAACTAGATTTCTTTAAATCTCGCCAACTCTAGCTTTCAAACGGTTCAAAATAGGTCCAGACAGAACCGAGAAGCTAGAATGGCTGAGATTTATTTAAATCTAGTATTTTTTAGTTTCAGTTATGAAAGCAACCTCGCGGCCCTTAGATCACTATCTAGTGGGAACGAGATGCTTCGGCCATGTGCGAGCCAGGATTTACTGATGAATCCTTAGTTCTAGAGATATTTGGATATATTTATGTACAAATTTGAGTTGTGCAGGTTTATTGGCCTCCCCATGTGAGCCTAGGAATTGTGGGATTCATGATCAAACAGATCAGAATCTGATTCCCACGATGGACAAACTCCACTTTACAAATGTACCCTGCCAGTTTTTCTGTAAAAAATGTACATACAAAAGACTTTAAAACGGTTATCCGGATTTAAGGTCTTAACATAGTGAAAATATGGTTTGTCGTGTCAGAGTCACTACGATGGCTGTTATACCCATGAGAAGACCGACACTTGTATATATTTTGTGGTCGAGGATGCTTCGCAGCCCGACAATCACCATTCAAATTGAGCTTTAAGGCTAAAAAGATATAACTGAAGTATCGATATACTTCAATTCCTATGTTAGCGTAAGGGTTTGAAAACCTTCTTTCAAAAACATCATTTCAATAATCTTATCGAAAAAAGAAGCTTTTGCAAATCAAATCAAACACTTTTGCAAAACAAATCAAAGACTTTTTGCAAATCAAATCAAACCCTTCATATATAGGTTCAACGATCCATAAACATACTTCCAATCAAGGCATAGGCCCAATTTCTTCCAGCATTCACACACACACACACACACATTGTAGATATAAAAGGGAAATATTGAAAAGATGTGGTACCGTGTTTACATGGGAGTTGTGAGGTGCCTAACACCTTCCCCACACTTAACTAAGCACCCGAACTCAAAACTTCGGTTTCAAAGATCAAGTTTCGACAATGTCCAGCAATTAGGCCTCTTTTCAAACAAAACTCGATTGAGTTAGTACAACCATTTCAAATCTACTGGCGACTCTGTAAAATATTCAATCATCGACATGATACATGTTGGCTTTTTCCTAAAAAACCCTTAAAAACCTTTTTCACAATAAAAAGAGTAAGGGTAGACATAACTTAAGAAGAGAGAAAGATCCGAGTTGTGACCCGGCCTACGAATTTTTTACCGACGTCGATAATCATCATCAATTCTAAAGGGAACTATAATTTACAAATTCGAAGCATACAAGGAGTGCACCCATGACACTACAAGGATCACGATTATTGGTATAACGAGATTCACACCATCTATATTTTGTTCTTAATAAGTTATTTTTAAATTGCATTGTAAAACTTTGAATTTATTTGGTGAATTCAAAAAGAACCTATACGAGGGAATATTAGAGGTAAAAGGCAATAGTGTAAGATTATTAGATGGTAAAAGCCAAATTGAGTGGATATACGAGAGATTCATTATTGTTTGAGTGAAACACGTAAGGGAGTGTGTGTGGAAATTTTTTATCTACTAACCCTTGTTTTGCAGCAAACATGTATGGCTACAATTATGAAAGTTCTTATGGGTCTCTAAGGAATACTTTCCAGGAAAATATTGATACAGAGGCATATCTTAGATGGGAAAGAAAAATGGAGCGAGAGTTTGACTGTTATGATTACTTCGAGCAAAGGAAGGTCAGACGGGAAATTCAAGAGTTCTCCAATCATGCAATTAAATGGTGGTAAGTTAGCAAACAAAAACATGGACAGCGTCCGAACGAGACATGAGCAGAATTAAAAATAGCAATGAGAAAGCGATTTGCTCCAATACAGTGAGACAGTAGGGAGAAGTATACATCCCAAAGGCATGTACAGTAACCTTCAAGGATATCAATATTAGAAGCGATAGGAAGGTTCACAGGTATGTAAACAAAGAGGATTCACATTAGAGACAACCCCAAGATACTCTTAAGACATCCAATAACTTAAGGGAAGACATCAAGGAGATCTTTAAAGGGATGTAAGATTATTGGATGCAACTACAATATACTCTTAAGGTGCAAGGGAACAAGTTAAGTCGAGGGAGGAGAAGATATAGTCGAATATGCAGTCCAAGGAGAGTTATTGGGTTTTAGTGATCATGAAAATGAGTTTGTGGAAGAAAATACATGTGAAAAAAATAGACAAAAAGAAATTGTTCAAAAGATTGATAATGTAAAAGAAAAGTTTGAAAAGAATGAAAATAAAAGAGAAACTGAAAAAAATGAAAGAGAAAACAAATGAGAGAAAAACAAACGAGAGAGTGAGCAAAAAGAAAAGAGAGAAGAAATATGTGACTATGAAGAAGAGAGTGAGTTGAAAAGTGAGTTGTATTTTGAATAACCAATGATTGTACATTCATACAAGACGAGGCTTTTGAATACTAACAAGGTTAACTCTTCTTTTTCTAGTTCTGTTTTATCTCTTGTACAGGTTGTTGATGATATACCCCGTGCTATCATTCCGTACCGATCAGTTGATAGTATTCCCTTACTGAGGCGGGTTGAAGAGTTGAGTGAAAATGGGTATCATGAGAGAAGACATGAGCTCGTGTGCTATTTATGAGATCATAGTACCTAAGGAGGATGGGACAACAAGTTTGTGCATCAATTTTGAATTGGTAAACAAGTATCGTTATTTTTTTCTTTGTTTAGATAACATGTTTGATAAATTGCATAGTACTTATATTTTATCTACATGTGATGTTGGCCATGTGATTACAATGCCTAATCAAGTTAGCTTAAGAGGTATTGATAAATGGGGAATTATGTGGAAATGTGACTTGTATAGATGGTTAGTTATTTTTGTTAGATTAACTAATGCATCTAGTGTTTTCATGAGTTATTTAAGACATGTTTTGCATGTTTCTATTGAAAAATTTGTTGTTAGCTATTTTGAGGGTAGAATCATCTTTATCATAAACTATGGAGGTTATTTGATATTTGTTGAATTAGTTTATGATCATGATGTGTTTTCTCGTTCTCAATGAAAAACTTGCATGAAATTCATTCTAGGTTTTCTTATCCATATGTTGAGTTAGGTTTTCATGCTAGTCAATCTTTACATGACGTGTCGTTAATTGATAGTGGTAGTGGTCATGTCGTTCCGTTGAATCAATCTTCATTGCATGATTTGCTATCATTTGATATTGATTTGAAAAGTGTTTATCAATCGATTGTAGTGAAATATGGTTTACATGCGTGTTTAGTAAAATCGTTCGGATTAGCTAATGTATCAAATGTTTTCAAATTAAATCATATTTTGGAGAAATTTGTTCATATTTGTTTTGATGATATTCTGACTTTTATCTACACTCGGGAAAATTCTTTAGCATGTGTTGAGTTTGATTGTGAATATCGTAATTATGCTATTGAGTTTTCATCTTGTGCAGTTAGTTGTGAGTTTTTTATTCCATTGATGTAATTAATTGCATTTGAACGTATTAATGTCAATGGAAAGGGAAAGGTTGATTTTGTTTTGCAGAATTGGAAGGGATCATACTCATCAAGGAGAAAAGCATGGATCGTTGTGCAAATCAATCCGTACAATGCATTGAGAGTCTACATGGAAGTTTTTTGATTTTTGTTATAGTAGACTATGCATATGATTTTGAGTTTCGTGAGTTTTCTGTGATTAGATCAAAGATACAAGTTACTTGGTTTTGTTTTGTGTTTAATCCAGGAATTCAAGAGAGTTTGCATATGAGACGTGAGAAGTTTTAAAAGCTGATATTTGACCCAGGAGTATTTAAGTGGGTCTATTTGCGAATGGACGAGATCAATAAATTGACTTTTGATCCAGGAATTCATAAATGGGTGAACATGCAACATGAGGAGTTCTACATTCTGATATTTGATCTAGGGGAGGAGTTTAAACTTTTCAAATACTTGCTTGCGTTGTTGATAGTTGCTTATTCAATTAATTTGTCAGATGAGATTTGTGATTATGTTTTATTTGGGGTTACTAACTTGGTTTGTTTTTATGTAAGATCAAATTTATGGGCAAATCCTTTTTAAGAGGAGGGGATGTCAGATTTGAGGACAAATCTTTTTCAAGAGGGGAATGATATAATTTTGATCGGGCACACATCAAACGTCAATAACTTAAGTCAAGTTCCAGGGATTCATCAAATGTTTTCAAGCAATTGAGCTACAATTTATTCAAAGAAATTCCATAAAAGAGTTGTGCTTCAATTAATGTGTTTGACCCAAATATTATTGGACCAAGGGAGCGACTAATTTAATTCATCACATATGGACCAGCACACAGATTGAAGGAGGATTTGTTTTAAGCTATATGCAAGGCTACTTTCTATATCACGTGGGCCCTTCTAAATTCAGCAAGTACATGCAAAGGAAAGCATTAAAACAAGCAAGCATGTGGGGCTACACAATATATTAATTATATTCCTTCTATTAAGCTTACATATTCAGTACATTAGCTTGCATATCATGTGGATTTAACATATTCAGCAACCAAGCTATTCATCTGGGTCACACAATTAATTTTCTAGCATAATAAACATTTTTTCACGTGACAAGGAAAATTAATTCACGCGGCAATTGTAAACAAGATCCCAACACGGCAAGGATTTCTAGATTCTAGGAAATTAGATTTTTAAAATTATATTTTAATTATGATATATTATTAGTTAAGATTTACTTTCTAAATAGGTTTCTATTGTTTTATAGAAATAAGAATTTCTATTTCAAATTAGTTTGTAATTCTTATTAGGATTAGGATTTTTGTAACTAGTATAAATAAGGGTTACATCTATTGTAATTAACACATTATTCAGATTATTAATATACTTGTGAGGTTATTCTCTACTTTTGGTTCTTTGAAGAATTCTTAAGTTATTTTCTTAGTTTTTCTTTAAGATTCAACTTTGACTTATCATACAACAATACATAGTTGTGTGTGGCGTCTTCTACCGCATCAATTGTGACGCCCCCAAATCCGGGTTCCTTTATTACCTTTAATCCAGTGCAGTCACGATACTACTATCGTCAAACTATTACATCTTTTATTCATAACTTAAAAAATAAAACTAGCTTTATTACAATTTAGAATATAAATTCTTTTCATTATCAGGATCTCGTATAATGACTCCAAACTTTTACAAGTTACAATCTTGGTCATTTACCATTCCTGTCTTATATCATGTTCGATATTATAAAAATACGGAATAACTTAAACTTTTTCAATCTTCTTTGAATAAAATCTTTTATTGATTTTATAACTTGAATCAATTACATATCCTTGAATCAACTTATGTTATAATTCACTCTATTCGAATTACTGTATAAACTTTTACATCTCAATTCGATATACTCTATGTATTAACTAATACATCTTTACAACTTAACTTGTATTAAACATCGTACACTAATATCATGTACATCTCCTAGAACCTAAACATGGTTCAAGGGCATATATTTAAATAAATAAATAAATCTTCTTCGATACTATTGAATTCTATCAATCAAGTAGCACATAATCTTTACTGTGAGTCCTTAACCTGTAAAAATGGTTATTTGCAAGAGTGAGCTCGACAACTCAGCAATTCTAACAATTTTCATGCATCACATAGCATATAATAACATACTCAGTTCATGCATTCATAATCAATTAATATTTACTACGCATGTTACTTCTCACATAACAGGACATAGAGATTTACTTCACAAGCATATCATCAAACATCAACTTTTAAATTTCATACATATCTCATATGCATTTCATATATGTACATCAACATTCTCATAGCAAAATATAGCTCAACTAACAGTTATCGAATTCATATATCAAATAGGAACTGAAAGACTTGCCTTACTCGTAGTTTAACAACTACGACTTAACTGCTTATAGATATCTGCACTTCGTGTAATCATACAAAGTTATATTAATCATAGAGTTCACACTCGTCAGTCATACACTTCCATACATTTCATATGCTCTAAGTATAAGAACAATTGTATATTATTTTCTAACTAGGCTTGTGTAACCTTCTTTTTACTTTCTCATCATATTGTTAGAATAGCTAGGTATGTATAGGTATATCTTAACCAACCACACTCGACATCAACATTTATCACACACTTATCTATCCATGTGTCCAACACACACATTTTAAAACTCATAGATACACAATTTACATTATCTTTGTGTTTCTCAAACCTTAGGAAATTTATCAATTCCGGGTTTCCTATCATCATTACATAAATCAATACTCAAAGCACTATTTAGACTCTGTTTTATATATTATGATAACAATGTAAGCCTACCACAAGGTTCAGACTGCATTTAAAACAATAAGGCAAAATTGCCCTGTGGCGCAGCTGCGCCACATTTAGACCTGGGAGGGGCGCAGCTGCGCAGCTCCCTGTCCAGACCAGATTTGGCCTTTTGATTTCTGGTTTTGTTTTAGTTTTCTAGCATGCATAGGTACTAACATATAACCTGTTAAACATCCTTCAATACATCCAAATTATTCAATTTTAGCTAGCATATGTCATCATTTTCAAAACTCTTTAATCGAGACTAAAATAGGTTCATTCCACAAGAGACTCGCTATGTTAGTCATTAAGTTACATAACGATATTAAACAATCCTTAATACGCATGATTATATGAATCAAACTCGGTTACACAGTTAGTATCGTCCCTCTTTTGACAACCTACTTTAAAACATGCTTGAATAGCTTATGTTATGCTTAACTAATTGGGTGCATGTGACACCCCCAAATACGGGTACTTCGTTTCCACATGATTTGGTTTTCACTTTATAACTGTAACAAACATCTACCCAATATATCTCAAAATAAATTACAATCTTTATATAAAATCTCCCTTAAAACAAGGGTTACAACCTTAAAAAAAATCCCAGGGTTACTCTAACCTTGACATAAACAATAACGTGCGGAATAAAAACATGACATAAAAGTCTTATTACAATCATTTCAAAATAATTAAACAAGTTTTCACTTATTCATCTTTCCCTTGCCTATACTCGTAGACGGGGCATCAACGTTATCAACCTTAACTTCAATTGTTATTTAATGCAAGAGTGAGCAAACAACAGCTCACTGGAGTTTAACAATAATAAATACATGAAAGGATATCTTTAAAAAAATCTGAATAACTTAGCTTACTTCAACAATAAAGAATTGAATAATAATTCTCTATCAACATTAAAATTTAAATATAAAATTTATCTGAGGGTCATAAGACCTTTGAACTCTTGTCCTAGGTTATAAATATTTCTATTTAAACCTTTAACAGTCAATAGGACTATGGACCTTAACTCGTACTTAGGGGGATCAGCCCTTTGTACCATGCATTGTGCACAAACATCTTAACGCTATGCGTAGTAACCTCCCCTAATAATTAGGGTTGTTCAACTCAGTAATTTGAATTCAAGTCCGCACCAAAAAAAGTTTGGTTTGGATAAGCTTACAAGGGTAATTTAGAATTCACGTTCATCAACTAAGGATTAGTTGAATCGACTTTTAATAATTCATAAATAAAAGAATTATGAATTAACATATACTTTAGAAGTAAACCTAAAGCATTTAAAATAATAAACTGGATCTTACTTGAACAATAAGTCAAGATCTCTTTGGTTAAGTAAATAATTATCCAGTACAGAAATAAAAAGGACATTCTCAACAATGAATATATGAACTCAAAGAACTTGCGTAGAAATAACGAGTTTAGGGTTTAGAAGACTTGCCTTACGCGTAAGCTACTTAACTCAACCACGTACTTAAACACTTCCTATACACATTCAATTATAATAATCTAAATCAGTTAACACATAACTAATTCACATAAGTGGTTAACCCTCATGGTTAACTCACTCTAATTAAATAAATAATAATAATCAACTATCACATAGTTAATTACATCACATACATACTCACATAATTAAATTAATTATGTATTTAGCTAAATTATAATTTAAACACTTAATCGAATTATAATTACTCAATTATAATTACCTCTTAAATTATCACCAATTAATAATTAATAATTAATTAAACTATATCATGCATTATAATTACACAAATTATAATTAATCATGCAATTATAAACTTAAAATCCATAACTAAACATGCATTTATTAAATTGCAATTACTTAAATTATAATTTAAATTAACATCTAATTGATTAAAATAAATCAATTTCTATAGATTATAATTTAACCATATTATACTTTAAATTAAAAACTTACTCTTAATTATAATTAAGTAACTCATTTACAATAAAATATTTATAATCTAATTAAAGTTTTCAAAATTTCTTTTATTTCCCAAATATGAATTTGTCACAATCATATAATAACATGTTATATCATTTAAATATATGTCCATTAACAAGGAATAATTAAACTAAGGCTTTAAAATAAACTGCACAAGAAACTAAAGTAACTGCCCAAGCACAGTGCACGGCGCAGCTAGCAACCTAGGAACCGGCGCAGCTGCGCAGGGGTCGGATCAGAGAAGAGCAAGCGGCACAACTGCATTGCTCCTGGCCTTGCTGCCGGCGCAGCTGCGCAGCAACGCGGCCAGACGCAGACAGTTTCGACCCTCTGCTTTACCGAACAACCCATTCAAGCCAACAAACGAAAAATTACAGTAACGTAGCCACTGTAACTCATACATATGCAATAATACATAACATAACATGTTTCTACAATATAACAACCATCTAAATAATGATAATCACAAGTTTTAAAAATCCAATTTGGCCATTTTCATGAAAACTCATATTTTTCCAAAATAATCCACTGTACGAAATTTTCTCCATCAATTCCACTCTATATACATACATTATATACGTAATTGCATGTAATCATCAAACAATTTTCCAATAAGCATGCTAGCATATTCCAATTTATCAATCTCTCAAACCAAAATTGACAACAAAACTAAAACTCATATAAACTCATATCAACATGAATTTTTTGTTAAAATATCTTTCTACAGTAATTTAATTTCTGAAAATCATTATGGCATACAATCACTATTAGTATAACATGAACACAATACATATATTTAATTCATGGTTATACCACTTTCATAAAAATTTACTTTTACATAGAATGAAAATATGAAGAACATAAAAACTTGTTTTTTCAACAATTGTATTCTTGAAAACTCTCCATGGCATGCAATTGTGAAAACATATGAACATCATATATACATATAACTCATAATTACAACTTCCATGAAATCTTAATATTTTATAGAGATTGAACACGAAGAACATGAAGAACATGATATATATATATATATATATATCAAATATAAGGAATTAAAGAAATACCTTAATGCTTAATAAAGTGAAGAAGATGATTTTTCTCCTGATTACTCAAACTTCTCTTCTTCTTCTTTATATTCTTCTTCTCTGCTTCTCTTTTCTTTTTTTGTTTTTCTTAGTTTAGACTTAGGAAAACTAACGTTGTTTTAAACTTAGGTAGTATATAGAAAATATATAATTGACATATAATAATATATGTACTAACTCTAATTAAATTAACAGTTACAAAATTCAAAAGCCATCTTGACTTGTTTGGTTACAAGAAAATTAGAACTAGCTTTATTAAATCCAAACATAGTTTAGGTAATTTAGGGTTAGCTAGTGTAAGGGCCCTGTTTGGCAACAGTCCTTTAAAACAAAAGCAAGGGCCTTGTTTGGTATAAATTATTTTAAAAATTCTTTTCCTTTTATTTTAATAAATTATTTTAACACATACTTTAATATCACACTTTAATTAATTAAATCATTTAACAACTAATTTAATCAATTAAAATTCAGCATTAATTAATCACAAAAAATTGTCACATTTTATAATTACTCGCTAATTATAATTCATGTAACACTAACACATAAATCATCTAATTTAATTCTTTCAATTAAATTAGAACTATAATATAAAATTAATATACATCAATTAAATTAAATATTACACATTCATTTAATTAATATATAACACTTAATTAAATCACTTCCATAAATCACATAATTTATTTATTTCACTCTATAAATAAATCACATAAAATATTTACTAAACTCAATAAATATTTAAAATTAAATATAAAATCTCAATCGTTACAATCTTCCCTCCTTAAAAGGATTCTGTCCCCAGAATCACACATAAAAAAAAATCTTGTCTATTATAGTGCACATATCATTCATGCTTAAAGGCATAAAAAGTACCATCATACTTGAACATAAAGTTAGAATGCAAGTAACTCAATACTTATTCATTTTACTTTCAAAACTTCCTTAATTTTATTCTTCAAAATCAATGTCAAAGTAACTTAACACATGTAAGACAACCTTGAACCTCTCCTCATGCTTATGCATAACTAGAACATGCTCACATGCTTGGAAAGTAAGAACATAACCATCTCAAGTATATGTTGAAGTCCATTTTCAAATCTTACACTTTCTTTAGTCAACGTACACTAATGAAGTCAAACATGTTTATGCTTATGTCAACATGTCTAGAGGCATAATGAATCCTATTATTCATGCTTGCATGATCAGAACGTAACTCAAACAATATTTGATGATATTAGTCTCCAAACTTGAAGTTTTCTTTGAAAATTACACTAAGTCAACAAAGGCAACTTAGTACATGCAAAGCGTCTTGAAAACATAACGCACATGCATTTGAACACATATCTATGCCATATAAACATACTCAAATGGTTAGAACTTAAAGGACACAAGTTTTGTCAAAGTTTGCTTTCAAAACCTTTATATAATCTTTGGAAAATAACCATTTAAGCAACTCATGATATGCAAAGGTACTCAAGACCATATGTCATATCTATTATCATGCATTTCTATATTTTATCACTTAGAATAATATATTTTATCGTCGGGAGCGCTACAATTGCGTATGTGCATGTCCGACGCCCTCCGATTACTTTCGAATACGGAGCAGTCACAAAGATGGACATTGTTATCCCTCTTAACAACTTCAAATCGAAAAACATAAAGAACAAAAGTTGTAGGTCTACTCATTATCTTTCCGAATCATCCTGAACCACCTCAATCGGAGTTAGTATGAAGAAGTTATGCCTAATTTAATATAGTAGGTCAAAATAATGTTTTTTTTCTTTTGTCTGACCATGCCCTGCACAGCTGCGCCCCAAATGGCCTTGGGGGCAGTACAACTGCGCCACAAGAGGCAGAAGGTGTTTCAGACTTGGTTCTTTTGCGATTTAGCAGACCATTTCACTTTCCGATCGTCATAACGCGAGTTATACTTATCCAAATTAGTCCGTTTTCGATTCTATGGATTCGTAATTCATTGAACTACAACATACCAAAGAATCAACAATTATCATAAACATTAACTACCCCAAATATTAATCTAACACTCATGATCATACTAAATTTTTATTTTTTTGACAAGTTTAGCAAATTCGATTCTAAACTACTACATTGCATTACAATCATGATTGTAAGCTAGTGTAACAACTAATAAGCATTCTCCAACTACTTAACATCTAACTTAGCAAAATCAAGAATTTGAAAATTGAAGAACATGGATAGGGAGTTATACCTCTACTAAGCTTTAATATGAGCTTGCTGTTATCATGTTTTCTTAAACTCATACTTCTCACAATTATGGTTTACTCTCACTCAATTCTCAGCTAACAGACAACTTTAGAATCTCAGCAATTAGAAAAGAAGGAGAAAAGAGCTTCATTTATAGAAAATGAATTGCACAGAGCATAGCTTTACCCACCAAATTCAACCAACGGGAAAAAGAAGAGCACATAGGATTGAGAAGAGTTGGTGAAGTAGCAAATCATGGCTACTAATTGAGCTATCTCCTCTTTCATCATTACACATCCATTATTTGATTACACTGAGTTTGAGGAATAGAGATAGGCTAACTTTGTAGCCATTCACGTGAGGAGAGAGAGGTGACAACCAATTTGGGACAAGGCCAATTCTCAACAACTAGCAACATTAGTAAATACTAACACTTAGGTTTATTTTGTTTTGGACAATACAAGTCCCACTTTAATAAATTCATGTTGCTATATTAATATAAGTTATGTCATATATACAAAACTCTTCATACATGTATATCTACACATAAAAAGTATACCCACATATATAATTATGTACTTTATGTACATAATTCAATTAATATTTTAATTGGGTTACATATAATTTAGTTGGGTACTCTCCTCCCATCATTTTCCATAAAATTCATTATCACAACTATAATCAAATATTACAATGATAGTTATTATCAAGTATTTATTAACTTTCTTTCATACTTTTAAAATACACGTTTAATTGAATCACCATGAATCATTGTCACACAAGTCTCATTTATACTTGCTTAATAATTTACACCATTCAAGCTTATAGCCTTATATTATAACTATTCACATCACATTATATTATTCTTAACATCTCATCTTATTTTTATACATGAAGCAAATTTTATTGCATTACATTGTATGCTCTTACAACACATGTAATTGCTCATAATAATTAATAATAATAATTATTAGTCCGTCACATTACTTCATCATTTCCCCACTAATGTAATTGAACATATTCTTAGTCCATCATTATGCCACACTAAGCATATCTCACAAGCTTACTTTAAGCTCATTACCACATTTTAATATTCCTTTATTATAAAATTTGTGTGACATACTTTACCTTAATGCTAAGTTATTTAGCTTACTTTGAATAATTGCACACTTGTAATATGTAGAACTACTATACTGGGCTTTATGAATTTTATACTCATAACACCTTTATTTAAGATAACTATCTCCTTAGAATAATTAGTATGTACAAAACTATAATTCTTCAATTCCACTTCTTCCATAAATTGTCCCAACACATTTTCGGTTAATCATAACTTAGTTATTAACTTAATGCATAAATCTCTAACCAATATTTATTTATAAATATTTTGGTTCTCTTCTTTTATTAATCACTTATCTTTCAAATATTAACCCTTCTATATATTACAATACTATGTAATATATTTAAAAATATCAAATTTTATTTAACATATTCCTTTCATCCTCCTATGTAAAACACATATATTAATTCACCATTTTAGTAAGTGAATTAACTCTTTTATTCAATTTACTATCACACCACTGCCACACAAGGCTTTAACATTATATTATAATATTACATAGTATATCTTAATTAACCAATACTTATTCCGGGTTAATTAATTTCCATAATCAATTCTCATTCAATTCATGATTTGTTACCTCAATCCATTCATGGAAACTTTGAATATCAAATATGACCGATAACCTATTAGCCACTAATATACCAATCTTAAAATTCAGATTACACTAACTCAGAATTTTCTACAGACCGGCGCAGCTGCGCTGGTATAAGGCTTGGAAGTGGCGCAACTGCGCCACCTCAAGTTCATAGGCAGATAAGTTCTGCTATAGCAGAACCATAATCTCAATTATTAAATACTTGAACATGCTTTTTAATGTGCTATCTTGTTACATCGGTTAACCAACATCTTTTATTACTTCCTTCAATGAATTCAAAGTTTAAACTATAAGTTCAAACTCTATTCTCCTATAAGGTTCTCATATATATATAATTCCTTTCATATAATTCAAGATATATATAACACATGTATATTCCGTTAATCTTCACTTCTCGCGGTATATTAAATCAACTAATAATTCACTAACCAATGTTTATCTAAAGATATATTGGTCCTTTTCTCTCTCTCTTCAACAACGTTTATATACTCCAGAAAATGGTGATTATCAAAGATATTTAATGTCACCAATCTTACCATGATAAATAATTATATAAATTATTTAATACCGATAGATAAATCTTATCCATCTTCTTGCTAATTCATTTCTACAATAAATAACAAATATATACTAATAATATATTTATAAATCACAAAAAAATCACATATTACATAGTTCATATTACCCTATGTAACACAATACTTCCTACCTCATAACACACATATGTATTCGAACCCAATACATGCCTTAGGAATTTTATTTAATAAATTCTCATTTTAATAATTTCTTGAAAATTCGGGTTCTTACATCAATCGTCGATTGTACTGAGATTACCGCTTCAATATAAGCGAGGGGTCAAGGTATCGTTGGTGTCCATTCAACGCATATTTCTAAACACAGGAAATTGTACCAAGGTTACCGTCTACATATAGGCGAGGGGTTAAGGTGTTGCAAGCAATCCATCTTACAACTTTGTTAAAAACGATCGGGGCGACGACTACCTCATGCAAGCGTGCCGTGGAGTCCATCAAATACCAGTTAATAGACCAGTTGAATCTCGAACAAAAGTCATGTGAGAATAAAATTCTGCAATCAAACTAGGAAAGATTTGTCTATCTGAAAAAGTAATGAAAGACTCCCAACCTATATTAGTTATTTTTTCAAGCAAGTAAGGAAAACTATTGAAAGAGGTACCTACCCTAGGATTGAGATTATGTCTCATATGATTATATTTAGCTTTAGCAGTAAGAGTGGACAACATAGGTGCATAGACATAATGATGAGATTCATTATGCAATGCAAGTTTCTTTCTTTTGGAAGAATAGACTGGATTCATTTTGGAAGGACAGTGTATGCAGAGGGACAGAAGGTACAGAAATACAAATACTGTAGATAAATAAAGCTAGGCATATATGCAGGCTATTTGTATAATGTCCTTTCATAGATAAAGAATATAAATGACTCATGGGTATATAATGACTTGCTTGTTAAAATACACAGAGTTCAAATAGTCATAGAGTAAATGCTCACAGGAATAAGTAAGAGAGTAAGTCATGCTTATTACTGCAGTAGGTCAAAAATGAAACCATAGTAATTAGTAAAAAAGTTCAGACTTTGATAACTGGACCAATAAAAGATTGTGTTAATTTTTTTTAAAATGCAGAGGGATATCAATTATGTATATATGACTGACTGAACTAACTTAGCTCGAGTCTTATATCATTCTAGGGTTAACCAATTGTCCAATCATAAGATATAAATATTTCAGAGAGATGCAGTTCATGATAGGCAGATCACATATGGTCTAATGTCAATAGAGATATATGTTATCATTACTCTAGCCTGTTAGGAATATGCATGAGAATGTTATTCCTATTTATATTAGATTTGATTATGAACTTAATGAATGAATATGCAAATATGTCTGCATTAATGAAAGCTGTAAAGTCCTTAATAGATAATGTGTACAAGGACTTAGACTAAAATGATCAAATATGTTAGGTTGATCCTACATGAATGAACATCTTTGTAAAGTCCTTCAAAAGATTGCAATGTACAAGGACTATGAATAGAAAGATCAAGTTTTTTAGGTTGATCTTATAAAATGTAATAGATAGGCTTGTCTAATCGTGGAGCACTGCACTAGTAATCGCAGTCTGCCAAGAGAGTTAAGGCAGAATCATAGTCTATCAAGGCAGAATTGTAGTCTGTAAAGATAGCTGCTCTCGAAAACGTAGTATCCCAATAAGGTCACTTCAAGATCGTGGAGACAACCTGTCGAGCGCCTGCCGAGCCAAGTCAAGAATAATAGGCTTCATTCAAAGACGTGGAGTTTGTAGATCATAACCAAGGCATAAATTATAGTCGGGCAGATCAGTCAAGAGACTACAGTTGTTAAGGTAGAAATCATAGTCTGCCATATGATCTACTCTCAGAGTCGTAGACTACACTCGGAGTCATAGTGTCTGCAGAACCAAAGCTATATCGTAGTCTGCAGAACCAGTGCAGAATCGTAGTCTACCGAGCCATAGCCGAATTGTAGTCTGAAGTACTAGAGCCAAATCGTAGTTAGCCAAACTGCTGACAATGCCAAGGAAGAATCGTAGAGACTACACGATTATCAACAAGAGCATTCCTGAAGTGAAAACAAAGATCTCAATCTGGCAAGAGTAGTTAAGGTTCAGAAAGCATTCTACTTGAGGTGGATCAAAGAGTTCTTTCTGAATGACCAGCAAGCAAACAGAAGATCGAAGCGCCAACTCTATCAGCAAGGCTGATTGAGAAGTGAAGAGCCATTTAGAAGAAGTTTTCTACAAGCGATCATTAGAAGACAATGAATGAAGTGACTGTCAAACAGAAGACAACGATTGTAGTGTCTGTCAAACAGAAGACAACGATCATAGTAATGACTACGATCGTGGTGTTTACCAAACGAGCAACAAAAACTGATAAAGAACGTACATAGATATTGGCTAACCTATTAAAGACAGATGAAAGGGATTGTCAATGCTCAGCCTCACCATAAAGTGTGAACAGGGAGATTACAGGGCAGAAAATTGAGAGAGCTGAGCATGACTAATCAGAAGAGTCGTGTAAACCAGAAGGGCCAGAGCAGTCAGCCAAGCTATCAGTTCCTGATGCAAGTCAAGGCAAGCAGAATCGTAGAAGCACTGCAAGAATAAAGAGCGAGAGGTTCTACATTGTCAATTCACAGAACACTCTCAGAATCGTAGTGTCAAAGCCAGTCAACTTGCAACATCCACAGTCAAACTACGATCAAGCACATAAACGTCTACATCAAAATCGTGGAGTTCGGTCGTCTTAACAATGTCTCAATATGAAGATTGACAATCGTACGTTGCTGATTGAGAGTATCGATGCAGTAAACAACATCATTGGTCTGGATCGAGGAAGCAAAAAGGAGAAATAAAGTTGACTATCAACCTAACTTCTGAAAGTGACATCTCAGAGGTGTTAGGTGAAACAGTAGACTGCAGTGTCAGAAAAGTCAAAAAGGTGCTGTCACATCAACTCAGGAGTTTACATCAAATAACTCAGAATTCTTGAAGCATTTCAAATAGCTTCCAACGGCTATATTCCAACGGGAAGCTGATGGAGGAGTATATAATAGCTGAAGCTTCAAAGGTGAAGGGTTGTTAACTCTACGAGAGTTCTACAGAGCTTAACAGAGAAAATATCTCAGTGGCAGTGAGACTACCATAGTAGGAGTGAAGCAAATATGATAAAGGGCTTTAACTGCTGAAGTCTTCATTCAACACGAAGGAGAATGCCAATCACATGGCATCTGAGCTGAGAGCCGAGAAGGCCAAGAAGATAAGAGTTAAAGTGGCAGACCAGAAAGAAGATCTCTAGAGCCATTCTACGATTCACCATGAGCAACCTGAGCTGAAGAGAAATAGATGCAGAGTAGAATCTGCACACAAGACAACCAGTGTTCAAAGGATGCTAAGTACCAGAAGAAGTCTACCTGAAGTGTACAGACTTAGCAGATCCCCAATGGTGATAGTGTGCTATGCTAAAATCAGATGAAGTCGAGCATCAACAACAAAGATCAGCTGCACCAAGGAGAAGTATGAGACTGCTAAGTACTCAAGGATGTCAAACTTCATGTACATCTTAGCAGTCCATCAGTGGTGATCAAGTCTAGATGCTGAATGCCAGAAGATCATAAGAAGCTGCTAAGTACCAGAAGATGAACAAGCTGAATGTCATCTTAGCAGCTTAGCACCATCAACAAACAAACCATCAACCAGGGCCTGAGGGGTCCTTATCTTCATGACTAAATCAAGTCAAGTCTGCTAGGCTTGCTGAGTACCAGAGGGTACAAGAGATTCTAAGTCTGCTGGGCTTAGTCTACAGTTCCAAGTCTGTTGGGCTTGAAGAGTTCTTTGTGAACTAGAGTTCCAAGGCTACTGGCCTTGAAGGAATCTTAGTGATTTAAGAGTTACCTTTTCCTTAGTGGAATCCCTTCTTGTTGAAGCAGAAGAGTGAAGTAGGAGCTTTAGTCTCTGAACCACTTAAAACCCCTTGTGTCTTCTACTTTATGTCATTTACATTATGCTCTATAAACTGCTATAACTGCTATAACCACTTACACCTAAACTAATATTAGAACTATGTTTATCAAGATATCTTTGAATGGGATCGTTAACTTATTTCGTTGTGCATGAACTGATTCTTATGTTTATCATCTGCTAATTACTTAGCAATACAAAAGAAAAGGAAAAAGCTTTTAAAATTAAAAATGATCTATTCAACCCCCCTTCTAGATCTATTGTGTGCCCCCCTGGGAACTAATAATTGGTATCAGAGCAGGTTCTCATGCTATATCCAAAAGCTAATGCTTTGAGTTTGGTCTTAGGTATAAACAAAGTTCTAAACTTAGTTTTAGTGGTAAGTCACTTCTGAATGAAGATGAGCTTACACGTTGAAAATTGTACGTATAGGTAAATGTGCATATATACCTGAAGCTACCCAGATTGGTACCTGTCCTTAAATGCTATTGCTATCAGGCCAATCTCTGCCCATAGTCAATCAGCAGTCTGCATCCACTGATGGGTAGTCAAGAAGCATCAAGATCCTGACGTCCACTGTTCTGAGAGATGAAATGCCTATACATACAATGAGATGCTTATCTAGAGAAGAAAGGAGAATTCTTCAAATATGTATTTGGCTAAATCCATTTATCTGAACCTTGAGGTTTGAGGGCGTCAAAGAATTCAAGTTGCCAAGACTTATTTCTGATCATAACTCCAAGACTTTGCTCGATTGATCTAAGGCCATATGGAGCAATAAGCTGTCAATACTAAATGCTAAGATATGCACATCAATGCCTAATATCATTGTGCAAATAAGCAAGACAAATAACTGTCAAGAAACTGACAGTATCAAGGTATGTTTCCTTATATATACACGTGCATCATATTGCATCACCTTATGTGCTATAATAGTATTCTATCAAAAGATCATTTTCTTCTTAAAAAGAGAAAGAGAGAAAGTACATTTGAGGTTGGAAACTTATTGCTAACAAACTTTTTCTCCACCCATGTTTTAGATTGAAAATAAATTTTGAAAGAAATCTGATATATGCCATAAGTACATTACAATCTAAGAAGTTTATATTGCTTGACCTTTGCTGATGGGTTGGTGTGTTTGTATATCCATACAGGCCAATGTTTTGTGTTTTTGATAAAACATAGAGTGTGATAAACACTACAGGTGTATCTTGAAGGTTCTTAGAAACTGATCAACTCCATGAACCAACTAGATGCAAATAATTAATAGAGCTGATCCTCACTCTGTGAACATTCAAAATCTATGAACATAACAAAAAGCAAAGGGTGTAACAACCAAAGAAAAAGATTACCATATCAAAATGTTTAATTATACACACACTCACAATCATGCAATATAGCTGTCATATCTAAAATTGATATATGTATGAATATGGTTGTTGATGCTCATATGATGTAAATTCAAGAATATGAGGAGCTGGGGTTTTAAGAAAACTAACCTAGCAGGACCCATGTAGCCATGGGTACCAAGATAGAAATTTGTTTAACCTGTAGGTACTTGGTCTATCTGGCCTCACTAAGGAAAACTGAAGCACATGACTTCAGTCATAAAGACTCTATCAGTTGTAAGATCAATATCCCTCAGTAATGCTCTCGTTCAAGGTTATCCAATGCCAGAGCTTGCTCTTAAATATTTTCTGTGTCCCTAAGGATGAAGATCTCATGAGCTTAAATTGATTCTAAAACCTTAGTTGATCATCATAAAGAAGCTGTCTATTCATGTCAAGATGTGAGAGACTTTCCATGCTTATCCATGCAAAGCATATCATCTCAAAAGGAACATCAAGGAATATCATATCAAGGGATCATCAACCAATGGTGATGGAGTATGCATCATACAATTAAAGCTCCATGAGTACAAAAGATGCTAAAGTCTGAATGATAGAAACTACGTTCGTAGTGTCTAGTCAGCAAATCGTGGAGTAACAAGTTCTGAAGAAAATACTCTACGATCAAATGGAGCTGATTCTACCATGAAGATTCCAGCTAGAAGAAGATATGTAAGGAAATCTTACTTATGCATGAACATAAGAGTAGCCCATCTTTCTCTGAGAAGAAAGTATCAACTATGGGGGAGCAGTGATCTGCTAAATGTAGCAGCACTAATATTGACAAAGGAGCACATTGAAACAAATCCTTCAGATCTCTCAAACAATGAAGGTAGCTATACTTGATGACAAGGGAAGTGCAACTGAAGAGATGAAGGTGGTGAAGATTATGGAAGAGCAACTGAAGTTATGGAGGTGGTGAAGTTTAAGGAGAAAATAAAGAAGTGAGATTCTTGCTAGAAGTCTTGAGATAAGCTCAGAAGACAGGTCAACCTCTCTTGCATGTCTGTTGACCACTCCACGAAGAACCAGTCCACTTCTGTTAAGTCCCTAAAAAGGAAGCTTATCCACAGCCACATCCCGGTTATAGAGTCCCAAAAATCTGTGGCTGATGAACCAAACAAATCTTCATCCCTAGTAGTAATGTCCCAAAACATACTACTGAAAACCATATCAGTCAACTACCCCATTTATGAAGTACCTACGATCAAACTCCTGATCGTAGAGTAAGAGCATGCTGACCCCATGATGGAAGTCTATACAGATACCAACTTCAAAGAATATCCAGAGTTGGTAAGTGAATTCCATGGCAGAGAAGCCCACTGTGATGGCATTGTTGCCACCAAGTCTAAGGATGTAACGATTGAGATTTTATATTTAATTTTAAATATTTATTGAATTAAATAAATATTTATGTGAATTATTTTATTGAGTAAATAAATAGATTAATTAAATTATGATAATGATTTAATTGAGTGTTACATATTAATTTAATGAATGTTATTTAATTGATATGTATATATTAATGTTATATTATAGTTCTAATTTAATTGAGATAATTGAATTAGATGAATTATGTGATGAAGTGTTACATGAATTATAATTAGCGAGTAATTATAATTATGTGGCAAATTTTATGTGATTAATGGATGTTAGATTTTAATTGATTAAATTAGATGATTAATATTTAATTGATTAAAATATGACATTAAAGTATGTGTCAAAATGATTTATTAAAATAAAAGGAAAAGAATTTTTAAATGATTTTTACCAAACACGACCCTTGTATTTATTTTAAACCTATTTCTACTAAACAGGGCCCTAACTATCAAAAAGCTGTTTTTAAATAAACTGTTTACCAAACATGGCCTTAGCATTAATAATCAATTTTTGAAAATAACCTTGTTTTGCCAAACAAGGCATTGTGGTTTTTGAATTTTGTAACTTATATAATAAATGTATTTATTATATATATTAAGTAATTAGCAGTTACATATATATCATTAGTATACGTATATTATATCAGTTATAATATATCTATACTACGTTAGATTAGAAGTTAGTTTGTAAAGCTATGAACAAAAAGAGAAAAGAAGAGAAGAAAAGTTAGAGAAGAGAAGGAAGAAGAAACTTGTGAAGGCTAGAATTAGTCATTGTATTCTTCTCCAATCATCAAAAAGGTATTTAATATCTCATAGTTTTAAAGAATTGTGATCAGTTGTTCTTCATTGTTTTGAGTTTCTGTAAATTTAGTTTTTCTGTGAATTTCATGAAATTATGTAATCATGAATTTTATATATATATATTGTATCCATGTGTTGATTATGGTAATTGTATGACATAGGAGGATTTTCAAAAATCAAATTACTGTAGAAATATATTTTTAACAGAAAATTCATGTTTATATGAGTTCATATGGAATTTCATGAGTGTGGTTAATGTTAATTGAGAAATTCATGCAATTGGTATGTGTCAATATGCTTATTAAGTAATTTCTGGATGCTATCTTCAACTTTGTATGTAATGCATGTATATAAGTTCGAATTGATGGAGAAAAATAGTTACAGTGAATTATTTTATGAAAAATATGAGTTTTCATGAAAATGGCCAAATTAGATTTTAAAATTTGTGATTATCATTGTTTAGATGGTTTTGTGTTTTAGAAGCATGTTATATATATGTATTATTGCATAGGTATGATTTACAATGTTTAAGTTACTGTGAATTGCCGATTGTTGGCTTATATGGGTTAATCAGTGAAGCAGGGTGCCGTTGCTGTCTGTCTCTGTCCGTGTTCCTGCGCAGCTGCGCCGGTAACACAGCCAGAAGCAGCACAGCTGCGCCGGCTGCCTTTCCCAGAATCCTTCCCTGCGCAGCTGCGCCGGTTATAGGGCAGCTGGCTGCGCAGCTGCGCCGGGCACAGTGCTTAGGCAGTGAAGGTTAGCTAATTGTGCAGTGTTGATTTTGAACCTAGTTTAATTATGCTATGACAGTGAGCATGTATCTAGTTGCTACAACATGTTGTTAACATAAATTTGACAAATTTATATTTAGAAAAGAAAAGAGGTTTGAAAACCTTAAAGTATGATTTGAATTATTATTTAAATGTGATATATGATTATAATTTAAATAATTATAATCAAAAGTAAATGTTTATTTTAAAATTATAATGAATAAAGGTTGATTTATTAGATGTTAATTTAAATTATAATTTATGTAATTATAATTTAATAAATGCATGTTTAATTGTGGATTTTAAATTGATAATTACATAATTAATTATAAATTGTGTAATTATAATGCACGGTATAGTTTAAGTAATTATTAATTAAATTGATAATTACATGATTAATTATAAATTGTGTAATTATAAATGTATGAATGTAGTTTAATTGATTTTAAATTATAATTATTTATAATTTAAATGGTAATTATAATTTGATTAAGTGCTTGAATTATAATTATTTAATTATAATTTAGTTAAATACATAATTAAGTTAATTATGTGAGTATATGTGTGATGTGATTAACTATGTGATAGTTAATTATTATTGTTTATTTAATTAGAGTGGGTTAACCATAAGGGTTAACCACTTATGTGAATTAGTTATGTGTTAACTGATTTAGATTATTATAATTGAATGTGTATAGGAAGTATTAAAGTACGTGAATTGAATTAAGTAGCTTGCGCTTGAGGCAAGTCTTCTAAACCTTAAACTCGTTAATTTTATGCAAGTTTTCTAAACCCTAATCTTGTATAATTTCTTGAGTTCATATATTCTTGTTAAGAATGTCCTTTTCTATTTATGTATTAGACAATTGTTTATTTAATTAAAATGATCTTAACTTATTATTCAAGTAAGATCCAGTTATTATTTTAAATGCTTTAAGTTGATTCTAAAGCATATGTTAATTCATAATTCTTTATTTATGAATTATTGGAAGTCGATTCAACTAATCCTTAGTTGATGAACGTGAATTCTAAATTACCCTTGCAAGCTTATCCAAACCAAACTTTCTTTGGTGCGGACTTGAATTCAAATTACTGAGTTGAACAACCCTATTTACTAGGGGAGGTTACTACGCATAGCGTTAAGATGTTTGTGCATAATACATGGTACGAAGGGCTGATTCCCCTAAGTACGAGTTAAGGTCCATAGTCTTATTGACTGTTAAAGGTTTAAATAGAAATATTTATAACCTAGGATATGAGTTCAAAGGTCTTATGACCCTCAGATAAATTCTATATTCGAATTTTAATGTTGATAGAGAATTATTATTCAATTCTTTATTATTGAAGCAAGCTAAGTTGTTCAGATTCTTTTAAATATATCCTTTTATGTCTATGTTATTGTTAAACTCCAATCAGCTGTGGTTTGCTCACTCTTGCATTAAATAACAATTTCAGTTAAGGTTGATAACGCTGATGCTCCGTCTACAAGTAAGGGCAAGGGAAAGCAAAGCAAGTGAAGACTTATTTTTTTTTATTATATTGAGAATGATTGTAATAGGACTTGAATGTTATGTTTTTGTTTTTGCACTTTATTATATTCATGTCAGGGTTAGAGTAAACCGGGATTATCTTGAAAAGGTTGTAACCCTTGTTTTAAGGGAGATTTATCTATTCTAATTTAAGTTGTAGTTTATTTTACATTATTCAATGGGTAGATGTATGTTATATTAGAAAGTGAACACCAAATCATGTGAAAACGAAGTACCCGGATTTGGGGGTGTCACAAAGGAGCTCTTCTTTTGATAAGCGCCTCAGAGACAAACCTAGCCCTAAGTTTTATACTTAGAGGCCAACCCTTTCTGAGCTACCTTAACCCATAAGAAGTGCTAATATAGAATGCATCACAAGGACCTCTGCAGAAGCGTACAGTAATCCCTCAGAAGAATGCAAGCTGCTGATGAATTATGCAACTTCCCGTTGGAGATAAATGAAGATTTGTCTATCGGAGCATGGCTACAGATGACGATCGTCGAAGCAGACACAGAGATTGTCAAGTAGACAAAGAAATTGTGGAGTACCAAAACTATGTCTTCAGGCTACTCCACTAACTGAAGAAGTCAAGGGTCAACTAAAGGGAAGTCAAAACTGAAAAGTTGATCTGTTAGAAGAAAATACAGATAATGACCTATCAGGCTCTTATACCTGTCCCATTGAAAATTAGAGGGAACAGTTACAAGAAGGAAAATTCAAATTTGTGGTAGTTACACTTACAAGAGTCTACCATAAAGCTGCAAGCCTCTCTAATCCATCTTCTCTCTCTTGAACCCGAAACCCTAAGCACTCTCAAAAAGCCTAAATCTCTCAAACCACCAGCCATCCTCAAATCGTTGTCAGATATCTCCTACAATACTCCTAAAATCAAACACCCAGATACTCCTAACTCTTTAAATGGAAGATTGGCGTGTCGTCACGGGTATTCAACTCGGAACCAAGAGATTCGAAAGATCAAAAAAGAAGTTCAGAGACATTCTTGAACTCGTGAAGAAGGCTGGGTTTTCCAAATGCCTTGAATCGAACACCCTTATCTATGCCGACCTGGTGAAAGAGTTTAATTCAAATGCAACGACAGGTTCTGGGCTTCTATCTACAAAGGTCAAAGGACTAAACTGAAGATAAGAGCTATAGACATCAATCAATGTCTAGCTTTTCCTGACCAAGGTCAAAAGAGTCTTGAGGAAGTTGACATTGAAGAAGGAAAAAGGGTTATGCGCTACAAGAGGAACCCTAGTCTGAAGGACATGAAGATGAAGGAGTTCTTTGAAGAGTTTGAGTTTCTTACAGAGATTGTAGGGAAGTGTATACTAAGCAAGGATACTGCACATGATACAGTGAGCGATCAGTAACTGAGAATCATGTCTGCCATTGTCTTGAAGCAGCAAATCAACTTTAGAGCCATACTATTTGACTTAATGTCCAAGTGGCTGGAAAAGCCAGAGAAGAAGAAGTCAACAAGTAAACCTCTCACGAAGGTTTTCTATGGGAGATTCTTAAGCATCATTTTGAAGAAGAAGTTGAAGAACAAGATAAAGGATGATGAGGGTGAACCCCTAAATATTCACAAGGTGATGTCTCCAAAGCTGTTTGACAACTGGAAGAAGAATCCCATGGAGAACAAGAAGCTGAAGATATATGGCAGCAGCAGCAAGGGCACTATGAAGAAAAGGAAGGCGAGCAATGTAGAGGATGAGCTATCTCACTCTGATGATTCCAAAGTTCCAGAGTCCACTTCTAAAAAGCCATCCAAGAAGAGAGCCAAAGTGGTGAGAAAGTCACCAGAGGTCCCTCAAAGAAGTCTTTCTGCTGAAGAAGAGGAATCAGAATCAGAAGAAGAAGAAGCAACTGGATTTCTTATTGCTGAACCCCCAAGAAGTTCTTCTGCTGATAAAGAGAAATCAAAATCTGAAGAGGAGAAAGAATCTGAATCTCCTATTGTTGAACCTTCAAAGAAAAGAAGGAGCAATAGACTACTTCTCAAACCAGGCCTCAAGAAGAATAAAGGATCTTCAGCAAAGATCATTGATCTTAGTGATGATGATGGTGATGAGCCTGAGACCATGGAAGTAGATTCAAAAGGCAAAAGGAGGATGAATTTTGATAACTCCAGCAGTGATGAAAGTGAAAAGACTGCAAATGGATCTGAATCAAAAGAGGAAGATGAAGCTGAAAGTAAGGAGATCTTGAAGGCTGCAGAGCAAGAAATTACTAGTGAGTCTACGAAGGCTAGCTCAGTAGAGAATGATGGGAATGATGATCATATGCAGGAATCTACTGATGAGTCAGTTGAAGTGAGCTTGCACTAATTAAACTTTAGATCAGGACATGAAGGAAAGGAAGCAGATTCTAGCTCTGAAGATCAGGAGTCATTAGACTATCATGTTCCTTGTCTTGCAAATGTTAAAACGAGAATAGTGGTTGAAGTATTTGATGAACCACAAAATGTGCTAGCAGGTAGATGGGTAAACCATGGCAATGAAAGACTCAACGTGGTAAGGATGTCCACAGCCGATCTGCTCAATAATCTTCAAGATATGGACTTGGACCTTACAATCGTGCTATATAATTCTGAGAATCATCTGATAAGGTGGTTCTACCCTTTGATGCCATGGCTGAAGGCCTACACTACTGGAGATAAAAGCTACTTCAGCTGGTGCTACTCACACTTTCCCAATCTGGAGCTAATTTTGTAAAACTTTCCAAGGGTTAAGTCATTTGCAACCAAGCTGATCTGAGACCAGCCTCACTTCAAGGTCTACCGATAAGCCAACACCATCTACATTCCCTACGATCTACGAGAAAGCTTAGATGGTGGAAGGATCACATCAAAGTCTACGATCGTAGAGCCTTTGCACTCTACCACTGCAAATGATCTAGCTCAGCCTGAGAAGTTAAACCTTGCTTTAGCAATGCTATCTGATATCCCTTCTTCCTCAAACAGCGACTGGTATTCAAATCTCTTTGAGATTCTCACTACTTTTGAAAGTCTCTTAAAAAGTGAGAAACGTGGTGCCCAACCAGCTACTCAGCAGGAGGCTGTCCAACCAGATGCTCAAATTCTTCAAGAGCTAGAGTTACTAAAAAACTCTAAAGAATTGGTTGAGAAATTCTCTCTCATTACTGAAGAAGCTAAGATCATGTCAGGAGGAGAAGATAATGAGTTTCATAATAAGCTTCAGGCCATAATCTTAGATATATCTCTCAAGCTTCAACAGAGAGATAAAATCTATCTGAAATCCATAAGGGATCAGAGGGAAGAAGCTCTGCAAGCTCAAAAGAAAAGTGAAGAATCTATTCTGTCTCTCTATGAGAAAATAGACACTCTGAACCAGTCTCTTTCCCTAAAGCTAGAGCTCAACCAATAGGAACTCAAGATTGAAGTTGGCAACACATCTCACCTGATGGAGCAGCTTATGTCTACTGTCCAACATCTCTCTCAAGTGATTGATGACAAAAAGAGGGAGAAGAAGAGGCACTCAAGGAGGCAATCAAAGAGAAGAATGAAGTCAATGAAGACAGAGGAGAAGAGCAAGAGCAAGAGAAAGAGCCAAAGTAGCAAAGCAAAGGACCTGAAAAGTAAGCTGAAGAAAGAAGCAGCAGTGGAGTCATCATTTGAGGGGAAGCCAAAGCAAGATGAAGCAATGAAGAAATCATCTGAGGGGGAGAAGAATCGAGAAGAACAAAAATATGAGTAGCAGAAACAGAAAGAACATCCAGAAGACATACAAGGAGCTGACAATAAAAAAGAGAAGGTACATTTGTAATTGTAATAGTATGTTCTGGATCCAGGACTTAGAGTGTCATATCATTTGTAAGTTAAATTTTCATTAATGACATTCATGATTATCTATTTTATTAATAAAGTAACTCACTGTATATTAAGATTCATTCATTTCATACATATGCATTTAATGTTTTTATCATAATCAAATAGGGGGAGATTGTTAGGAATATGCATGCGAATGTTATTCCTATTTATATTAGATTTGATTATGAACTTAATGAATGAATATGCAAAAATGTCTGCATTGATAAAAGCTGTAAAGTCCTTAATAGATGATAGACAATGTGTACAAGGACTTAGACTGAAAAGATTAAATATGTTAAGTTGATCCTACATGAATGAACAACTTTGAAAAGTCCTTCAAAATATAACAATGTACAAGGACTATGAATAGAAAGATCAAGCTTGTTAGGTTGATCTTATAAAATATAATAGATAGGCTTGTCTGAACGTGGAGCACTGCACCAATAATCGCAGTCTACCAAGAGAGTTAAGGCAGAATCGTAGTCTATCAAGGCAGAACCGTAGTCTGTAAAGATAGCTGTTCTCGAAAATAAAGTATGCCAAAAAGGCCATTTCAAGATTATGGAGACAGCCTGCCGAGCACCTGCCGAGCCAAGTCAAGAATCGTAGACTTTATTCAAAGACGTGGAGTCTACAGATCATAACCAAGGTAGAAATCGTAGTCGGGCAGATCAGTCACGAGACTGCAGTTGTTAAGGTAGAAATTATAGTCTATCATATGATCTACTCTTCGAGTCGCAGACTACACTCAGAGTCGTAGTGTCTGCAGAACCAAAGCTAGATCGTAGTCTGCAGAACCAGTGTAAAATCGTAGTCTGCTTAGCCAAAGCCGAATCGTAGTCTGAAGCTCTAGAGCCAAATCGTAGTTAGTCAATGCTCACAATGTCAAGGAAGAATCGTAGAGACTACACGATTCTCAACAGGAGCATTCCTGAAGTGAAAGCGAAGATCTCACTCTGGCAAGAGTAGTCAAGGTTCAGAAAGCATTCTACTTGAGGTGGATCAAAGAGCACTTTCTGAATGGCTAGCAAGTAAACAGAAGATCGAAGCACCAACTCTATCAGCAAGGCTGATTGAGAAGTGAAGAGCCATTCAGAAGAAGTCTTCTACAAGCATTCATTAGAAGACAATGAATGAAGTGACTTTCAAAAAAAAGACAACGATTGCAATGTCTGTCAAACAGAAGACAACGATCGTAGTAATGACTACGATCGTGGTGTTTACTGTAATACCCGAGAATTTCTGAATATTATTAATGAATAAATTAATGAAAGTCGAATATTTATTTGAATATAAATATTTATGTGTTATGAGATGAGTTAACTCAATTACTTCAAATTGGAATTATGTTAATTAAGAGAATATGGAGTTTATGATAAGCTCGTTGAATGCCTTGTATGGCACGAGAATAAAAACGATGATGAGTTAATTAATTAGAGGATAAAAGAATTATTAAGTGAACGATTAATCAATATTAATTGTTAATTAATTATTATTATGAGAAATAGAATATTAATGATGATTAAAATAATAGTATGTTGATTTATTATTGCAAGTAATAGAATAATAATAAGTAAATTATTTATAAATATAATAAGATTTATATTTATTTAATTGATTGAGGAATGTGATAATTAATCGTATAATAATGTTAATAATTGTTGTATGGATAATAAACGGTTAATAGAGTAAATGAATAATTAATATAATGATTACTCAATTAATTTCTAAGTGTCATATTATGTAATAGGTGATTGTATATTAAAGTGCAATGTGACGCATCAATGTGACTCTATAATAAATATAAACTATATAGTAAGATTTATTAAGTTATGAAAGTTACATGATTAATGCTTATGTGACAATATGTTTGTGAGTGGACATTAAGTAAGTACCTCATGAATATATTATAAACAATTGTGATGAATGATTATTTCAATAATTTATTATATTTGGAAATTATAGAATTGGAATAATATAATAGGATAATACCCAATTGAATTATATTCGGTGTGATGTACATGGATTATATATACGTGCAAATTAAATTTACTACATGGTAATATTATTTATTTATTGAGATTACATTGTAACTCTATTTGTAACCTAAGTGAATATACCATGTATAAGAATATAGCCTAAGAATTTATATTACTACACTTGCTATGTTGTTGAGATATAATTTCTTGTCCCACAAAGAGGGTCATTCTCTCCCTCACGTGAATGCAAAAAGGCTAAGGCCTATTCCTTCTTCTTCTCCCAAGCTCAACAACTAGCTCATCATTTTATGAGGAGTGGGTTTTACGATGAATATCAACAACTAATCACCAACCAATCATTAGCCAGCAAACAATTCTTCAATCCCTTGGTTTGAGTTAGTGGAAGATAGCATTGTCTTGACATAGAATTATCTATAAATTGAACCCTTCTCTCCTCATTTGATTTTGTTAAGTTAATTGCTAAATTGTTATAGAAAGAGTGAGAGCATAATCTGATAATTGAAAGGAAGCTATACCCAATTCAAAGCTCAAGAAGGTATAATGCTTTAATTATACTTTGAAGTTTAGCAATTGTCAATTTATAGGATAGTTAATGAATTCTTGTGAATTGAATATGTTAGATGATGTTAGTATGTTAGTTGAGTTTATACACATGTTATATGTGTAATGTGCCTGTTTATAAGATTGTTACATGAAGAAATTTGAGTTGGCCTGAAGCTCTGCTCTAGCAAAAAACTGTCTGGGCTAGAACAGGAGTGGCGCGGCCGCGTCACTCCCTAGTACAAACAGGGCACGGCCGCGCCCTTGTGCAGAAACAAATGATGAGTTTTTATGCCTTCTGAAATAATGAGCATGCTACTTTAACTCAAATATATCTATTTTGATCCATGACATACTGAAAGAGGAGGCCTTGCATATTATCACGTTCCATAGCTTGATTTTGATGACTTTCTAAATTAAACTTAAGTTTTTAAAAACAAACTTGACGAACTAAGAATACCTTGAGTTCTGAAAATTGCAAACATGTGTATGTAGTCAAGTATGTGTGTACATAAGCATAATAAAGAATGTGTGGACTTACCTTGTATGCTTAAATGATTTTGATAGCATTCTAATGGAAACTTAGAGTTTCACATACGAACTTGATAAACTATATACACTTGAGTCATGAACTTGTGAGCATGCCTATGTGATCTATTTATGCATATGAAAGCATGACATATGATATGTGAAGATACATTGTATGTTGAATGGTTAACATAAGATTTTCAAAAGAAACCTTAATAGTTTAGAAACTAGTTTTGTTGATAACTACATTACAAGTATTCTAAAAATTATAACCGATATGATAGGATATCATATGCCTCTAAACATGATTGTCATATATGACCTAGCTAGTCTTATGCATGGTAAACTAGTTGAGCATGGTTTAGGACAAGTTTCAAAGAAGTGGAACTATGGAACATGAAATGCATGACTAAAATAATTTAAACATATGTATATAATACTTAGTGACCTCATAACATATAAATAACGATTAAACATAAGAGATGTTGTTAATTGAACACTTAAAGCCTTGATTGAATGAGAATAGATAACAAACTATGTTAAAGACGATATGGGGCCAAACCTAGTTATAAGCATCCTGACATGTGCCTTTTACGTAAATCATTGTCTAAAGTGCATTATTGGGGTAAGCCTAAATTCTGTAGAAGCAACCCTGTCTTGGTTTGAATCAGGAGCAGCGCGGTCGCGCCACTTCTTAGTGCAAACCAAGCGTAGCCGCGCCAATGTGCAGAATTGCCAGAGCCTGTTTGATTATAATCTGGACTTGAGACATACTTGTAGGGTTGTCCTAATCTGTAATACTTGTCCAGAACGTTATTCAAAGTATCAATGAGCATGCTAAGCAATGAAACCATATTAAATTGACAAAATGTTTATAAACCTCAAATGTTAAATGACAGTTACGAACTATGTTCATAGTGTCTTATAATCTGATTTCATGCTACATATGAATACATACGCAGTGACATATGTATAGGGTTATATGACTGAGTTAGAACCATATGTGTATATTTAATTTACATAGCAAGCTTGTGTACCGAATGTACTTAGCTAACGAATATCCTATACATGTAAATATATTACGATAGGAACTCGACGTGTTGATAAGCTTTACTTTGGTAAACTACGCTTAAGGCAAGTTCCTAACCCTACTCTTTATGGAGTATTCTTAAGCTTGTGCTATTATTGGTCGTTCAAATAGAACATTGAAAGTATAATTCATATCTTATACTTCGAAGCTAAGTCAAAGTGGTTTACAATCTTTGAACTTATATTTGTGTTTATATATACATTGAAAGAGCGGTCTATGCCATTCGATTCGACTAGACCTATATCATGATTAGAAAGCTATCCAAACCAATTGATTGGTGCGAAATCTTAAAGTGACTGAGATGAACAACAGTCTTTGAAGGGAAATATATATTGTTAGGAGACCGACGTGCGCACTTGAGTACAATTAAATGTTATGCATAATATAGGGTACTTTAGGCTGATCACCTGTTGTACTTATTTTTATTGGATTATCAGTATATTTTTGTTAATTCTAGTAGAAGTTCATAGTCCTTAGTGACTGCTCAGTATTCAATTATCTTGAAATCTTGAATTGATTTAGTATTGAATCTTATTGATATCTTTCTGTCCTTAGCGACTGTTGTTGAGAACTGTTGATATTTTTTGCTATCCTTAAACTATCATATCCTGTTATACCCTTTGGGATTCAAAAACTATATTACTCGCCTTTATTATCATATTACTTACTGAGCAAACTTGTTGCTCATTCTTACTTTTTCCTAAAAACATTTCAGTTAAGGTAGAGCAGGGTGGACCTTCGAGCACCGACAAAGGCAAGGGCAAGGCTACCGACTAGCTAGTCCCTTTATGTTTTAGAATTTCTAGTGTTGTACTATGACAACTATGATAATGTTTTAAGACTGATTCGAACTTTGTTTAAACTTAAGTAGGGTTATGTAATCTTTTTTGATATTATTATGTAATCTATAAGTTTTGTAGGTTGCGAGACTTGGGGAAATAAATATAATAAATCATTGTATTTTATTCTAGATTATCCGCAGTGATTTTAAGATTTTAGTTATTATTGTTAGATAGTGACACCACCAGATTCGAGGCATTGTGGCCCGAATTGTGGGGCGTCACTGTAAGACCCCAACTTTTTATGAATAAGATTTAATTTCCTCTATATATTATTTTTAAATAGTAAGGTGTTGATTTGATAATGTGGTAAGTTATGGGTGGAATGTGCAAATTTACAAAGTAAGCAAGTGGTCATAAAATATTCGTTGTGTCGGGGAATATTCTTTTATCGGAGAATATCGTACGACGACGCAGTCATTGGTGGACCCCACAACGGAATAATTGTCGGATATAAAAA